>JAFEMH010000101.1:185000-887500 GCA_022495995.1 Adenophora triphylla var. japonica | reverse complement strand
CCCCCCCACTCAGCGGCGGAAGTGCAGTGAATTATTATTTTTTTTTTTTTTGCCCCCCACCCCATATTTTTTTGTTATATATAATTAACTTCAAGATTAACACCAGTGAGTGGTGCGGTTCAGTGGTAGAAGGGGTGAAATTAAAGCCTTTGGTATTTCCTTTCAAATCCATGTTTGAGCCCTGCTACCTACATTTTCAATTAATTTTATTTGTCCTCCATCTTTGCTATTCTCTCTCTCTCCATTTCTTTCTCTTAACAGTTTTGTTTTTCTCTTTCTCCTAATTTTCTCACATTTTTTCAATCTTAATTAATTAGTTAGGTTTTTCCCATTTTTTTTTTGTTTTTGGTCTTTCTTCCTATTATCCCAAGTTTAATTAGCAAATTTGAATTTCTTTTTTGTACGAGTAATATATTTTAATAAATTGTTTGCATTAAATACTTCAACATTATTTCAATCATTCCTTGAATTACTTACTTTTATCATTTTTGTTAACTTTCTTAATTCTTTACATTTTTAACTAAAATACATTGCATTTCATGGATCCGACCCATTTTTTGCTTGTCCGATCCGAAATTTTTTTTCGGGGGCACTGCTCCCGAACCCCTGTGTAATCTTGCCCCCCTCGGGCAATTCCTGGCTCCGCCCTGGTTATGGTGGGAAAAAAAAATCATTATTGTTCTAAAAAAAAAACCATGATAAAATTAAACTTTAACACGTACTCCCTTCATACCATTTGACTTAAAAGTTTCTCATTCGCCGAGATTAAGATATCTTTAGTATAAATAATACCTCCACTATCTACATCTACAGTACTATGAACAGTATCATGTGTCGAATTTTTCATTTTGCCCTCATACATTTGTCCATTTTCCATTTTGCCCTTAAATTTAAAAACAAAAAAAACACGTGTTCTCGAACACGAGCTTATTCTAGTACTATTATAATAAAAGGAAATAGAATAAGTGAAGGAGGTATGATAAGTAAAATATGAGAGAGAGTAAGTGGAATGAATAGTAACAAGATTGTTGTTGTGAGTATAAGACCATCTTTAATGGTTTTAACACCCACTTTATCACTCCACATCAGCTTCTCTCTCCTCCACATAATTTATCAACTGCATTTCAACTTTTACATCATACAATGATTTTATTTTTAAATATTCAACACCTTTCCAACTCATCATTCTATACCCCACCACTTTTATTTTATTTTATATTCTTTATTTTTATGATTAGTAAAATTATATTATTATTATCATTTATAATTAATAAAAATTCTTCACTTAATTAATTTTCTGTAATTGCAATTAAATAAATACGAGAAATGACGATAATTATTATTAAAAATAATAAAAGTTACAATTAAGAAATTTATATTTAAAAAAGAGGATTTTTTTCTGTGTCAAATCAAATGAAACAAGTCTCTATTTATATTTATAGAGGAAAAAATTATGAATTTTGGTATAAAAAAATTAATAAAAAAATTTATTATAAAATAATTGGGGTAAAAAAAAATCGGAAAAAAAAAACTGAAATCCAACTAGCCAATCATAGCCTGCCAAGTGTCCAATTAAAAAAAAGAATTTAAGCAAGCAACGACGCGCCTCTGTCGACGCGTGTACCGCACGCACCATCTCCGCCCAATGATTGGATGCCACGTGTCTCCTCAGGCAGGCACATCTCTTTTTATCAACATGTTGTAATTTTAGTTTTACCCACATTTTTTTCAACACCCCATACAATGGTTTCAACACCCTCAACCCCCTTACAACACCCCCTTGAACACCCCATTGTAGATGGCCTAACAAGTGTGTTTCATTGAACATAAAATAATATAAACTTATCATTTTGGAACGTTCTAAATCAAGTAGGATGTCCAAAATTGCAAATTGTCACAAGTCGATCGGGACGGAGGGAGTAGGTGGTTAAAATTTTTTGAGCTAATTACAAAAAAAAAAAAAAAAATAAAAAAAAAAAAAATCGATAGTGGTCTCTCACTTGGCCTTCAATACACTTTAGAAGATAAATGGATAAAATTTTCAGCTAAATGCCATTCCTAAATAAATTATGTCGAATTTTTTTTTTCAAATTTGCTAATTTATATTTAAAAAATCGACATTCATTTAGAGACCGGGACATAGTCATTTAGAGACCGGGACATAGTCAGTCCTCCGTATTGTCCAATCACTTTAAAAGATAACCAAATAATAAGAAAATTCGGGTTTTTTCAGTCCTTCAATCAAAAGGGAAATTACAACATGATATTTACACAATATATTACAAGTGTCAAGAAGAGAGACGAATTCGTGCAAAGAGCAGACAGCTTCTGGTAATGATACTCAAATCGGAAGCAACAAGGAAACCCTAAAAAGAAGCAAGTCCATTGTTACTTTTTTTTTTAACAAAATAAAATAATAACAATCAAAAATCAAAAATCAAAAACCAAGCAAGAAAGAAAGAGTCATGATATTGAAATATTCCACAGTGATCTCTCATTGAGCCTTCAATACACGAGTGCGGTATTCTCCCAAGGCCCAAATAGGGAAAATGTTTCTATACGCAGCATAAGTAATCATGCAGTTCCTGTTGAATACCCCCATGATCTCCTGCAGAAGATTTTAGAAGGTGAAACATATATTTTTTTGGCTACAACATTTACTGATTTTTCATATAATATACTCGGCTCTGTTTCGTTTCATAGTAAGTGTCACAATTGACTCATCAAACTTCTTTACTTTACTAAGTTTGTGCGTTGCTTGTACCATGGTAAATATGCACCAACACTACTTTCTTTATAGCTGCAACACTTATTTTGTGACAGACAAAAAACGAAACAGCGACTATTATTATTGGACGGATGGTGTATTAACCATAGTAAAGTTCCAATAATTAAACTAAATGGGATACATGAGTTTTGGATAATATCAATGTTTCTCTAACCTTTTTAACCACAAATAAAACAATTTTTTTGCAACAAATAAAGACCTTTTTTTAATAAAAGAAAAATCAACCAATAAAGTCAATTAGTCCAACACTATTCATTTCCGGCAAGAAAAAGAATATATGTTGCTTGAGAAAGTAAGTGGTCAGTAGGGCTAATTGCCTTGAGCAATCAAGGGTGCAATGAAAGAAATGATTGTTTGCCAAGAAAATATTCGTGTTGAACAGTTAAGGTGAACTTTGTAACTTCCCCAAAAATGGGCCCGTAGCGACAGAGGTAGTAATATAATCTAAAGTGTTGCCCTGGTGGGAGTCAATAATGGTAAAATGATAAAATTGACGGCCTAAAGCCGGAAAGTTTACTAGGTGGAAACTCATTTTGAAGCTGCCCAAAGAAAAGAGGAATACTTAACATTTATTTAGGGCAGAAGGAATCAGGTGTCTCAAGCCACGTGCAGAGTCAAATAGGACCTTGTATGTTTCTTCATAAGAAATCACACTACTCTGTTTGTCTCAAATCATTTCTTCATGATGTGCATATATATACTTGTACCAACCGTACATGTAGATGAGCAAAATTGTATCTATTTGTACACTTGAAGAAAGGAAATCCGTATGCCAGCATACTTACAGGCTCAGGGCCTCGTATGTAACTTTATGTGCTTGTCAGTGCTAGTAATGTTTCTGCTCTAGTTTGTTAATGGAAGCAAACAGATTTCCGAAAAATGCACATGTACGTTAATTTATCATTGAGGTTATCTGATACTGTATACAGTATTTTTATTTTGATGAGAAGAAAAGAGCTAATGCATGTTTAGCAACCAATAAGTATGATATGAAACGCCAAAAAATTACCTGTTGGGGGAAATCTCCATTTTCCAACTGAGAATTGATCAATACTCTTGCTGCACAGTGCAATGGTGTTGGGTCTCTTTCAGCCTGCAATAAGGATTAAGAATATAGGTGTACATATTAAACTGCCCCCTCTGGTAATATGTTGAGCCTCTATCTCATTTTGAAACATCAACGTCAAGGGAGTGAGCCCGACCAGTTTTATGATGCAACAGCTGAATAGCAGCGCTATCAAATGCCGTTATGTATAGGTAGAATAATTTTATACAGAATGTTCAACGAGCTTCTATTTGCTTCAAAAGATCCCCAAATCATGTTCCTAACAACTTAATTTCCTTATGAATGTTAACAAGGAATTCAATGGGAGCGAGCTTTGGCGTAATAGATATTTTTTCTGTGGCAAGCTGCCAATTCATGCTCGAAAACTTACATAAAGGTCTAAATTAGGTGCCCTAGGCACATTAATAAAGAAGTTGCTTAGATTATTACTGAAATTATGTGCGTCAAGAAAAGAACACTGGGAAGATATTTTTGGGGAATTGGCGGTCTACGAGCAGTAATTGTCCCAAACCAATTGTATAAGAAAGAGAACAACATGCAACAATATCCATATGAAAGCAATAAAAGACAAGAACACGAGATTTGTTCACCCAGTTCATCCGATGAACGGACTACATTTGTAGTCACTATCAAGCCAGGATATTCAATATTATCAAATCTGCTGTGTTACAATCAAAGTCCATGATCTCCCTCCGGAGTCATCCTCTCTATCTATATAAACACATACCACCCATACAACATTTAGACATAACCTGAGTCATTCAAAGAATGTCACTAATGGCACCCCAAAGACTTATCAATGCCTTTGACTTTCTTTGTTGATCTTACAAATTCTCTCAAGACTTATTTCCCTAGCACGTAATAATATTGGTTGCCACTTTGGTATTTATAGGATACAAACAAAGCACTAGAAAGATCCTACTTATTGTCCAAGAAAGAAATCTCACGAAAATAAGGAAACCCGGATTTTCCCCCGTCGCACTGCATCGCCTCTTAATTAAGCACTGTCGTGCAAGTCTGGCCGAAACTGTTGCTCCTTTTTCCCCTTCTGCACTGCAATGCACATTAACATGCGATGCCGTGTCAAAGTGAAAAATCTACGTGCTTTTCTCCCTTCTTCAACCTAGTAGATCCATAGTATGTCTCTAATACTAACAATCTCCCACCCAGAGACAAACCAAAATCCGTGACTGCCTTCGTCATAATACCACCCGAGAATGACTTCCAATTATTGTTGTCAATTCTTTTTTGCGGCTACAACAAGCCACCAAGACGAGTTGAAGTGAACGAGTCTTCAACATGTTGCCCCCATTCCTTGCCTTGAGTCTTCACCCCCGTGATTCTCTTTGCAACCACACAACCAAATCTACAAAAAAAAAATTTGCTTCTGTGAACAAAAAATTTGACTTGAAAACCCGTAAAGATATTTATGTGACCCGCTTCGCCTTCCAATATCCACCTATAAACAATGTGATAATAACACACTTACATGGTCTTGGTCCTTCCCTGTCTCCCAAGCGACCGATCACATCTCTAGTTCCCATGGACCCGTTCATGGTGATGTCGTTGACTTCATGTCCATAATGTCTGCCTAATTCTTGAGACATTTTTCACTTCTCAACATGACCTTTTTGGCTTCGCCACCTTCGCACCTAGGACTCCTCTCCAGGAACCACACGCGGAAGTGGTGTATGTGGTGTACAACAACCTACCCCTAACCTACCAAGTTAGCTTCATGAGTAATCCTCCACATCCCGCAGTTAGCAGGCGACCACCAACCTTCGTTATCCCACTGCTCATGATGACCAAGTTTCTCTCCTGCCTCTGAAAGTCCTCCGCATCATACAATTGCATGAACCATGTACCTCTGCTACATGTACTATGAACCCCTGCTGCACAAATACTGCACGAAATATGCCCGAACGAAATCTGCACATAATCTGCACCGTACCGATTCTGTACCGATGTATCGAAATATGCACTGTTGTACCGAAACTTGCACCGAATCCCGCCCCGCAAGAAATTTGCACGAATCTGTACTGCATGTACTTTGCACGCTGCTCCACGTACTTCACACGTAATATGCGCGCGGTCCACACCCATCAAGACCTAAAAAAAAATTCTTTCTTTCTTTTCAGTACATTCATATCTCCGGATTCGTTGACCAAATTTAATCCCATCAAATACATGTTGATGCATCTCAACCCATCTTCGCTGCTTTCACCAAATCCTCAATAACACCAGATTCACCTAGATCTGCGTAGCCCTGACCCCGTCTGGATCTCTGCAAAACCCTGATCTTGAATTTGTGCCCTAACACTGATTGAATCCCTGCAACTCTGATATGAATCCCTGCAGTTCCAAATTCATCCGGATTTATGAAACTTTGATTATATTTGGTCTAATTAACATAAGCTCATCTGAATCTCTGCAGCTACCGATTCTGATCCTTGTTCCTGCAGCCCACATCAATCAATTTCGAGCAGCCATAATCTTCTAATCAAAGCTCTGATACCAGTTGTTGGGAAATTGATGGTTTCCGAGCAGTATTTGTCCCATACCAATTGTACAAGGAAGAGAACAACATGCAACAATATCCACATGAAATCAATAAAAGACAAGAACACGGGATTTGTTCAAGGGGTTCATCCGAGGAACGGACTACATCTGGGGGCAATAACAAGCCAGGATATTCAATAATATCAAATTGTTGTGTTACAATCAAAGCCCATAATTTCCCTCCGGAGTCATCCCCTCTATCGATGTAAACACATACCACCCATAAAACCCTTATACAAAACATAGGTCATCCATGGAATGCCTTTAAGGGCACCCCAAATGCCTATCAATGCCTTCGACTCTTTTTTTGGATTTCACATATTCTCTCTGACTTATTTCCCTAACATGTAATAATATTGGCTACCACTTTGGTATTTATAGGGTACAAACAAAGCCCTAGAAAGATCCTACTTATTGTCCAAGAAAGAAATCTCACGAAAATAAGGAAACCCGAATCTGCCTCCGTTGCACCGCAGCACGCCTTAATTAAGCACTGGCGTGCACGTCTGGCCGAAACTGCTGCTCCCTTTTTCCCCTAATGCACTCTGCAGTGCACATTAACACGCGCTGCCGTGCCAAAGTTAAAAATCTCCAAATCGTGTTTTTCTTTTTCAACCTAGTAGATCCCTAGTATTTCTCTAATCCTAACAAGATGGTGGCGAGTGGCCTGAGACAATAAGATTAGTTATTTACCTGCCCAGCATCAATGAGAGATAACATAGCCCATCCAGTATTTACGACATGAGAACGGTCACCCTCAAGATTCGTATAAACCTGTATAGAAAAGCATTAAATAAGCTGACAAAGGACATATTACATAATCGGACATCAGCATTGGAGTCGTTGATTTCCTAATTCTGACTCAAAGGCCAAAATAAAACCATTACAAAATAAAATTTGACCTTGTTCTGGCGCGAGAGGTAACTTTCTCCCCAACCTCCTGATGGAACTTGTTTAGATAATAGAAAATCACAGGCCTTGCGAATGCTAGAGCAATTCGAGTAGTTCTTGCCAGCTGAGACAAGCCCTTTTATACCGAACCATGTTCCATATGTGTAACAAACTGCCCATGATCCATACCTATTTAAGATTTTGGAAAAAATCATGTCATATTCTCTGTGTGCCAATAACACTCAACAAAGTTAATGGGAAAGTAGATCTAATCATAAGGAGGTTGCATATGTTAGGTGCTTGATCAACCAAGGCCGCATTATAGGCAAGATGGAAAAGGAAAAGATCATTTAAGTAGAATGACCATGTGCAATTTTAATACTCCCTCACCCAAAATAAATCTCCGATTTTTTTTCTTCAAATTTTCTCTTGATCAAGAGCAAATTTGAAAAAAAAAAAAAAAAAAAGGGAGATTCATTTTGGGATAGAGGTAGTATTAATCTGTTAGAAAATGTGAATGGATGAATGACAAGAAGATGTAAAGACAAACCAGGAACCATCCGGTTCTTGTACATTTTCAATGAACTTAACAGCTCTGTCAATGCAACTTTGTACTTCTTCTCGCCTATGCCCGGGGTATAATATCTTGAATGCTACCAAAGCTTGAATTGCAGCAGAGGTGCATTCTACATATCTATACAAACATTGAAGATAGTGAGCAATCATAGGATTCATAGCATGAACTCCCCCTGCCCCTAGAAAATCATATTTGACTTGTCAAACTTTTAATAACAGACTTTAACCATTTATTTCTTGGTCTGCAGTGACAGATAGTTATCATATCTTCAAAAAGAAACAAAGAATTTAAGATTTGGAGCTAGAATTTTGAAAATGCAACTTTCTTTTTTGGGACAAATGAAAATAGAAAGTACGACTCTTTGGTGAAAGAAAGGGAGTATAATTCAATATGTAAAGAATTTGGAATAGAAGAGCTGATATCTTACGTGTAGTCAATAACAATGTCACCAAAAGTTTCTGCAGGATTGATTACCTGAAAATAGGATTTAAAAATTCAGAACAAGCAGAATTACAGAAGACTAATAGAAGATTGTCACCCAAAATAATTAATAAATTATACTCCCCCCCCCCTCCCCCTTCCAGAATAAATGCCGTAGTTGACTTGTCAACGTTTTTAAGAAATGTGCTTCACTAGTTTGTACCACGTTAAAATTGCACTACGTCACTTTCCTTACTTAGAAATGCGACATTTATTTTGGGACGAACCAAAATGGAAAGTGCGACATTTATTTCGGGACCAAGGGAGTATTGAACATCCCCATTCCAGCCGTTACTGTTCCAGGAAGTTATTTCAGTTATTATAAGCAATTAAGACTTCAATTTGCTAGATAGAATGGTTTAACTATGTAGAGGAGGGAAATTGTTTAGGCATGTTGTCGGGTTAGAATTTTTAGAAGACACGCATGACTTTCCTTTCAAAAGAAAAAAAAAACAATTAAGAAAATCGTGAATCATAAACAGACCCATTAGTGATAATTGTAATAAAGGAGAGCAAATATTTGAATGTAATGATAAAAGTGTTTGCCAAAATGTTATTTAGTGAGTTTTATACAGTCAAACAAGAGTAATACAAGCAATTGACAGTGATACCTCCAGCCATCGATAAGACCGCGTCAGCTCATAAGAAGCAAGTCCACCATCACTATTCTGCATACAAGAAGAGTGCTTATCATTTTCCATTCTTTCTAACCAACATAACCACAGATTAAGAATCACACAAATCACATGTTCACAATTTTCTTATGGCAATGATTTACAGAACTTCAAGACTTTTAAAACTCAAAATGTTCTAAGATTGCATATAGAGAAGCTTACAATCACTTTCCAAGATGAAAAGAACTTAAACAATTTGATTAAGGGGAAAAGGCAGAAAATGTTGAAAGATCGGAGAAGATCTTATTTTGGTTAGTAAATAGATGCAAGAACCCTAATTACCTGTAAGGATAGAATAACGTTGACGGAGTCATACAGTCGCTTTACATCTACTGGTTCCCCCACAATTTCTGATGGCAGTTTTGATAGAGAAAGCGCAACCTGGTTTACAAAAATAAACTATATTATGTTTTCTAGTAAGAAAAAGTGAGCGCAATTACTTGAATTTGACTAATCATTACCTTTAATCCTTCGGCCGTGCAATCTGAACTGGGCCATCCGTGATCTGCTGTTGAGAAAGGCCAGGCACCTTTTGAAATGTGGCGATACCAATAATCAAGATTGCCAGGGCAATCATCTAACACCTGTGAAGCGTAAAGCAAGATATCATGGAATGATCTCATAAGTTATACCATTAGACTAAGTCTGTATGATCAAATGCTGAAACTCACTACCAGCGTAACATGAGGTTCACCTGTGACTTCTTGATGTACATATGTGCTTTTCTCAGAGTTGGACCAAATTCTTCAATGAGGTTCGTGGAGATAATTGCTTGTGTGGCAAAAGCAGTGTCCCATAGCTGACTACCATTATAACCCTACATCAGATGATTATTTCTTTTAAAGAGCGTCTTTTTCAGTAGCAATGGATGGAGTCAATCTTAACATGTTATAGATGTAGTCAGAATATCATTCCCCCCAGTTGCAAATTTATCCAAGTTACAACATTAAAGTACAAGTTATCCAGATTTTAAGGAAAAAACATTATCTATAAACCTGCATTTTCATGCCATCTTCAGCAACCCACAGATAATCCTGTATTCTTGGGAGATGCAACTTGAAGGCCTCTGAGTTTGGATCTTCCACCCAACAGCATAGCATATTTAACACCTGATACAACGAATCCATTTAGTAAAACGGAGTAAACAGATATGGTGGCAATCCCACTTCAAGATATAACCTATTGGAGTGAGAAACTAAGGATAAAGACCCTAAAAAGACCTACAAACCGTTTTCCCATTATAATAAACTTGAATAGAGAAGTTCCACTGAACACACAAACCGGATCCTGGTTCTGACCTTAATACATACAGGACGGTCCGGGGTGAGTTGACAATTGCGTTTATGGAGTTTAATGTTCACGTGAAGGTATGAAAAGGAATCTCTCCTGCACATGACATCTTACTGATTGAGGCAAGATAGAAGTTAATATAACAATAAGCACTTAGAGGGTATTGATAGAGGACATATTAGCTATGTGGACTCTTATGAATGACTTTGAAATCCATGCAAAGCCCAAGATCTTTCATCAAGCCTACATGGTCCATTGGAATGTGTCTCGGTAGATTAGAGTTAACTATTAGTAGTACTATCATTAATTGAGTTCCTAAGGGAATACGTATCTCAAATTGATAGTGTGAAGACTAGCTCCACTACAATTAGCCTGATCGAAGTCTAATCTCAGTAGCTCCGTTTGTTTCGCGTAAAACGACTTCCGGAAAATGATTTCCCGTAAAATGTTTTCCGAAAAATGACAAAAACATGTTTTCGGATGTTTGGTAAGGAAAATATTTTCCATAAAATGTTTCCATGTGTTTAATGAAAATATTTTTCGATAAAAACAAAATTTGAGATAAGTTGAAAAAGATAGTGTGGGGTAAGGTGATGGCGGTGGGGATTAGTAGGGTAGGATGTGGGGATTAGTAGGGGTGAGGTGGTGAGTGTGGGGTAGGGTGGTGACGGAAATGTAAAGGGTAATATGATGATAGGCTGGGTGGTGATAGGGTAGGGTGTGGGGGTGGGGTAGGTGTAGGGTAAGGTGGGTAGCCGAGAGGGGTGTAGGCTGGGTAGCCGAGAGTAGGGGAGTGGGGTTGGGTGGGGGAGTTGTTAAAAAAATAAATTAATTTAATTATGAGTAAAAAAGAGTTTGACCGTGGGAGGGGGTTGGTGGGTGGGTTGGGGGTGGGGGTGGGGGTGGTGAGGGTTGTTAAACAATAATTTTAATATGAATAAAAAAATTGCTTGAAAGTGGGGGAGTTGTTAAAATATAATTTTAAAATGAATAAAAAAAATATTTTTTGACCTTGAGGTGGTGGTGGTGGTGAGAGTTGGGGGTGGGGGGGGGGAGAATTAAAAAAAAAAATTAATATAAATATGTTTTTATGAGGGGATGGGTATGGGGTGATTGATGAGGGTGGGTAACGTGGTGGGTGTATGAAAAGTTAGGTGTGTGTGTGTGCGCGTGAGGGTGTTACCATTTTCCGGAAAATGTTTTACTTAGGAAAAACCGCAAGTCATTTTACTTAGAAAAGTGGGAAAACATTTTCCGGAAAACATTTTCTCCATTTTTCGGTGCTTACCAAACAGCGAAAAATGAGGAAAACGTTTTCCGGAAAACATTTTCCCTCGAACAAACGGAGCCTAATAGTAGTAGAGCAGTTATAGCCTATAAAGAATATGTAACACCCCAAGTTTTTAGAGTTGATTATTGAGTAGAGATTGAGCTTTGAGCTACTTTAGACCAATGCAATAATTACTGCTTACACATTTCAATTTTATTTATTTTAGGAGCCACCTTATGCCATAGAATCAACCAACTACTGTATTGAGCAAAGCGCTTAGAAAATCTTGTCTCCAATTTCTTCCAAATATATCTGGGGACAGGGAAGAATGTAAGCGTGAGGAAATCAGTTACGCACTAATGCCGACATAATTGCCTTGTTACAAATTCAAAAGTTGTGATACCAGTTGAGAGACATCTTAAATAGATCATTTGAACTGTTAAAATGCATGTAGAGAATCATTAGTCATGACTCATGACTGGTTCTCCCATTGCTTCTACTACTCTCCATCATTGGTCCTGCATTGACTTTAAGTTTCTCCCCACCCATACCCAGCTACTTTTTCAAGGATGAATTTCCCCTTTGAGGTGTTAGTGTTAGCTGTAAATTTAAGTTGCTGGATGTAAATGCAATTATGCATCTAGGTAATATCTTGATTTGAAATACAATTGAAAGCCACCAAGATGGAACATTGAAGAAACTAACAGATTCTCCACGGATAAAAATATATCAAGAGAAGCAATCTTAACATAAGGCTCAGCTCTAATAACCATGGAAAGTCATTGCAAGTATATGATTACCTTGTCTATAGATCCTAAACAAATATAGAGAGTGTTCTCGTCTTCATAATGTATGTGCTCCATTACGGTACGAAGAGCCTTTTCTCTTAGTTTTTTTGCAGGCCATCTCTTGAGAATTGGTTCCACAAACTTGTCAAGAGTTGCCCAAAGTATATCCTGGACAAGCGGGTGTGGGTAGTAAAGATCTTCCTGCAAGAAATCAAGTGTCCTGTCACCACCATGTGTTGTGACACCTTTTCATAGTAATTTTGAGAACTTAAGTGTACACCTATTCCCTTATAAAGAGGCATTTGCCATGACTTGTAAAAATGTGAAGAAGGGATTGATAACACGGGAATATGCAGATGGAAAACCTTATTAAAAATCAGAAAGTTAAGGTTTTTAAAGATATAATCATCACTAGTACTAAGAATTTTATGAAAAAGTCTAGAACCATGCACCACTTAATAATAACTCAAGGAGTTCTACCAGGACATCATGTGTTGTCAACGCAAAGCACCAGAACAATATGTAGTGTATTAGAGCAGGTGTTCAGCACATCTTAGGCCATGAACAATAAGGTAATTGAAGGGGTAGTTGAGGGGGAGTAAGTTAGTTGAATTGGGGTAATAAGGGGTTGAGAGGGAGGTAGTTGAGGGGGTTTGGTTGAATTGTTCCAACCCGGTTGACAAAAAAAAAAGTGGGGCCCGTTTTGCCACGTGTCACATTTCTATTGGTCCAAAAAAGGTCCAAGCTATAAACATTCTAAAGGTGAAACGCATACCAAGTTAATCCTCCCCATCACACCTTGAGATTTAAATAGGAGTATATAATGCACAATACGACATTTTAAATCAACATTTATCTATACACTTTGTCACTTGCAAAATTCGCAAATAGGCCCATTTAATAAAAGGCACTTTGACCTCAACTAACTAAAAAGGGATTATGCTGTTGATAGGTTCTTGGCTACTTTCTTTGGCTTCAATTTTGGTTACGATGTAGAGGGGTTTGGGGAACAACAAGGGTTTAAAATCTTTTTGGGGTATACTGACTTTTGCTTCTCTTGTAATTGAGGAGGAATTCTAGTCTTAAAATCCTGAACAAGCTAAGAAGAGTTTACATTTTGGACATCAAGAGGGACTGCGGTGGTAAGTGATAACCCTCATTGATTTGTCACCTTCTTTTCTTTTTAGATTGTTTCTTCTTTGGTATCATTATTACTTTTTCTGTTTTGGCAGATTTCATGTCCCCATTTTTTTGATAGGTCAGATTTCACGTCGCCATTAACATTCTTTATGCTGAATTAACCGATAAAAAACGCTTTGATCAAAATCTAACAACATGCAAAAGACTATACAATATTACTTGTCTCTATAGAGGAATTATTACCAATTTAATGTCACTCAGAACTTGTATCAATTGGAAATTACGGAACACACCGGAATAAACAGTTTGGCATTTCTCATTGATTCATCAGCTTCTTTACTTTTTAAAGTGTTTCTTTTTTGGTATCATTACTACTTTTCTGTTTTGGCGGATTTCACATAGTCATGAATAATTTTTATGCTGAATTAATAAAACCAAAAAAAAACTTTGATCAAAATTTAACATGCAAAAGACTATACAAGCTTACTTACTAGTCTCTACAGAGGAATTATTACCAATTTACTGTCACTCGTATAAATTGGAAGTTACAGGCATCATAAAGAAACTCTTACCAACCTTTGCACATAAATTCCGTGCTTCATTCCAATCAACTTCATGATAAGGGACAGTAAATAGCTCCTTTCTCAAAGCCAGAATTGTTGGAGTGATAGGACCAACAAACCTTTTGCCATACAAGTATGACATAGGCAGGTACACCATTCGACAGTGACACCACATTCTTCCTGCATGACAAAAAGGATGTTCTTTTTATTAGCCAGCAGTAAGTCATAAATAGTATGTCAAAATGCCAAATGAAATTCCATCAAAATGAGTTACTGAGTAATGTTGCTTTTAGAGAATTAATATCAATATAAAGGTAATGGTAATATATAGGATTCATAGCGTCGGGTATCACATGCAACTCATTCTTGGATTAAGGTTCTAAGAAAAGCCAGGCAAATGGATCAAAGAAGAACTTGGTACGGATTTTTAGGTTCTCACTTCGCCTTCTATACTACTCCCTCCATACCAAAAAGAGAGTATCATTTCCGTTTAAGATTTCATTAAGCCAATGGTCTTTACTACCCTTTTCAACTTTAAACAAAACGGAAGGGGTCTCATTGATTTGACAACACTTCAGGGTGTCCAAGAAATAACATTGACTCAATTAATCTCAGTGTATTCAAAGTAGGACTCCCGTTTTGAGACGAGAGGGAGTAGTATTTTCCCTTCAGGAATCAAGCATACATAGTAAGCACAGAGGACAAACACTGGAACCCCCCGCCCTCCAACCCCCACCTGGACCTCATACACACATGCACAAACTCCATATATATATTGAAGTGGTAGCAGAAAAAAACAGGACAGAGAGGAATTCCATAATTATCTACGCAGACTACACTTTCTAATCAATACAGTCAGATAATCACCATCTGGATAATCGTCAGCTCTAAGCCTTTCAGGGTTGTACCAATTCTTTCATTCCAATTATGAACCAACAAACCACGGGAGACAGTGTAAGTACTATTATAAGAAAAAATATGAAATGAGAGAAAATAATTTAAAGCATGTATTATGAAATTTGATGAATCAACAACTATCAGATTTTTTTTAAGAGACGGTCTGAATTCGTATAGTAATCAGTATTGACACAGCAAAGAAAGCATAAACTAACAGTTACCTGGATGCATTGGAAGACTATATGGAGTGATCCATATCTCAGGGGGAAGGGGATTATTTCCAGACCACTCAAATACCCCAAGTACCTATCATTGACAAGGAATGCAAAAAGGTCAAAATAAATGTCATGGCTTATAGCAAATGTTGACTGAAACGAGAATAAGAATGGGTCCTGAACTGAAAGCCACATTTTCCCCCAAGACGTCATATAAGCCGCACCACCATGGTCCAGAATCCATTTTCGCCCTTTTTCCATTCCCCCTTCTCCATCATCCGCTCCTTCGCCAAGTAACCTTAATGTAACATAGTTCAATGCACTACCAAACATGGTGCTTGGGCCTTCGATGTGTAGACCCCAGCCACCATCTTCGTTCTGCAGTTATATAACTTCTATTAGACTTTCATACAGGGAAAATATAGAAATATGTCCCTGTACTTAGGTCAAGGATGCAGATATGCCCTTATACAAGTTAATTGTCATATTAACCCTTGTACTTAAGAAAAATATGTGGAAATTTGGACACCGTTAGATTTCCGTCCAAAAATTAACGGAATGGCTGATTAGGCGTCTTAGTAGGCATGTGAAATATACAACATGGAAAATAATTGCCCAACTGGAATTTGCTGACTATGAATAACTTAAAACTACGTCGTTTTGGCACAACTTATTTAGAGTTAACACCCTTTGATAGAATGTAAAATATTTTCAAATCATACCCACTATTTCCACCAAACCCACCACCATGTCCCCCTTCTTTATCAATCAACATGTTACTTCTCCTCCACAACCTCTTCACTTTCGACCACAAACCCTAGAACCATCACTATCAAGATAATACCCGGCATTCCCACCAAACCCATTATCAGGACTGTGAAATGGTACCCACCGGAACAACATCAAACAAATTCAAAAATTACACACATACAATCAAACGCAAACACACACATAATCACATTCAAAATCACACACACACAATTGCAGATAGATCGACGGAGGAGTGAAATTTGTGTCCGTTTGGTAATTTTGATACGCAAGCTCTTACCTTTCCCAAAAATTCTTGAAACCGGGTACATATTTTGATTTTCAAACCCATAAGATCAGATTGATTGAGGGTCCATTTGGGAATTTTGTGGTGTAGGAGGGATAGGGGCTCAAGTTTTGAGCTCTCTCTCTCTCTCTCTCTCTCTCTCTCTCTCTTTCCTCTCCCACCTTCGAATTAGAAGAGAAATTGGTGAATTTTGATCTTATTAAGTTTGATCTGATTTTGAATTGTGGGTTTTCTTGGATGTAATAGTCGGATAATGGGGTATATATAAATGGAATGTTGTTGTAGTGGTATAGGACTGGAGTGGGGTGGAAGTAGGCAGGATGGAGAGGGAGTAGAGGAAGGGGTGGAAGTAGAAGGGATAGAGGGGGAGGGGTGGTGTTCAGAGGTAGAAGATAGTGGTATTACTTGTAATTTACTTGTAAATATTTCACATTATATCCCTTCATTTATGATGTTACTTGTAAATAAATCTTTTAATTTTATTCTATTATTACGTATCAAAACGACGTAGTTTTGAGTCCATCATATTCAGTAAATTCCACTTGGGCAATTTTTCGCCACGCTGTATATTTCACATGCTAACTAGGAAGCCTACTCAGCCATTTCGTTAATTTTTGGACGGAAATCTAAAGGTGTCCGAATTTCCACACATTTTTCTTAAGTACAGGGGTTAATATGGCAATTAACTTGTATAGGGGCATATCTGCATTCTTGACCTAAGTACAAGGGCATATTTCTATATTTTCCCCTTTCATATAATTCTCCTCACATAATCATCAACATGAAGAATTAGTTAGTTCATAAAAGATACACAATCATCAACAGGATAATCCTAAATTATACTTGCCTGGTGATTATATAGGTAACGGCACATCTCGCTTTTGTGTTCCTTGGATAAGACAGTGTTCAATGCCCCGGTGATAGATAGACTAATAACCTGATGCATTAGATAAATGGGGAAGATTAGCATTTACATGATTATTGCTTTCTTGATGTCACTTGGTTCCTCATGCACATCCAATCTATTGGCTTCTATACCCAAAATTGCCCTCTCTGGACAAAAATTACAGTTGCATGTTTGATATACCCAATCCTTACAATATCGAGTACTAAACATCCTTTTCCAGTAAGAAACACAAATAGCAGGAAGATTAGAAAAAAACATTTTTTTAACTTACCAAACCGGGCATTAGAAACATCGGACCTCCATAATCTCCTGGCCAATGTCCATCATGGGCCTGGACAGTTGAATGGAAACTGATGGCTCTTTTTAATGTGTGCACTACATTATCATCTGTAATATCTTCTGTATCTTTTAGCTTAACTTTGGGGAGTACTACAGTGCCAGAATTCTCTTTCGTTAGCTGCATTTAAGGAAGTAGGGAAATAACTTCAGTAGATGATAGAGGTGGTGTAACAAGCAACTGATTACTCACACTTTTGAAATCATATGTATGATTAATTCATATTATTCTTAGTTCAGTAAAGACGTTAATCATATACTTCTACAATTATTAAAGAAAAGGCTATTAAAAAATAAATGGCAGCATAGCAATAACTAACTTGAGAAGTGCCTCCGGCCACCAAAAGCGAGGGTGCATTGAGTATGATGTGTTTGGGTGCAGATGCATTACTTCTCTGCACATCGACCTAAATGGATGAATGTGCGTGTATCTAAAGAGTGCTTGTGTGTGTCTGTGTGTGTGTCAATGTGTCAATGTGTGTGCCAACTAAGGAGCAATAAAGGGCAAGGGCAAACCCCGGTGCGCCAAGCGGGGGTTGGGAAAGGGTACCATTTGCTAGAGCCTTCCCCTGACAATTGCCAAGAGGTTGTTCGCCAAGGTTCGAACCCGTGACCTTATGGTCACCAAAGGAGCAACTTAACCGTTGCGCCAAGGCTCGCCCTCTAACTAAGGAGCAATACAAACAAAAAAAATGAAAATATGAAACTGATTGACTTGATTATAATACACAAAATAAGAGCATAAGGAGGATAACCTATATAAACCAGAGGCATTCAAAAGGAAAGGAAAACTAACCTTACCCCATAATCAATCATCTATCACTATGTTAATGTTAAAGAGTTTGAATAGCATGAACCAAATGGACTAAACTAATGTTAATTAGATGATGGCCGGGTTGACTCAATAAACAAAACATGCATACTTATAAATAACCATCACACAAAGAACGGTTGAGATTCAATTTGAAAAAAGATAAAGAGCGGCTGAGATTGAATTTGAAAAAACCAATTTTAACTTTCCACACTACGTTCACTCACTTGGCGGTTACAACCTCTCCTCCCCAAACCCAGCAACTCATTCCGTGTTTTAGCATTTCGCCACCGCAAAACGCAAAGAAAACCCAACTCCTTCATTGCTATCTTCGTGTTCGAGCATTTCTATCACAGTTAATTGAGCCTTTATTTATTTTGATTATTATTCTTTGGTTTGATTGTTCGTGTTTGTCTGAATTTCTCTGTTGATGTTGTGGGTTTTTTATTATGGGCTCTTCTGCATAGTTTTTAGGTTTTCCAGTCTCGAGCTCTTCGTCCTTAATCTCTCACCGCCCATTCTCTTCCTCTGTCTCGGATTCTATGCGACGATCTTATTCAAGTAAGTTTATATTGTTGTTCTTATTTTCCTTCACAATTTGATCTTTGTGTTCCAAATTGTGTGTAATCAGTGATGTTTGGTATTATTTCAATTTGCAATGGTTAATGCACTCCACCTGTTTGTGTCTTTGCCTCACCCAAAAAGAGGAAACCGAAAAAATGAGGGAGGTTGCTGTAAGTATATAAAATTTTTCAAATCCCCCTTAAAAAAATAAAATAAAAAATTATGCAGTTCAATTTCCAAATCCCTAATTCAATTTGTGTTTTTCCCAATTTATTACTTCTTTCTCTATTCTACAATTTCCTAATGTATTCATTCCCTTTCTCATCAATATCTCGGAAAAGGTTGGTCTCTCAGACTGAAATTTTGCCAAATCTTATCTTACAAAAGGTTAATCTTTTGTCTATTTTCTGTTTGTCTCCTCCCTAACCCCACCCCACCCCCAACTAGCAAAGAAGAAAAACAAAGAGAAATATATGTGGATTATGAATTTATATGTTTCGGTTCACATGTATAGGTTGAGGTGTATGCAGATTATGACCATTTTTTATAATTCTTAATTGATCTATTGCTCTTTTGTTTTTCTTTCCCTTCGTCTGAATTTTATTTTAATTGTGACTTCTCTTTTCTTCTATTCTCCTGTTCGTCTCTCTCTTTTCTTTATCTCAGCTTCATATTAGCTGATCCAAGCACCAACAAGATGCTGAATGGGAAAAAGCAATCTATGTTGCAGTTTCATTTCCAAAATCTTATATCTTCTACATTGCAGAACATCGTACATTTCTTTTAGTAATACATTTCATGTTCTTTCTCTCCAGGTCAAGGAGTTAAATTCATATGTGGCATTTAAAAAACGGTAAGTCATGCGGCATTCGGCGGTTACATTGCCCGACTCATTAAGTACCAGATGTTCATTAGAATGTTTTGAAGAGCTTTTCTTATTTACTTTATATCATTTTTATTTTTCTATATATGCGGTGGCTACAATTTCGCATGTGTTCTATATAAATATTCTTTCCATCAAGCCTCTAACATACCGGACATAGTCTTTATACATTTTCTTTTTCGTTCTTTGTGATTTACATATGCAACAAATCTTGAAAATAAGCGAGCTGCTGTTTGATGTCCCCACTGAAGGATTTGGTGAAGACAATGGCTTGCTAGCTTCATGTTAGTAAATTGGATATTTTCTTATTTTTTCTTCTTGCTCATGGTTTGAGTTTGATAGCACAATTGATGTTTCTGTGTATAAAAAAGAGAGCCTAATTTCATTTGAGATGGTTAGCTGAATTCATAATTTACAGTAACATTTATAGATAGAGTTTCTTATGCTACTGACCTGTCACTGGTACTTGGAGTTCCTCTCTTATGTTGTTGTAAACAGAAGTATTTGGTTGGTGCTGCTCCAACACCACTATATATGTATTTGGGCGATGGTGAGTTGTAGGGTGAGTTTGGCATTGATTCTGATTCTCCATGATTTATTAAAAGTTAGCAAGGGAGTTGATATTCGTCCAGTGGTATGAATTTCTTACTACTTGTTTACATCTTTCTACTTATTGAAAGTAAACAAATACTACAAATTTACTGATTTTCTATCCAAATAAACTAGCCGCATGATGGAGTAGAAGTCATATTTGTATGGTGAGACTAAGCAAATTGGATTCTAAATTTCAAAAGTTGACTTGCGTCAGTGGTATGTATAATGCTTCTGTGTCCAACGTAAAATTAATTTCTCCTTTCATTGGCCATCTATTATAATTTGTTTGGTTTCAGGTGATGTGTACTCAACCTAGGTTTGGTGTTTTGCTCCCTCCTTAATCAGTAACACTAACAGGGACTATGGTGGTGACGGAGCAATAAGATTTATTTTGGCTTATCAATATGTTTTCATTGCAATCCTGGATTTTCTTAAACCAATCTTTGCCTAACCACTTTTTTGGGGTGACTTCCTTGCCTATTCATTGGCTTTAGCTATGGGGGCTTTCCACTGTGTCGTAGTTACTGATTTAGAGGGGTTGCGGGTTGCGTGCCATTTATAGTTAGCACGAGCTACGATTCCTAAGTCGTTCTCAACTCTATTTTCTATCTTCCTCAACAAGAAATTTAATAGGACTGGGCAAAGCAGAAGCAATCCAAGATGGGCCCTCCGGTCGTCGTTTCGGTGAGTCGTAGGGCTTCCAGCGGCTCAAGTCTTTTCGGTTCTCCCTTTTGCCATGTTCTGGCTTCTTCTTTTACTTATTGTTTTTTCATTTTTTGTCAAATATCGTTCTAAATTTATCGGGTGAGCTCCTCTTGACGTTGCTTGGACCACCTGTGTTGTAGTCCCAGCAAGATAGTGTTGGCATTAGGCAATTCACCATCATTATTTTCTATTAATTCCTTCGTTGATGCAAATAATATTATCATTATAGACAATAGATTTTTTTTATTGCTTAGTAGTATTTGGGTAGGCAGGTTAACAAAAAAAAATGGTATTGTGTGTTGGGTTGAAAATTGGGAAAAAGAGGAAAGTAAGTGGGGTGGGGGATAGGAGGGGGGCAGGAAAGAAGAAAGTGAGTGCTGGTGAGGGGTAACCCGATGAAGAAAATTTGAATTGTAGGATACTTTTTCCCCTTTCATGCTGTCACCGTGCCATTGGCACGGGTAGGAAGTACTAGTCTACATTACAATACAAGGGCATGTAACCGCCACTTATTTACCATATATATATATATATAATTGGTGATTCAGATTGAAAGTTGGAAAAGTTATCCAACGGCCCAAATCCTCCTATCTCTACTTCAACAGCCCGTATCTTCCCATGACCTTCCTTCCGTAACCGTCCGTAACTTCCCAAAATATACCATTAAATATTTTCTCATCACGGCATAATATCAACTGTATTAACGATTAAGCATGAATCAAGTGTCTACTTCCAAAACTTTCTTAAAAACGTTTCTTTACCTGTCTCCCTCTTCGTAACTTTGGGCGTGAAGCTTGAAATTCGGGGACGGCCAGAGGCGGAGGAGCCAGTTCGTGAAGAATCCGCACGCAATCCGTGAAGATCCGGCCTCAGAGCGCCCCCATCCGTCCGCAATCCGCCTGGCCACGGTTCCCAACTCCTCCCATGCTTCTTCCTCCACCATTTTTGGCTCACCCATCCCTTCCCCCTCCCTCAGGCCATCCCTTCCCCCTCAGAAATGTATTGGGTCAAAATTTGACATACCTACTATAAATAGGATGGAGGCGGTGGTCGGAGCAAAGAGAATGTCGTAAAATTTGACAACTACAAGCTTGGCCATGTTTTTCAATTTTTAATTTCAGTTTGGAAAATTGACAGAAATTGAAGTGGGTTTTGAACGATGGTGACAGAGAAGAAAGGAATGCAGATATAGAGAGAAAGGGTACGGGTAGGGGTATTTATTACTCCCTCCGTCTGGGGAGAATTTCACGCTTTTTAAGAAATTTTTTTAAAATGGGTAGAAAATTTTAGGAGAGAGAATATAAAAATTAAATGTGTGGTAGAGAATAGGAGAGAGAATGTAAAAATTAAATGTGTGGTAGGGAATAGGAGAGAATGTAAAAGTTAAAAATATTTAATAGGAGAGAGAATGAGTGAGAGGAATAGTAATGATTTTTTTGTAAATAAATGGAGATGATAAGGGTATAAATATATGAAAACTTTCCATTTAAGGAAAGGGACTCTTGGTCTTGGTCTGGGACGGATCAAAAGGGAAAGTAGGACTCTTGATCTGGGACGGAGGGAGTATAAATTTTATTAGTAACAGTAAATTTGGATATATAAAAGAGAATTGTTATATAAACCCGTAAAATTATTGAGTAAACTCGTAACATTAAAATCACCCAAAAAAATTAAAATAAATCCCTCCTTTTTCCTTTATACCCCCACTCATCCATACCCACACCCATTAACCCTTTCATTTACTTTCTCTCTCACCCATATCCACACTCACCCACCAGATTTTTAGAGAGAGAAAGAGAGAAGAGAGAAAATTAGATTGAGAGAAAGAAAAGAAGAATTTTTTTTTCTGATTTTTAGAGAAAGAGAGTGAGAAATTAAGTCAAAAGAGAGAAATTTGGGTTCAATTGCATTGAAAAATATGAGTTTTTGAGGTTCGGCCACTAACAATCGATTTTTTGGATCTGTTCGGCCACACCCGGTCGAACTTTGCTTAAAAATTCGGCTCATACCCAAACTCGGCAAACCATGGCCGAACCATTTCAAAATTTCGGTCGGGTGGCCGAATTTTTTCAAATTTTTCGGTTGGGTGTGACCGAACCTGAGTTGAATTTCGGTCACTACTACTACTGGCCGAAATTTTGCAAAACTAAAAAAAAAAAAAAAAAAGTTGAACATCGCCGATTACGGAGGTGAAACCATGGATGGATGTCCGACGGGCGACGACGACGTGTTTACCTTTTCTCTCTTTGCGTTGTTTCTCTCTCTCTCTACGCCTTTTCTTTTTCTTTTCTCTTTTGACTACGCTTTTGCTTTTCTTTTTCTTTTTCTTTTGTTTTATTGTTTTAAAGGAAGACGAATCCAATGTAAATAATTTTTTATTTTTTTTAAATTCCAGTGGGTGCCATTAACTGAGTGGGTCCGTCCATGAAGAAAAGAGGGGGAGGTAGTAATTTTTTTATGGTAGGAGGAAAGGGAGGGAGGTAGTAATTTTTTGATGTTAAAAAAAATGAAGAGGGTGAGATGTAATGGTAAAAAAGGGGAAGGGGTGAAAATTTGATGAGGGGGAAGATGGTGTAATGGGTGTATGAATTAGGGATAAAAAAGTAATTTCATTCGATGGCATAATGGTAGTTTGTATGCTACGAGTTTACTCAACAATTTTATGGGTTTATATAACAATTCTCTATATAAAAGCTTCCATAATGAAAATATTTTGAGCATAACTTTTTTAATATTTTAATTTATTTAATTGTTGTTCCCATCCATTGAAAATTTGTGTAATTTTACTTACTTTACCTTAGTTTTAAGTGTGAGGTTGATGGAGCAAGTGAATGAATGAGGAGGGAATCCAAGTAACAATATTATTACTCCTTCCGTTCCGCCTGAAGGGGTAAAATTTGTGTCTTGCATGCATGAGAATTAAGAAAAGTAATGTAAAAAAGAGAAAAAGTGTACTCCCTCCGTCCCAATAAAAGCTTCACTAATTTCCTAAAAGGGCATCCGTTAGAAGCTTCACCTTTTCTAAAATGGCAAATAATTTTTACTATTCCACCCACTCATTCTCTCTCATATTTTACTATTACACTCACAACATTTTTCAAATTTACTATTTCCTCCACTCATTCTCTCTCCTATTTTACTATTACACTCACGACATTTTCTTCACCCTTAATTTGCGTGTCGGACCAAAATGGTGAAGGTATTATTGGGACGGAGGGAGTATAGTGAAATAAATGTTGTGAGTGAAATGTGATGTAGGAAAGAGAAAGTGGGGTAGGGAATAGTTAGTGAATATTTATTGTGAGAGTATAACAAGTGGGTCCCACAAATAAAGAAGTAATAAAAAAAATTCCATTTTTTGAGTTATGCCCATTCAAATGGGATGCCCAAAAAGAAAATTTGTGTCCTTTCGGGCGGGACGGAGGGAGCATATGTCAAAATTTTAGGAAAATCAGTTTTTTCAACTAATTTGAAAAAAAATAATTTTTAAAAATGCGATGTAACATTTTTGTAATCAACTATAACTTTTTTAAAAATGCATGGTGATATTTTTGTAAATATCTGTTTATTTTTTATAAATGGCACGGTGGCATTTTCGTAAATAATCGGAACTTATTAACGCTCCTGACCCTTTTTATATCTAAAACTGACACTTTATTTTATGGAAAAGATGTTCTATTTGTTCTACAGTATTTGATATATCAATAGGTCAATAGGTGTTATTGTTCATAAATTGTTTTGCGTGTACACTTTTAGCCAAAATACCAAAATGTATTGAGATTCAACAAAATATAATATTTTTCACCTTCTTCTCTTTGGCTTTGTTGCTGTTTCAAAAAATAAATTGATTCCCTGATGGTTGTAGGAAATGGCACGAATTAAGAGAACACCAACCAAGGGTATGAGCAGAGTACAGAGAATGGAGTATTGGAATGCTAAGGAGCACAAGAAAGTTAAAACACTAGAGAAAAAACTTAGACAGACCCGACAGAGATTAAGAGATACCCGCAGAGAATTAGAGGCAGACCTATACTTTATAAGGCCAAAACTAGAACGAGCTGAGAAATGGGGAGAGTACATGATGGACCAAGCTAGGCAATTGATGGATGCAGGGGAAAGTGAGGAAGGTCAAGAGGAATGAAGAAAATCTAAAGACGGGAGAGTTGTCTAATTAGACACTCTTTTTAGATATTAGTAGTTGATAGGGTACAATAGATAGTGACGTGAGTAGTTAGTTAGTCTAGCATTAAATTATTTTCTAATCCCATTTGAAAAGAAAATCGCTCTGTTTGTCTGGTGTATGTTTAGATATTGGTATCTTTATGCTAATTCCTGTGGTGTAAATATCAAATGAGTTAATAGGAACTTACTTTGTTTAATTATCAGCCAAAATATCATTCGCCCTTTTTTATTGCACTTTTATATTTGTAACGGTCTAAATTTACATTTAAAACGTTATATAGTTAGCATGCGATTTCAGTTTTCCCACAATTTCTCTTTTCATACTGTTTCCCTTTCCATACTGACCCATGCCAATGACACAAATATTTGAGTACTAGTAATAATTACGTAGAGTAAACTACCTCTTTGACCATAGTACTTTTAAGATTGCAAATGTAACTTTTGTACTCTTAATTTTATTGCAAATGTGACCTAAATTGCTATGATGTTAGCTTCAGTTAAGAGTGAAAGGGGTTTTGTTGACTTGACGACTATGGGTCCTACTCCTACTTGACCTTATTAAAGGCAAAAATGGCAACAAATTAATTTATACTATATTAAAAGCAAGAAAGTGACCAAAATGAAAATTTGGAGTCCAAAAATGTCACTATCAAGGAGCTAAAAATGAAAATTGATTCAACACATGGTTTTAGCAAATGATTTTGGTAAATGGTTTTGACAAATGGTTTTGAAACATGGGTAGAGAGAAAGTGGAAAAATGATCTATACTACTCAGACTCTTTGAAAACTTTTGGAAATGTGCAGTTTTTTTTCTTTTTCATTAATTAATCAATACTAGGTGTCTAGACTAGGTCGCAATATTTGAATATTTTCTAATTATTTTTTTTTTAAATAATTGTTTAATGAGCTTTAAAATTTATTGTTTTTAATTCAAAAAAATTGAAAAAAAATACCTCATTTTTAGTCTAATAAACTCATTAAACAGTTATAATCTAAATATATATTCTTAAATTTTAGACTAAATTTATTATTTTCTAATTATTAATTAATAATAGTTTTTTTTTGTATTAACGATAATTTTTAAATTTAGATGTGGATATTTAATTTGTTTTTTTTCACTTTTAGTCTAAAATTTAAGAATATACATTTAGATTATAACTACTTTTCTTATGTTTTCGAGATAGATGATCATTAGTTAGACATTTTTTTATTTTACTTTTGTCAAAAAAAGAAGAAATTTTTTTTTTTAAAATAAAAAATTGAAGAATGTGGAGATAATATAGGTGACTATAGGGAGGGCCAATGGGGGTAAGGAAAGTTTTGGAGGCAAAAATTGTGTACTTTTTATTTAAAATATAAATTCATTATGTTATATAGTAATCTATACTATATTAAAAGCAAGAACGTGATCAAAATGGAAATTTGGAGCCCAAAAATGTCACTATCAAGGGGCTAAAAATGAAAATTGATTCAACACATGATTTTAGCAAATGGTTTTGGCAAATGGTTTTGACAAATGATTTTGGAACATGGGTGGAGAGAAAGTGAAAAAATGATCTATACTACTCAGACTCTTTGAAAACTTTTGGAAATGTGCAATTTTTTTTCTTTTTCATTAATTAATCAATACTAGGTGTCTAGACTAGGTTGCAATATTTGAATGTTTTCTAATTATTTCTTTAAAAAATAATTGTTTAATGAGCTTTAAAATTTATTGTTTTTAATTCAGAAAAATTGAAAAAAAAAACCTCATTTTTAGTCTAATAAACTCATTAAACAGATATAATCTAAATATATATTATTAAATTTTAGACTAAATTTATTATTTTCTAATTATTAATTAATAACAGTTTTTTTTGTATTAACGATAATTTTTAAAGTTATATGTGGATATTTAATTTGTTTTTTTCACTTTTAGTCTAAAATTTAAGAATATACTCCCTCCGTCCCACTTCACTTGACACTAATTTCCATTTTGGGTCGTCCCACTTCACTTGGCACTGCCCAAAATAGAAAAGAATATTCAATATTCCCTCCACTCATTCTCTCTCCTACTTCACTTTTACACTCACAACATTCTATCTCCTAACTATTCCTCCCACTCATTCTCTCTCCTATTTAATTTTTCATACTCACAATATTTTCTTTCACTTTTTCTCTCACTTACTTTTCCTTAATTCTCGTGCCCAGAAATTTGGTGCCAAGTGAACCGGGACGGAGGGAGTACATTTAGATTATAACTACTTTTCTTATATTTTCGAGATAGATGATCATTAGTTAGACATTTTTATTATACTCCCTCCGTCCCACTTCACTTGGCACCAAGTGAAGTGGCACGGTAACTAAGGAAAAATAAGAGTGAAAAAAAGTGTAAGAAAATGTTGTGAGTATGAAGAATTAAATAGGAGAGAGAATGAGTGGGAGGAATAGTTAGGAGAGAGAATGTTGTGAGTGTAAAAGTGAAGTAGGAGAGAGAATGAGTGGAGGGAATAGTGAATATTCTTTTCCATTTTGGGCAGTGCCAAGTGAAGTGGGACGTCCCAAAATGGAAATTAGTGTCAAGTGAAGTGGGACGGAGGGAGTATTACTTTTGTCAAAAAAAGAAGAAAATTTTACTTTTTAAAAAAATAAAAAATTAAAGAATGTGGAGATAATATAGGTGACTATAGGGAGGGCCGATGGGGGTAAGAGAAGTTTTGGAGGCAAAAATTGTATACTTTTTATTTAAAAAATAAATTCATTATGTTATATAGTAATTACTATTAATGCATGCTAATTTGTAGGCTTATAGATCCGGATTATTAGGCTTAATAGTTGAAAATCTCATTTTGCTTAAAAAAAACACCGCTACTACTATAAATAATAATCCTTTCTTTTTTTCAGAAAAAAAAATATGAATTTTTACTTTCAAAAAATAAATATGAATGATTGAAAAAGTAAAATAAAAATGTTCAGAATTTCAAATTTAAGCAAATATGATGATTGAGATTTATTCATTTATTTATTTGTTTGAAGCAAGAAGATAATTTAATTGAGAAAAAAAGGTAAGAAGATAACAGCTATTTTCAATAAAAGTCATAAAACTAACATGGTGATAAGTGTCTGCCTTATGATGACATATATTTTTTTTTTATAGAAATAGAGTATTTCATTTTTTTTTATTTTGTAACTTCATTCAATGTTTTGTTATCATAAAATTAAATAAAATTTAAATATAGAATAATAATTTTTAAAATGGTGCATTAATTTTTTAAAATGGTTATAAATATAAATAATAATTTTTTAAAAAAGTGATCTTTTTAATTTGAAAATCGATAAACCGAGAAAACTAATGGGGGGATGGAGCCATGACTCTATTTTTTTTTTGTTTATAGATATAATTTAGGGGTGATGGGCTGACTATGAGGAAGAAGTTAAATTTTTCTTTGTATTGGAAGTAAAAAGTATCATTAAATGTGAAGATAATTTATTTGAAACTAATTTGGGATTTTTGGGTGGCATATTGAAAGTTGTCCAAAAAATCTTGCTAACGAAATTAATTGACGATATTATGATAGCATATGTAATGGACTCAATACACTCTAATTAAAAATAACAATAAAATTATTATATTTACGATTTTGTAAGCAAAATTTTGTAATTATTTTGTGTCCTTACTATTATCCAATTAGTATAGGGGAGAGAGAAAAAGGTTGGTTAAAAAGAAAGTAAAAAAATGTTTTAGAAAATTATAAAAGGTGATATGTGATTCTATTTTATAAGCTTCAATTTCTTCAAGCAAGTCTTTTTATTTACTCTCTCTATTTTAAAATAAATATAAAAAAAATTAAATTTTCTCTTAATTAAATAGCAAATTTAAAAAATTATTGAATATTTATTTTAGAGATTTAAAAAGGTTTGCATGCATACTTTCGAAGAGAATAGCCTACTATGTGGATTTTCTTTATTTTTTATTAAAAGATATCTTTGACCTCAATTATTTTGTAATAAATTAATTTTAAAAAAAAATTACACCAAAATTCATAATTTTTTTTCTTTACAAATAGAGACTTTTTTCATTCGATTCGGACACAGGAAAAAAAAATCCTATTTTTGAAATATAAATTTCCTAATTAACTTTGTAAATTTTCCTTTTTAAATTTTTAATATAATTTAAGATAAAATTAATAAGTGTGACATTTTTTAATTATAAATGATATTGATAGTAATAATAAGTATTTTTTTTAATTATAAATGATATTGATAGTAATAATAATAATTACACTAATCATAAAATTAAAGTATATAAAATAAAATTATTCTACTATCCGTTTGAAAAAAAATTATTATTTATAAGACCAATATTGGGAAAGGTGGGCATCATTTTTAATTTTTTTACTGAAGTGTATGTCAATATTTTAAAAATAAAGATAGTATGAATTGGTATTTTGGAAGAGGGAGAGGAAGAAGTGGGCTGAGTTTGATGAGGGAGTGGATTGTTTGGGAAAAAATTTTTATTTAACACAATTGTTAGTTTTTTTAAGATTATGATTTTTCTTCCCAAAATTACATAAGTTAAATTGGAAATGAATATAATACTTATGTTCATGATGAGTTAATGTAAATAAATATGATATTTATTTATTATTACTATTGTTTGTATACTAATAAATGATATTTATTTTTTTGTTTACAAAATTAATTATTTGGTTGTTACATTGATGGAATGATTTTTTTCTGAATTGTGACATATATATATATATATAGAGTTGAAATTAAATATCTCTACATATATAGAGTTTCAACCATTCGAAATAAAAAAAATATTTACTTATTTATTTATTTATTTATTTATTTAAGCCACTATTAGATTTATACATAATATATTTTTCTTTTTAAATTATTAAGATAATTATGTATTTTTAATTGATTAAGTGGGAAGAGATATGAAATATTTTAGGGCTGAAATGATATTACTCTGTACATATATGAAGAAGATAAAGTCTATTAGGTGATGTTTTTTTTTCCTTTAATTGATTGTAGTAATCTTTGTTGTAAGTTAAAAGATAGAACTACTATTAATTAAATTTCAAATCATTGGTCTTAATTACACATAACTCGCTACACGGTGTAGCGAGTTTGACCAGCCCAAGTCAAACTCGCTACACGGTGTAGCGAGTTTCAAAAAAATGGACACTCTGGCAATACTTTGAACAATAAGTTATTTTGGTAAATAAAAAAGTAAAAAGTGATTATTTGAGAAAAATTCTGTTTGTATAGTGTCGTCTATTATGTTATTGTGAATGCAATTGATTTGTCGTTTGTTAAAAAAATATTTATAAAAAGTGGATATAATTTTTCAGTAATATATGTGAGATGAGAGACGCATTTGCAAATTTTAGGTAGATAGATGAATTTGTGATATGTGGATGGGGGTGGTAGTATGGAAGGGGGAGGAATGTGAAGTTAACAATTTAATATTTTCACCTTCTTTTTATTAACATCTCTCCATATATAGAGTTGCAATAATTTAAAAGAAAATTTTATTTATTTAATTATTTAAGTCATTATTAGATTTAGCCATAATTTATTTTTCAATATAGGGATAAAATTGTAATATTTTGAATATGTTACAAAGAAATTATAACTTTTAATTTACGAAATAAAAATCGATGTTTACTGGGGATGGGAAAATTGGGGTTTTCGATTGTCTTAAAAAATTGGGTTTCCTTTTCCGTTTATTATTTCTAAACTAATACGGATTGGTTTAATATATATGTATTTAATGTCTTTAAGTATTTTCGATTCAAGTGCGGATGAATATGTATGTCATTGGATGCATATAATGTTTGACATGATGTAGTAACGAAATATCAGATATATCGTTTTATGTAAATGATTCGTCATTTGTTAAATGGAGTTAGTTGTAGGAAGTGTGTATGTTACTTAGTACGTTAGTGACATTCAGTTGTATAATTTCATCTTACAGTGTTAAAGATGTTATTTAATTAAGAGAAATTGTTTATATAATCGTATTATTTGTTGTTCTCCGTGTTATTTCTCCTTTATTTACGTTAAATATCACTATCTCATATTACATTATTTAACTTTAATCGGTATTTAATTAGATATATTGTTGTACTAATTTTGGGTAGGAAAATTGTTTAAATAATCATATTTGTTGTTGTTTTCTTTGTTATTTACTTTCCTATACTAACGTTAAATATCACTATTTCATATTATATTTTTTAATTTTAATTGATATTTAATTATATAAATTGTTGTACTAATTTTGATTTAAGGTAAACTATGCTATTTTCGTGCATTGCACGGGTGTAGATATTTTTAAAACAGATATATTATTGATTAGTAGTCATAATAGTTCTCTTTTAATAAAATATTACCTAATTAATAAGTACTGTTTCAGTTCTTTTTCTTTTTCCTCTTTTTTCAATTTCTTACATTTGTTTATTGATTTTATTAAATAAGAAATGGAAAAAAAAACACAAAAACAAAGCAAAAAAATAAATAAATAACAGAAACTTGAATATTTTCAGTTATATACTCCCTCCGTCCCAATAATAACTTCACCCTTTTGGGTGGGCACGGAAATTAAGAAAAAAAAGTAAGTGAAGAAAATGTTGTGAGTGTAATAGTAAAATAGGAGAGAAAATGAGTGGAGTGAATAGTAAATTTGAAAAGTGTTGTGAGTACAAAAGTGAAATAGAAGAGAGAATGAGTGTGTAGAATAGTAAAGATTCTTTGCCATTTTAGGAAAAGTGAAGCTTCTAACGGGACACCCTTTTAGAAAATTGGTGAAGCTTTTATTGGGACGGAGGGAGTATTTAATACAGTATACTCCCTCCGTCCCAAAAAATGGTTCATCATTTTTGGCTCGGCACGCAAATTAAGGAAATACGTGGGAAGAAAAAATATTGTGAGTGTGATTTGAAAATAGGAGAGAGAATTAGTGGAGAAAATAGTAAATTTAAAAAGTGTTGTGAGTGTAATAGTGAATTAGAAGAGAGAATGAGTGGAGGAAATAGTGAGGGTATAATAGAATATTAATAAAACTTTTCCATTTTAGGAAAGGTGAAGCTTCAAACGGGATGCCATTTTGGGTAAAAGGTGAAGCATTTTCTGGGACGGAGGAAGTATTGTTTTAGTTTTTCCAGATACTAGTGTATCACCCGTGCGATTCGCACGACGATATATAAAATTTCATAGTTAAGAATGAAAAAAGAATTAAAAAAAGTAAATAAAGAATCAACACTACAAATTAATTTGGTTGATATACATTTGTAAACAATACTTAAGAAAATCTATAGTATTGATCTTCATTGAGACAACACATACGCACACACTTATATATGTTTTAAGAAAGAAATTATTAAAAAGTGATAGAAGATATGAATTACACATTTTGAAAAATTTCCTAAACACCACATTTGTAGTACAATTATTGGTTAAACTGTCTTCTTCAAAATTATATATCCAAATATGAAATCTATTTGGATGGGTGACTCTAAATAAAGCAAATAAAGCTGACCATGACTGAAAAATGATTCTTTAAAAGGATTCAACTGTAGATAGAAATTGTCCCAGACTTTTGTTTATAGACATGACATAAATCAAGGGTAATTGACGACGTTTAAAATTGAAAGAAATTCTAGTATCCGATGGAGTGAGCGACATCCGAGGGATTAATACCTTTTTTTATTTAAATGTATTTAAAACCCACACAATAGCTTCCTAAAAAAAATTACCTAAAATTCTGAAAAAGATTACTTCCAAGTCATTATCGAAATATTGAATACTTTTTTCCTTCTTTATATATAAATATATATAGAGGGTTCAATGCTAGAAGCACAAAATAAAGTCACAAAATCTTAATCACAAAATGAGATGGCGATATTTTATTAGTTGTATCGATAGTAGACCAACTACATTTTAATTAAAAACATCAATAAAATCATTACAGCTAGGATTTTGGACCAAGATTTTGTGACTATTTTGTTTCTTTAGTATCTCAAAATATGTATGTATATATTATGATACTGCTATATTTTAGATTTTCATCGGTAACATTTTTTCTTAGTAAGTGTTACATTTCAGGCGACGAACAACTTAACTTTTTTGTTTCTGCAAATAAGATTTTACAAAAAAAATCAAAATCATATCACGATGCTACTACTTCGATTCGTCTCGTCGAGATGAACACAACGGTGTTTTCAAATTTTTTTTCTACTTCAAAATCTCAAGTTATTTCATTTTAAAGTTGTTGAAAGTTTTTTTTTAAAAAAAAACATACACGTGACAGACTTTGGATGCGCGGGTTAAGACTTGGCGTGGCGGACCTGAGCGGATGGGTTGGACAACCCGTTTTACGGCGTCTCACCCAAGTTTTTATCATAAAAAAGTAGTTAGTTACGTAGTTTAATAACAAATCATTTCTTATACTATTTTTTCTGAATAGATGTTTATTAAATCAAGAAAAAATAAACATTAATTTAAGACAAAAGAAATAAATCTTTGCCATCTCTTTTATATATTTCTAATTCCTAAGTAATATTTTCTTTAATTATAATCTGTAAACTGAAATAATAAATTATTTATTAAAAACTACTAATGAAAATATAATAAATATAAATTAATCAATGGGATTTCACAATGAAATTTTTTAAAGCAGGATTGAAATAATATGAAATAATTGAATTTTTTTCTTTCTGAAAAACCAAAATTGAAATTAATGAGCACTTAGAAATCTCTCTCTATTGTTTCATGCTTCTTGAACATACCAAAAGTGCCGAGTTGGGCCAAGCAAGTAAAGCCCAATTACATCCAGCTTTGATTATCACATTCTCAATAGGGCTGGCCCAGTCAGAGCAAGGCCCAAAGCCCATCTCAAGCGTCAGTCGACTAAGCCCATGGTCCGACCTACAGGTCCCGACCTAACTTAGTCCGACCTCATGATCCATGCTACAATTCGGGTACGAACCATGCTCTACCCGACAGTCAGGTCGACCATTCCATGAGTGGCGACCTCGACCTAAATTAACAAGTAACGACTTGACACTTGCTGGCTTATTTAGTTGAACCATTCACGTAACCACATCCCTACAAATCAGGGACAGTTACTAACACGTTCACATGACTGAATAACCGCTGCTATAATCTCGGAGGACATGTCTCCTACACCAAAAATACATTACTCTTGCCTATAAATACTTCGTCACTACCAACGGTGCAAAGGTAACTGCCATTTTGTTATCAGAATTCATTATTCTATACATTTTGAGCTATAAACAACGGTAATCTTACTCTCACGCCCGAGCGTCTTCGCCGGAGACACATCCGGCTAGTCGTGGGTTCTGTTTTCAGGTCAAGGAGCCAGGTGATCAGTCCTGCCACGTGGAGGAAGATTGATAAGCACATTTCCTGTAGCATCAGTTTGGTTCCATTGCCGGGAACGTGCTTTAGACTTGACTTCGAAAACTCCATCAAACCTGCAACAATGGTGACTTCAGAAGGACACGTATCCGAGGCTTCACTTGGGCACGATGAAGTGAACAACAACAACAATGCAAACGTTGGAAATGCAGATTTGCCTCCTCCTCCCCCTCCTCAACGACATCATGCTAGGGCGACACGCTCTAACAGCGTGGCTGATGGCAGGGGATTGCCAGATGCAAGGAGAGAAAAGCGTCCTATGGAAGGACAAGGAGCTCCACCTCACCCAAAGCATTACAAGGCCAGGCAGGCTAATGTGGGAAGCAGGGCAGGTCCCTCCACTAATCCCATGAGCAAGAAAGAAATGATGCTGGAGCGAGCCTGCATTCTGGGCGACTTAATAGCCATGGAGGAGCGGAAACAGGGACGACATACGCTACGAGAGAGTGGCACCCGCTCGGAGTTTCTAATGGGCGACGAGCCGGGAGTGCTAGCAGAATGAAGGTGTGGGACGAAACGGCGAGGACAGGAATGGTACGTCGAGCTCCCTATAGTTCATGTGCCGAAGTAATGATTTAAGAGCTAGCCTCAGCGAAGCTTGAAGCAGCGGGAGGCTCAATCCGATTTGAGGACTCGGTTAATGACCCAATAGAAACAGACACGTTTCCCGGCCCAACACGAGAGATCGGGGTCTCGAAAGAGACGAAATGGGCATAGGTCGCTGTGAGAAGGGAAAGGCGCAGTCGCCACATGGAGATCACGGGCGCAGTCGCCGTCTGCTGGCGAGAGCGCGGGTCGCCTCAAAGAGTATGAGACATAGATCTCCAATAAGATCGAAAAGGACCAATTCTCACGGGGACGAAGGAGTAGGCGGAGTAACTCCCCGAAGTGAAGGCCGAGAGGTCCAATCTTTGCTCCCCTCCCAGGGAGATGAGAGACCCGTGCCGGAGAATGGTTGTTGATGAAAAAGAAATTTGAGCAATGGGAGGAGGAGAAGAAAAAGAGACGGGAAAGGTTGACGAATTGACTTTGCTCTTCGACCTTTTCCAAAGAAATCGAGATAGTCGACCTCCTCCTACTTTCGGGTTGCCTCTTACGGAGAAGTACTGCGGGTCGACAAATGCCAGGAGCCACATATCCCATCCGGAAGCCACTATGTGTTTTGTCGCCAATGAGGATGACAACATGTGCAAAGCTCTCCTAAGCACACTTACCGGGGCGGCCTTAACTTGGTTCAATGGTTTGGCTGTGGTAGTATCACCATGGGCATGCTTGAACAAAATTCTTAGATCGCTTCTCATTGCGGGAGCTCGAAAGATAACCGTCCGATCCGAATAACTTGGTGCGGGGTAAGAATGAAAGCTCGATGAGCTATTTCACCAAGTTCAAAGAGATGGTTGATAAAATAGAGGAAGACCTCACGAGACGGGGAAGTAATCAATTGCTTCGAAGTGGTATTTCCTCGAGAAGACATGGACTACGAGCTCACGGTCCGAACGGTCACAACTCGACGGGAGTTGTTTGAAAAGGTGTATAATGTCGCTCTGGCGAGGAAAGGAAAGAAAAGAAGAACGGTAAGAGCCCCGAGGTTGAAGTCGGCGACGATAAAAAGGACTCCAACAAGAATGGGGGAACAATAAAAATGGAAAGAACGAGAACTAGGGCGACGAGAGAAGGTGCCCGAAGCTTTCGCTCCCTCACGGTGAGTCGGGCCGAGATTTTGAATCTTTGTCGAGTGGCTCCTCCGGTCCCAATGAATCCAGGCAACAAGTTTAGGCGGGACAACGGCAAATGCTGCGACTACCACAAAGACCTTTGGTCATCTCACGAGAGGATTGCTTGGGATTAAAGCGTATCATCCGAGAGAATGGTCGACCGGGGAGACTCGAAGCTTATGTGAAGAGACCTCAAGGCAGGGGAGGTGAGCGGCCGGCGGAGTGGGCAACAAGGACCTAGGCGGCCTAGGCGGAACACAGGGGTCATGCGAACAAGCAAGCAACACGGCCATCAAGCCTGAAGATATTCCCGGCTTAATAAGGCCCCACATGTGCCTCGAAGGAGAGAAATAAGAGATGAGGCGATCGGCTTCTACCCCCACGAATTGGCAACAAATATGGCGGCTAGGGAGCAAGTTCTCGTCATCCCAGGTCTCATTGATGGATGTACGACGAAGCGAGACTCTTAGTCGACACGGGGGCTGCGAGGATATTTTGTTTTACAAAACTTTCAAGGAAATGGGCCTTAATGATGAGCAGTGGAGAGATATGATGGCGGGTTGGAGGGCTTCACCAACCACCGAGTTGATGCTAAAGGCCGAGATAGCGCTCGGCGTCGACCTAGGCCGGCACCCCTCGGGATTGTCTCGAAGAGTACAATTTATCGTAATTGATGTAAATAGTGACTATGCCGCCATACTTGGAATTCTGGACGGTCGCTCTTGGAATGGTAGCATCAATTCCTCACCGGCGAGTAAAGTTCCCCACACTGCTTTGGAGTGGGTTGCGTCTGAGCACGGCTCGTGCTTATACTGGATCATGTTCTAAGAGAAAGAAAGAAAAGGGAGCTAGGGTGAGGCTGGCGATGGTTACTTGAAGGTTTGTCTCGGTCGATCACCAAAACTACGGCTTGTCACAATCACCGACGTGGTAGAGTCGACCTATCGCTCAAATGACGAGGTCATGCTTGAGTCGACACGTCACTCTAACACCACGAGGTCGATTCGAGATGTAGTTATGGTCGATCAAGTCGTCATAGGAGACATATGCCTCCCGGATAGACAATAACTCGGGGGCCCCTACCAACAAGGTTGCGAGACAAGCTTGATGATATGATAGGCGAGGAGGCTCCACACTTGGGAGGCGAGGAAAGACAAAGGTCGGGGAGATCATAGTGGAGACTCTACAATTCAGAGATGGACCGAGCTAGAAGGCGTCGATGAGCTAGAGTCGGTAATCACCAACCCTTCTTACCCCGATCAAAAAATTCAAATTGGAAAGCGGTTATCGGTTGAGGAGCGAGCGGAGAAATTATCAAGCTACTCAAAGAAAGTAATGATGTCTTTGCATGGAGAGTAGAAGACATGAGGGAATCAAGGAGGAGGTCGGCTGTTCATGCGAGCGGAAGTCAACCCGACCATAAAGCGAGACCCCAAAGTTGAGAAGTTTTGCTCGCGACAAGGAAGAGGCTATCAAAGCGAGGTACAAAAACTTTTGAGTGCGGGTATAATCAAAGAGGCCACTCATACAACGTGGTTGGCCAACGTGGTCATGGTGAAGAAATCGAATGGCAAGTGGCGGATGTGTGTCGACTTCACTACTCTCAATCTAGCTTGCCCCGAAGGATAGCTATCCTCTTCCTAGAATTGACAAGCTTGTTGATTCCATTCTTTGGTCATTCCACTCTCGGTTTCTGGATGCTTACTCGGGATACCACCGAGATAAAGATGCACGAGGATGACATAGTGAAGACGGCATTTCGGGCGGTGGAGGCATCTCTTGCTACAATATGATGCCTTTTGGATTGAAGAATGCGGGAGCTACATATCGAGAGGATGGTGAACAAAGTCTTTGCCTCACAGATTGGTCGAAATATGGAGGCCTACGTTGACGACATGGTCATTAAAACTAAGGCCGGGAGTCACGTGGTCGACCTAAAGGAGACATTCACCAATTTACGAGCAAACGACATGAAGCTCAACCCCAGTAAATGTGTGTTTGGAGTGGCTGCTGGCAAGTTCTTGGGATTCATGGTATCTCGAGAGGGGCATAGAAGCTAATCCGAGAGAAGATAAAGGCTTTAGTCGACATGAAGGCTCCACCACTATCAAGGAGATGCGGCGACTTAATGGAAGGGTAGCGGCTCTTGGTCGCTTCATATCAAAGTCGGCGAAAGGTCTCTCCCCTTCTTCAAAGCATTGAGGGGACGAAAAGTTTTGAATGGACGACCGAATGTCATTCGTCGTTCCAACGGCTAAAGGATTACCTCGCTACTCCACCCCTGCTAAGTAGCCCGACCACTTTGGAGAGACTTTGTTTATATACCTATACGTGGGAGACAAGTCGGTTGCGGCGGTGTTGATTAGAGAGGAGGAGGGCTTCGAAGCACATGTACTATATCAGTAGCTTTATCGGATGTGGAAAGTAGGTATTACAACGGCGAGAAGGTCGCCTATGCTCTAGTCGTGGCTTGAGGAAGGCTGCGAGCTTATTTTCTGGCTCATCCAATTGTGGTTCTTACGAATGCCCCTCTAAGAAAAATTCTTCACAAGCACGAGAGTTCGGGTCGATTGCTCAATTGGTCAATTGCCCTACTTGAATTTGACATTGACTATCGACCTCGAAAGGCGTTAAAGGCTCAAGCTCTAGGCGACTTCTTGGTCGAGCTTACGTTCACCAAGGAAGACAACGAGCAACGAGTTCCTAAAGAAAAAGCTAAGGGAAAGAACCGAGTCCCGGTCGTCATTAGCCTACCCGAAGATTGTTGGAAGGTCTATTCGGACGGGTCGGCGACCAAGAATAGCGATGGAGGCTGGAATAGTGTTGATTGAGCCGAGGCGGGACCGTTTATGAGGAATCACTAAGGTTCAAGTTTGATGCTTCCAATAACAGTGAATACGAGGCCTTGATTGCGGCTATTGAGTACGCCCAAGTGCTTGGAGCAACTAAGATCATGGCTTGCTTGTGACTCACAATTGATAGTCAACCAGGTCGAGGTGAGTACGAAGTGCTTAGTTCTACTCTCGTCAAATCTTTGCGACACAGTGAAGGAGCTAATAAAGGACTTAGAATTGCAGGAGATTGAAAGGATTGGAAGAGAAGATAACGAGCTAGGTGATCTCCTTTCGAAACTTGCTACTTCGGATGAGCCACATGGCGAGCCCATCTCCTTCCTAGAAAATCCGACTTACGAGAGGGTAAAAATTCGGTGCATAGATGATCCCTCAAGAAATTGGACTCGGGAGAAGTGTTGGATCGAGGAAATGAAAGCATACCTAGAAAATGGAGAGGCTGCCGGATGACGAGAAGAAGGCTCGAGCTATCAAAAGAAAGCTCCAAGGTATGTCATTCAAGGAGGCGATACGTTCGGGAGATCTTATACTCGGCCATTGCTAAAGTGCATCCATCCCCAAGAGGTCGCCCTATTGATACACGAAGTGCATAGTGGAATTTGTGGTGGACACCGGGGGCGGGACTCTTGGCGACAAGTTAATCACGTTGGGATACTGCGGCCACACATGAGAGGCGACACTCACAACTTTGTTCGGCAATGTGATCAATGCCAAGGTTTGCCAACCTTCCCCATGTGCCTCTGGAAGCGAGACTCTGTGATCGCGGCTTGGCCATTTGATATGTGGGCGTCGACTGATTGGACCCTTCCTCCCACTTGAGAAGCTGCAAGTATGTGATAGTGGCCATAGATTACTTCACCAAATGGGTTGAGGCCAAACCATTAGCTCGCATCACGAGAGGAGAATGCTATCAACTTCATACACGACTTCATTTGGTGTCGGTTTGGTTTTCCCGAGCTATAGTGTCGACAATGGGTTACGGTTCTCCCGAGACTTTCGAAACGAGAGATGAAGCGAGTGGGAATCAAACATTGGAAATCCTCTGTCGCCTATCCTCAAGGAAATGGGCAAGGCTGAAACGGCAAATAAACTTGTTCTATCTTCGCTCAAGGCGGGCTCGTAGGTCGACGAAACAATTGGTTGGACGAACTCCCCCTTGCTCTTTGGGCGGTTCGTACTGACCACTCGGGGGCCTACGGAAACCCCTTTTGCTCTCACATATGGGTCGGGAGGCCATGGCACTGCTTGAGCTCGAGATTCCCTACGGCTAGAGTGACCTTCTTTGATCGAAGCGAGAATGACACCAACGGGTTGATCGACTTGGACACGATCGACGAAGCGAGAAACGGCCTACCTCAGAATGGTCAATTACAAGCGGCGGACTAAAAGTTATCACGACAAGAAGGTCAAGGCAAGGTCTTTCCAAGTGGGAGATTATGTATTGAGAAAGATTGAGGCAACGGGTAGAAGGACCCGGCGAGAACAAGCTATCTCCTAATTGGGAAGGTCACCTATGTAGTCGCTCGAGTCGTCAAAGAAGGAACCTACATGATAGCTCATCCTGGAGGTGACGAGTTGAAGCACCCTTGGCATGCTACTCACCTCATCAAATACTACTTCTAGTTTTCAATTTCAAAGTTCAAGTTTGTGTTAAAGCTAGTTTCGAATTGATGTAAGCATGATTCCTACTTCAATAAAAAGTGCAGTTCATTCCATCAAACATAGTGTTACTCCAATCCCAATGAGCTCGACTCTTAGTCAGCTTAAATTTAACAAGCTCGATTCTTGATCAGCCTTGTTCATTTAACAAGTCCGACTCTTAGTCGACTTCGTTCCAACAAACTCGACTCTTAGTCAGTTTGTTATAATAAGCTCGATTCTTAATCAGCTTATTTAATTTAACAAGTCCGACTCTTAGTCGACTTCGTTCCAACAAACTCGACTCTTAGTCAGTTTGTTATAATAAGCTCGATTCTCAATCAGCTTATTTAGTTTAACAAGTCCGACTCTTAGTCGACTTCGTTCCAACAAACTCGACTCTTAGTCAGTTTGTTATAATTAGCTCGATTCTTAATCAGCTCTACTATTTTAACAAGTCCGATTCCTAATCGACTTCGCTCCGAGTAACTCGACCCTTGGTCAGCTTAAAAAGTTTGAACAAATAAGTCATTGCCCTACTAAATCTAACTCGACACCTACCTCTAAAGCATATAACATGCAGAAAAGAGAAGTCAGTTACGATTAAACACAATTAAGTCTCCCAAAGTGGGCTAAGACTTAGGCAAAGACAACTTACAAAGTATCATGCCTCCCAAAAGTAGGGCCAAGGCATACAAGTATTAAAAACAAAAAAGCAAAAATGTTTGGAGCTTGTTCGATTACAATAAACCATTAAAATCAAAGTCTATTCGGAAAACGCCTTCTATTGGACCGGCGACGGACGTTGGGTCGACCTCGGTCGATCACCCACGGTAGATGGCTCACGATAACATTTTCGGTCGATAAACCACCTTAGTGAGTCACTGATTGTAAACTTTGGGGTCTCCTCGTCAAAAGCCGAATCCTCATAATCATCGAGCTCAGCCAAGATGGTGTTAAAATTAACCTTTTCAACAGCTGGGGGGTCCCAAGGTGATGCCTCTGCAGCTTCATCATCTTTCTTTATAAGTTCCAAGTCATTCTCATTGTATGGCACCAAAGGGTGGCCTTGGCGGCTATTTGTGTTATAAGGATCTTGAAGCCCATTGAGCTAGGCTGTTCGATCGATATATTGACGAGAGGGATCTACTATTATACGTCGAGCCATATGAGCCCGACCTACATGGAAGAACCCCCTAGCTTCTTCGGTAATATGGGCGTGCAGATCATCACTATCTCTATATGCCTTGACAGCATCCTCCTTTGCAACTCTCACAGCAGCAGCTAGGTCCACCCCCCATTGAGCTCGAGCAGCATCCAACTCTTCTTGTTTCTTGGCCAAAGTGACGGGCACCTCCTCCAACTGCTGAGTCGCCAATGCCAGATCAGCAGCTAGCCTATTCTTTTCCTCCTTGAGGGCGGCGAGTTCCTTGGCAGCTTCTCCCAACTTGCCCCAGGCATCCTCTTTGGCCTTGATTTCGTTGTCTTTAACAAGTTTTAAAGCTTCATACGAGTTGTCTAAGTCTGAGTGCTCTTCCTTCAAGTTTTTGAGCTCCTCCTTCAACGTAGCGTTGGCTTCTTTCAGTTTCCCCACCTCGGCATTCTCCTCCTCTAGCTTCTTCAACTCTACGTTTTTCTTTGCCAACATGGACTTGGCTAGCTTCTCCTGCTCCTCAGCGGCCTTCCGGATAAGTAGTAGCCGGGTCAATCATGGCAAGGGCGAAAGGAAGAGTGGGAGGAAGAGGTTAGATACGGCAGAACCTGAGGAGACATGGAACAAGCGAGCAAAATAAAGTTAACAACACAAGAAATTGCCAAAGAGTTACCTCGGAGGAAGCTAGCCCGACCCTAGCTCTGCGAGCTTACGGAGTTAGAGGCTTTTTAGTGAACTCCATAATCAAATCACAGTCGGCACCCCTTCGACCACGGCACATCCGTACTCGGCTCCGGGTACTCCTGGCTAAGCGGTTGATCTGGTTAAAGGAGCCACGGCGCTTAGCTCGTCAACACGAGGCCGGATCGGCTCGGCATAAGAAACACAGGACGGGGAAGGCTGGGGACTCCTAACTTCATTCTCCATCGGCTCGTTAGCATCGACACGATCAGCTGTCGAGCTCACCTTGGCTTTCCCAATCTTGATTTTCTTGCTTAGAGGGCCGTATCATCTTCATCATCCCCCTCATCATCTAACTCGATCACAGGCGACTTTGCCTTGGGATTTCTTTTGGTTTTGGATTTGGTTTTGGGTTGATCACGAGCTCTGGTCTTTCTAGCCTCCTTAGCTGGCTCAACAATTTGGTCGGATACATTGGTTTCTTCGGCGTCAACCTCTTCCATTTCTGGGCGACGTCTACAACTTGGTTCCCCTCCGGTTCCTCGGGGTTCTCCTCCATTGGTATAGAGTTAACGGGGTCCACATCTACCGTACGCAAAGTATCATGACGGAGAGCACCCTCTCTCTCCCTATGTTCTACGGCATTAGGCTGCTCCACGGCTCCACTTGCTCTTCCTAATGTCAATGGTTCGGCCCATACTCGCTTCTTGCTCAGGAGTTAAGACTACACCAAAATTGAAATGATCGAGGGTTAGGTCGACACATAAAATTTCTGCATACGAGTAAAAAGTTCTATGTACGAATTAAATATGTGTGGGTGATTATTCTACATACGAGCAAAAAGTTCTATGTACGAATCAAAGTCATAAATAAACAGGTTAAGCAAAGGTAAGAGGGATCAAGGTACAAGGAATGGTCGAGTTCTTACCCCCAAAGTGTTCTACCCGCTCCTTCTGATAGTTGGCGGTCTTCTTACAATGGTGGCACTCTTTCTCAAATCGAATCGAGCTCCCTCATGGGTGACCCAATCTGGATATCTCGACATCTAACTACGGCACCATGGGCACTACCTCTCCTTCACCAACCATCAATCCGGCTCGGATGAAGTTATTTTTGTTGGTTCCTAGAGCATCCCAATGATAGCCCCTTTCTTGGTAAACTCCATCAACTTCTTACGTAAATCATTATGCCCGATGAGGGGCCCGGTAGTTGTTCTCATCTACCCCGGTTGTATCGGCCCTTTGGGCAAGGGAAATTCCCATCCTCTTCTACTCTCCACCACCACCACGCAAGAGTTCCATCCACTAGCCTTGCCGGGAAGATTGGCAAATAATTTGGGAGACTTTGGCTTGGAAGGAGTACTTATGCCATTATCCTTATCAAACTTAATGCTAAAGAACTCCTTAAACACCCTCATGCATGGCTCATATCCTAAGAACCTACAAACCATAATAAAGCAAACCGGTACCCTACGGGTGTTGGCTCCTAGGCTGAAGTGGCAAGGCATCGGTGCACTCCAAGAACTCGTTTATGAAGGGGTCGAGGTAATCTCGAAGCCGGCTTCGAATTGGCCGTAGTAGAAAGCTACCTTGGTAGTTTCCTCCTCGTAGGTGTCCCCAAATTTGTTAAAGAAGTCCCCCTACTATACGAGCAACGCTAAACTCCTTCCTATCAACATCACAAAAATCATATATCATGCTTAAGCGAGATGGATAATTGCTTCCCTCTAGGCGGCCTTGGAGGAACGTAGCCTTTTTCATTCTGCCCGGCACTACGGTGTTATCAAAGGCATCAACAATGCGCGGGCTTGATGAGGTCGAGGCATGAGCTCCACCTTGTGTCTCCATATACGTACAAGAAGAAGGGAAACAGGGGAATCGGTTCTACATGAAGTCTCGGGAGACCTAATCGATAAGCTAAGGGCGACCTAGATTCCCCCGGAAATCCAATTCTATTCCTAAGGAAAGAAGGTTTGTCGGGACCATGAATGTAAAATGTAGCAATATGATCGAGAAGCTCGTGAAAAAGATGGAAGGACTCAATTCTTGGGTCATTCGTTCCTAAAGTACCTAAGTTCTCTCCCGCGAGGCAAAGCCAACTCAGTAAATTGCAGACCCCATCGGGTTAAAATTGAAGTACATTCCTCCATGGTCATCTCCCTCCACTCTCCGTTTAAATGTTTATAAACCCTACGGTTGACTTTACAGTACCCATACCAAGCTCCGGGTTCTGTACTAAAAGTCCTAGCCGTAGGCGGAATCAAAGGAATAGCAGAAATTAAAGCCCTAATTTTAAAGAATGAGGAGAATACCTTTAGCAGTGAAGAGAAAACGGAACAATGGAGAGTGAAACACCGAGTTATAGCAGAAGTCAATTTCCTTTATCACCGCCGGAATCACGTACAGAGTTCAGGGATGGCGAAAGTTGTAAATGGGGAAGGATTCTTGATTTTATAGTTCCTTGAATTGGAAAGGGCAAAGAGAAATTCAAAATTAATTTTCCTAATTAATGGTGGAAACAGTTTCCTAGGCGGACTCTCAAACGTCTAAAGTGTAATCATTGCGAAAATCGGCGCTCCTACATCTTCACCGTTCATCACCTACGATCAGGATGTTGCCACGTCATCATGGTCGACCTACTTCCAAGACTAACATCAACCTGCGAGTAAAGTAATTTTCGTCGCGGAAATCTTCTTAACTTCCAAGTCGACGAAGTCAACTCGAAAGTTGGGGGCCACTGAACATACCAAAAGTGCCGAGTTGGGCCAAGCAAGTAAAGCCCAATTACATCCAGCTTTGATTATCACATTCTCAATAGGGCTGGCCCAGTCAGAGCAAGGCCCAAAGCCCATCTCAAGCGTCAGTCGACTAAGCCCATGGTCCGACCTACAGGTCCCGACCTAACTTAGTCCGACCTCATGATCCATGCTACAATTCGGGTACGAACCATGCTCTACCCGACAGTCAGGTCGACCATTCCATGAGTGGCGACCTCGACCTAAATTAACAAGTAACGACTTGACACTTGCTGGCTTATTTAGTTGAACCATTCAAGTAACCACATCCCTACAAATCAGGGACAGTTACTAACACGTTCACATGACTGAATAACCGCTGCTATAATCTCGGAGGACATGTCTCCTACACCAAAAATACATTACTCTTGCCTATAAATACTTCGTCACTACCAACGGTGCAAAGGTAACTGCCATTTTGTTATCAGAATTCATTATTCTATACATTTTGAGCTATAAACAACGGTAATCTTACTCTCACGCCCGAGCGTCTTCGCCGGAGACACATCCGGCTAGTCGTGGGTTCTGTTTTCAGGTCAAGGAGCCAGGTGATCAGTCCTGCCACGTGGAGGAAGATTGATAAGCACATTTCCTGTAGCATCACTTCTAAAAGCTCAAAAATGGTGGTAAATGTCACTTTCTCTATTTTTACATTTCCACCTATCTTTAAGATAAAAATCCACCAATCACTCATATTTTCTCAAAAGTCTATTTCCCTAAAATATACTTAATTCTCTAGTTTTTTTTTTGTAATAAAATGATTTTTGATAAAAAAAAATACAATATATGGTATATGATTTAAAACATGAAAGTTTAAAACATTTCAATTATAAGATGCTCTAAAAATAAATTTTGATGGACATATTAAATAAATAAATAAATAAAACTGGAAGTAAAATCAGTTGAACGGAGACATAGGCCCACTTTATTGTGTTGCATTTACTTATTAACAATTTGATTTTCCTCCTTCATCATCTTTTGAACAAAGACCAAAGTCATGGTTCACGTTCAAAAATAAAAAATAAAAAATAAATGGTCACGTTCTTCTTATCTCTGTTCCTCCCTCTCGTTCACTCGTTCAGAAAATGAGCAGATAAACATAGTTTATTTTAGACTTGCAATTGCAATGCTCCGAAACAAATACTCTATCCAAACCAAAATAACTGTCACATTTTAGTTTTTTACTGATTTTTAAGAAAATCAATTATTACTATGAGTCTATGAATTAATGAACAAAATTATAATTATGTTTATATTAATTATTTCTCTCTCATACAATATTTTACTTAATAAAAAAATAAATTATTATTACAAATTAAAATGATAAAAAATGAAATTTCAATGCTTTTAACTAAAAAGTGACAATTATTTTGAAAAAAAAAAAGAAATTGCCCAAAAAAAATAATTATTTTAAATCGGAGAGAGAACATGAAAGATAATCTTGTGCATGTACCACGTACTATTGAATTAATAAATTAAACTGAATTAATAAATTAAACTGAATTATTATGTTTTTCCTAAAAATGAATGAATGTCTGTTTCTATTTAATTGATTGATCACAAATTTGATTATTTATTTAATTTTGAGATAAAATGAATAATAAATAGGGAAAATTTATAAGAGATAACACGTATCAATTTTTACGTAGATGAAACACGTGTACCCAAAACATCAATGTCTAAATGCATGCAAATTAACATGTGCTAAATTGAATATAGGGCCCTTAATGTATACTCTCTCCGTCCCATTTGAAGCTTCACTTTTTGTCAAAACGGGTGTCCAGTTAAAAGTTTCACCTTTCCTAAAATGACAAAGAATCTTTACTATTTCACCCACTAATTCTCTCTCCTACTTTACGTTTATACTCACAACACCAATCAACTTTACTATTTCCTCCACTCATTCTCTCTCCTATTTTACTTTTATACTCATAACACTTTCTCCACTAATTTTTTTTCTTAATTTTCGTGTCATGCTCAAAAGGATGAACCTATAAAATGGAGGGAGTATATATATATATATATATATATATATATATATATATATATATATATATATATATATATATATATATATATATATATATATATATATATATATATATATGTTCCTGAATGCATACACTTATTTCCCTTTTGATCCGTCCCAAATGAGTGTGAATCGTCCAAAATGGAAGAGAATCTTCACTATTTACCCACTCATTCTCTCTCCTATTTTACTTTTACACTCACAACATTCTCTCTCCACTTTTTCTCTCTCTTACTTTTCCTTAATCGGTGTGCCCAACATTTGGTTCATACTAGGTCAGATTTTATATATATATATATATATATATATATATATATATATATATATATATATATATATATATATATATATATATATATATATATATATATATATATATAGTTAAGCCCGTGTCCGAGGACACGTTTTGTTTTTTTTTTTTTTTTTAAATTAATTTTTTTAAAGGATAAAATGGAAAAAGAGACAACTTAGTGAGTGGCAAAATGGGAAATTATTAGACAAGACTATTCATTGTATCGTTTCACATGGTGAGGTGGCATGTTGCCATTTATACTATATATATATATATATATATATATATATATATATATATATATATATATATATATATATAAAAAATACAATACATAGTAAAAGAAAAAATAATATGTTGAACACCTTTTGTGGAATTCGATCCTAGCACCTCAAGTATGTATATAATGAAAGTTATCCAATCAAGCTGGCAACAATACTTGCCATGATATCACATCAAAATTTATATACTCCCTCCGTCCACTTACTTACTTCACACTTTCTATTTTGGGCGTCCAAATACATACTTCACACTGTACAATACATGCCATGGTATCACATCAAAATTTATATCATTATTTTTTTCCTTAATCCACGCGTGAACAGTAACTGTGAACTAACTAAGTGGACGGAGGGAGTATTTAGTACTAGCATCTTTGGACTAGGTTTAAGGAATAGAGGAAAATATTAGGCCCCATAAAATTATGGGCCGTGTACAATTGGGCTCCTTGCACACCCTCAAAATCGGGTCTGATGTGTGCCCTTATTAGGGTCAAGTGGGACTCAAATTTAGTCATGTCAGAAAAACTGTTTGACCTTTAACGGAAACTAGCGGCCGTTAGTGATTTAGATGCAATGAAATTATGAATACGAATGTTACACTTGCAATCTTAGAAGTCTGATGCTCAAATTGATGATCCTCAACCAACCAGTATGATGATCAAAAAAAATAGTTTACTCGAATTATATGTGAAGCATATTTCTTGAAATTAACTCCCACATTTCAGTTTAAATCCCCAGTCCCAGGCCCCAGTTTAGTATAATCATATTATAGAATGAGTTGCTATAATCCTTTTCATTGATATTATATACTACTCCTACATACAGGTGTTGTTAATTTAATAGTTGTTCTAGTAGTAGTTGTTAATGTGTCAATTGTTGTTGTCCTTATTGTTGACTCTATCCATGTTAGTGGAATTTTTTCTCAAACAATACTGTTTAGAAAATTTATTTTTCAAAATGACTTACTGTTCAAACTTTTGCCCAAACTGTCCCACTTTTTGAAACTCGCTATACCGTGTAGTGAGTTTGACTTGGACAGGTCAAACTCGCTACACGGTGTAGCGAGTTCTATGTAATTAAGATTGACGGTTTGGTATTTAATCAGGGCAATTAATTAAGCAAATCTCGCTACACCGTGTAGCGAGTTTGACCTGTCACAGTCAAACTCGCTACACCGTGTAGCGAGTTTCTCTTTAATAAATACCTCATCTATGTGGTTCATTTATCTTCCTCTCTTCCTCTCCCTCCTCATTCATTCATTCTCTCTCTCGTATCCTCCTCGCAATCCTCAATATTCTCAATCCAAATTCTATTAAACACAAAAAATGGATCCTAGAGAGCAGCGTTTTTTTTTCCGCGGTGAAGGCTCCTCTTCATCGCGTGTTATTCCTGGTCCCGCCGGTGCCGTAGATTCCGCCATGCACTAGAGAAACCTCGACCGTGAGAACTTATCTTCACGACAAACACCAATCGCAACCCAAGAATATATACAGAGAGCGATTGAAGATCCGGTGAAGGATGAAGCTTTCCAAGACGGTCCTTGGCTCTCTCGCAATGGAATTTCTCTTGAAGCCGGTACATATTATCCGTTGAGCTCTATCAAGAAGAAATGACATACTATTGACAGGGTGGATCAGGTATAATATCAAGATTAATTATAGTTAAATGTGTGTACACTTTGATTGATTTTTTACATTTATGTATGTTTTATTAGGTTATTGATGTTATCAAGTCCTGCACACCAAATGGTCTTGGTGATCTCTAGGTGACTTTAAAGGTTAGAATATGAGCTTAGTATACTTTCTATCACGGGTGAAATGTGTTTTGAGTTACTAACTGGGATAAAATTATTAGGATCCTACGGATACCATAAAAGCTTCCATTCATCATAGCTTAAGTCCGAGAGTGAATTTGGAAAAGATATATCTGTCGATTCTGTTCTGATAATTCAGAAGGTATGATATATTAATTAGTGAATTTGGAATCATCATTAATACTTTCATCCAATTGTTTGTTTTGAAATATTTAGGTTGTTGTTTGACACCCCATTCCATCACGATCAGCACGTTATCTTAACATCACACTCCCTAATGTGTTCAAAGTACATATTTTCTTATTTTTGCTGAATTGTTGGAATCATATAGTAAATAATGTTCAACTCATTTGTTTTGCAGGTATTTCCTAAGAATGATGAAGTTAATCTGGCTGAATTCTAAGCCCAATTTGTTTACTTGAATTTCCTAAATATTTAAATTAATTAATGTAAAATTTTCTACGTGACCGGGATGTGGTCACTAACTTGATTATATTTATTTTGATGTTATTTTAGTTTTTAAAAATTATTTGGTACATTTTGTGTTTGGTTTCGTTGCAATTTTTCCTATCATCATTATTTTTAACACATGTAAAAAAAAAAATTGATGTTCGTACGAAGGTATTTTGAGCAATAATTTGAAGTTAATCTAATTATTCAAATTAAAATTTAAAAGTTGTTATTGATACACCATTATATGTACTACAAGTAACAATTTTTAGATATTCATTATGATAACTAAATTAACCTATATTTATTGCTCAAAATACCTTTGCGGACGAAAAAAAAATGGAAATAAGAAATGTTGAATCGAAGGAAATTATTGGAGTGGACAAACTTTGACATTATTCAGCAACATGTCATCATTTATTTTAACACATGTAAAAAAAAATTTTTAAACAACCGGGAGGTGGAATGTATGGGTCTCCGGACGTCATCTCTCGATCAAAGCCTCCAGCAACCCATAATCATACTGTACTCCCCCTATATAGTGAACTCCACTAAAGTCGCACTCCGCCAGTCTGGACAATGTCCTAGGAGCTAATACGGCCGGCAAGATGGCACCACGACGAAAAGACAGGGGACTAGCAACCTGCGGCTCGGCCCAAATAAACCGAGCTCTATGGTCCTCATGCCGGGTCAGAAGAACAGAGGCATCGATAGGGCCGGGATCAATGAAGGCATCCATCTATTTATTTCAATATCAAGGTTGGTAATTAATAATCATTTTTTTGTAAACTGTGTTTCTTCTATATTTATTATTTTCTACATAGTACAAGTATTGCTACGTTAGTAAAATTTGACTTTTTTGAATAGTCATTATTTCCTAAATACTTTACAGGTACGTGGTTATTGTTCTACGAGGCAAGAAAATAAATAAGAGAATACAAAAGTATAATTACTAGTACGTGGCATTGTAATCCAAAGTTATCCCACACTTCCAAGAAGTGTCTGTGGGGAAGGTATTGATTTCCGGCTTATATACTAAGTAATACTTCAAGAGTAAACCTCTTGCGGTTTTGAAAAATAGGATGCGTTTTTTTTTTTTTTTTAAGTTGAACAATAAATCATATTTTTAGGATTTGGGGTAGATCTAAATGATTTAGGGTTTAGGATTTGGGGTATAAGTATATGAGATTTGGGATGTAGTTATAGCCTTATAGGTATATTAATATTTCTTAGAAGTTTAATTTATTTTGTTGTTTTTAGTATTTTTTTCTTTATTATTATCATAATTTTTTTTATTATATATTATTCAATTATTATTTATTATCTCTCAATAATATTAATAAATATTATTCTTCTTGATATTTACTTGTTTTATTAATGACATGTATTTTGAACCGGGGGGAGTATAATAATAAATATTTGCAACACTAATGAGTATTATCAACAATTATTATTATTATTATTATTATTATTATTATTATAATAATAATAATAATAATAATAATAATTATTATTATTATTATTATTATGATTATTATTATTATTTTAACAAGTATTATTAATTATAGTAGTGAGTATTCATACTAATTATACAATTGTTAATATTATAACAGTGAAAATATTTTAACAAGTATTATTAATTAAGACTTTTTTTCAGTAATTAATAATCATTATTATTATTTTTTATTACTTAAAAGTCATTTTATATAAGGACGGACAAAAAAAATCATTCTACATAAGAAAATTAATTAATAATTTTCTATAAAAAATTGATAAGAAGTTAATCATTCTTTTTTTCCAATATTCTTACACAAATAAAGTAACAATATTAAATTAAAAATCCTAAATTGCAAGTAAACTAATATATTTTTACAATGTCATCTAAAAAATCAAAAAAAACAAAAAATAATTCTAAATTGCAAGTAAACTAATAAACATTAATTATTATCTCAAAATTTCGGATTGGGATACAAATTAGTCACATATTTTAGCTTAAACTAATATATTTTTACAAAACTAAATTTATAAAAAAAAAATGCAAGTAAACAATTCTAATAACAAGTAAAATATATTTTTGCTATTAAAATATAGTGAACACCACTAAGTAAAAAAAAAAACAGCAAGTATATAATAGAAAAATATATACATTTACACTTACAAAATTTTAATGATCAAAATGTTGAATAGCAAAATGGCTTTATTTCTTCTTCTTCCTTCCTTCCTTCCTCTTCCTGGCGGCTGAGACTTACTTAGGGTTTTTTTTGGTTTTTTTGATTGAAGACGTAAATTGGAAGGGAAAATGGATTTTAAATAACTCGCTACATCGGTGTAGCCGAGTTTGACTTGGACAGTCAAACTCGCTACACACTGTGCAATGAAGTTTTGCTTAACTAATTGCCCTAATTAAATACCAAACCGTCAGTCTTAATTACACAAAACTCGCTATACGGTGTAGCGAGTTTGACATGTCCAAGTCAAACTCGTTACACGGTGTAGCGAGTTTCAAAAAGTGGGACAGTTTGGGCAAAATTTTAAACAGTAAGTCATTTTGAAAAATAAAAAATTGAAACAGTGTTATTTGAGAAAAAATTCATGTTAGTGAGGAGTAGTAAACAACACTATAAACTCCAATCTGTACAAATCCTTTTAATACTGTACGTCAACAACTTCCATACTTAAGAGCATCCGTAGTCATGCCACTTAAAAATTGTGTCAAGCCAATCCTCTCTCCTCCAACTCAGCTCCACGTCATCCGTCATCAATAACACAACTCCAAATAATTTTATCTCCATTCATGACAAAAGTCATGAGTTTCTCTCTCCCACTTTTTATTAATACCCCACCTTATTTTCTCTTTCCTACTCATTTATATTATATTTATTACTACTATATATAATTATTAATTATTGTACTATATAAATGATTAATTATAAATTTCATTATAATTAATTATTTTATTAATATATTTTATTTTTTAATTATAGAGAGTGATAAAATATTAATAATGGTAGTTTTTTCAATATTCTTGTATTTTTATTATTTTTTTTATATTATAACTATTATAAATATATATAATTTTATTATTACTAATTATTATGCTATAAAAATGTTTAATTATAATTTCCATTTATAATAAATATTTATTATTAATTAGTATAGTTATTAGTTTTATTTTATAATATTTAAAATATATCTGTTGCATTTTTGCAAAACAACCCACGCCATTACGTCGTAGTATGTTCAAGTTTCACCTCATGTAGTTCACGCCGTTAGCAAAAGTCATGACTGGGAGTGTCAATTTTGCCAAATCAGCCCACACCATGAAATTTTGCTATGACTGTGAATGTTCTTAATGCTTTTAAGCAGATTTTTCACAATATTCCACAGATGGATCTCAATAACTCTCCGCCCACTCCGATACACTTGAATCTTGACAAAAGAGTGTGCAGATATTCATTGAAATATGATCAAAGTATTTATCCGTATCATTCGAATAGCCACAAATTTTCCTTTTGGATGTCTCATTTAAAAAGGCACACCCAAATGGAATTTTTTTAATATATCTTTGTTCATGTAACTCACTTGTCATACTCATAATAATTATACACTTACTATTCTCTACTCCTACATTCTCTCTCCTACTATTCTCTCTACTCCTACATTCTCTCTCCTACTACGTCCCTTTTCATACTCATAACAATTACTCCACCATACATTCTTCTGGGCCATTTTTGTGCATTTTCGGACGGGACGGAGGGAGTAATGTTTATTACATAAAATCAAAATTCTACGAAATGGCAATGAACTTGTCTATACCATAGTTATAAATCCCGTCCCGTACCGGTCCGTCTCCTACGTATGTCCTTGGCCCTAGTAGAAAACGGTGCAAGTGAACAAAGTTATATGTCGTCCCAGCCTAGAAATCGCTCAGACCCCTGATCGAACAGCTGAACCGCCCCAAACCGGTAAAAATCGGCCGAGATGGATATTCCGGCTGGGACACATTTTTTTTAGAATGAAAAAAAATCAATTTTTTTTTTCATTTTAACAATTGTACCAGAAATCCATGAAAAAAAAATCAATTTTTTTCTCCAGAAATTCATGAAAATTGAAAAGAATGAATTTTTTTTTTTTTTTTCATTTCTTTCTTAAAATTACTATTACTTGGTGTAAGAACATGGTAATAGCAAACATTCTTAAAATTACTATTACTTGAAATGAATTTTTGATGTCATTTTAACAATTGTACCAGAAAAAGTGCTATGTTTTTGCTATGTTTTTGTTAACATATACTAGGGATATAATTAGTGAAAAAATATAGAAAAAGTGCGATAAACCCGGTACGGTGCACCGGTGCGTTCCGTTACCGGTACGTCCCGTCCCAATGACAAAACCGGTGCGCTGACTGGGACGAGATTTATTACTATGGTCTGTACACAAATTACAAGAACGAAAATTAGTTAAATTGATGTCATGCTGTAGCGACCTTTACGAGAACAGTGACAATGCAAGAGTGATGACCAATTCAGAGGAGGAGAGGAAAACGTGAAATAACAAACCTGCAAACGCATGACCAGATCTGAGCTATGCTTCTTCAGGAAGCGCTGTTCGCGAAAGTTCCGACGAACTATTTCAACCTCCGCCAGTTCCTCCGGCGATCCGAGTTCAGGATCGAACTCCCAAAATTGCCTGCCGACGTGATCGTTTGTGGTACGTAGCCAAGGACTGTTTCCTTCAGCAAATTTCAACTTCCACATTTTTTAGCCTTCACTATAGAATTCAAAAATCAATCAAATCAACAATTCAAAAGCTCATTTCACACACATACACAATCAAATTAACAAGTGATACGAATATTAAATTAAATAATCAGTCAAATTAACAATTCATAAGCTCATTTCACACACACACACACACACAATCAAATTAAGAAGTGATATGAACATTAAATTCAATAATCAATCAAATTAACAATTCACAAGCTCATTTCACACACACACACAATCGAATTTACAAGCGATATGAACATTCAAGTGGTTTGAATTCAGAGTTTGACCTACCAATTTGTGCCAACAGTGAGTGAGCAGAGGATGGTCTGGTGATTTTGGTGGTGAATTTCAAAGTGAAGAGAAGGAGGGATTTTGTAAAAGTGTTTGGGGGCCCTTTGCAGAATATTACTGTGCTTCTACACGGATGTCACGTAATCTCTCATCTCTGCTATGCTAGGATGCTCCCTAAGAGAATCAAGGATATGCTCAGATAATGTGAAGACTAATTTTTTTTTTTTTTTAAAGTTTTTTTTTTTTACAATGTTCCACAGGGTATCTACTCAACTCGATATGATAAGTTTTCTATAATCACACAATTCTTAATCAAGAATCAGTGAAGATTCGAACTTCCCACACCGAGGTATGGCAATAGCCGCCCACTTCGAGCCGAAACTTTGGCTTTAGCACCTCACTTCTGGGTCCTTTGAGGGCTGGTCACCAATGATTTCTCAAAATATTCATAAAAATATAATTCACTGCTATTGATCAAAATAACCTATTTTGAAAAATCGCTTACCGTAACGATTTTATAAAATCGAACCTGAAAAGCTCACTAATTCGAAACCGGCGATCTAATTTTCCGAGAATCACGTAAAAAATTGATTAATCCGGAACCTGCCCAATTAGCTTTTTGTTTGGTATAAAATGATTAGATAATTAATGTTGTAATTAGTTTAAATAGAGAGGTAAACTCGCTACTTGAAATGTGAGTCATGTGACACCTAATTTTCTTTTTTTTAAGAGTTTTTTTAACTATGTCCCACTGCATCTACTCAATCGATATGATACGTGTTTCTACTGTCATCTAAACAATTTGAATCAAGAAAACGAGTAGAGAGATCGAACTCTATCGCCATCAAGAAAACTTAAAAAAACATCGGCATAACTCGTGGCTTTATTATCGTCACTTATTCGAGGACTCACCTTGATTTTTTTCTCAAAATATTCTCTTTTAAAAAAATATATTCCAAACTATTGACCAAAATAATCCATTTTTTGAAAACTCGCTGATTTATTTTATATTTTTCGCTTAAACTCACTAATTCAACCTAGCGAGTTTAATTTTTCTATTTTCTTTTTTTTACTTTTAGTTAAAATTCTTGATTTCTTTGATATTGTTGGTTAAATGATTAGATAATTAAGGTTGTAATTAGTTTAGTTAGGTAAAACTTGCTACTTGAAATGTATTAGCAAGTTAGTACTTTTCGTTAGTTCAGAATTCACTTAGTTCGCTAGTTTAGCTTGTTTTTGGTATAACCCACACACAAAAATCATACAACACACTCAAATTAACGACACATTTAGGAGGGAGAAACTGGAAATCACGGGTTGTTGCATAACTCAGATTTGCAGAACGACTTCGCCTTCGCAGTCCTTGATTTCATACTCCATCCTATATTTCAATCGCTTAAATATTAATTCAACCTATGGTTAAATTGAAATTGACGGGGATTTGGGGGTTTTGAAATGGATTCAACCTACTTGTTTTTGAATTGATTGATTTATGAGTTATTCTTTTTACTTAATTAGTTATTCTTGATTTCTTTGATATTGTTGGTTAAATTAGTATTTTTGTTAGTTTAGTTAGGTTTTTCGTTAGAACAATGCGAGTTTTTTCATTAGTTCAATTATGTTTTTCATTAGTTCACTAGTTTAGTTAGGTTTTTGTTAAATTGAGTTTTAAATTTGATCAATTTTGTGTATTAGTTTTTAGAAATATTTCACACTTTATACTATCTTTCTTTGGGAATAAACAGAATGAAGTTGGTGTTTGATGATTAAATGAAAATGGATTTAACCGACTGTGCCTCTTCGAAGTTGTACTTCGGGTTATTTTGATCCTTTAGAAATATCACTTTTTAAAGATGATTGCCTAATAAGTATCAGTTCTTGAGAGATTTAAGAAATGCATCTTTTGCCTTTCACAATAGTCAGTTTCTTCTTCTTTTTATACTACGTGTCGTCTCTCGCTTTCTACGATATCTCCGTGTTTTAAATTTGATCAATTTTGTGTTTTGTGTTACAAGTTAGGAACATCACACATGAGCTTGGAGAGCTTATAGATCCGTTTATGATCTGTCCTTTGTAACGAGATGTTTTGATATTACAGATAAGCATCAAACCGAATACATCCGCCGAAAGACATGCGAGAAGTTATCTTTTTGTCGTGGTTCGACTCGCTGAAAGTTTGAACGAGGATACATGAGAGACTAGTAGTAGCAGGATTTTACATGGTTACAAGTTAGGGAAAATCACGTATGATTGGGGTTTGCTTACAACGTTGGTTGAGCGATTGCGTTAGGAAACCACGAGGAATTTTCACTTTCCTATTGCGAGATGACCGTTAGTTTGAGGATACGAGTTATTAGGTGTTACCGACACCGACGAGGCTTCTTCGGGGTTAGATGTATGCGACTTATTGAGGAGTTATTAGGTGGTTAAACCACCTCAGAGTGAGATATATGCGTTGTTGAAACATGTGGTCTTAAGTCGGCTTCATTTGGTCGTGCGTACGTATTGATCATTAGGTATACACGGCCCCTATTGTCACCGGGATGCTTGATGCGAAGCACTAGTAATAACGTGAAGTTGATGGTATCTCCCTCTGCTGTAGATATCGAGATGATACATGATTATAGTCAGTAGTCTTTGCTGGCCTTTCTTTATCGGGAAATGCGTGACTTTGCCCGACACCGCAATTATAGTGGATTTTTCTTATTGTGCAAAAGGTATGATAATTATATTTTTCGATATATGTTTTGGTTTTATGTAAGTTTTTAAATTATATTGTATTTATCTAAATTGTTAATAATACAAACAACTTCGGGGCACGTGGGAGAGTTTGTTGCCCACACAAACTAACATAGTGGTTAAGGGAGATCGCGGATGTGCTACGAGAACTTACCCGACAAACCCATCGTGTACAGAATCTAATTTATTTAAATTCTATTGCATTTATTCCGATTTGTTTAAATTATATTGTATTTATCTCGATTTGTTTAAATTGTATTTTTTAATCTTTTCAGTGAGGACTTTCTATCGCATTTGCATGTTAACACACATATTTTACATGCCTATCGGGATCAACTAGCGTGTCACACGAGAATCGATTATTTTGGCACCGTATAGAGATCGCGTTGTTCCGTATTATTGCAGTGTGCAGACATGTCGAGGGGAGGACGAAGGCTGCTCTTATCTCATGATCGAGTATGAGGCGCTTTGGCATGTTACACCGATCCCCTCGATCCATGTGACACACAAGAAAATTTTGCGTAGTATTGATCACGAGATAAAGGTCGTGTGGCTTGGGATTTAAAACATAGTGAGTACATATCATTATGGAATGCACGAGCTCGAAGATCACACTTATGAAGAATCACGACGTCTATACCAAGAAGATCACGTTCATTAATTGTGAACCCGATCTATGTAAAGGATATAGTATACATCACAGTGTCTTCGAGGGTTTGGTAAGTGAATATAATTTTAAAACTTTTTATATTATGGTTTATTAATTGTAATAATAAGTTAGTAACATTTTGGCCCTATTGATGTTAACACGTGCAAAACTTACAACGCATGCATAAAATTAACGAGAGAAGCATCGCCCATGAGTAAGAGGTGGATAACTCTAGGCTTTAAATGAGGCATCTCATTATATCTTTGTCTACGCATATACATGTACAAAGAATACATTGGCTTGATGCTCGAGCACCCCCAGCACCGCTGATCGCGTCAGTACATTACACGTACAACCACGCGGCCTCAACGTCGTCGCGCGCAAAGTGCCACGCCCAACCCGATCAACATTTACCTGGATGAGCAAGAGGAGGACCTGTGAGCGATAACTGCAGCAAAGACCAGAAGCTCGGGTAGAGACTCAAACAAATGCGCCTCAGAGACTCCATTACGACGCACATTCCGAGACTCCATTAGAGCCACAATATACTTACACATCTAGAGACTCAATCACATCCTGAGAGTCATATAACGATAAAGGTATAAGTTGAGGTTGCATATGGAGATCATACTCATTTATCATTTGCTGAGTCACACCTCATAGCACACGAGCCCATGATACACAAAGGCGGTGTGTTACATGGTCAGGGATATATGTCGACAAAGAAAAACATATAAGCGTGGAAAAAAAATGATCGCTAAATGAACATTTGAGACATTTCCTATTTAACTAGGTTGTGGTCATTTAATGATATTTTGCTCTATTTACGTGTTGTTGAATGTGTTTGTTTGTCAAGGGTGTTGAAATGTGTTTAGTTGGTACAAATTAAATGTGTTTGTTTATCACAGGTTTTGATAAAACTTTTTTACAAAGTCAGTTGTAAACCGACTTTATTTTGGTAGGTGTAGAGTTAAAGAAAATTTGCTAATGGGAGTAGTGAATTTAAATTCTATTTGTGAGTAGTGAATTTAAATTCACTATTAGCATTACCGAGTTTAGGTTAAAACAAATATAATTAATTTAAACTCGCTAATTACGAGCGAATTTAATTCAAACGAAATTCTCGAAATTGTTTACGTAAAAAATAAAACATAAAAAAATTTAGGAAAATTGACTCACCTGTTATCATGAAATCCCACTTAAATGTAAATGTAAAATATTTTTGAGCAAGGCACACAAAGAAAGTCATAAAATTTGCTCACAAAATAAGTTAACGATATTTTATTAATTGTATCGATAGTGTACTGCTACAATTTAATTGAAAACATCAATAAAATCATTACACCTTAAAATTTTGTGAGCAATATTTTGTTACTATATATTTTGTGTCTCTATTATTACTCAATATTTTATAAATTACATAGTAAATTTTTTACACATGTACTAAATATTGTATATATAATTTATTATAAAGGCCAAAATAAGTTTACCTGCCAAAGTATCCACTAATTCTCACTTTTTCACACTCGTTTGGAAAGTCGGTTGTTTGTTATCTAAACTTCCAAATTGTCTCCACTTTTCACTCTAGATCTAGCCAATTAACATGATAACAAAACGTTATGAAATATAAGTGTTAAAATTTAACAAAATAATTAACATTTCTTAAATAATTAATGTGCTTCCCACATGATAATAAATGGGAAAATATATTTTTTAAATGTTTATAATAGTTAGTAGTTTTAATGGGTTAAATGCAAAATTTTAAATATAATAGTGCTAAAAATTTATTTCGCTAAATGAACATTTGAGACATTTCCTATTTAACTAGGTTGTGGTCATTTAATGATATTTTGCTCTATTTACGTGTTGTTGAATGTGTTTGCTTGTCAAGGGTGTTGAAATGTGTTTAGTTGGTACAAATTAAATGTGTTTGTTTGTCACAGGTTTTGATAAAACTTTTTTACAAAGTTGGGTTGTAAACTGACTTTATTTGGCTGGTGTAGAGTTAAAGAAAATTTGCTAATGGGAGTAGTGAATTTAAATTCTCTATTGTGAGTAGTGAATTTAAATTCACTATTAGCATTACCGAGTTTAGGTTAAAACAAATATAATTAATTTAAACTCGCTAATTACAGTAGCGAATTCAAACGAAATTCTCGAAATTGTTTACGTAAAAAAATAAAAAATAAAAAATATTTAGGAAAATTGACTCACCTTCCTGTTATCATGAAATCCCACTTAAATGTAAATGTAAAATATTTTTGAGCAAGGCACACAAAAGAAAGTCATAAAATTTGCTCACAAAATAAGTGTACGATATTTTATTAATTGTATCGATAGTGTACTTGCTACAATTTAATTGAAAACATCAATAAAATCATTACACCCAAAATTTTGTGAGCAATATTTTGTTACTATTTTGTGTCTCTATTATTACTCAATATTTTATAAATTAGTACATAGTAAATTTTTTACACATGTACTAAATATTGTATATATAATTTATTATAAAGGCCAAAATAAGTTTACCTGCCAAAGTATCCACTAATTCCCACTTTTCACACTCGTTTGGAAAGTCGGTTTGTTTGTTATCTAAACTTCCAAATTGTCCCACTTTTCCCTTGACACTAACGAACGTTAGAAAAGTTAACGAAATAGATCATGTGCCGGGCACATGATAATAAATGGGATAGTTTATAATAGTTAGTAGTTTTTAATGGGTTAAATGCAAAATTTTAAATATAAAGTGCTAAAAATTTATTTCTTTTTCCAAAATAATTAACATTTTCTTAAATAATTAATATTTCCTAAAAATATTTTTTTTATTTTTTATGTTAAAAAATATTTTTTTTGCATTTTTATTGTAAAAAAAAATTATGTTTGTAATAGTATATATTAACATTATCTTAAATAATTAATATTTTCAAAAATTATATTTTTAAATAGGAATAAAAAATAAAATTTATAGAATATTAGAAATCAAAAAAATGTATTTTAAATGAAACATTATAAGTTTTTTTTTTATGTTTAAAAATTATTTTATTTAAAAAAAATATTTTACTTTTTTTCAAAAATAAATACAATTCTCTTAAAACATACTCCCTCCGTCCCGCCCGAAAAGGCACAAATTTCCTTTTTGGGTGTCCCATTTAAAAAGGCACTTTCCCAAAAAGAAAAGTTTTTATTACTATTTCACCCACTCATTCTCTCTCCTACTTTACTTTTACACTCACAACATTCTCTCTCCTAACTATTCCTCCCACTCATTCTCTCTCCTATTTAATTTTTCATACTCACAACATTTAAACTTTTTCTCTTTCCTACATCATTTTCCTTAATTTGCGTGCGAGGTTGGTTTTGTGCCTCTTCGGACGGGACGGAGGGAGTATTTTTTTTTATTTATAATTATCTCTAATTTTTTTTGATCCTATTTAAAAAATATATTTTCTAAAATTATTAATTATTTAAGATAATGTTAATATATGCTATTACGAACATAACTTTTTTTACAAAAAGCAAAATACAAAAAAATATATTATTTTATAATATAAAATTTAAAAATATTATTTTCAAGAAATATTAATTATTTAAGAAAAGGTTAATTATTTTGGAAAAATAAACAAATTTTTAGCACTTTATATTTAAAACTTTACATTTAACCCATTAAAAACTAATAATCATTACAAAATAGCCCATCTGTCATCATGTGCTCGACACATGACATATTCCGTTAACTTTATATCCTTCGTTAGTGTCGGGGGCAAAGTAGGACAATTTGAAAGTTTAGGTAACAAACATACCAATTTTTCAAACGAGGGAGCAAAGTAAGAATCAGTGTATAATTTGGCAGGGTAAACGTATTTTGGCCTATTACAAAATATTCTACATTTTTAGTAGAATTTTAGCATTATGTATTAAATTTTTTACACATACACAACTTAATATTTTACATTACATTTAGTAGTGCATGTTTTATACTATTGTTTAGTATAATTTTTATTTCCGGTCAGGATTTTATGGCAGCAACGTTGTAGCAAAGGTGGCTCGAGCGGTTCCAGATTCCACCAGGTTTTGCATCTTCGTCTAAAAATGATATTTCTACTTTTTTTAATTATTCAATTTGATTGATTTTGAATAATAATTTAAATTAATTTAATTATATCATGAAATCTAAAACTTGTTAGTGGTATACTATTATAAATATTAGTAATATTTTTATTGAATTATTAAACTAACTTAAATTGTGCTCAAAATGATTTAAATTAACAAAAAAACAATGTGGAAATATCATTTCAAGACGAAAGGCTTAAAATGTTGATTTTTTTTTTCAAATAATATCTTTTTAAATATATATGTACCAAAATATAAATTTTTGCAAACTATGTACAAAAGTATGTACCAAAGTATTCATTTTGGTTGAAGTTTTCGGTAGTAGTGCGGGTTTTAAAGAAAAGTCGGCACTACCACTACCGGCTTTGGTTTTTTTTTCCCTCCATGAATACTGAAATTCAATTTCCTTTTTTTTTTTTTTTTTTTTTGAAGTCTTCACTATCGGTGTCGTAATGAAGACTTCAGTGAATCTAGTTTCCAGACCAACAAATCCAACAACTATGTGTTTCTCTGGATCAATAAGGGCCTTAGGGGGATCATGGTAATTCAAACATAAATGTCATACTACAATCCAGTCAAAGGATCCATAATAGATACAAGTACAATGCGAAGAAGGTTGGGCGACATCATATTATAAGGTTCAACTATACGTGGATGGGTGTTTATCAAGTGAAAATCGAAGAACGTGGTGAAAGAGGTGTCCAACTACTAGGGAATAAAAGTGAAAAATTTTTAGTTGTATTTTCAATATGGAGTTTTACGATTATTGACTTTAGTACCATGAACTACTAGTTATTGTTATTTTATTTGGCGTTGTTGGTCCCAAAGGTGGCAACAAGGGTGAAAATACAGCTAGAGGGGGGGGTGAATAGCTGTTTCAAATTTTTTGCCCTCAATTTAAAACTAAACCTCTAAGCTTACAAAACCTCTTGCAGTGAATAAGAAACTGCAAGTAGAGTTGTAAAATGCACAGCGGAATATTGAAGTTATAAAGCGGTTTTGGGAGAGACGGTTTTGCAAAGCGGTTTGATAGTGCGGTTTACTGAAAGTGCAGTTTGCAAATAAGTGAGGTTTTGACAATGTTAACTCCAAATACAATTTCATAATAATGGATAACTATAAAGATCAAACAGAGATAAATGTAGATAATCAGTAAGCACAAGAAATATAAATGCAGAAAGTAAGAACACAATATTTGGAGTGGTTCAATCGATAAACGATCTACGTCCACTACCAAGATGGTTAGTCTTGGATTTTTAAGAGAAATTTTATATTGAGTATGAGAGATTACAAAGTACAATGAGTAATACTCAGATCTAAAATCTTTTCTATGAAGAACAAATCCTAAGACTATAACCAGTGTATCTCAAGTGATTAATCTATGTGATTAAACAAGTGAGGTGTGTGTGTGAGAAAAAGATCAAGGCTCTTTAAATCTATGAGATGTAGAGCACAATGATTCTTGAATGTGTTAAGGCTTGATTTCTGGGCTGGGGAATATTTCTTGAAGGTTGAAGATGAAGATTCAAAGGACTTAGAATTTCTGGGCAGAGCTTCAACTTCTTATGAACTCACAGCAATTTCTCAAGTTTCAAGCAATCTTCAAATGATGAAGGTTGGGGGTATTTATACCCAAGCATTAGGAATATAGCCGTTGGACAGCTATTGTAAGGACAGTCCTTGATGCTTTCCCATTGGTCCACAGCAACCACTTTTGTCCTTTGAGTACGAAGCGATTCTGAAGATAAGGCGATCGGGCTCAGCTTGCAAGCAATGAGGTTTGGACACCTGTCACTTTTTCAAGATCCTTGCAGATCTTCTCTGACATTGAATCACGTGACAAGATATGGTGGTTGTCTTTAGATATTGCTGATGTGGAGTGAAATGGTAAAAGGTGGTTCACTTCAATTTTCAATCATTGGAGCGGTTCTAGAGTACAAGCGGTTTGACAAGTGCGGTTGGTAACTCCAGTGAGGTTGCAGAGTGCGGTTGATGTTGAACTGCACAGGTGCGGTTCATCATAGAGCGGTTGCACTTGAGTTTGTTCAAGGGTAGTTTCAAACAAGTAATTTCACCAAGCAATTGCTACAAGCGGTTTTGCTCGGGCGGTTTGGAAGTGCGGTTTGAAACTTCTGAACTGCAACTCTCAAATCCAATAAGTCTTGTGCCAGTCTTCAAGCTTAAATCTAACCTATTCTATAAAATGGACTTAGCTAAAAAATTGAAGTCTAAGCTTCATTACATAGGGTCCTAAAGTCCTTAAAATAGACAAGAGGTTATGGTATCAATCAAATCTAATACAAAATAGGAGGGTTAAAATATGCATACCCAACAATCTCCCCCTATTTGATTGATGCCATTACCTACTATAACTAAAGCAAACATTGTACTTGGTAAAAACATGTCCATAAGAATTAACATGGTAATTCATGTCCCAAGTCAATGCACATACTTAGCTTAAGCTATAGATTTCTATACTATTGAAAGATTGGAACTTACAACATGATAAGTATAGAAATGCATTCAGTGCACTTGAAAATATGAGTTTAAGTTTAAAGTGCGGTTTAAACTGAATGTTTAACCTTCATTTCAAAAAAATGATTTTAAGTTGGAAAATATTTGAATGAGGTTATAAACCATAAGTGGTTTCATTGTTCTACAAACAAGCAGTTTGATATGAATAAGGTTTTGGAACCATGATGCAATTTCCATTAATTCCTTAAGCAGTTACAGATTACAAGGAATGAAAGAAAATTGCAGGGTTACAAAAACAAAAGGTTGGACAAAGGAAATACATGAAGTGCGGTCCAACAAAACAAAAGAGTTTACCAAAAAAAATTTCAAAGCAGAAGCGGTTCATTGTTGGTGCGGTTCTTGACCTTGCTACTGTTGCTGATCAACTTCTGGATTCCTGGCTAGATTTGAAGCAGAGGTTTCAGTCTTCAAGGATCTTCTAATTCTTCTCACCTCTTCAACGGTCCTTCCTTGAGCGGTTACCAATCTCTCTAAGATATTTTCTTGAGAATCAAGCTTGAGATTGGCATCACTAACTGCCTTGGAGTTTTCAGATACCTTAGCAGTTAGATCTTCAATTAATGCATGGAAGGAGGAGTTCAAGGAATTGAACATGATGTGAATCTCCCCCTGAACTGCTGCAGTCTGATTGGCAAAAGCTTCAGACATAGGATCTAGATCAACTGTAACCTTAATAGAGGATTTCAACTCATTAACTGTGGCTTCCAGTTTAGAGGTGAAACCTATCTTGATATTTTCAAGGCGGTCGTTGAATTCTTCCTTGATCCCATTCAGCTTAGCCATCAAGGCATCATCAAGAGAATTTGATTTGACCTCCAGCTGAGCTTTAACATTATCAACTTCTAAGAGAACATTTGCTTCAACCGCATTCAAGGCGGTTTGAAAGTCTTGAGAAGGAGGCGGTTGAGAGTTGATAGCTTTGAGGATTTCAGCTTGGAGGGAATCAAAGGCGGTTTTGGAGGAGTTGGAAAGTTGAGAAATCATTTCCTTCAGATCAGAATCTCCAAAGGATTGAATTTGAATAATGCCTTCAGCTAAATCCTTTTTAAATCCTTCAAAACAGGATTCAGCTGAGGATTTGACAATGTTTGCTAAGTCCTTCTCCCCTTAATGGCATCAAGTCTCTGGGCAAAACTTTTCAAGGAGTTCTTATGATCAGCCATTTGAAGGGTTTGAGAGGCAATCAAATGGGATTGAGTCTCAGCAATCTTCTAAAGAGAGCGGTTGGAAGCTTCAAGGGAGGCATTGGATGCGGTTAGTTTGATTATATGGCCTTGGTTAATGAGAAGTTGTGATTGAATTAGGTTAAGGGTGGAAAGGATTTGGGAGTAGTCAGTGGGTGGAGGAGCGGTTGAAGATGAGGGAATATGGGTGAAAGCAGGAGGCAGTTCAGAAAAGGAAGCAGGGGCGGTTTGAGGAAGTTGAGTAAAGAGGGTTTGGAAAATACGAGAGGCAGGGATAGTATAGGGTGAGGAGGTTTGAGTTGAAATGGGTAGAGTATGAGGTAAGGTAGATGGGACGGTTGGGATGGGGGCGGTTGGGATGGGTGCGGTTGAAATTGGGGCGGTTGATGTAGGAGTAGTTGAGATTGGGGTAGTTGAAATAGGAGTAGTTTGGATGGGAGCGGTTGGTATAGGGGCGGTTGAGACAGGGGTAGTTGGCGGAGGAATGGTTAAGGATGGAGGAGTTGTAGTGATTGGGTTGGTATGTGTGGAAGTAGATTTTTGAGGTGAAGGGATTGATTGGTTTATGGGAGAATTTTGTGGTGAAGGAGTTGGATCTCTAAGTCTTGAAGTGGAATGAGTTGGGCCTGCAGATGGCTTAGAGGTCCATTCAGTAAAGGCACGAGGGTTTGAGGTGGCTTGGTTTAAAGGGGTTTGGAATTCAGAATGGGAAGATGAATTTGAATTGGAATGGGAAGAGGAAGATTTATCAAAGTATGAGGAAGTCTCACCAGGAATTTTGACTTTGGATTGGTCAACACTATGAAGATAATGTTTTTGTTTCTTGGAGGGAGTTGCCTTCTTTGCCATTTGCTTCAGTCTCCTCTTCCTGGGAATCTCCCCCTGAGTGGTTTCAACTCTAGGAGGTGGAGAGGGAGAGAGCAGTTTGGGGGATTGGGATCTGGTAGGAGAAAGCGGTTGGTTAAGAATTGGTGAAGTGGTTTGAGTTTGAATAGGTGAGGTTGGAGGAGTTTGAGCTGAAGATTGGGTTGGAGGTGGAGGCGGTTGAGTTTGAGGAGGAGATTGCTGTTGGGGTTGCGGTTGAACTTGCGGTTGGGATTTAGCAAGTGGTTTAGGAGTAGATGTCTTTCCCTTTGCAGCTTTTCTTAATTCTGCCTTTCTCTTCAACTTATCAAGCTTTGCTTTATAAAAAGCAGCTTTATCCTCTTCAGATAGATTGGCAGTTGCAGTCTTTACTTTCTTTGCCTTCTTGATAAGAGGGGCTATTCTAGCATCCTCTTCTTCCTCCTCATCCTCATCAGGTTCATCTCTCAAGGTCATCTTTTCCTTTGCCTTAGTACTTGGACCAGCACCTGCGGTTGTAGAGCGCAGTTTGATTGAAGCGGTCCTAGACTTCTTGGGCTGCGGTTCAAGAACTGGATTTTTCTTTCTAGAGGCCTTCTTGATTGCCTTTCCCAGAGCTGTGACCGCAGTCTATGGAGTCATCTCAACATAGAATTCCTTTGTTTGGAGGGTATCAGCATCATATAAAAACTTGTATTCAGCATTTCCAAAGGAATATCTGAAGTTATGACATACCCTAGTTCCAAGGGAGTCTCCATCACCCAAGTGCACAGATAGCTCAGGAGTTGAGATTCTCAGATCCTCCAGATGCTGATAGCTGGTAAACAAAGCGGTTAGGAGCCTACAGAAGGGTCTCCATCTCATGTGATCATTCTTGATCTTTGATTGATAAGTATCAATAGAGCTAGCTAATTCTTTCATCAGGATCTTGGGCCAATTAAGCTTTATCCCATTGTATATGGCACAGCAGTATATCCATTGCTGAGAGGTGAAGTTGTTATGGTTACCAGTTTTCCCACAAACAGACATCCCTATCATATAGCCCAAGTGGCTCATCAGTTCTCCAAATTCCTTCCTTGCCTTCTTCTTATAAGAACCAGATAGAGAGAGAAGCTTCACTGTAGATTGAGTGGTTGCATCTAATACTTCTTGATCAACTTCAATGGGGCATCCAGAAACATGGAATCCAAATGTGCTCCTAATATCCAGATGATCAATGGAAATCTTAAAGCCTTCAACATCAGCAACCAGGCATTTGATCTTACTTCCATCAGCCAGTTCTCTATCTTCAGATACATCAGTTGCATAGAACTGGTCCACAAATGACGGAATAATATATGATTGCTTTTTGTTGAAGAGAGGAAGGATTCCAGAAGCACTCATCCTTCTAATCATCTCTCTACCAAGTGCATCATTTTGAAGCTTAGGCTCATTGGTTTTATAACCTGGAATAAAAAATCTAGGTTCCTACAAAATGAAATAAAGAGTTTAGACCCATAAAATGATTCACAGTGCACAAGCGGTTTTGGCATCCATGCGGTTGGCAATGATGCGGTTGGAAATGTGAAAAACTCCAAACCTCAAGTGTATTGTGAACACAGTTAAAGGAACTTAGAAAGTATGCAAGAGATTATACTAGTACGTGGCATTGTAATCCAAGGTTATCCCACACTGCAAGCAGTTGTATAGGGGAAGGTTATGGTGTCCAGCCTATATACTAAGTAATATCTCAAACAAATTAAGCATGCAGTTGCAAAAGATTTACTTAAGTAGCTAAGGCATGCGGTTCAAAGTAACATGCGGTTCATAGAGAGCATGCAGTTCTAATTTGAATGCGGTTTGGAAATGACATGCGGTTTGAATCAAGGATTTGCTTGAAGGTGGTTCCAAACAAGAGAGCATGCGGTTGATATTTAAAACAGTGCATTCAAAAAAAAATTATTGAAAATAATCTAAGTATGGAAAACATGTTTGAGAATCAAGTGAACTAAAACATGTGATAATTTTACAAGGCATATGAACATACATGTTGAAGGCATGATAAACACGAAGAACACTTAGAACACTAAGAACAGAGATTCAACATAAGTTCACCAAAATTAACAAATAATATGTCAAAATGATCACATTGAGCAGTAGATTAATAATATACAAATAAAGGTTCATACTTTGCTCAAAATCAACACGAAAAATCAAGAACACTAAAGTGGGTTTTCGAAAAGTTGTAAACTAAAAATCCAAAATCAGATCTCAAATCATTGATGGATCATCAAATAAATTACATATAAAGTATCCATAGGCAAATCCGAACAAAACCCAACTAAAATCATGCAAAATGATCAACATATGAGGTAGTTATGAACAAGAAATTATTTTAAGGGTTTCGAAACTTGAAGGTCCAACAATGGCAGAAACTCAATCAAATTTGCAGAAATGAAGAAAGATGTAGTTAAGAAGATCATACCATGTCAGTGAAGGGAGCCTTGGGTGCCATTGAAATTTGATGAAATAAAGTTTGAAGTTTTGAGTTTTAGAGAGAGAAAAGATGAGTTGGTAGAAAGTACACAGTGCAGAGAGAGACAGAGTTGGAAAGGTTGAAATGTTGGTGATTGGTTTTTATTTATAGGAAAATTTTCAGAACAAGGACAGTTGAAAAGACTTTTTGATTTTCCCATAAAAGAAATCATTTCTCTGTTGCACCCTTTCATCTTCTTCCCTTTGCCAATGACGGCTGACAAGAGAGCTTTTAATGCTAATGTTCCCTTTGCATTAAATGCATTTAAATTTTGAAATAACGTGGGAAAACATTTGCAAAAAATACCCTTATGTCAAAATGTGGACTAAAATGAGAATAAGAAAACTTACCTTGAATCCACGTGGCAGTGCGGTTGAAAAGGGTTTTAAACTGCATAGCTTCTTCAAAGCTAAGAAAAATTAAAATAGATTTTGAAAATACCAATTGTTGAATGCGGTCGAAAATGGAGCGGTCAGAATGCAGCATGCGGTTGGAAGTACGCGGTTGGCTGCAAGGGCAGTTGACCACTTGCGGTTTGGACAGACGCGGTTCAACAATGGGAGGTTTGAAACCTCAACAGGAAATACAACCTAAACTCAACACACAAGTTAGCAAATAAAAAGTATGGAATCATTTAAGTTCACGCATACCCATTTCTCCTCTAAGGAATGAAAACCTCTTGGAGTCAAGAGCCTTGTTGAGGATGTCAGCAATCTGGTTATCTGTCCCCACGTACTCTAAATGGATATTCCTCTTCTCCACATGGTCTTTAAGGAAATGATACTTGATATCTATATGTTTGGTCTTGGAATGCATGACAGGGTTGTTGGAGACTGAAATAGTTGAAGTGTTGTCACACATGATGGGGCAATTCCCTTCATGGATTCCATAGTCTACCAACTGCTACTTCATCCAAAGGATTTGACAGCAACAACTACCAGCAGCAATGTACTCAGCCTCTGTGGTTGACACTGAAACTGAAGCTTGCTTCTTGCTGGCCCAAGTAACTAGTCTATTCCCGAGGAAATGACAAGTACCACTAGTGCTTTTCCTGTCAATAGTACAAGCTGCATAATCTGCATCTGAATAACCTACAAGATCGAAGTTCGAATCTTTGGAGTACCAAAGTCCAAGGTTAGTGGTTCCAGATAAATAGCGGATTATACGCTTGACTGCAATTAGATGTGCTTCTCTAGGATCTGCTTAGTAGCGTGCACATACACAGACACTAAACATAATATCGGGCCTACTAGTAGTTAAATAAAGTAATGAGCCGATCATACCTCGATATAAAGTTTGATCAACTTTCTTACCTTTGAGATCCTTATCTAGCTTATTGCCGGTGGCCATAGGAGTATCATATGCTTTAGCATTTTCTAATCCAAACTTCTTTATCAACTCTTTGGTATATTTGGCTTGGCTGAGGAAAATACCTTCTTCGCATTGCTTGATTTGAAGCCCGAGGAAGAAAGTTAATTCTCCCATCATGCTCATCTCAAACTTGCTTTTCATTAGCTTTTTGAAACGCTTACAAAGTAACTCATTAGTAGAACCAAATATAATATCATCGACATATATTTGAACAAGTAAAGTATGCTCATTATATTTGGCAATAAAAAGAGTTGTATCGATTTTTCTGCGTTTAAATCCTTTTTCTAGTAAAAATTTAGAAAGAGTCTCATACCATGCTCTTGGAGCTTGCTTAAGTCCATACAAAGCTTTCTGGAGTTTGTAGACATGATTAGGAAATTTGGGGTCTTCAAATCCAGGCGGTTGGGCAACATACACGGCCTCTTGCAGTTCACCGTTGAGGAAAGCACTCTTCACATCCATTTGATATAACTTGAAATGCTTGAAAGAGGCGTAGGCTAAGAAGATTCTGATAGCTTCCAATCTTGCAACTGGAGCAAAAGTTTCATCATAATCGATCCCTTCTTCTTGCCTATATCCTTATGCAACCAACCTTGCTTTATTCCTTGTGATGCTTCCATTTCGTCCATCTTATTCCTAAATACCCACTTAGTTCCTATCACTCCTTGATCCTGAGGTCTAGGCACCAATGTCCAGACCTTGCATCTTTCAAACTGGTTGAGTTTCTCTTGCATAGCAACGACCCAATTGGAATCTTGGAGTGCTTCATCAATCTTCTTGGGTTCAACTTGAGATAATAAGGAAGTATGCTCATCATAGTTTGATCTCCTTGTTTGAACGCCGGAAAACAGATCACCTATCACATTAGAGAGAGGGTGACTGCTGACTTCACGAACCTCCGGGGGTAAGTCTGGTTGGACTGAGGTTTGCTGAAGATCTTCAATCGGTACGTCGTTAGATCCTTCAGCAAAGTCATGAAATGTAAGTTGACGAAGAGGTTCAATAAGCTGGATGAGGGAATTCTCAACTTCTTCTTCCCTTGGAGTTGCATCTGGAGTAGGAACTTCAGGTGCGGTTTCAAAATTACGGTTTGAGGAAATTTAAGTTGAGGGTGCTGGATTTTGCGGTTGAGGTTCAGGTGCGGTTTGAGAGGGTTCACATGTTTCATTATGCTCAACAAAATCATCAGCAACATTTGGAGCCAAATGTGGCTCAAGGAGAGAATGCTCATCGAAAGTAACATGGACAGACTCAACTATTTTTAAACTAGTTTTATTGAAAACACGAAAAGCTTTTGAATGTTTAGCATACCCAACAAAAATACCTTCATCGGCCTTGGCTCCGAATTTACCTCTATTTTCTCTTCCGTTGTAGAGGACAAAGCATTTGCAGCCAAAGATCTTGAAGAATGCAATGTTGGGGGTTCTTCCTCGCCAAAGCTCATAGGGAGTCTTGTTATAGGTTTTGTTGATGAGGGAGCGGTTCTAAGTGAAGCATGCTGTATTGATTGCTTCAGCCCAGAAATACTGAGCCAGCTTCGCTTCAGATATCATTGTCTTTCCAGCCTCAATCAACTTTCTATTCTTCTTTTCCACAACGCCATTTTGTTGTGGAACACGGCTGATTGAGAAATTGTGATCAATTCCATGGTCATCACAATACTGAGCAACACCGTTGTTCTTAAATTCTGTTCCATTATCTGATCGAACACTAACGATGTCGTCTTCTTTTTGAGTTTGGAGCCGTCTAAAAAGTGCGGTAAGGATCTCATAACAATCATCTTTGGAAATCATCATCTCAACTCACGTATATCTTGAATAGTCATCCACCACCACTAATGTATATCTATTTCCTCCAATGCTGGCATTGGTTACGGGTCCAAACAAATCTATGTGAAGTAGTTGTAAGCATCTTGAAGTTGACGGAGCGGTCTTGCTGGTGAAAGACGACGCGGATTGCTTACCAACCTGGCATGCACTGCATTTCTCAGGATGGTGGTCAACCACTTTGGGTAAACCACGAACGAGGTTTTCCCTGCCAATCTTTGCAAGATACTTGAAGTTCAAGTGGCTCAACCTCTTGTGCCATAGCCAACTATTTTCGCTCACATTTTTAGCTACAAAACAGAGATTAGTAATACTACATACAGAATCTAAATCAATAATGTAAATATTACTCTTACGAATCCCTGTGAGTAGGGTGACTCCGGAAATGCTATCCTTGATAAAGCAATTTGATGATGTGAAGTTGCAAAGCATTCCTTTGTCGCAGAATTGAGAAATTGAAAGGAGGTTGTGCTTGAGTCCTTCAACAATAGAAACCTTCTCAATGGTTAGGTTTCCTCTCCTTATAACACCATACCCAATGGTCTTGCCTTTGTCGTTGTCACCAAAGGTTACAGATGGACCACTTGCTTCAATGACATCTTCTAGTAATGATCTATCTCCAGTCATATGTCTTGAGCAGCCACTGTCAAGATACCATTCATTATCCTTGGAGTGACCAGCCATGAAGCAGAGGACCTGAAATGTAAACATTAAGAACGAGGTCCCCCTTTATTCCCTGGGTCCTGAAGTTAGCAACCCTTCACGACCCACACCTGTTTGACTGAAGGAGGTTTACTCTTCCTGGCATTGGATGTGAACCGCAAAAGGCATTCTGCAGCCTTGTGACCTAAACCATCACACACAGAACATTTATAAAAGCTACAAGCATCATGAGGTTTTACTAACTCATTACTCTTCTTAGGAGTTACATGCGGTTTGGGGGGAGCGGTTGCAGCCTTGACAAAGGGAACTGGCTTTGACTTGACCACGTATTTTCTAGGAACGCTATTTCTGCTTTTGAAGGCAGGAGGAGCGGTCGAAGAAGAGGCGCGATTAGTCTTGGAGTTATCAGTACCACCTTTTCCACCAGAAGCGGTTGGAGCAGGGATACGGCCAATTCCATAAGCCATTTCCTCTTCAGTTGCATCCTCAGAATCCTTTGGCTTCATCTGAGAATTTTTCCCATATTGCTTCCCTTTAGGGTAGACATAATTAATTTGTTGTTCTTTACCCTTGCCTTTAGCATGCTTCCCCTTAGGAATTTCTTTAGTTAGTTTCAAAATTTTCTCTTCCTTTTCACTGCAGGATGTACACTTCTCCTCTTCAGCAGATTCAAATCCTAGACCCTCCTTAATTTCAGAGGGAACTTGGGAATCTACGATTTGATCCGCGTAGGATTTTGACTTTGTTCACCCATCAATGATCTTTTGGAGATCGAGTTTCTGGGCAACTAGGTCATCATTACGGAGTTGAAGTGCAGCAACCTTAGTTTCAAGGATGCGGTTTTGATCAGCAAGAGGAGTCATCTTTTTGATTTGGTCCTTAAGATTTGAAATTTCAGACCTCATCACAGTTTTCTCCGTCTTGTACAGATTAAGTTCATCATGAGCTAAGCTTAAGGCTTTCTTAAGATTAGAGAATTGATGAATCACCATTTCTGCTTCCTTGAACATCCTTTCATGTTCCATGGGAGAAACCTCTTCCACCACCTTTTTCAAAATTTTCTTCTTTGGAATTGCTTTTGAAGGTGGAGCATTTGTAGGAGGAAAAATGGGACGTGAATACGAGCAATTTCCTATCTTAATGCTAGGAGTAAGTTTGATATTTTCATCCAACTTAAAATTTGGAAGTTTTGTAGAAACCTCTTCTTCTTCCATATCTTGCAACTCGGCTGACTCAAAATCTGACTCATCAGAAGCATCTGCAATTAAGCAGAGATTAACCTCTTCGGTTTCATCATCACTTCCATCATCAGAATTCGTTTCAATCCAAGTTGCCAATTCCTTGGAATTCTCTTCCTCCTCAGCAACCATTCCCTTGCGACGAGAAAATTTCGCAGGAGAGATTTTCTTTTTCATGTATTCGTATTTGGGCTGTGGACACTCAGATGCAAAGTGGCCAGGTTTCCTACAGTTGTAGCAAACTAGATCACTCTTTTTCTTTGTATCTCCAGCCTTAGAAAACGTTGCAGGAGGTTTGCCTTTTGAAAATGATTTTGTGAAAGGTTTTGAGGATTTTCTAAATTTTTGAAATCTTTTCACAAACATGGCAAAATCATCATCATCCATCTCGATGAGTAATGAGGTTGATATGGAAGGATCTGTAGTTTGATTGGATGTAGATGGTTTCTCCTCTTGTTCCACTACGGACATGGAAAGCGATTTGGTTTTCCCTTCAATCTCTTCAATATGATTTAATTTTAATTCATAGACTCTAAGATTGGCGTACAAGTTACTTAACGATCAAGTACCCATAACTTTGGAGTCTTCTAGAGAGGTAGCCTTATTAACCCATCTAGAACCTAAAGCAGATAGGAAAGTCATATTGATTTCCTTATCGGTTAAAGTTTTGCCAAGAGATCTACAAGCATTAACTACCTCAACATATCGGTCGTAGGTTTGACGGAAGGTTTCGTTGGATTTTCTGTTGAAGTTGTTGTAAGATCATTCAACAGCATATAATTTGCTTTCCTTGCATTCGTCATCACCTTCAAGGTAGCTCTCTATGGCATCCCACATCTGCTTAGCGGTTTTGAGGTACATCCCCTTCTGAAGAGTTGAAACTGGAAGGGTTCCTGAAATGATGTGCCTTGTCTTGCTGTCCAAGGCAGCTAATCTTTTCTCTTCATCCGACCACTCATCTTTAGGCTTTTTGACCTCTGGAGTTTCTGTATTGGTGGTTGCATCAGTGTTGGCCTTCATGGGAACAAATGGGCCATTGATTACGCACTCCACCAACATCTCATCAATTGTTTCCAAATGAATGAGCATTCTGCACTTCGAGATGTCGAAGTGGTCTTCGTCCAAGATTGGAATGTGTGAATAGTTAATAGTAGTCATTGTCTTTGAGTTTGCCATATTGAATCGACACACAAGCTGTCAAGCTTGAAAAACAGTGGTTTTAAAATGTGTTAGCTCTGATACCACGTGTTGGTCCCAAAGGTGGCAACAAGGGTGAAAATACAGCTGGAGGGGGGGGGGTGAATAGCTGTTTCAAATTTTTCGCCCTCGATTTAAAACTAAACCTCTAAGCTTACAAAACCTCTTGCAGTGAATAAGAAACTTCAAGTAGAGTTGTAAAATGCACAGCGGAATATTGAAGTTATAAAACGGTTTTGGGAGAGGCGGTTTTGCAAAGCGGTTTGATAGTGCGGTTTACTGAAAGTGCAGTTTGCAAATAAGTGAGGTTTTGACAATGTTAACTCCAAACACAATTTCACAATAATGGATAATTATAAAGATCAAACAGAGATAAATGTAGATAATCAGTAAGCACAAGAAATATAAATGCAGAAAGTAAGAACACAATATTTGGAGTGGTTCAATCGATAAACGATCTACGTCCACTACCAAGATGGTTAGTCTTGGATTTCTAAGAGAGATTTTATATTGAGTATGAGAGATTACAAAGTACAATGAGTAATACTCAGATCTAAAATCTTTTCTATGAAGAACAAATCCTAAGACTATAACCAGTGTATCTCAAGTGATTAATCTATGTGATTAAACAAGTGAGGTGTGTGTGTGAGAAAAAGATCAAGGCTCTTTAAATCTATGAGATGTAGAGCACAATGATTTTTGAATGTGTTAAGGCTTGATTTACGGGCCGGGAATATTTCTTGAAGGTTGAAGATGAAGATTCAAAGGACTTAGAATTTCTGGGCAGAGCTTCAACTTCTTATGAACTCACAGCAATTTCTCAAGTTTCAAGCAATCTTCAAATGATGAAGGTTGGAGGTATTTATACCCAAGCATTAGGAATATAGCCATTGGACAGCTATTGTAAGGACAGTCCTTGATGCTTTCCCATTGGTCCACAGCAACCACTTTTGTCCTTTGGTACAGCAGTTGCAGATAAAGCTGATCAGGCTCCAGCTGCAAGCAATGAGGTTTGGACACCTGTCACTTTTTCAAGATCCTTACAGATCTTCTCTGACATTGAATCACGTGACAAGATATGGTGGTTGTCTTTAGATATTGCTGATGTGGAGTGCAATGGTAAAAGGTGGTTCAATTCAAGTTTCAATCATTGGAGCGGTTCTGGAGTACAAGCGGTTTGACAAGTGCGGTTGGTAACTCCAGTGAGGTTGCAGAGTGCGGTTGATGTTGAACTGCACAGGTGCGGTTCATCATAGAGCGGTTGCACTTGAGTTTGTTCAAGGGTAGTTTCAAACAAGGAATTTCACCAAGCAATTGCTACAAGCGGTTTTGCTCGGGCGGTTTGGAAGTGCGGTTTGAAACTTCTGAACTGCAACTCTCAAATCCAATGAGTCTTGTGCCAGTCTTCAAGCTTAAATCTAACCTATTCTATAAAATGGACTTAGCTAAAAAATTGAAGTCTAAGCTTCATTACATAGGGTCCTAAAGTCCTTAAAATACACAGGAGGTTATGGTATCAATCAAATCTAATACAAAATAGGAGGATTAAAATATGCATACCCAACAGACGTTATAATATATTCGAATGTGTGTGCATTTTAAATTCTTGACTTTTGTTCATAAATATTGATTCGTTTTCAATTTTTTTGGCAAATTGTTGTTCAAGGGCAAAAACACAAAGTCGTTGGACTGTAAACTGGATTCACTGGTAATGAATACTTCAAAAAAAATCGTAATTGAATTTCAGTATTTATGGAGGAAATAAAAAACAAAGTCGGTAGTGAGCTTCTTCATAAAATCGTCACTACCAATGAAGACTTCAACAAAAGTGGTTGCTTTGGTACATAGTTTGCAAAAATGTGTATTTTGGTACATATATTTTTAAAAAAGTATTACTTAAAAAAATCGTAAAATGTCACCGGCCCATCGATTTTTTTAAAAAAGGTATTACTTGAAAAAAAAATCGTGAAATGTCACTGGCCCATTGAAATCATTTTTCTTCACATTTTTTTTTAATTTTTCTTCACACATGCGACTTTTAATTATATTACAAAAAAAAAATGCCATAATTTGGATAACTAAAAAATGGAATATGTAACGTTATTGATATACCATTAAAAATAATACCAATAACAGTTTAGTTTATAGATGCATAAATGAACATAAATTATTAGTTAAAATTCAATCAAAAATGCTTTAGAAATGAGACATTTTTTCTATGAAGCAAATGCAATACTAACATACAAAATCATCATGTGAAGCATATGTGATAAACAAAACACAGTTTGCCATTCTATCATTTTAATGTTTAAAGTATTAGACTATAAAGCAACATCTTTAAAAGCTACAACTGTGAATCCATATTGTCATATAAGTTATAACACTTGTGATGTGTGTGGATGTATAGTATATGATGTTAAAAAGCTTAATTTGCATAAAGACATTAGAGTTAATCATTTTCGTAAGCGTTAGGGTTCGATCCCTCTATTCGTTTCCTGTGAGATGATATGAAACATCGTCAAACAAAAAAGGTTAAATAAAAATTCAGTCTTGTTCTCCAATATCAATTAAAGGAAGTTTCAACTTGACAATCCTATCAATTTGTGAGCGTTAGGGTTCGATCCATCTATTGAATTTTTCCGTTTCAGAACAAATATGACTCGCTAATGTTGTTAAGGGCGGTGCTTTATTTATTTGTATCTTAATTATACCATGAAAATATATTATTTCCTTATTGAAAATTCGACATTATTTGTAATATACGATTTCCACCTATTAATATCTTCATAAAAATATTATTAATACATTATTGTAAATAATATCAATAACAATCTATCAATATATAAAAACAAGGTTTTGGTAATTAAAGGGGCTTTGAGGGGCAATTGCGTCTTTTCACTACATGGCAAATTTGAAATTGAAAAGGAGAAAAGGCCTTGGCCTTGGCCTGCCTTGGCCTTGGCCGTGGCTCGGCCTTGGCCGTGGCCTGTAGGGGATTTTATCCCACATTGGTTTGAAACAAAAAAAAAAAAGTTCTCCTCCCCTATAAATGCTGAAGCTGGCCATTGCATTTTCACCTCGGCCGGCCGTGGCCCTTGCACATGGCCTTGGCCTTGGCCTTGGCCCATGCCCTCGCCCTTGGCCTCGAATTGGATCGGGGCTCGGATAGGGTCAATTTGGGTCGGATTCGGGTATGGACCTTAAAAAAGCGGGTCGGATCCGGATAAAACAATTGTTACAATTTTTGTTAAAAGGTCTAATTTGAAAAAAAAAAGGCCTTTACTTTACTCTTTATCCGAATAAACCAAAATTTGTTAATTATTTTCTCTTTAAGTGGAGATTTATTTTATTTTATTTGAAAAAAAAACAATCTTTTGTATAAATATTAATTTATTAATTATCCTTAAATATTTATTTCATTTTTTTTAGTGCAAAGTAATGAAGTTAGAATTATTATTTTTTATTATAAATCATAATAAAAAAAATTCTATTTTTTTATTTATTATTTTTTAATTTCATTTTTTCACCTAAATTCATATTTTTTTTTCTCTTTAACTAGATACTTCTTTCATTTGGATTTGGACAAAGAAAAATAATCCCCAATTTTAAATATAAATTTGTTAATTATCCTTTCCTATTTTTTTAATTTCTTTTCAGTGAAAATTACTTAAGTGTGAAGTAAATATTTTAATTATAAATGATATTAATAATATTAATAATTATATACTAAAAAAATGATTATAAAATAAAATAAATTTGATGGGGTATAGGATGATGATAAATTTATATATATATCCAAAAAATATTGCCACTTATTTTTATTATGTGTCAAATAAAATATTTTTTTATACAGAATAAAAAATATAAATATTAAGATATTATTTATTTGAAACAATTTTTTTTTAAATTGGACGTTGACTTGGGCCTTGGCTCGGCCGTGGCCTTGCCTTGGATGGCCGTCGCCTTGCTTTGCCTCGCCCTTGGCCGGGCATGGCCTTGGCCATGTGGCCTTGGGAGTTATCCCACATCGAAAAATAATCAAAAGAAAATGGGTTGCCTAGGTATATAATGGGAATTTTTTCTCAAATAATACTTTTTTAAAATTTTATTTACCAAAATGACTTACTGTTCAAACTTTTTCCCAAAATGTCCCATTTTTTGAAAACTCGCTACACCGTGTAGCGAGTTTATAATTTTTCAATTAAAATCGCTACACGGTGTAGCGATTTTAAATTTACTAAATTTTATTTAATATTTATGCTTTAAAAAAAAAAAAAAAAAAAAAAAAAAAAAAAAAAAACCAAATTTGAAATCGCTACAGGGTGTAGCGATTTCAAATAAGCCAAACAAACAACAAAGTCCACACGCACACTCTATATACTGATAATAATACTAATAATAATAAGTACTTCCTCCGACTCTAAATTACAAAATAATAATATAAAAATTATATATTTAATAATAAAGAAAACTAAATAAAAATATTATTTTTTTCATCTCAAATAAATATTTTAAAAAATGTACTTCTATAAAAAAAATATTTTTCATTTCAAAAATAAATATTTCTTTCGACTCAAAATGAATAACCAAAAAATAATACTACATTTTTTATCTCAAAAAAATGAGCATTACTTCCTTCATCTCAATGAATATTTTAAAAATTAATACTACTTCATTCGCCTCTAAAATTAATGTTTGTAATGTTAGTGCTTCGTCTCAAAATATGATATTAATTTTTGAGGCAAATGAGAGTATTATTTTATAAAATATTCATTGAGACGAAGGAAGTAATGCTCATTTATTTGGACAAAAAATGTAGTATTATTTTTTGGTTATTCATTTTGAGTCGAAAGAAATATTTATTTTTGAAATAAAAAGTATTTTTTATAGAAGTACATTTTTTAAAATATTTATTTGAGATGGAAAAAATAATATTTCTATTTAGTTTTCTTTATTATTTATTAATATATAATTTTTATATTATTATTTTGTAATTTAGAGTCGGAGGAAGTAATTATTATTATTAGTATTATTATTAGTATTGAGTGGCGTGGTGGACTTTGTTGTTTGTTTGGTTCAGGAAGAAATGTGCCAATTTGAAATCGCTACACCCTGTAGCGATTTCAAATTTGGTTTTTTTTTTTTTTTAAAGCGTTAATATTAAATAAAATTTAATAAATTTAAAATCGCTACACCGTGTAGCGATTTTAATTGAAAAATTATAAACTCGCTACACGGTGTAGCGAGTTTTCAAAAAATGGGACATTTTGGAAAAAAGTTTGAACAGTAAGTCATTTTGGTAAATAAAATTTTAAAAAAGTATTATTTGAGAAAAAATTCTATATAATGGCTCATTATATATCAAGGCCATTTTTCATTCTTTTTTTTTTCAATGTGGAAAATCATGCTTGGCCTTGGCCGTGGCCTTGGTTTTATCCCACATGGAAAAAATACAAAAGTTTTAGGCTTGTCTTGGTTATATAATGAGGCTTAAGCCAAGGGGATTTATTTGAAACAAATTTTTTTTAAATTGGACGTTGACTTGGGCCTTGGCTCGGTCGTGGCCTTCCATTGGATGGCCGTGGCCTGCTGCTCGCCAGTGGCCGGGCATGGCCTTGGCCATATGGCCTTGGGAGTTATCCCACATCGAAAAATAATCAAAAGAAAATGGGTTGCCTAGGTATATAATGGCTCATTATATACCAAGGCCATTTTTCATTCTTTTTTTTTCAATGTGGAAAATCATGCTTGGCCTTGGCCGTGGACTTGGCCTTGGTTTTATCCCACATGGAAAAAATACAAAAGTTTTAGGCTTGTCTTGGTTATATAATGAGGCTTAAGCCAAGGGGATTAGGCATTGATATTGGCTGGTTTGGCCATTGGCCGGCCATGGCTTAGGCCTTGACTTAGGATTATATTTCATATAATAAATAATTTCAAATAATTTCATATAATAAATAAATTCAAATAATAAATAATTTCAAATAATTTTCACTAAAAAGAAATTGAAAATTTAGTAAAAGATAATTAACAAATCTATAAATATATAATAACAAGGTTTCGGTAAATAGAGGGCCATTGAGGCGCATTTTCATCTTTTCACAGCATGGCATATTTGCAATTAAAAAGGACAAAAGTCCTTGCCCTTGGCCGGCCTTGGCCTTGGCCTTGGCCTTGCCCTGCCTTGATCGGCCGTGGCCTTGGCCCTTGGCCTTGGGCGTGGCCTAGAGGACTTTATCCCACATTGATTACAAATCAAACTAAAATGTTATTCCTTCCCTATAAATTGCTCAAGCTGCCCTTGGCATTGTAATTTCGGCTGGACATGTCCCTTCCCCGTCGCCTTGGCCCATGCGATTGTCCCATTGTAACTAAAAAAAAAATTATTGTGTATTTTCAAAGAATATATGATTAAATAATTTTTTTATTAACATTTATAATTACAAAAATTAAAAAATAAATTAAGTGTGAAGTAATTTTTTTAATTATAAATTATAATAATAATAATATTTTCAGTAATCGAAAAAGAATACAAAATAAAATAAAAGTGATGGGGTATAGATGATGAGTTGAAATGATTTTGAATATGTATAAATAAAATCATTGTGTATTTACAAAGTATATATGATTAGATGGTATAAAGATACATTTTTATCTAGGGTTTATCAATTAACAAATCCTAATTCAACCCATTGGAAATCTAAATTTATAGATGGCCTTCCTCATCTTTTTGCTGAAAAGGTTCGGCAATCTTTAAGGATGAAAAATGATGGTATCAATATTAATTATGCTGAATTAACTTATGGACAACTAATTAGTAGTTGTATAAATGAAGGATTAGCTTTATGTAATGATATTAAGCTAAAGAATCAATTGAAGAAACAAAAATTATCAGAAAAGCACCAATTAGGTGAATTCTGTGAACAATTTGCTTTTGATTTAGGAAAATCTTTAAGTCCTGAGAAAAAGTTTAAAATAAATAAAAAACATAAAATTGTTTATAAGAAAAATAAATCTTTTAAGAATAAAGAAAATTATTACGAAAACCCCCATAAAATGAATTATAAAAGGCGTTATTATAAGACTAAGCCTAAACAAAAGGGTAAAGCTTTTATGCCTAAAAATGAAAAAAGAAAAGCAAAAAAGCTTGAAATAAGTTGCCATAAATGTGGTAAAATTGGTCATTATGCTAACCAATGTTGGACTAAAAAAGCCCTTAATGAAATAGAGGATGAACAATTACGTTCGCAATTAAAAAAGATAATGCTTGTTAATTCTGAAGATGAAGTAGAATCTTCTAATAATAATGAAAACTTTGAATTAGTAGAATTAACTTCTTCGGGGGAGGAAGAGGTAGAGAAAATTAATAAAAATAAAGATTGTCAATGTAATGAATTAAGTAACGAATTGAGTTATTGGAAATCCATTGTAGATATGCATGGATTAAATGTTCTTAATGCTGATCAAGAAAATGCATTAAAAATGATAGAGACAATTAAGGATACTAATTTAAAAGAAAAAATCCTTAAAATCTTAATCAAAGAAGAATCTCCTTTAATAGTTGAAGCGCCTTACCAATTAAGTGAGGTTTTACATAGATTTCAACAATCTAATGTTAAAGAAACACCTGTTTCTATTAACGATTTAAAAAGAGAAATAAATTTATTAAAATCTGAAATTTCTCAAATTAAAAATAGTAATGAATCTTTATCAACAAGAATGACTTTGTTAGAAACAAAATCTCTTAAATTAAAAGAAATTCAAGAGGATGCTTCTACCAGTAATAATGATCTTGTTTCTATTAGTAATAATGATTTAAAGGGATATTTAAATCTTTTAGATCAAGTTACATCACAAAAATGGTTTGTGAAAATAACTCTAGTAATTAATAGAGATTTTATATTAGAAAATGAGATAGCACTAATTGATAGTGGTGCTGATTTGAATTGTTTACAAGAAGGAATTATTCCTACTAAATATTTTTCAAAAACTACTCAATCTCTTACTCAAGCAGGAGGAGATAAATTAAGAGTAAAATACAAATTATCTGATGTTTATATTTGTAATAAAAATATTTGTTTACCTACTTCTTTTATTATGGTAAAAGGTCTTACCCATAGAATTATATTGGGAACTCCTTTTTTGCATAAAATTATGCCAATAATTAATATTGACCCAACAGGAATATCTACCATAATAGATGGTAAAAAAGTTATATTTGAATTTATTACAGATCCTCATACCCGTATGCTTAATGAAGTAAGGGATATTCTTTTAAATAAAGAAAAACAATTATGTTTTCTTAAAGAAGAATTAGGAATTTTGAATATTAATGAACAACTTAAACAGAGTAATATTCAAACTCAAATTAAATTGATTGAGCAACAATTTAATAATGAAATTTGCAATAATTTACCTAATGCTTTCTGGGATAGAAAGAAACACTTTGTGTCTTTACCTTATATAGAGGGTTTTGATGAAAAATAAATACCTACTAAGGCTAGACCGGCTCAAATGAATCGAGAATATTTAGAATTATGCAAAAATGAAATTAATTCTCTTTTAGAGAAAAAATTAATTAGAAAATCTAAATCACCTTGGATTTGTACTGCTTTCTACGTAAATAATGCAGCTGAAAAGGAACGTGGTGTTCCTAGATTAGTTATAAATTATAAACCACTTAATAAAGTGTTAAAATGGATTAGATATCCTATTCCTAATAAAAAGGATTTACTAGATAGATTAAATGAAGCTTTAATTTTTTCAAAATTTGATATAAAATCTGGATATTGGCAGATTCAAATTAGTGAATCGGATAGGTATAAAACTGCCTTTACTGTTCCCTTTGGACATTATGAATGGAATGTAATGCCTTTTGGATTAAAAAATGCTCCTTCTGAATTTCAGAATATTATGAATGATATTTTTAATCCTTACACTGAATTTATAATTGTGTATATTGATGATGTTTTAGTATTCTCTAAAACAATTGAACAACATATTAAACATTTAAAAATATTTAAAAATTTAATAATTCATAATGGTTTGGTTATTTCTGCACCAAAAATGAAATTATTTCAAACTCAAGTTAGATTTTTAGGTCATAATATTGATCAAGGAAAAATCATTCCTATTGAAAGAAGTATTGAATTTGCTTCTAAATTTCCTGATGTTATAAATGATACAAAACAATTACAAAGATTTTTAGGAAGTCTAAATTATATTTCAGATTATTATGCTAATTTGGCTAAAGATACAGCTATATTGTATTCTAGATTAAAAAAGAATGCTAAAACCTGGACTGAGGAACATACTCAAGCAGTAAAGATAATTAAATCTAAGGTTAAATGTTTACCTTGCTTGTCATTGGCAAATCCAAATTATTTTAAAATAGTAGAAACGGATGCTTCCGATATAGGTTATGGAGGTATTTTAAAGCAAGTAAATCCTGATAATTTAAAAGAAAACTTAGTAAGATTTACTTCGGGAAAATGGAATCCTACTCAATTGAAATATTCAACTATAAAGAAAGAAATGCTTTCTGTAATTAAATGTATTTCAAAATTTCAAGATGATTTATTAAATCAAAATTTTTTACTAAGAATTGATTGTAGTTCAGTAAAATCCATTATTGAAAAGGATGTAAAAAATCTTGTGGCTAAGCAAATTTTTGCAGGATGGCAAGCTCAATTATCTGCCTTTGAATTTGATATTCAATATATAAAAGGAGAAAATAATTCTCTTGCTGACTATTTAACAAGAGAATTTTTACAGGGAAAATGACAACCCCTAATCGGGGAAGAGGTCGCGGTAATGGCCGTGGACGAGGAAGGATACCTTATCAGTATAATCAGTACAATGAAGTACCAAATATTCCTATAATAGGATACAATATTCCTATGGCAATTAGACCAATGTATCCAGTGAGGACAGGAAGTATGCAGCAATCTGCACCTGTACCAAGTAAAAAGGAAGAGAAGGCTTCCCCCTCATCATTCAATCAGATGATATCTTATAAAGATATGGCCAATGCTGAGAATACTATGGAGCAAGAATATTATGAGAATCCCATCACAGAATTTGTGATGTATATTGAGGATGAGGACCTCAAAATTGCCAGAAATGATGCCTGGTCAATTAAGACCAGATACCTCGAATCAAGAGGTTATCCCGGCCTCCATGGGCAAGCAAGGCCTAATCTGGAAATATTGCTCTTGGTTACTGAATCAGTAACAATTTCTCATCACTACAATAGTAGTAGTGAAGAAAAATTTATAAATTACAGTAAATGTCATATTAATAAAATTTTGCTCCCTAGAGAGTGGGGACTAAATCCTAATGGGGATAAAGCGGTAAAAATATCTGAAGGCCAATATGCCTATTTTAATTACTGGGATTATATCCAAGCATTTTCAAAGGTTTTTTACTATCAAAACCCCAAGAATAAACATTCTTGGTTTTTCTCGATAAATCCAGAAATTTTGGATAAGCCAGTTCCCAATTGGTTTTATAACTGGTGGTCAAAGTTTGGCCCTTCTTTGGAAATTTTACCAAAGGAAATTGGGGATTTATATAATCCATGGTGTGACAATAGTCCTTTAGTTGCACAATTGCAAACGGAAAAATTAATTTATGGACAATGTCCTTTTATATTCTTTGCTAGATTTCAAATTCCATGGATTTGGAGGTGGACAATTTCCATCGATCATGATGAGCTTGATATACCAATTTTAAAAAGAAATTTCTTTTTTAAATGGTGGGGTAGAATGAGTGAAGAAGATTTAAAAAATATAACAGTTAGAATTCAAACTGTTATTAATGAAGACCGAAATAAGAAGTCTAAAGAGCAAAGTTTCCAGCCAGGCTCAATGAGTAGCCTAAAAATCTATTTCCAGAGAAAATATCCAAAAGAATCCGAGGAGAAGATAATGGTGAAGGTGTTGGACCATATGAAGAATCAATTTCTCTCAGCCTTTCCCAATCAAAGGACAAAAGATGATGACTCTATGAAAACAGTGTCATCACATGGGTCACTTGACTCTATTAATTCTTTTAATTGTCTGGCAGGCGAAGCTCAGCCTGAACCCACTCAAGAAGATATTTGGGACTCTCTAATAGAGGCAATTTCGCAACAAGCTAAGGCTTCAGCAAAGGGGAAATCTCCAGCAAAAGATTAAGAAGATATGGCTAGCAATCCTGTTAGATATGAATTCAGTAAATTAAGACTGAAAGAAGAAAAGCTCCAAAAAGAAATCAAGGAGATTGATAAAGAAATAATCATTGAATTAAGGAAAAAGGGTTCAAATAAGTGGACTACTTTGGTAATGGCCCTGAATAATATAAAGTGGGCTAAAAAACAAAAAATTAAATTGATATATCTCCAAAGGAAGATGATCCATTTCAGGAAGAATATTACGGCCTAAAAGTCAAGCCGCCACACTCAATCATGTCGGTAATGGGAGACAAGGAATTTTAAGCAAGAATCTTGCTTTAGTAAAAGTAAAAGTAAAGTATTTTGTTTTCTTATTTTAAAGTCATTATTGGCAGTGTCGATGGGGCCCAATGTGTACCCGGCTTCAATAATGTCCATTACTTTTGTTAAAGTTGTTTGTTTTATTGCTTTTGTAAAGAAGTGGTGTCCAGAATGGACAAGTGTCTGTAATAGTGTCTTCTCTCCATCTATATAAGGAGAGTTTGTATTCAGTTGTAATCAGGTTTTGAAATTAATAGAAAGAATTTTCTTTCATACTCTCTCTCTCTCTCAAAACACACACACACCCACAAAAAACCCACACACATCTCTCTAAAGTGTCTCTCTAAATATATATATATATATATATATATATATATATATATATATATATATATATATATATATATATATATGTGTGTGTGTGTGTATATATATGGCGGAGTGTGATGAATGTGGATTTGAGTTTCTATTTAATAAGTGGGTTGGGGTAGGATTTGATGAGTGAGTGTAGTGTTTGGGGATTTTTTTTCATTTAACGCAATTATTAGTATTTTTTAGGATGATGAGTTGGAATGGTTTTGAATATGTATAAACAAAATTAGCTTAATATTTATTTTGAAAAGGAGTGTAATAATTTTAAATTGGTAAAAAAAATATTTATTTTCGATAGGAGGGTATATCAAGATGCTATTTATTTGTCACAATAAATATTTCAAAATAATAATTGAAAATTTGTCAAAATATTTTATAAATTTATATATAAATCCAAAAAATATTGCCCACTTATTTTTATTATTTGTCAAAAAAGAATATATTTTTATACAAAATAAAAAATCTAATATATATATTACCATCATTTTTAAAATTTTGATTTAACTTTATGTCAAAATCATTTTTTAAAATTTTTATTTAACTTTATGTCAAAATCATTGTGTATTTATAAAGTATATATATATATATATATATATATATATATATATTTTTTTTTTTTCTTCTCAAAATTAAATAAGCTAAATTAAAAATACATATCATAATTATGTTCATAATGAGTTAATGTAAATAAATATTACATATTTTTTTAGATGTACGAGCATTTAAAGAAAATTTTTCATTTGAAAAAAATGTTTGTGTTTTTTATGTAAATTTTTTTAAAAATAAAATACTTCAGAATTGTAAGATAATATATTTTCCATTTGATGTTTTCTTTATTTCAATTTGATATTTTCCTTCTTTTTATAATTTTATTCTCTTCTTTTCTTCCTTTCAAGATATATGTATATTTAATATTAATAATTATATATGTATATGAATATAATTATTGTGTTGATTTTTGGTCATCTTTGATTTGGACAAAGAAATTATTTTTATCCAAAATATTTTTTATATCCAAAAAATTATTTATATCCAAATTTTTTTTTTGTCAAAAATCATAAAAATTAGCATTGATTAGCATTGGCTCGGCCTTGGCCTTGCCCTTGGCTCGGCCTTGGCCTTGGCCGTGGCTCGGCCTTGGCCTTTGGCGTGGCCTTGCGGAGTTTATCCCACATTGAATAAAAAATCAAACTAAAATGTTATCCCTTCCCTATATAATGCTTAAGTTGGCCAAGGCTTACTCATTTCGGCCGGACGTGGCCCTTGCCCATGGCCTTTGCCCATTGGCCCATGCCATCGCCCTTGGCCTCGGATCGGGCCTTGGGTCGGGCCTCGGATCAAGTTATTTTGTAACGGATCGGATCAAGTTATTTTGTATAGGATCGGATTCGGAATTTGCCCTTAAGTGTTCGGGTTGAAATAAAACAAAATAATTTTTTTTTTCATTTTGAATTGTTTTTAATTAAATTAATTTATAATGTTTTCAAATAATAAAAAAAAAATTGGCCTTGGCCTTGGCCGGCCGTGGCCTTGGCCTTGGCCGGTCGTGGCCTTGGCCTTGGTCGGCCGTTGCCTTGGCCTTGGTCTATCCCACATCGGCAACAAAGGAATTAATTGGCAGCCTTGGCCGTGGCCTTGGCCTTCACTCGGCCGTTGCCTTCGCCGTGGCCTTGGCCGGCCGTATGTGATTCGTGTGTTTTACTTTTTTAAAAAATTCTGTTCATCAAAAAGAAATAAAATATCGTCTTTTTTTTTAACTATATTTCCAATCTTCACATTTCTTTACTAATTTCAATAACTTATTTCGTATGTGATTCGTGTGTTTTACTTTTTTAAATGATCAAATATTATATAATTGAATATGGAGAAATGCATATTTCTAATGATTTTTGTTTTATTCCTATTTTATTGTTTTCTAATTTTTATGTATTGACAATGTAGTCTTTAAGAAATTATTTCATAATGTATCAACAAATTATTTTTTTTTCAATTTTTGTCTTTTAAATATACACTAATGCCCCGTGCATCGCACGGGAGTCAATCTAGTTTATAATTATTCTAAAGTAAGCAATTATATTACTCAAAGTGCATTCAAACAAACAAACAAAAAATAGAAACATTATTCCGACTTAGAAAAAGTATTTTACAAATGTTAGACAAGTCAATTGAAATACATTATATTGACGTGTTAAATGCGAGATTTATTATAAGATAAAGTATATAGCAGCAACAATTATATTTTATAGTAATATGAATTATATTTTATGAGCATGAAATATTATGAATTATAGTTTTTTTTTAAAAAAATAATGAGAAAAAAATAAATTTATAATAAGATGAATAACATTTTATCCAAACAATCCTGCTTTATATGTGGTTGTTCCGAAACATTTCAATTTAACCCTGGATCGGATTGGCTGGGCCAAGGTGGAGTTTTGTACAACCTGTAGCAGCATGCTGTTTAGCCCCCACTCTCAATCTCAATGGAATTGAATTCCTGAAGAAATTGGAAAGGAATAAAAACTGGTTAAACCTTGTGTTTGGTTGGCACGGAATGGAATGTAATTGTCAATCATTTCCTTGGCAATTCATGTTTGATTTCAAGACAGAACTGTTGAAATGAAATTAATATTTGATAAAATATCCAGATTACCCTTTTTTAACTTCATGTAAAAAACTCAATAATTATGTACTCCCTTCGTCCCATTTAAGTAAAAATAAACATAAAAAATATTTTTACAGCAAATATTATAATCTAATTTATTTTGACATCAAATAATATAATATATTATTATAATTATTATTTTATTTTATTATTTTTATTTATTATTATTATTATTATTATTATTATTATTATTATTATTATTATTATTTTATCATTATTATTATTATTTTATTGTTATTATTATTATTATTATTTTTATTTTTTATCATTATTATTATTTTATTTTATTATTATTATTATTTTATTATTATTATTTTATTATTATAATTATTATTATAATTTATTATTATTATTATTATTAATAATTTATTATTATTATTATTATTATTATTATTATTATTATTATTATTATTTTATTATTATTATTATTTTATTATTATTATTTTATTATATTATTATTATTATTATTATTTTATTATTATTATTATTATTTTATTATTATTATTATTTTATTATTATTACTATTATTATTATTATTATTATTTTATTATTGCCAAAATCTTGTAAAAAACGCATTTTTTCTAGACAATTGAAAAAAACGGGTTTTTCCAATCGTCTTCTCTCTGACCTCTCTCTCTCGACCCAACGGCATACATGTCCAATACGAAGGAGATAAACTGTAAGAGTCATGAAATTAAAATTGTCACCTGAAACCTCGCCTCCTAATCTTCGACACCGATGATTGGATTTACGATAACACCGATTGGGTTTTTCCATGGCCGGAGATGGGTGGATTTACGATTTGGGTGGTAGACGGAATCAAGAGACATCCTCGCCTGAGCTAATTGAAATCCTTGCCTGAGCTAATTGAAGGTGTAGAGATGTCGTATGAAGTTTGCTGGTTGGATTTACGATTTGGGGTTGGATTTACTAAGCAGATAACTAATTTGGCCCGTTTGGCTTCTCTAAACAATTAAAAGTCAGGGGTTTCAGTTAGGCCACGAAAATGACCTGTATATATGCAAGACACATTGGAGAGCATCATGCCAGTTCATGTGTTTTGGAGTGCCAGTTCATGTGTTTTGGAGTGCCAGTGCTTGTGTTTTTGAGTGTCAGTGATGTGTTTTGGAGTGCCAGTTCATGTGTTTTGGAGTGCCAGTTCATGTGTTTTGGAGTGCCAGTGCTTGTGTTTTTGAGTGCCAGTGCTTGTGTTTTTGAGAGCCAGCAAAAATGTTAGTGTAATAAAGTGCCAGTGTTAGTGTAACAGAGTGCCAGTGTGAAGAGTGCCAGTTCATATATATAAAAGTGCCCGTGTAAAAAGCGTCAGTGCCAGTTTAACAAAGTGCCAGTGCCATTTTACACTGACACTTTGTTAAGCTGAAATCTTGACACTTTTCACTTGGCACTTTGTTACACATGTGCGACTTTGTCTGTGGCACTTTGTTTAACTGTCACTGGCACAAACGGGAAAACACAAAACACGTTTTTTCTAAGTGCCAGAAAAAACGCGTTTTTTATAAGACCAACTCTTATAATTATTATTATTATTATTATGATTTGGATTGAGGATGGAATAGTAATTTGGGTTTGAGTCCAATGGAATGAATTTGATGGAATTGATCATTCCTCCCATTTTTGGATGGAATTACGCATCTTAGACTTTCAAAGAGAATAATTAGTGCCATCCAAGACAGGAGGCTGTGAGAGCCCGCGCTCAAGACGTTCCCGACGTCGCGTAAAAACGACGAGTTTCCTCTCGTGCTAACGTGCGTCGAATGCACTCGATTTCTCAAAATGGTTACCCTTGAGTTTTGAAAATGCAAGAGTTGCCACCTCATTTTATTTTAGGAAAAACGAAGATAAAACCTTTTAAGAAAAAGTGGGTTCGGGGGCTAAGTTACGAGAAGGGAAGGTGTTAAGCACCCTTCTCGCCCTTTCGGTCTCTATGCATGCATGCCATCCTAAGTAGATTTTAGTTGCTATGCCTATGCCTATGGAAATGGTTATGAGTTTGAGGGAGTCATTCTAACTAGGTAAGTTGCTTGACTTCTCAAGTGTGAGTCGATTTGGGGGGACTCACACTTGGTTTTTCGAAAATGATTTTGATATGTATTTACAAGTATACGGAAGTAATTATAGTAAGTACGGGGAGGAGATTACATGGGGGATTTTAATATACAATTAAGTACAAAATTTGGGAAACAAATCCCATAAGAATTGTAATGCCCAAGATGTCCATGTCCAGATTTTATGGATTGTTGTGTCCCTTTTGGATCTGCAAAACTTAACCAAATATTGTTAATGTGAAAATGTAAAAATGGAGACTTACTCCCAACACATTAATAAAGTTACATGATTATTTACATGATTTTAGAGTCCATATTGTAAGCTCAAATGACCCATTGAATTAAAACATGCATTCTGCCAGAACATGGAAAACATTGTGTAGTTAACTTTGTACAGCTCATAGACGCCTTTAATGACTTGAATCACGAAAAAGTAAAAACATGAAAGTTGTTTAAGACATATTGAAAATGAAACACACCAAAACTTAGATCCAAAGGACAAATTTTGATAGGTGAAAAATTTCTTGACATTTCAGGTCAAAAATCAGTACTTTCATGAACTGAGGAATAAAGATTTAGCACAAAAATGTAAAAGAGGACTTACATTGACAGAAAAAATAAAGTAAAAATATTTACGGATTCCCAACCATGTCGTCTGAGAAATTACTCTTTTGACCTTCACAAAATTCCCAAGTTTTGAATGTCCAAACAATGTGACAATGGGAAGAGGTCAGAGATAAAAGCTTCTGGACAGCAACATGGTATAGAGAAGATGACCATCAAAACCTAACCAAAGCATGAAATGAACACTTGAAACTTGATACATGACTACTTTAACATGTTATGAAAATCATAGAGGCTTTTTGTACTAAATAAAACACAATTAAGATTGATACACAAAGTGTAAGTACCCAAATCCGGATCGTCAAAATCCGTTAAAAGTTAATCAGAATCCGTTAACTGGCCCGCTCCAGGTTAACCGGAACCCGTTAAGCTCTCCGTTGCCAAGCCAACGAGACGTCCCGGGACTGCCCCGTGCATCCCGACGTCCAAGCGTACTTAACACACGTCATCGCACGTAAAAGTACGGCTTTCCCTGAAAAATGCACTTTCCGGCACTTTCCGGGGGCGTTTCGGACATTTTCCGGACTGTTATTTTAAAAACGGACAAAACCGGGACCCAGACACGAACTCCCAGAAGCCTGGTGAGTCATGGGACACGTGGCACGCATGCCACCTCCCTCTAGTCACCTTTCAATCAAAAATCAAGGAGAAAAGACTAAAATACCCCTGGTATGCAGTCCAAGTCCGGCCGGACTCCTTTGCAGACTCTCAGAAATTGCCAGCAAGTCCCTCCAATTTCCAAAGTTTCACAAAACCCCCTGGATTTCAAGCTAAGTCCGACCGGACTCATGCTGAAATTTCACCAATAAATAGAAGGGTTGTCAAAGCCATTTATAACAACAAATTTACTCTCTATTTTCATCTCACCCCACGGCCCAAACCAAATCCTCCCTCTCCCGAGCTCCCGTTTTGCCTCGATTTGCGTGAAAACTCCGCGTTTCAACCAAACACGAACCAAAACACCTCGAAACACCGTTCCAAACCACTTTCCGTATCCCGTATACACCCCCCGAGCTAAAAGAGTCGACCCTAGCCATAGGTATAACTCCCTCTCCCTAATCTCTCGTTCCGTCTCGATTTACGCGCCAATCGCTACAATCATTTCGGACGACATCTTTGAAATGTAGACGCCTCCGTCTAACGGGGTCCGATACGTTTTAGCCCCTAGAGCCTCCTTTCTTCCCGTAAGAGAAGTAATCTCGGGTTAAAACGGCGTTCCGGCCCCGTTCCGTTTATATTTCTGTCATTTACAACTCCGGATCGATCGATCCGTCGATCGTCATTTAAATTTCTGTCATTTATAATTCCGGACCGTTTGATCCGTCGAACGTCATTTACATTTCTTGCAACTTTACAATTCCGAGTCGTTTGGCTCGTCGATCGTCATTTACAATTCCGTATCGTTCGACTCCGTTGATATCGCACTTTAAATACTGTCATTTACATGTCCGAGTCGCAACCCGATTCGTTGATTGCATGTCATTTAATACGTTTTTTTCCCGTAAAAATCGTTAACAATTTAATGCCCGGTTCAAAACCGGAGTTCGACCTTCGAACTCTCTTTCAAAACGCGCGAAATGACGTTTGGCATCCAAACGCTCATCTTCAAACTAAAAGCCGACTTTTGACATTCAAAATCATTTAATACGTTTTTTTCCAGTAAAAAATCGTTAACAATGTAATGCCCGGTTCAAAACCGGAGTTCGACCTTCGAACTCTCTTTCAAAACGCGCGAAATGACGTTTGGCATCCAAACGCTCATCCTTAAACTTCCAAAACCGACGTTTGTCATTCAAACGCTCGTCTTTTCAAACAAACTCACCTAATCAACGTTTGACATTCAAACCAAGATTAAGCTTGTCATTCAAGCCCCCCATTTCAAAATGCAAACACACACACACACGCACACGTTTTCGAGAAAGGTAGAAAGACTCGTCATACGAGGCGTTTCGGGTGATCTCGTAATACTCTTCCTGAAACGTAACGTGACCTCCGAACCTAACAATCTCTGGTACTAAAAAAGCCTTTTACTCGTTTTTGCTACCAATAAAAATGATCCCCGTTTTCAAAAAAGCTTTTTCCTAAGTTTTTGATACCAATAAAAACGACACCTTTTTCAAACAATAGCCGTTTCTCAACGTTTGGGCTCAAAATACAAAAACCGCGTGGCGACTCCTCTTCCTTCCCGAAAAGCGAGGTCTCAGACACCAACCCTCCGCGAAAGACAACCGCGCTTTCCGCGTCCGCGCGAAATCTCGGGTAATTTCAGTTGGCGACTCCGCTTGGGATTAGCCATACTTTTTTCAAAACTGCCGTTGTTTTCAAAAAAGCCTTCTGTGGGTCAAACTTTCGTTTACCCTTCCTCGTTTTCGTGTGCGTGTGTTACTTTAAACCTCGAACGGTTTTTTCAAAGGCATTACATTGTTGTCCTTTCAAAATCATACCATGTTTGTGCATCCCCATTCATGTTTGATTTTCATGCTATCTTTTGAACTGCGCATCCAAATTATTTAAGACACATTCTGAAAAATCTCTGTTTTACTCAGAAAAAGAATTTTAGTGACCGCACACTACTCGCACTTGCTGCCTTGGTACACCGCACTTCACGTGCACTTGCTGCCTTGGTACACTGCACTTCACGTGCAGTTGCACCTCGGTTGGTCTGCCAGACACCTTTCGAGGGCACACGGGGTCGTCCCAAACAGCCCATCCTAGCCCGTGTAAGCCATGCACTCTTTGTGTCACACTTTATCCAAGACCCCGGTTGGTTTTTGGCTTAGGTCGTGTCATAAAGCCTAAGTGTATGTTTTTTACGCCGGGTTCCGCCAAGAGTCAAGCTCGAGAGTTTGAGACCGAAGGTCGTTCCCGACCCAAAGTCTTGAGCTTTTCAGCCTTGACTTTGACGCGGAGCTCTGCCGAAAAATATACCCGAAGGTTCAATGTGACACCGTGTCACCAAACCTCACCGTATGCACCGTGCAAGCCACAACTCTGGCAACCATTGTTGCGCACTGACGTTCGAACAGCTGCGGCAATCCATAAATTACCTCCCCGCGGAGGCACCCAAGCCAGTATCCTGGGACAGAATCCTGAAAGCTGCCGAAGCTCCTGGAAACTCATCTACGATCAATGAATTGAGGGAAGACATATGGCCCTATGCTACGAGGAATCCTCCTCTGACTATGGCTCAACTCAGAGCGGCCTGTTCAGAAGGAACCAAGCCTGACGTCAGCCTTCTAACCCCGATCGGGTCAAATCCATGCATCACCACCTAAGGCCACCAAAAAGCCAGCGGAGCCAGAACCGCAACCCGGCCAGCCCGAAGACGCAAGTTCCGTGAAAGAGGACCCGATCCTCACTCAGCTCAAGCAGACCCAGGCGAATATTTCCCTCTGGTCCCTGCTCACATCTTCATATCCTCACAAGCTCAAGCTAGAAGAAAGTCTGGCCCGTACCATGGTCCCCGTGGACGCAACCCCAGACGAAGTCATTCAGATGATCGGCAACATCCACTACGGCAACATTATCACCTTCACAGATTTGGACCTTCCAAAATTTGGGGCTGATCACAACGAGCCGCTCTACATCACAGTCCATCTGGACGAGCATCGCCTTCCCCGCGTGTTGGTAGACGGAGGTTCCGGAATGAATGTCTTGCCCGCCAAGATGATGGACCTGCTAGACATCAAGCCCACAAATCTGAAGCCTTCAGTCCACACTGTCAAGGCCTATGACTCTACTTCCCGTACAGTTCTCAGGGTTGCTACTCTTAATATCTGGTTCGGCAAGCGGAGGATCCCCACCGAATTCCAAGTGTTGGACATTCAAATCACTTTCACAGCCATCCTGGGGCGTCCCTGGCTGCATCAAATCAATGGCGTGACATCCACCCTTCACCAATGCCTCAAGTTCATGCAAGGCAACGAGCTAACCACAGTCTAAGGCGACAGCGTCACCACCGAGGGGACCAGCACCAACGACATTCCAGTGTTAGAAATCAAGCACAATGATGACATGGCATTAACTGGATTCACTCTGGAGACCTCCAAGGTCCAAATATGCAACGTGGACCTTCCACTGTTTCAAGACAAGATTCCTCCTGCCATGAAGATGATGAAACTCATGAACTTCATCCCAGGACTGGGGCTCGGCAAAAGGTTACAAGGCCAACACCAAGTCATCGAGGTCAAGGACCACACCACGGTCCAAGGGCTTGGTTATGTGCCAACACCGGCTGACATCAGGGAAGACAAAAGGCTCGCCCGCACCAAGGCAGCAGCCCGCAAAAGGGGAATCTCCGACGGCACACCCAATCTTCGACCTTACAGTTTCGACCTCGCTCATTACTTCAACAAGGGAACCGATGCGTAATCGAGGGGACCGACAAGGGAACCGACAGAGAAGCGAGGGGACCGACGGCGAAGCCGAGGGGATCGACGGTGAACCGATGAAGATGAGAAAGAAGCGAGGATAGTCGGCACGAGACTACGTAAAGGATGGAAAAGCTAGCACGGGACCTCAAGCGTTTCAGAGAACTCAAGGCCAATCCGATAAGGGGAGCGTTCCTCGACATCACGGCTCTACTCGGACTAACCGCCACCACAGCCCAAAGATGAGTACACATTCAAGGAATCCTGCAGGACACGGAAGAGCAACTCAAGGCACTCTTCACGGAAACAGATCGTTCGGATCAGCCGCCGAGGCCACATTCGAGACGGTAACTCCAAAGCGTAAGGAACCAGAATTCATAGAAGACGCTCTCAGTGGACCAGCTCTACAGAGTCTTTTTGAAGAAGTCATGGAGGTGCCAAACCTGATTGACCTGGGCTCCGAAAACAACATGATCGCCATGATTGGGACAGCAGAAGCCAAGCCTCTCGATCCCCGAACCCTCATCAAGCATCCAACAATGCCACTAAAGATCTGGTTACTTTCACCGGACCAAGGGCAAGCCAGACAGAAATGGAAGACAAGCTGGGCCTGCACCCACATCTCCCTAAACCCGGTCTCAAACCCTCTGAGTCAGTCCTTGTAAATGTCCAGTCCTCTGAGTCATCCAACGGCCTTACGCCGGAAGACTATGATAATGTAGCCAACCATGTACGTCCGTTCTTGCTTAATGAAAAGTCTGACCTTTCGAAGTATCCTCTCATTGCCACTTTAACAACTGATAAGTTAACAAACAACTTAAAAGACGTTAATATCTCAATTGATAAAGAAGCAGACACATTAAATGAACAATACATTAAAGAGGTTCTCGAGCGTGTAGTTGACCAAGAGGACAACCGGGCCCAAGCTGCCGAAGAGGTTATGACCAAAGTGAACCTGGGGTCAGTGCAAGAGCCTAAAGAGACACAAGTGGGCAGTTTCTTCGCCGATGCAGAAAAAGAAGCCCTGATAAGCCTCCTCCGGGAGTATGTTGACGTGTTCGCCTGGTCATACCAGGACATGCCAGGACTCGATCCCTCGATCGTGGTACACAGAATTCCCCTAGATCCCGAATCCAAGCCTGTCAAACAGAAGTTGCTAGATCAAGCCAGAGTGGTCCTTGCAAGTAAAGGAAGAAATTGAGAAAATGCTTCGAGTTGGTTTCATCAGAGTGATTGAGTACCCGACTTGGCTCTCCAACATTGTGACGGTCACCAAGGCCAATGGAAAGGTCAGATGCTGTGTGGATTTTCGGGATCTCAACAAGGCCAGCCCTAAAGATGATTTCCCACTGCCTAACATCGACATGCTAGTCGACACCACGACAAATTTCGAAGTAAAATCCTTCGTGGACGGTTTCGCTGGATACAACCAGATCAAAATGTCCGAGGAAGATCAAGCCAAGACTGCTTTCACCACTCCGTGGGGGACATGCGCTACACGGTCATGCCGTTCGATCAAGAACGCATTGGGGTTACTTACCGGCGGGCTGCAACAGCCCTCTTCCATGACATGATTCACAAAGAAATCGAAGTATATGTCGATGACATGATCATCCACTCCAGAGGATCAGACATGCATCACATGACAGATCTGAGAAAGTTCTTCAACAGACTCAGAAAGCACTCCATGAGATTGAACCCTGCGAAGTGCACCTTCGGCGTCAAGCGCGGCAAGGTACTATGATATATGGTTATAGAAAGAGGTATCGAAGCCGATCCTAAGAAAATCAAGGCCATCATCGACATGAAGCCGCCTCAGACTTTGACAGAAGTAAAGAGTTTTATGGGAAGACTTCAGTACATCAGTCGCTTCATCAATCAGTTGACATCTCTCTGCGAGCCAATGTTCAAACTGATGAAGAAGAATGCCGACATCAACTGGGACGCCGAGTGCCAGACAGCTTTCGAGAAAATCAAGACCTACTTGGTGAATCCCCCAATTCTGTGCCCGCCACATGAAGACAAGCCACTACTCCTCAGTATCCGACGAATGACACGTCAATAGGAGCAATCTCGGCACAAGAGCGTAAAGATTCCAAAGTTGAGCATGCAATCTACTTCGTAGTTTCCAAGCTTCAAGGAAGTGAACTCGGCTACTCGGCATTAGAAAAACTTGTACCGCCTTGGTATGGGTAGTCGGGAAGCGAAACACTACATGCGGTCACATTCGGTGCTCTGGTCTCCAAAATGGACCCCGTCCGATATCTCTTTGACAAGCCATCCCCGTCAATGCGACTAGCCAAGTGGTCATTCTTCTGGGCCGAGTTCGACATCAAGTACATGGTCGAAAGTCAACAAAGGGGCGAGTAATGGCGGATCGGTGGCAGAGTTCCCAAGCGGTGAACCTAAGGGTCCCGATCCGCAATTTTCGGACGACGGAATCTTCTCACTGACAGCGCAAACCGCTGGCAACTCTTCTTCGATGGGGCAGCCAACAAGAAGGGGAATGGTATTGGAATGCTCCTTGTCGATCCCAAGGACGAGCACACTCCCATAGCCATCAAGCTGAATTTTAAAACAACCAACAATGCAGCAGAATATGAAGCTTGTGCAGCCGGTCTGGAAGCCGCCCTCGAGCGCAACATTTCAGAACTGGAAGTATATGAAGACTCAGCATTGATCATCAATCAGGTGTCCAACAAATGGAAGACGGTAGATTCTGGCCTCCAGAAGTACCACGCGTACATGGAGAAGCTCATTGCTCAGTTTAAGGACATCTCTTTTCACTATTTGCCAAGAGACAGGAACCGCTTCGCAGATGCCCCGGCAACTCTCGCCTCTCTTGTCGAAATTCCCGATGGGAAATCAGTAAAACCCCTCAGAATAGGCAGACGGGAAACACCCGCTTATTGCTGTGAGATTGTTAGTACCCGACCTGAAAATACCCCTGATAGGCATTAAGGAACCTCTGAGGAACTCTCAGTCATTTATGAGTTTCAATAGGCTCAAGTAATATTTCCCCGAAAGCCCTTATTTGTAGTTTTAGAATTCCGATAGACCAAATGTCAGCTAAAACTTCCGAAGGCCATAACTTTCTCATACGAACTCCGTTTTGGGCCCACCGCATATCAAATCGAACGAGAGAACAAGATCTACGCAAAGGTTTATTCGACCCTTCTCAAAAAGGTTCGATCGACCCTTCTTAGAAAGGTTCGATCGACCCTTTTCAAAAGTGCCGATCGACCCTTTTCAAAAGTGCCGATCGACCCTTCTTTTAAAGTGCCGATCGACCCTTTTCAAAAGTGCCGATCGACCCTTCTTTTAAAGTGCCGATCGACCCTTTTCAAAAGTGCCGATCGACCCTTCTTTTAAAGTGCCGATCGACCCTTCTCAAAAGTGCCGATCGACCCTTTCAGTTTTCCCACATCACTTTCGTAACCGTTCCTCCCCAATTCCTTTCACTATATAAACCCCACTCCGCCTCACACTTTAAACACAGAATCATTCTACGGAAAACTCAAGACAAAACTTGAGATTTCCTCCATAGAAAACTTGAGACTAAACTCGAGTTTTCTAAGTCTAAATATTTTATCAAGAACGTTCTTCGAATCTTCATAGATTCGATCCAAAAGCCTTGCCATCATTAGGTAAGTCTTCTGTTTATTTTTCCGTCTTTATTATCGTCTTTATTATTATGCTAGATTTATTATTTGCATGCTTAGTATTTTAATTACTTTATTTCTTGCTTATGTCATATATGCTAGATTTAGGGTTGTTTTAATATATTTAAATATGCAATAGCCGAGGATGATCTAGAGTTTCGCCAAGAAACCCAATGGATCTAGGAATTATTTCTTTCCTTCCATCTTAGTAATAATTGTCCCATGATCAACAATCCCCCAAGGATGAACGTTGATTAGTGCACCTTCCGAGGGCCTAACTCAAAGGTTCTAGGGTGTGATCATCAATTAATTCTTTCTCTCCCCTCCTCCTTATGCATGATCCCGTTTCTTCTATCTATTCCTGTAAACACCGCACACAACCAACACCCCACATGCTAGAAAGACCGATCCGTCGGGCAATAGGAGTGATAGCGTCTCTTCTTCTGTTGTAACTTGACCCCCGAACCCAATTAACTGTTTAGCTTTTTTTTCAAAGCTTTGGGCTATATCAAAGTGGCGTGGCGACTCTCAAAATTAAACTAATATTTTAATATGGTTTAAAGCGAGTGTCACTAAATGAATATCCTATTTCGATCCGACTTTATATAATTAATTATTTCAAACCTCCGAATGCGCGTTGCATCGGGACGGGGTATTCACAGTGGCGACTCCGCTGGGGACTGTTTTGAAATCTTTTTCAAACTAAGTGGGTCAGACTTTCGTTTTCCTTTGTGGTGTTGTATTTTGCTTTCTTTTTATTTTCTTTACTCTTAACTGTTGCATTGCATGCATGCATTTCATGTAAATAAAAAATCTTTCTCCTTTTTCCTTAAAAAGAATTAGACTTTTTACCTCACACTACCACTAGAGTCCGTGTCACACTGCACAGCTACCCCTTAACCCATCGGAAAAGCCAAAGTGCGGGAAGTGTGGTGATCATGTCGCCTCCCTTCCGAGTCTCACTTGGCCATCCACTCATCAGTGCGCTTCGGCTACACGGTGGGAGCCTGAAACCTAACCCTTGTGTCACCCACTTTACTAGGAATACACTCCATGTGACCGGTTGGACAATTAATAAGGTCTTTATGTTAAGTCACTGCGAATCAATGATAAGTCAAGATCTATCGAGAGATTAAGAGCACTAAAAAATTGATTTCCTTTTAGAGGACGCACCATGTAAAGTTTGAATGCTTGATCTTGTCCTATCATGGGTCTGTAGTACTTCCCATAAACATCATATTAAATGTCTATATGAGACGGTTAGTCGTTAGGATCCACCACTTTAGGACATTTAGTTAGTTGCGAAAAAGGGGTATCCCTTCCAACCAAGAGTAGGTTCTATAAAAATGGAAGGCTTTTTTGTAAATAAAATGCTTAACTATCCCTCATTTCTAGGACCCTTCGAGGTCCGCTCCTCATTTCTAGGACCCTTCGAGGTCCGCTCCTCATTTCTAGGACCCTTCGAGGTCCGCTCCTCATCTCTAGGACCCGCCGAGGTCCGCTCCTCATCTCTAGGACCCTCCGAGGTCCGCTCCTCTTTTCTAGGACCCGCCGAGGTCCGCTCCTCATTTCTAGGACCCTAGGTCCACTCCTCTTTTCTAGGACCCTCCGAGGTCCGTTCCTCTTTTCTAGGACCCGCCGAGGTCCGTTCCTCATTTCTAGGACCCGCCGAGGTCCGCTCCTCATTTCTAGGACCCTCCGAGGTCCGCTCCTCATTTCTAGGACCCTCCGAGGTCCGCTCCTCTTTTCTAGGACCCGCCGAGGTCCGCTCCTCTTTTCTAGGACCCTCCGAGGTCCGCTCCTCATTTCTAGGACCCGCCGAGGTCCGCTCCTCATTTCTAGGACCCGCCGAGGTCCGCTCCTCATTTCTAGGACCCTCCGAGGTCCGCTCCTCATTTCTAGGACCCTTCGAGGTCCGCTCCTCATTTCTAGGACCCTCCGACGTCCGGTCCTCATTTCTAGGACCCTTCGAGGTCCGCTCCTCATTTCTAGGACCCTCCGACGTCCGATCCTCATTTCTTGGACCCTTGAAGGTCCACTCTCCATTTCTAGGACCCCGAGGTCCGTTCTTTACTTCTTGGACCCTTCAAGGTCCACTCTCCATTTCTAGGACCCCCCGAGGTCCGCTCTTTACTTCTTGGACCCTTCAAGGTCCACTCTCCATTTCTAGGACCCTCCGAGGTCCGCTCTTTACTTCTTGGACCCTTCAAGGTCCGCTCCTCATTTCTAGGACCCTCCGAGGTCCACTCCTCATTTCTAGGACCCTCCGAGGTCCACTCTCCATTTCTAGGACCCTCCGAGGTCCGCTCTTTACTTCTTGGACCCTTCAAGGTCCACACCCTCTACTGCGGACCGCTCTAGGATCAGTCTCTCTATCTTGGACCGTTCAAGGTCCACTCTTTGACCCTTCGTGGTGCTCTTCCTATACTATGTCCACTCTCCCAATCTTGGACCATTCAAGGTCCACTTCTCATATCTTGGACCGTTCAAGGTCCACTCCTCATATCTTGGGCCGTTCAAGGTCCGCTCCTCATATCTTGGACCGTTCAAGGTCCGCTCTTCTTCTCTTGGACCCTTCAAGGTCCGCTCCTCTTCTCTTGGACCCTTCAAGGTCCGCTCCTCTTCTCTTGGACCCTTCAAAGTTCACTCCTCTTCTCTTGGACCCTTTAAGGTCCACTCCTCTTCTCTTGGACCCTTTAAGGTCCACTCCTCATCTCTTGGACCCTTCAAGGTCCACACTCCTCATATCTTGGACCGTTCAAGGTCCGCTCTTCTTCTCTTGGACCCTTCAAGGTCCACTCCTCAATTTAGGACCCTTCGAGGTCCACTCTCTCCATCTAGGACCATTAAAGGTCCACCCTTCCACCTGAGACTCTTCGAAGTCCACCCCTCGTCTCTTGGACCATCCATGGTCCACTCCTCTACCTTTGACCACCCACGGTCTACATCCTCAATTTAGGACCCTTCAAAGTTCTACCTCTTACCTCTTGAACCATCCGCAGTTTTCTCCCTTAGTCTTAAAACCATCCATAGTTTAGATCCTTTATCTCTAGCACCCTTCAGCCAAAGACCCACCTAGATCAAACCTCTCTCGACCCATCTAGATCAAACCACCATCTAGAGCCTACCTAAGCCAACTTACCAATTCTCATCCAAGTCCGATTAGCTCGTCTAGATCACCCTCACTTATATTTGAACAAGGATCGAGTCATCTTCCTCTTTCTCTTTTACATTCATCCTCTCTCTTTCTTTAAACTTAACCCTGGTTGTATCATCAATCGGGGCCCTCTCGAACTACGGTGACCTGAGACTCGTATCTTAAATGGTAAGGGTTACGTAGGCAACTTCAGCCCGGTCAAACTCAAAATTGTGGAGGTCAAATATTTTCTCAAGGATGCCTTAAGATTAATTATGAATCTAATTCAACTCATTGGCTTGACTCCGCCATATGTTCTTCTGAGAATTCCACATCATGTCTACGGAGAAAAGCATTGAAGCCCTCAAAGGAGTCTCAAACATGAGGTTGGGAGTGATCAACCTCCTCAAAGACATGCATGAAATTGAGCAGCACCATTTGTCTTACATTCAGGAATACTTGAGAAGAGTTCCTCCTCCTATTCAATTCCGGGGTCCCTATCATCCACATGCTTATGGTTCCCCTTATGGTCCTACACATCAGAATTTCTCATTCAGAATGCCTGCTGTGGCTACCAACCAACTAAAGGCATCAATACCCGAGAAGAAGATCAACAAGGAACATTTTGATGACTTAGGAATGCCTGTGGGTGAGTTCTTCGACATTTTGGTGGGAAAGAATTTGATCGAGCCGCTCGAGAACTACAAGCCTATTAACCCAAAGGAAGACTTAGATACATCCAAGTTTTGCAGATACCACAAGTACGCTGGGCATACCAGCGACAAATGTGTGCAAGCGAAACGCTCAATTCAAAGATTGATCAACCAAGGGAAGACCCGAAGGCCTCATTGATGAAGGAACCCTCACCCTTCGAGGGAAGATTTAGATTCATTCAGTCTTGTAGGTTCTAGTGTGTCTTTCTTACTTCCACTTTGGACATTGGTATGTAATGTCCACTTTAGATTAGTTACTTCAATAAAAAAGGTCTTTCTTTCTTTTTTCTCTAGACTTGAGACATAATCTCGCATTACTTTCAAGAAGATTGTTTTATTTATAATTAACAATTGGTTGCTAATCTCACTGATAAACTCACCGGCTAATAAAGTAAACAATGAATGAATGCTTTGATTGGAATAAACAACTCACCGTCCCTTCCTTATATACACCATCTCTATACATCCCTCTCTCATACACTCTTCCCATACTCCACCATATACTTTCCATACACTATCGCCAGATCCTCTCCTTGTACACTCCCCCTATGCTCCCTCGAGCCTACACTTCTCCAAATACACTCTCCCCCACTTGACCTCCTTTCCATATGGTCAAGACAAGCACAAAGACCGTTGTTGCTCATCATCAGAAAATAGCTGCTCACGCCACTGCAATTTAAAGAAGATGCAAGGAGTTGTTCCTATCCTTCACAAGTGCTGCATGAATATCAACTTGGGGCTCACCAACCCCCCCAATCTCGCGTCTCCTCTGATTTTCCATTCGATCGATAAGCTTTCATTGAATATGCTCACATATCTTTCTTATGGTCCGAATATATTCTGCCTTACTTAATAAGTCGGTTAATTGAGTTTGCATTTATTTTAAATACTCTTTTGAGAATGCTATCCAGTAGCGATTGAAGCTTAAACCTCTCACCATAGGAAGCCATAACCTTACCCTCACTAAATAAATACCCTTTCATTTCAAGATCGATAAGTTTTGAAACCCTAAGAAAGAAACTCATACAAGGGGCTCCCTCGAAGGGACCACCTCCAAACCCAAGAAGGAAAAGGTAAAACCATCCTAAGGCACACACTAGGGGCTATCGCGAGCAAACAAATCCGAAGGCTTTTCTCGATAAGAGGGTGTTTAAAAAAAAAAAAAAAAAAAAAAAAAAACAACCTCCATCACTCCGAAGTGAACCTCCCATCTCAAAAGTTGTGAAAACGAGACATCAAGTGAAGGTCCTATCGTGATCAAGTTACCTGCTGAAATCACAACAAACTCGCGAGAAGAAGCAACAAAAATTTCCTCTGGGACAAATCCCGTAAACCAATTCCAAAGTCCATCCTCTCACTTTTAGAGGATTCCATCACCACCCTTGACCTTATCAAAATCAAAGTTAACCTCACTCATAGAGGTTCTGAAGAAGCAACAACAAGAAAATCCCTTCACCTTAGAAATTCCAAACACATCCCTCAAGCCAACCTCTCAGCAAATGGCCCAGCCGACCTCTCACTTTAAGAGGTCATGTTAAGCATCATCCAATGGTCGATCGCAACCCAAAGACCAGCTACAACCGCTACCGGATGACATTCTCAAAAGATTATTTAAAAGAAATGCGTATTCAGATTTTTGAGTCACTTGTTATCCTACGTGAGCATATTACATATTCTCTCAAAAGTTTGGGAACTTGTCCTATTCTTGAAATTCGTTCATTCGACTCCTCAAACACTGTCTGCAAAAGTCTCACTGGGGCTTCGCATCCGTGCCTCTCAGCGGCACTCCGGTAAAAGCAAGGAGACACGCGCCAGGGACTACTCCCCTCGGCTTGCGAGAACAAAGGAACAAAGAATCTTCACTTGAAGGAATGAAAAAATCTTTGGGTTATAATCAGTCAATTCCCACCTTTTCTTCCACCCCAATCTTTTTCTATTTTTCATTCTTTCCCATGAAGGAGATCAATGCAACGGCCGCCCGCACCACAATTACCACCGAACAGAGCAGCAAGCAACAACGGAACATCCTTCTCCTTCTAAAGACAAGCCAGATTTCACCTTCAAATCAAAACATTCATTTGTTTACCTATATAATTGGAATTTGATAAACCAATCAGTGAGGTCCATTCACGAACAATCAAGATATAATTACGAATAAAATAATTCTTCAAATGTCTCGACAAGTCTTCTTTTTCTACATCATAGGAAAATAGAGCCAAACATTTGTCTTTCTATGCGGGGGCTTCCATACACTTTTCCACACCTTGTGATGCTTATACTCTCCCAAAAGAGTCAAACCCAAAAGAAAAAGTGTCATACACGAACTCGGGATCTATTCCCACCTTCGAAAAAATGCGCCCTGCACATATACATTTCCGAGTCTTGTCCGGCGGCGATTGACCATTGTTCGAAACGAGGGGTTGCCCCGTGGCCGCAAGATGACTCTGTACGCAAATAGGGACGCATTGAATCTCTCCAAGTGGGGCTTTTGTTAAGCTGTTCTCTCGGGCTCTCTTCGAGGTTTGCTCTGCATCATCAAGCGGGGCTTCGCCATTCCCTTCAGGTTTGCTTTGCATCATCAACTGGGGCTTCGCCATTCATCATCAACTGGGACTTCGCCAAGGTCACTTCATCAAACATTGGGGCTACCCTCAACAAAAATGGGTCGACTATGTGCTCTAACAAAAATCGGAGCTCCAATGAAGTCATATCTAGCATGAAGGGCATCCCTTGTCATCAAGATCAGCATGTGGCAAACTCTTTGAGTTAGTTAGAAACATGATTAATCATAAGGCCTCCTTATCAAAATAACATGCTTTCAAAATGCTATCCTCTTTGGCACCTTGTTTACAAAATCACTCTTTGGTCTCCACAAATTTTCAAACTCTTCAAATCTATCAAAAATGTATCTCTGTGACTCTCAAGATGACTCGGCCCTTATCTCTGGACATCAAACTTACCTAATCCCACCTTCTATCATCGACACTTACTCGGCCTCGCCTAGTTTAAACCAATAACCTTTCAGCTCAAACTGCCTTGTTTAGACATACCGCAAATGTAAAACCCTAGCCTCAAGCCTAGGTGACAAATACCTCTCTAAACCCTAGCCTCATGTCTAGGTGACAAATACCCTTCTAAACCCTAGCCTCAAGCCTAGGTGACAAATATCTTTCTAAACCCTAGCCTCATGTCTAGGTGACAAATACCCTTCTAAACCCTAGCCTCAAGCCTAGGTGACAAATATCTTTCTAAACCCTAGCCTCAAGCCTAGGTGACAAATACCCTTCTAAACCCTAGCCTCAAGCCTAGGTAACAAATACCTCTCTAAACCCTAGCCCTAAGCCTAGGTAACAAAAATCTTTCTAAACCCTAGCCTCAAGCAAGCCTAGGTGACAAATACCTCTCTAAACCCTAGCCTCAAGCCTAGATGACAAATACCCTTCTAAACCCTAGCCTCAAGCCTAGGTGACAAATATCTTTCTAAACCCTAGCCTCAAGCCTAGGTGACAAATACCTCTCTAAACCCTAGCCTCAAGCCTAGGTGACAAATACCCTTCTAAACCCTAGCCTCAAGCCTAGGTGACAAATACCCTTCTAAACCCTAGCCTCAAGCCTAGGTGACAAATACCCTTCTAAACCCTAGCCTTAAGCCTAGGAGACAAGACTCCTCTCTAAACCCTAGCCTCATGTCTAGGTGACAAACGCCTCTCTAAAACCCTAGCCTTAAGCCTAGGAGACAAGACTCCTCTCTAAGCCTTAGCAATGATTATCCCGATCTTGTAATCGCTTGGTTCTTCGGCTCGGGAAGCCATAATAATCCCAATCAATTCACACAACTATTCTTCATCAGTAAACAGTAGCCTAAGTCCTTTGGCAGCTACAGTTTCCCGCATTTTAGAGGTCTATCCTCCATTTCAAAGGGTCCGTCCCGCATCTTTCAAAGGGTCCGTCCCGTACTTTCAAAGGGTCCGTCCCGCATTTCAGAGGTCTATCCTCCATTTCAAAGGGTCCGTCCCGCATTTCAAAGGGTCCGTCCCGCACCTTTCAGAGGTCTATCCTCCATTTCAAAGGGTCCGTCCCGCATTTCAGAGGTCTATCCTCCATTTCAAGGGTCCGTCCCGCATCTTCAAAGGGTCCGTCCCGCACCTTTCAAAGGGTCCGTCCCGCATCTTCAAAGGGTCCGTCCCATACTTTCAAAGGGTCCGTCCCCGCATATCAAGAGGTCTATCCTCCATTTCAGAGGTCTATCCTCCATTTCAAAGGGTCTGCCCCATACACTTTCTCTCAGTACGCGAATCAAGACTACACTTGATTTGTTCCATCACACACAATTTTCAAAAGGGAAAATCAAGACTATACTTGAATCTCCTTTCCACACATTATCTCACAACATATCTTCACACGGAGAAATCAAGACTACACTTGATTTGTTCCATCACACACAATTTTCAAGGGGAAAATCAAGACTATACTTGAATTTCCTTTCCACACATTATCTCACAACATATCTTCACACGGAGAAATCAAGACTACACTTGATTTGTTCCATCACACACAATTTTCAAGGGGAAAATCAAGACTATACTTGAATTTCCTTTCCACACATTATCTCACAACATATCTTCACACGGAGAAATCAAGACTACACTTGATTTGTTCCGTCACACACAATTTTCAAGAGGAAAATCAAGACTATACTTGAATTTCCTTTTCACACACAACATATTTTCCCACGGAGAAGGCAAGACTATACTTGATTCTCCTTTCCGTACATCTCTCAATATTATTCGAATCGCCCTTAGATTCGATCCCCAAAGCCTTGCCACAAATCGCATCTTTGGCTTGAGACGCCGCACGTCCGCCACTCTCGGGTACTAAACGCCCACGTTTTCGAACTACGACTTGGCTTGATTCCTCTTGGGATACGTAGGTAGCCCGACGTGGGTCCGGCCACTTGACCTACTGGTCATCCTTTTGCGACTCGGCTCAAGTCCAAAAACCTCACATCCACAAGGTCACTTTCCTTACCTCCTGAAATCCCTTTTTCGGGACGGATCCTATTCTTTTATCGTCGACCCCACTTGTCTTACAAGAAGCGTCGCCGAGGGCTCTTGTTAGTACCCGACCTGAAAATACCCACGATAGGCATTAAGGAACCTCGAGGAACTCTCGGTCATTTATGAGTTTCAATAGGCTCAAGTAATATTTCCCGAAAGCCCTTATTTGTAGTTTTAGAATTAGATAGACCAAATGTCGGCTAAAACTTCCGAAGGCCATAACTTTCTCATACGAACTCCGTTTTGGGCCCACCGCATATCAAATCGAACGAGAGAACAAGATTTACGCAAAGGTTTATTCGACCCTTCTCAAAAAAGGTTCGATCGACCCTTCTTAGAAAGGTTCGATCGACCCTTCTCAAAAGTGCCGATCGACCCTTTTCAAAAGTGCCGATCGACCCTTCTTTTAAAGTGCCGATCGACCCTTTTCAAAAGTGCCGATCGACCCTTCTTTTAAGTCTTGCGATCGACCCTTTTCAAAAGTGCCGATCGACCCTTCTTTAAAGTCTTAGATCGACCCTTCTTTTAAAGTCTTAGATCGACCCTTCTCAAAAGTGCCGATCGACCCTTTCAGTTTTCCCACATCACTTTCGTAACCGTTCCTCCCCAATTCCTTTCACTATATAAACCCCACTCCGCCTCACACTTTAAACACAGAATCATTCTACGGAAAACTCAAGACAAAACTTGAGATTTCCTCCATAGAAAACTTGAGACTAAACTCGAGTTTTCTAAGTCTAAATATTTTATCAAGAACGTTCTTCGAATCTTCATAGATTCGATCCAAAAGCCTTGCCATCATTAGGTAAGTCTTCTGTTTATTTTTCCGTCTTTATTATCGTCTTTATTATTATGCTAGATTTATTATTTGCATGCTTAGTATTTTAATTACTTTATTTCTTGCTTATGTCATATATGCTAGATTTAGGGTTGTTTTAATATATTTAAATATGCAATAGCCGAGGATGATCTAGAGTTTCGCCAAGAAACCCAATGGATCTAGGAATTATTTCTTTCCTTCCATCTTAGTAATAATTGTCCCATGATCAACAATCCCCCAAGGATGAACGTTGATTAGTGCACCTTCCGAGGGCCTAACTCAAAGGTTCTAGGGTGTGATCATCAATTAATTCTTTCTCTCCCCTCCTCCTTATGCATGATCCCGTTTCTTCTATCTATTCCTGTAAACACCGCACACAACCAACACCCCACATGCTAGAAAGACCGATCCGTCGGGCAATAGGAGTGATAGCGTTTCTTCTTCTGTTGTAACTTGACCCCCGAACCCAATTAACTGTTTAGCTTTTTTTTCAAAGCTTTGGGCTATATCAAAGTGGCGTGGCGACTCTCAAAATTAAACTAATATTTTAATATGGTTTAAAGCGAGTGTCACTAAATGAATATCCTATTTCGATCCGACTTTATATAATTAATTATTTCAAACCTCCGAATGCGCGTTGCATCGGGACGGGGTATTCACAGTGGCGACTCCGCTGGGGACTGTTTTGAAATCTTTTTCAAACTAAGTGGGTCAGACTTTCGTTTTCCTTTGTGGTGTTGTATTTTGCTTTCTTTTTATTTTCTTTACTCTTAACTGTTGCATTGCATGCATGCATTTCATGTAAATAAAAAATCTTTCTCCTTTTTCCTTAAAAAGAATTAGACTTTTTACCTCACACTACCACTAGAGTCCGTGTCACACTGCACAGCTACCCCTTAACCCATCGGAAAAGCCAAAGTGCGGGAAGTGTGGTGATCATGTCGCCTCCCTTCCGAGTCTCACTTGGCCATCCACTCATCAGTGCGCTTCGGCTGCACGGTGGGAGCCTGAAACCTAACCCTTGTGTCACCCACTTTACTAGGAATACACTCCATGTGACCGGTTGGACAATTAATAAGGTCTTTATGTTAAGTCACTGCGAATCAATGATAAGTCAAGATCTATCGAGAGATTAAGAGCACTAAAAAATTGATTTCCTTTTAGAGGACGCACCATGTAAAGTTTGAATGCTTGATCTTGTCCTATCATGGGTCTGTAGTACTTCCCATAAACATCATATTAAATGTCTATATGAGACGGTTAGTCGTTAGGATCCACCACTTTAGGACATTTAGTTAGTTGCGAAAAAGGGGTATCCCTTCCAACCAAGAGTAGGTTCTATAAAAATGGAAGGCTTTTTTGTAAATAAAATGCTTAACTATCCCTCATTTCTAGGACCCTTCGAGGTCCGCTCCTCATTTCTAGGACCCTTCGAGGTCCGCTCCTCATTTCTAGGACCCTTCGAGGTCCGCTCCTCATCTCTAGGACCCGCCGAGGTCCGCTCCTCATCTCTAGGACCCTCCGAGGTCCGCTCCTCTTTTCTAGGACCCGCCGAGGTCCGCTCCTCATTTCTAGGACCCTAGGTCCACTCCTCTTTTCTAGGACCCTCCGAGGTCCGTTCCTCTTTTCTAGGACCCGCCGAGGTCCGTTCCTCATTTCTAGGACCCGCCGAGGTCCGCTCCTCATTTCTAGGACCCTCCGAGGTCCGCTCCTCATTTCTAGGACCCGCCGAGGTCCGCTCCTCTTTTCTAGGACCCGCCGAGGTCCACTCCTCTTTTCTAGGACCCTCCGAGGTCCGCTCCTCATTTCTAGGACCCGCCGAGGTCCGCTCCTCATTTCTAGGACCCGCCGAGGTCCGCTCCTCATTTCTAGGACCCTCCGAGGTCCGCTCCTCATTTCTAGGACCCTTCGAGGTCCGCTCCTCATTTCTAGGACCCTCCGACGTCCGGTCCTCATTTCTAGGACCCTTCGAGGTCCGCTCCTCATTTCTAGGACCCTTCGACGTCCGGTCCTCATTTCTTGGACCCTTCGACGTCCGGTCCTCATTTCTAGGACCCTCCGAGGTCCGATCCTCACTTCTTGGACCCTTCAAGGTCCACTCTCCATTTCTAGGACCCCCCGAGGTCCGCTCTTTACTTCTTGGACCCTTCAAGGTCCACTCTCCATTTCTAGGACCCCCCGAGGTCCGCTCTTTACTTCTTGGACCCTTCAAGGTGCACTCTCCATTTCTAGGACCCTCCGAGGTCCGCTCTTTACTTCTTGGACCCTTCAAGGTCCGCTCCTCATTTCTAGGACCCTCCGAGGTCCACTCCTCATTTCTAGGACCCTCCGAGGTCCACTCTCCATTTCTAGGACCCTCCGAGGTCCGCTCTTTACTTCTTGGACCCTTCAAGGTCCACACCCTCTACTGCGGACCGCTCTAGGATCAGTCTCTCTATCTTGGACCGTTCAAGGTCCACTCTTTGACCCTTCGTGGTGCTCTTCCTATACTATGTCCACTCTCCCAATCTTGGACCATTCAAGGTCCACTTCTCATATCTTGGACCGTTCAAGGTCCACTCCTCATATCTTGGGCCGTTCAAGGTCCGCTCCTCATATCTTGGACCGTTCAAGGTCCGCTCTTCTTCTCTTGGACCCTTCAAGGTCCGCTCCTCTTCTCTTGGACCCTTCAAGGTCCGCTCCTCTTCTCTTGGACCCTTCAAGGTTCACTCCTCTTCTCTTGGACCCTTTAAGGTCCACTCCTCTTCTCTTGGACCCTTTAAGGTCCACTCCTCTTCTCTTGGACCCTTTCAGGTTCCGCCCCAAGGGCGCCTTTTCAAATACAGTTCAAGTCAAATTGTTCCGGAAACATTTTGTCTAAAAAGCAATAAAAAGGGGACTACTCCGAGTCCTGCTCGTTATCCGAGCACTCGACGCACTGCTCCGCAGCTGCCGGATCTGTCGAAAACAGATAATCTCCGAATTCCTCCAGGCGGGAATACGCGAAAGGCCTCCTATGTGCCTGCGAACTCGAGGACTCTCCCCTCTCGTGCCCCGAGTACGAAGGAGGATGAGCTCCAAACCCAGCCGTTTCGCCCGCGAACTGGCCAAATCCTGCCCAAAGTCCTCTCCACCAGTCGTGAGAGCAGACGGACCTCTCGGCCTAGACGGCCTCGGCTCACGAACGTCCACGCTCCTCCGGGAACTGCATCTCAGGAATGCCACGAGCCTCCTAGTGTAGTTGGCCCACCCGTCCAACTGTCTCATAGCCTCGTTGTACGTGTGGCCAGACACCTGCAAATCAGGAAAGTCATCAGAAGACAAGCAGAAAGCACAGATGCAACATTTGCAGAATGCTACTATCAAAGGCAGAAAATCAAAAGTGCTCACCGAAGCGTTGGGGTCCGCCCTGTACCGTGGTCTCGGCTCCTCCGGGATCGGGATCACCAGCCACCTGCGCGAACCGTCCATCCCCTCGTACGCCAGCCTAGCGTGTGGGAGTGGGAGATCTCGGGGATATCCAGGGCCCTCGCCCTCCCTGTGCTGCACCTGCGGGCTCCTCAGCCTCATCCTCAAGAAAATGTCGTAGTCGGCTCCCGCTATGACATACTCGGTGTAGAACACACCCTGTCTATACCTCTCCAACTCCTCCATCGGCATCGACGAAGGATGCTGCATGTGTAGAGGCGAATCCACCGGCACCATTGGAAGGGACCTCAGGCCATGCTGACGGGTCACCCTCTCCCCTAGATACATAGCATCGCAGTGAAGTCCCACCAGGAGCTTCCGCCGCCTTGTAACCTCGCTAGCAACCTGAACCATGCCCATGTACGACAATCGAGTACCCACCCTCGATGACACTGCCTTCTTCGTCCTCTTCTGCCAAACCAGCATGGCGGGGAACAGGGATCGGTATGCCTCCCTAACATCCCACGGCTGCGGGCTGAACACCTCATAGCACCAGACCTGTCAAGCAAATGGAAAGTTATGTCAGCTACAGAGCAGATACATACGAGTACATAAGAAAGACAAGGAAGAGAAAAAGACGTGAACTTACATCCAGAGCAAACGAGAAACAGCTCAAGGAGCTCTCCTCTCCCCGCGAGAATCTATCTAAGGAGTAGTAGAGCTCGGCCAGTCCAACCTCTCCCCATGCGTACCCCCTCACGGCATCCAAGTCTGTCAGCGACCCGAGCAAAGGGAAGTGACAGGACGTGTCGAAAGTCGGGAACAAAGTCGCTGACAACGCGAACCATAAAAACCCTCGAGCCAGGCGCTCCGCGGTCATCCTCAGAGACCCATCCAAATAATCAGCAATACCCGTCTGCAGATGCCTCTCCATCGGCCTGTACCGAATACCTAAGCCCCTGGCATCGGTGATATCAAAACCCAGCAGCTCCGACAATTGCCCCGGGGTATAACCGTCCACCCACACCAGCGCGTTGCCATAGGTCGGCAACCCAGTGATAGCGGCAAAGTCAGAAGGAGTCATCGTCGCCTCCCCCCACCTGAAATGAAAAGTGTGGGTCGTATCCTACCAGTACTCGCTCAGAGCTATGTACATAGACCTCGCCCTCTGCGTCGCGGCTATCGCAGCCACCACACCGATAAATCCAGCCATCGCACCGATAAATCCAGCCAATCCGAAGTCGACCACCAGCTGTCGTGGACTCCTCTCTCCCTCCCGAGCCTCGTCTAGGAATATCTCCCACAACGATCGCACTGCCTCGAAGGCTCCCCGACTCTTCTGGTTGTGAACATCAACCGTCCCTCGCCCCTGCAGGTGAACAAGACAAAAATGCGTTAAGTACAGAAGCGACATCAACAGAATGCACGAACGCATGTCAAAAGGATGCAATGCAGATACAGTTCTCATTCCTTTCCTAAAATATTTCCATCCCGGTTGGAGTATTGACGGTCCAAGATTTCAAAACCTCCGAAAACTCCGTCGAATCCGAAACTTTCAAAACCCTTCGAAAACTCCATCGAAACCGGAACTTTCAAAGCCCTTCGAAAACTCCGTCGAAACCGGAACTTTCAAAGCACTTCGAAAACTCCGTCGAAACCGGAACTTTCAAAGCATCTCGAAAACTCCGTCGAAATCGGAACTTTCAAAACCCTTCGAAAACTCCGTCGAAACCGGAAATTTCAAAACAATTCGAAAACTCCGTCGAAATCGGAACTTTCAAAGCATCTCGAAAACTCCGTCGAAACCGGAACTTTCAAAACACTTCGAAAACTCCGTCGAAATCGGAACTTTCAAAGCATCTCGAAAACTCCGTCGAAACCGGAACTTTCAAAACCCTTCGAAAACTCCGTCGAATCCGGAACTTTCAAAGCATTTCGAAAACTCCGTCGAATCCGGAACTTTCAAAGCCCTTCGAAAACTCCGTCGAATTCGGAACTTTCAAATTCTTTCGAACATTTTGAAAATTTACTCCGTCCCGAATTAAAGCTACTTTAATTTTGGAAAATGCATCTAGACATGGAATTTTGCAACCAAAATTTTTATGTCATCTACCCATAGTGTCAATTGAACTACATCCTAGTCAATTTCGACAAGGTTCATAGCAAAGTCAAAACCCCAATCCGGGCACCAAAATTCCTAACTCATTCCTAGTCAAATTTCTAACATTTAAAGAATGCACATTCTTAAAATTAATGGAATTTGAGGGAAGTGTACCTATCTCTCGATCCCTCCTTTGGAATTGTGGTTCTCCCTAGCCCGGTAGAACTCCGCCGGATTCAATGGATGAATATTGGTTCGAATGGTCCGAACCAACCGCGTTCTTTCGTCACCGGTCCTTCCATGACGAGCCATTGGTTCCCAATCACCTTTCATATCGATTCTCCTTCACAAATTTGAGCAAACCTCACAATTTGGGATGAATTTTCTCTCCTCCTTTCTCTCCTCCTCGTCGGAAATAATGAAAGAAAATGGCCATTTCAGCTTCTGCCTCGGCGCTGATAACAACCTGGTCAAACTCAGTCCAAGTCCGGCCGGACTCTTGCTGCACCAGAAAGATTCCTTGCCACTTTGGCCCCTCAGCTTTTCGCAGTTTCAATTTTACCCCTTTTGGCCCCCAAAAGTGTAAAATTTCCCCCCAGTTAGACATTTCTAACACCCCATCCCCCGAGGATAAATTCTCAGTTAGTTTTCACTAACGCTCGTCTCCAGACGTTAAATTCTCAGTTAGTTTTCACTAACGCTCGTCTCCAGACGTTAAATTCCCAGTTAGTCCTCACAAACGCTCGTCTCCAGACGTTAAATTCCCAGTTAGTTTTCACTAACGCTCGTCTCCAGACGTTAAATTCTCAGTTAATTTTCACTAACGCTCGTCTCCAGACGTTAAATTCTCAGTTAGTTTTCACTAACGCTCTTCTCCAGACATTAAATTCTCAGTTAGTTTTCACTAACGCTCATCTCCAGACGTTAAATTCTCAGTTAGTTTTCACTAACGCTCGTCTCCAGACGTTAAATTCTCAGTTAGTTTTCACTAACGCCCGTCTCCAGACATTAAATTCTCAGTTAGTTTTCACTAATGCTCGTCTCCAGATGTTAAATTCTCAGTTAGTTTTCACTAACGCTCGTCTCCAGACGTTAAATTCTCAGTTAGTTTTCACTAACGCTCATCTCCAGACGTTAAATTCTCAGTTAGTTTTCACTAACGCCCATCTCCAGACGTTAAATTCTCAGTTAGTTTTCACTAACGTTCATCTCCAGACGTTAAATTCTCAGTTAGTTTTCACTAACGCCCATCTCCAGACGTTAAATCCCAGTTGACGTTTGACATTCAAATGCTCAATCATGTCTCCGGACATTCCAGTTGCAATTCCATCTCCAGACGTTAAATTCAATCCTCAGTTGACATTTGACATTCAAACGCTCAATCATGTCTCCGGACATTCCAGTTACAATTCCGTCTCCTGACGTTAAAATTTCTAGTGGTTTTCACCATCGTTCATTTCCCCGGCCGCCAGTCGTAAGCCTGATCGTCCCACCTCAGCGGCCATCAAGGTAAGCCCGCACAACAATCCCTCTTCGGCCATCAAGGTAAGTCCGAACATTCATCCCCAACAGGATTCTAAAGAAGAAACATCAATCCTTCCGAGTTGTTAATAACGCCAGTTTAACATAACTGTTCCCATCATTTCCACCCTATCCCCAGCAGGATAAACCTGACCATCATCGTAAGTCCAGTACTCAAGGCACGAACGCCTTTATCTCAGGATAAACGTATCCTCGCAGCTCTGGTTTGAGGCGCCACATGCCCTCGTATGACTCAGCAACTCCGGTTTGAGGTGTCACACGCCCTCGTATGTTTCAGCAGCTCCGGTTTGAGGCGCCACACGCCCTCGTATGTTTCAGCAGCTCCGGTTTGAGGCGCCACATGCCCTCGTATGTCCCAGCCACTCCGGTTTGAGGCACCACACGCCCTCGTATGTTTCAGAAATCTCAGGTTCAGACGCCTCACAATAGAATCCATTCGGGTCCAGGTACCTAGCAATGGTCTCATTCAGGTTCAGTCACCTCACAATAGTCTCCATTCGGGTCCAGGTACCTAGCAATGGTCTCATTCAGGTTTAAACGCCTCTCAATAGTCTCGCTCAGGTCAAGGTCCCCACGCGCGGCTCCTTGCGCCTACGAACTACGATCGGCTTAATTCCCGCTCGGGATACGTAGGAATCCTTTTGCTAAGGGTCCAGCCAGCTGACCGCCCAGGTCTTTCAAAGTAAGGCATCCCGATTTGGATCCTTATCTTTTTTCAATGACCCCACTTCCTTCGGAAGAGACGTCGCTGAGGGGCTAACTGTAAGTACCCAAATCCAGATCGTCAAAATTCATTAAAAGTTAACCAAAATCTGTTAACTGGCCCGCTCCAGGTTAACTGGAATCCGTTAAGCTCCCCGTTGCCAAGCCAATGAGACATCCCGAGACTGCCCCGTGCATCCCGACATCCAAGCATACTTACACACGTCATCGCACGTAAAAGTACGGCTTTCCATGAAAAACGCACTTTCCGGCACTTTCAGGGGGCATTTCGGACATTTTCCGGACTGTTATTTTAAAAACGAATAAAACTGGGACCCGGGCACGAACTCCCAGAAGCCTGGTGAGTCATGGGACACGTGGCACGCATGCCACCTCCCTTTAGTCACCTTTCAATCAAAAATCATGGAGAAAAGACTAAAATACCCCTAGTATGCAGTCCAAGCCCGGCCGGACTCCTTTGCAGACTCTCAGAAATTGCCAGCAAGTCCCTCCAATTCCCAAAGTTTCACAAAACCCCCTAGATTTCAAGCTAAGTCCGATCGGACTCATGCTGAAATTTCACCTATAAATAGAAGGGCTGTCAAAGCCATTTATAACAACAAATTTACTCTCCATTTTCATCTCACCCCACGGCCCAAACCAAATCCTCCCTCTCCCGAGCTCCCATTTTGCCTCGATTTGCATGAAAACTCCGCATTTCAACCAAACACGAACCAAAACACCTCGAAACACCATTCCAAACCACTTTCCGTATCCTGTATACACCCCCCGAGCCAAAGGAGTCGACCCTAGCCATAGGTATAACTCCCTCTCCCTAATCTCTCGTTCCATCTCGGTTTATGCGCCAGTCGCTACAACCATTTCGGACGACATCTTTGAAATGTAGACGCCTCCGTCTAACGGGGTCCGATACGTTTTAGCCCCTGGATCCTCTTCTCTTCCCGTAAGAGAAGTAATCTCGGGTTAAAATGGCGTTCCGACCCCGTTCCGTTTAAATTTCTGTCATTTACAACTCCGGATCGATCGATCCGTCGATCGTCATTTAAATTTCTGTCATTTACAATTCCGGACCGTTTGATCCGTCGAACGTCATTTACATTTCTTGCAACTTTACAATTCCGAGTCGTTTGGCTCGTCGATCGTCATTTACAATTCTGGATCGTTCGACTCCATTGATATCGCACTTTAAATACTGTCATTTACAAAGTCCGACCCGTTTGGATCGTGATAGTATTTACTTTTCAAAGTCCGAGTCGCAACCCGATTCGTTGATTGCATGTCATTTAATACGTTTTTTTTCCGTAAAAATAATTATCAATGTAATGCCCGATTCAAAACCGGAGTTCGACCTTCGAACTCTCTTTCAAAACGCGCGAAATGACGTTTGGCATCCAAATGCTCATCTTCAAACTAAAAGCCGACTTTTGACATTAAAAATCATTTAATACGTTTTTTCCCCTAAAAAATCGTTAATAATGTAATGCCCGGTTCAAAACCGGAGTTCGACCTTCGAACTCTCTTTCAAAACGCGCGAAATGACGTTTGGCATCCAAACGCTCATCCTTAAACTTCCAAAACCGACGTTTGTCATTCAAACGCTCGTCTTTTCAAACAAAGTCACCTAATCAACGTTTGACATTCAAACCAAGATTAAGCTTGTCATTCAAGCCCCCCATTTCAAAATGCAAACACACACACACACGCACACGTTTTCGAGAAAGGTAGAAAGACTCGTCGTACGAGGCGTTTCGGGTGATCTCGTAATACTCTTCCTGAAACGTAACGTGACCTCCGAACCTAACAATCTATGGTACTAAAAAAGCCTTTTACTCGTTTTTGCTACCAATAAAAATGATCCCCGTTTTCAAAAAAGTTTTTTCCTAAGTTTTTGCTACCAATAAAAACGACACCTTTTTCAAACAATAGCCGTTTCTCAACGTTTGGGCTCAAAATACAAAAACCGCGTGGCGACTCCTCTTCCTTCCCGAAAAGAGAGGTCTCAGACACCAACCCTCCGCGAAACACAACCGCGCTTTCCGCGTCCGCGCGAAATCCCGGGTAATTTCACAAAGAAGAAGAGATAAAGGGAGACAAAGCACTTGACCTCTCAAGTTATATATATGTGTGTTTGTTTTGGTCATTGGTGCTTTGCTTTGCCTCCCCCTCACAAATACATGACAAGTAAAAAAAGGGGAAGAAACACATATTTAAAATACAAGAGATTTCATTTCGAAAACATCAAGAGTTTCTTTGAAACAAAGAACAACATTACATCATTTTGGCGTTTACATTGACAAAGATGGGGGTCTAGCCATTACTTGGTGAATGTGCGCTCGCCCGAAAAATTTTGGGTTTCCCGGTTTAAATGAAAAAAAGGAGTCGCCACTCCGTTTTAAGAGGAAACATTGAAAACCTTTATTTAGAGAGAAAACATGAGTTCGGAGGTCAGGTTACGTGTTGGGAAGAACCGAGAGTTCACCCAACACGCCTCGTCCGTAGACGAGTCTTTCAATCAAAACATCCAAGTAAAACCAAAGTGTGTGCAAATATTGATAATAAACGAAGTGTGATTAAATGCATCTTATTAATTATGGAACGAGAATTACATATTGTGAGCCCATTATTTAGGGAGGCCACATCCCTGATACAAACAATCTAAAAACAGATTACAAAGGAAAAAGGGTCTCTGCAGATGGGTCATGTATGTCGCATGACACATCGCACCAGTGACCACATGTGTCGCGTGACACAGGATCACTTGGAGACAAAGATGTCGCGTGACACATATGAGGCATCTGCGGCGAACAATAAGAACACAGAATCAACGAGAAAGCTATACAGATCTAATCATTTAACTAGATTACGAACGAAATACGAAACGAAACTAAATCAACCCGGGGAGTGTGGATATGGGTAGATCCACACCCCTTGGGGTTCAAACACCAAATCCAATCAAATAATCAACAATATAAGCTCAATTGCACGAATTATTCGAGTTAAACAGAGAGATTGCGATTGGGATTCGGTAATCCCGAGATAGCTAGAATCGATTGCGAATCCAAACAAAATTAAATGCTAGAATTAATAGAACTTAAGCAAGAGAGAGATTGAGAGTTAGGGAATCGTTACCCTTGTTGCTTCCACGAATTCTATATCCAGTCAGATATAGAACCCTTCAATTCTTCACCTCAGATCTGGAAGGATTGATGCAAGGGGGCTCAATTGGTGTGGCTTGAGAATTGGGTTTGGAAGGGAGGAATTGGGTAGGTTGAAGGTAGGAGAGAGAGGTTTGTGTTTGGAGAGGTTTGTTACGCTGCAAATTCTGCGAGTAACAAAAGAGGCTAAAATTCGGATCCATTTATGAGAGGGGGAGGGTCTTATTTATAGGCATGCGGTTGGTGCCTTAGTGTGTCGCACGACCTTACGCGTCCACTTTTCATGCCTCAAGGCGTCGCGTGACACAAGGTGGCTCAACCGCTTTTGGCGCCAAAAACCGGTTTGGAACATTAGGGAAAATACCCGAAAGGTCCAACAGGTTTTATTCCCAAGGGGTCCTTTGGCATGAATAATGTACCAAAAGGTACTTCCTTCGCGGGAAACTCATGGAACGTTTCCGGAAGTCTCGGGATGGGCCGGGAATATACCAAAACGCCCCTAAATGCAATTTTATTATATTAAAATGCATCTAAAAGGTTGCGAATTGGATTGGCATACTTACAGAGCCCCTCGGCAACGTCACTTTTGGAAAAAGTGGGGTTGTCGATAAAATAAGACCCAATCTCAATGAGCGGCTAGGGTTAAGGTGAAGGGCTAGAAGGGTGAGAAGGGGAAAAGATGGCTGGACCTTTCTGAGAAAAGATTCCTACGTATCCCTTGAACAAGGGAATCAGCCAAATCGTAGTTCGGAACACAAGACTGGAGGGGAAAATGACAAACCGAAGAAGTGAGAACTATGGTGTCTCAAACCAATTTTGAAAATATTGTGAGATCTATGGTGTCTCGAACCACTTTTGAAAATGTTGTGAGATCTATGGTGTCTCGAACCACTTTTGAAAATGTTGTGAGATCTATGGTGTCTCGGACCAATTATTGAAAATGTTGTGAGATCTATGGTGTCTCGAACCACTTTTGAAAATGTTGTGAGATCTATGGTGTCTCGGACCAATTATTGAAAATGTTGTGAGATCTATGGTGTCTCGAACCACTTTTGAAAATGTTGTGAGATCTATGGTGTCTCGGACCAATTTTGTGAGAACTATGGTGTCTCGAACCAATTTTGAAAGTATTGTGAGAACTATGGTGTCTCGAACCATTTTGAAAATGTTGTGAGAACTATGGTGTCTCGAACCAATTTTGAAAATATTGTGAGATCTATGGTGTCTCGAACCATTTTTGAAAATGTTGTGAGAACTATGGTGTCTCGAACCAATTTTGGAAATATTGTGAGATCTATGGTGTCTCGAACCACTTTTGAAAATATTGTGAGAACTATGGTGTCTCGAACCAATTTTGAAAATATTGTGAGATCTATGGTGTCTCGAACCGAAGAAGTGAGAACTATGGTGTCTCGAACCGATTTTTGAAAATATTGTGAGAACTATGGTGTCTCGAACCAAATATTGAAAATGTTGTGAGATCTATGGTGTCTCGAACCACTTTTGAAAATGTTGTGAGAACTATGGTGTCTCGAACCACTTTTGAAAATGTTGTGAGATCTATGGTGCCTCAGACCAATTATTGAAAATGTTGTGAGATCTATGGTGTCTCGAACCACTTTTGAAAATGTTGTGAGATCTATGGTGTCTCGGACCAATTATTGAAAATGTTGTGAGAACTATGGTGTCTCGAACCAATTTTGTGAGAACTATGGTGTCTCGAACCAATTTTGAAAAAATTGTGAGAACTATGGTGTCTCGAACCAATTTTGAAAATATTGTGAGAACTATGGTGTCTCGAACCATTTTTGAAAGTATTGTGAGAACTATGGTGTCTCGAACCAATTTTGAAAATATTGTGAGAACTATGGTGTCTCGAACCATTTTGAAAATGTTGTGAGAACTATGGTGTCTCAAACCAATTTTGAAAAAATTGTGAGATCTATGGTGTCTCGGACCAATTTTGTGAGAACTATGGTGTCTCGGACCAATTTTAAAATGACATGATATGATGACTAGACGCTTGAAAGAAATATGCGTTCATACCTGTATTGTGCTCACTCGCAGCTGTCGGAAGGTCTTAGACTACCATTGTTGTTTCTGCTCTGCTGGGGATAAGTGTAGCTTCCGGAGGGCTCACGCTACTTCTTTCCTGCTCTCTTGTTGTTCTTTCTTTCATGTCATGGGCTTTGCTTGGGAAACTGGGGACTTTGCCTTTTTCTATTTCTTTCTTTCTCTATTTGGTCTGAGGGCCAGTCTTGAGACTCAATTGATTATTGTACCTGCGAGGGTAAGGCAACAACTCCCAGTGCTATGCCTAAATAAGCTTATCTTGTTAGCAAAGATTAATTTATGTTAGCTTGTTTGCACGAGTGCATGTCTGCAGGAAAGCAAATGCGATTATTGGGTTAAAGGTCAGTTTTGCCAGGTTTATTCATGAAGTTTTGTGATTGTTTCGGGCAGGTATGTATAGTAGGGGTCCTCTCCCGTGAGGTGGAAAATGATATGGCGCAGCTAGGCAAGTCGGGGACGCTCCCAAGAGTACAGATTGCAGCAGGTCCAGAGTGTATCGCGTGTCGAGAGGCAAGAAGCAGAGAAGGTGCAGAGGATAATCCTGGCTTGCGCAGCCCCAGTTGATAATGAAGAGCAATTTTGGAGGGAATCTGGTGAGGAGAGCCGGAGGGACACCTTAACCAAAGCCCCAGTTTGAGGGCAAATCCATGCAGCTTCATCGCAGGCAGAGTCATCTTGTGGCCACAGAGGCAATTCATCATTTCAAACCGCAGTCAATCGATCATTTGGACAAGACTCGGAAGTGTTTACGTGCAGGGGCACATCCTTCGAGGGTGGGAAATGAATCCCGAGTTCTGTGTATGACACTCTCGCTTTTGGTTTGACTCTTTTGAGAGAGTATAAGCATCACAAGGTGTGGAAAGTGTATGGAAGCCCCTGCTGACCGAAACGGTGTTTAGCTCTATCTTCCTATGATGTAGAAATAGAAGACTTGTCGAGACACTTGAAAACCTGTCTTATTCGTGGTGATCACAAAGCTGCTTAAAACCCTTTATTAATGTTCGGGTTAGTCAACCGCCAAAGCTGATATGAGCAAATATTTTTTATCAATCCTGAGGAGAAAAACCCACTGATATCGAGAATCAAGCTCGAACGGATGGACAGTGTATGGGCATGGTCCTTGAAGAGACCGGATTTTCTGAGATTTGTTTGCGATTTCGACCGGACCAATTATGGTTGCCTACGTTCCCCTCCATAGGAGGAGCTCAGGTCGCCGTAGTTCCGGCTCATCCCGAATGAAGAGAATAAACGATGAAGTTCGGGGATGTGAGGACCTTCGAAGATTTTAAGAATTGAAAAATATGTCCTCTTAGAGTGTCGATGGGAGACACAGATGCGAAGCCCCAGTGGGACGTCCACGGCAGGTGTTTGCGGAGTAGCAACGAAATATGCTCACATGCAACGTCGAATGGACAGATGGAATTTGCACAATCTTCGCTTGACGGTCCTTTGAGCCGGGATGGACTTGGCTCCGCTTTAAGCAATAGTATGTTTTAGATCTCGACGATATTGGAATGAGACTGCTATCCGGTAGGAACTGCGGCTGGGTTTCGGGATTTTGATCGGTCTTCGGGTGATTTGGGATATCATGTCCTCTTAAAATGAGAGGTCGGCTAGGCTTTTTGCTGGCTGTACCTCTAAAAATGAGAGGTTGGCTCTTGGGTATATGTTTGGGATTTCTAAGGTGAGGGGATCCATGACTTCATCTTCAATGCCTCTAAGAATGAGAGGTCAATCTTGGCTTTGGCTAAAGGCAAGGTAAGGGTAATGGGAATGGGGTTGTCCTCTAAAATCGAGAGGACGACTTAGGATTGGTTAAGGGTAATGGTGAGGGGACATCCATGCTGTCTCTTTATTCACTCTGAGACTCCCTTTGAGTAATGACTGAATCTTTTGACTTTCGCTTCTGAGAGAATCGCTGGGGACTATGCTCTCTTTCTTTTCTTTTTTTTTTTTTTTTTTTTTTGGTCTCTTTTTTTTTCAATTTTGTTCTTTGAGAGGAGAATTTCAGCTAGTCCCCAGGATGGATCATTGCCTTTTGTTGTTCTTGAGCTTGGAGATGGTCAATCTTCTTTTGAATCACGGGATTCTCAGGAATAGTCTCTCTTCTTCTGGCAATGGCTAAATGGGTTTCAAAACGTGCCGATCTTGAACCGAAGGGGTATTATTTGGTGAGGGTAAGGTAATGGTTTTCCTAAGGGTGAAGGTTTCAACCGCAGCACCTACCGGATAGTCTGAACGAGATAGAGTCTTCGTTTGCTTGTTAAGCTTACTTCGCGGAAGATCCATGCAAATTCATCGAGCAACGAGATAGCGAAGACGAAGGAAAGTACGTGAGCATATGGGAATCGAGGTGGGAAATTGGTAAGCCCCACTTTGGGAAGGATATCAGTCGATTTTCTCGCTCCGATCAAATTAAACATTAGTCATTTCAAAGCGTTGGTCGGTGAGCAGCACAAGTGATCATTTGGAATAAGACCATTTCAATTAAGTGTAACGCAGGTGTACTAGTAATGTCTCGAGTCTAGCAAGAATAGAAACAAAGATTTTATCACTGCAAAGCAAAATTGGTCCAACTTGGACTCGACAGACTCATGTCCAACAATGGACATTCTAGACCCTACGAGGACTGTTTGACTGCATCAACATTCGGACGGGAGGAAGAGTATTGTTGCCATCGGTGCGGTGAGGACCCTTCTCGATCTCTTTGTCATTCACAAGTCGCCCTCCTTATCTTTAGCAATCTGAGCAAACAACCGGGCCTCCCGCTTGCGAGGAAAAATATCTTCAAGTGTAGCTCGCTTTCGATGGACGCACCATTTGCACTCTGCTGCTGACCCATGGGATATGCACTTCTAGATTCGTGGGCCATAGTCTTCTCTGCACCGAGCGTTTTGGATTCTGCATCATATGGACGATCACTCGGGCACTTGAGCTGCTTCCGCCTCGGGAATATGGACCAATGAGCGTCGGGAACGAGAGCGCACACCCAACTTGCCGTAACCTTTGCAAAGTTAAAGAGGTGAGAGCATGTATAATGCTGAGGATAGAGAATCTTGAGGAGGTACGAGAGAGGGAAGAATACGGAAGGAGACGGACTCGTGCAACACTTTATTAATCTTCAAGTAGAAATCGGTGTTTTAAGTCCTAGAGACGGTTGGGAAAGGCTAACCCTTTATTTCACGCAATCTAGATCTCGGGGGAACCCTAGGACACATCATCCAAAAATACACCAAATGTATTGTTTCAAAATTAGTAATAGGCGACAGTACCTAAACAAAACCGAAGCATTTATGGGACGGACGAGTAGCCCCAATTTTTGGAAAAATTTGGGCAGCATAACGGGTATTCCTGAAGAATTTCAAGGAAAAATCCGGCATGACTTCTCGTCGGTGCACGTTGACAAAGCGACATGATCTCTCGTTAGAACATGCCGTGGGAACGACATGTCCTCTCGTGAAACCATGTTGCGATGGCAACATGCCCACACGTGCTAGGGTTTGGGAGAGGTACGAAAGCCTTTTAAAATTTTTGAAGCAATTCATTTTAATGTATTTGAAAATGTCGTGTCAAAAACCAACCGTTTTGGGTGAGGTTTAAAAGTGTGGCGCCACCTATAATGCACTAGGGGTATGGGTTTGACATTAGGCGCTCAAGCGTAGGCAAATTTTATGGCCGTCCGCGATGCCGTCAATCGCACCCGAGGGTTCTAGATCTACGTGATGTAGTGTGCGGATGACTATATTCCTTTATTTACAAAAAAAGAGATTTTTTTCTTATTTTTTATTATTTTTTCTTTTTTTTTATTTTTGAAAAAAGAAAACAACACACCCTCACACAGGATAAACAGGGAACAACAATCAATTGAGTCACGCTTGATCCAAGGGACTGCCCTCAAACCAGTATTCTGATGCTCTGTTCAGTGGCCACCCTTTGTCGCGTGACACAGGACAACCAGAGACAAAAGGTGTCGCACGACCTGGATGGTCACTGAACCAGCAGCTCTTCAATCATCAAATCAGCCCCTGTTTAATCATAGCAAGAGCAACACAAAAGAAGACTAATGCACAAAAAGTGACCACAAGCACAAAGGGCTCACAAATTCCATAATCAACAAGATGTATGAATCACAAATGATTATCAAATAATGCACACAAAATGGATGTATTGGATGTTTGACTAAATAAAAGCTTGACCCACTCAACACTTGAAAAACAGGTTTTCAAGTGTTTCATCCCCAGCGGAGTCGCCACTGAATGTGCGCTCGCCCGGAAAATTTTGGGTTTCCCGGTTTAAATGAAAAAAAGGAGTCGCCACGCCGTTTTAAGAGGAAACATTGAAAACCTTTATTTAGATAGAAAACATGAGTTCGGAGGTCAGGTTACGTGTTGGGAAGAACCGAGAGTTCACCCAACACGCCTCGTCCGTAGACGAGTCTTTCAATCAAAACATCCAAGTAAAACCAAAGTGTGTGCAAATATTGATAATAAACGAAGTGTGATTAAATGCATCTTATTAATTATGGAACGAGAATTACATATTGTGAGCCCATTATTTAGGGAGGCCACATCCCTGATACAAACAATCTAAAAACAGATTACAAAGGAAAAAGGGTCTCTGCAGATGGGTCATGTATGTCGCATGACACATCGCACCAGTGACCACATGTGTCGCGTGACACAGGATCACTTGGAGACAAAGGTGTCGCGTGACACATATGAGCCATCTGCAGAAACTGAACAATAAGAACACAGAATCAACATAAAGCTATACAGATCTAATCATTTAACTAGATTACGAACGAAATACAGAAACGAAACTAAATCAACCCAGGGAGTGTGGATATGGGTAGATCCACACCCCCTTGGGGTTCAAACACCAAATCCAATCAAATAATCAACAATATAAGCTCAATTGCACGAATTATTCAGATTAAACAGAGAGATTGCGATTGGGATTGATAATCCGAGATAGCTAGGATCGATTGCGAATCCAAACAAAATTAAATGCTAGAATTAATAGAAATTAAGCAAGAGAGAGAGATTGAGAGTTAGGGAATCGTTACCCTTGTTGCTTCCACGAATTCTATATCCAGTCAGATATAGAACCCTTCAATTCTTCACCTCAGATCTGGAAGGATTGATGCAAGGGGGCTCAATTGGTGTGGCTTGAGAATTGGGTTTGGAAGGGAGGAATTGGGTAGGTTGAAGGTAGGAGAGAGAGAGGTTTGTGTTTGGAGAGGTTTGTTACGCTGCAAATTCTGCAGAGTAACAGTAGGCTAAAATTCGGATCCATTTATGAGAGGGGGAGGGTCTTATTTATAGGCTGCAGTTGGCTGCCTTAGTGTGTCGCACGACCTTACGCGTCCACTTTTCATGCCTCAAGCTGTCGCGTGACACAAGGTGGCTCAACCGCTTTTGGCGCCAAAAACTAGTTTCTGGAACATTCCGGGAAAATACCCAAAAGGTCCAACAGGTTTTATTCCCAAGGGGTCCTTTGACATGAATAATGTACCAAAAGGTACTTCCTTCGCGGGAAACTCATGGAACGTTTCCGAAAGTCTCGGGATAGGCCGGGAATTTACCAAAACGCCCCTAAATGCAATTTTATTATATTAAAATGCATCTAAAAGGTTGCGAATTGGATTGGCGTACTTACACTTGGCTAGACCCCATAACCAAAAAACACGAAATATTACATAAGAAAAAAGAGAAGGGGAGAAGATCTATCTAGATGTGCTTCCTTTGCTTCGAAGGGAAGGATTTTTTGATGTTTGTTTGAGAGTGTTTTAGTGTGCTTGAATGTGTTTGTGTTTGAAGTAGTGTTTGTGTTTGAAGCAGTGTTTGTTTGTGGTGGTTTGAGGTGGTTTGATTTTGGTTGTGTGGTGGTGTAGGGGGCTGAAATGGAGAGGGTTTAGAGAGAGAATGGAGAGTGTTTTTTTGAATGGAAGAGTGAAGTGGGGAGATGTAATGAGTTGTTGTAGGATAGATTTTTGGGGGGAGGGCCTTTTCTTTTCCATGTAGAGCCGGGTATGGAGGGAGTATTTGGGCTGATGTCTAGCTCCTTAGGGGTCAAAATAGACTTGTAGGAGGCTTCTCATTGGTGGATAAGGGTGATGTGGAACAAATTGGGCCAAGTAATTGGCTAGATGATAAACCTTGACTTTCTTCCATGTAGACCATCATTTGAATTTGAATAACAAGAAAGAGTGGCCGGCCCACTTGGTGTATTTCTTATTCTTTTTGACTATTTTTATCAAATTCTTGCACTGTTTTGCTTCACAACTGTCCGGGTGTGCGCGCTTCGGAGTCCCGGTTGTCCGCGAGCCAAACGTCAAAGTAGCTTGAAATAATTTTGCGGTCGCAACAGTATATCTGAAATTCGTTAATGAGCAAGGAATATCATAATATGATTTTAAATGCACAAAATGGTCGGTAAGGGACTGTTTTGACGTTCCGGACCTCGGTCCAGGGTTACGAGGTCCGTATTTTTGTAAATATGTCCATTTACTCGATTTTTCATCCTGATTAGGAATCTGGACCCTGTTTTCCAATTTATGCATTGATAAGGCAAACGGCACTCCCACATGGCCAAATCGAGGCTTTTAGGTCAATTGCAAGGGTTTAGACCAATTAAAAGGGTTCGTCGGGGGGTGCGAGATCGGGGTGTCTACAGAGGCCTGTTTTGATGATTTTGGCATTTCATAATGACTACACTTTCTGGATCAACACTCAGTAATATATCAAGAGTTGGCTCTGATACCAATTGAAAGTTTCGTGTAGCTAGGAAGCTTCAAACAACTCAACAGAACACGAATGTGAGTACAGATGTGTCTCACAACTGTCCACACATCCACAAATAATGCAGCGGAATAAATAAATAACACAAGGGTTATATATGCTTACTGATCTTGAGATCAGCAAACTAGGCTTACGCCCAAAAACTTTTCACTATAAAAATTTTTGTTGCTTACAAAAATACGAATAAGTGAAAACTAAATGACGAAAATATTAAATGAGTTCTAATCACCTTCTACCTCAAGAACAGTTTCCCTTTTCCAAGTAGATCTTATTCTAGTCAGAAGTAAAACAAAGAACTCGATTAAAACCTAGATGTGAGTTCGGATGTATGTCACAACCTTCACTCACAACCTAAAACAACAATGTTGAAAACCGTGAATGACAGAGTATTTTTCTCTCTTCAAGTCGTGTCTTCTCTTGTGCTGATGTCCTTGTATTTATATGCACCATGGAGAAGATCTTCACGTAATCAACATCATTTCTTTGTGAGATCTCAAAACCTATAAGGAAACAAAAAGTACACTCACAAAGAAATAGAATGTTGGTAGGTTAGTCCTAACATAAAACTTACTTTATTTACAAAGTCCTTGTCAAAGTAGGACACAATAAATCTTTCATGAAAGTCCCAAAATTTACTTACCATCTTTGATGTAATTTCGAAAATAAGGAAACAATATTTGTTCCCTAAAAACTCACGTTTTCAATCTCCCCCTATTTTGGACTTTCTGATCAAAACCAAAGATTTATGATTATCACATTCGTGATCAAAATATACAGCAGCAAAGACTCCCCCTGAACTGGATGTGTGTGCAGATGTGTTTACACATCACACACAAAAACTGCATACACCAGATTAGAGCAAAAGCAGCAGTTCATCAATTAAAAGCAAACCATTCAACACCCTGTTTTAAGTTATTACAGACCATTGTTTAAAAGCTAAAGCAGAAATAGAAATTGTTTTAAGAACCACCACAGATTAAAACAAAAATTAAGCTTCAAATCTTCTCCCCCTTAATTCAAAGTTCCCACTGTCTCCAAGATGAAGTATCAGCAGCAGGGACAGCATCAGCACTACCATTTCCTTCTCCCCCTTTTTGAGCAGAAAGAGTTGCATGCCACCTTAGAAGTCTGTCCTTGAGAGCTTTGAGGTTATTAGCATGAGCTTTGGAGGCTTGCATTTGATCATTCAGAGCAGTGGTAAGGGCTTCAGTAGCTGCAATCTCAGCTTCCAGGTCTTTTATTTGAGCATCAAATGGAGACACAGATGTGGGACTGGATGTGCCCACATCTGGCATAGCTATTTCAGGCACAACTCCCAATGGGAGATCAACAAATCTTTGCTTTTCATCCAATAAGGTCTTGGATTCCTTGAACAATTCAAACTTATCAATTCTAACCTCACCCTTTTCAGGTTTCACTCCTTGAGCAACTAATATTTGAGAGATGAGAGAGGGATAAGGCAAAGGCCATTTCTTGGAAGGGGACTCTCCATACCCAAAAATTTTCCTAAAGATAAATTCTCCAAAATTAATGTTCCTTTTAGCACCCAACCTATAAAGCAAGTCAGCTTGAACCCTAGTAACTGAGCTTTTATTATTTGAAGGGCACAGGTTGACAGTAAGGATGGAATGGAGAAAACAGTAAAGGGAAGTGAGAGAACCACTACCTAAATCCTTTGGCTTAATGGGCCAAGATGCTACTTTTCCATGGGTTATGGTATATACTAGGTCTTCCTCAGACACATCACATACCTGATCTAAAGCATTCTCTAACCCAAGAATATCATTTATCACAGAGGGAGAAAAGGGGATAAATTTGCCTCTCACATAAACTGAGCAAAATAAAGAGGAGGAGGGTCTGTCTAACCCTTTGGTCAAATTAGCATAGAAATCATAAACCATCTTGGGATAGAAGGGAAGAGGGTGATCCACAGTTAAAAATAATCATCTCTCTTCAAAAAACTTGTCCATACCCAACTTAGAGAAAGTATCTCTATCCCTTTTTATTTCAACAATAAAGGCCTTATTCACAATCTGGCCAAACCTATCTGAGGCATCCTTAGATAAACTTAGAAGAAATGGGTTTAAAAGCAGGAGATATAGAGAGGGTTTTAGAGTTACCCTTTTCAGCTTTCTTCCTTGTAGATGTGCGTTTGGATGTGTGCACATCTGCAGGCACATCCTTGACAGGTGAGGGCACCTTCTCAGTTTCAGCTTCTGGTTCATCATCAGAGGGGCATCACTGGATTGATCCTCCTTTTCTTGTTCTAGCTCATCACGTCCCAGCCTAAAATTTTCATCAGATGCAGTGTCATCGCTCTCATAGCTCCCATCAGATTCATCAGCATCTTCAGCAATTGGCTCCATATCAGTTTTAGCCATTTTCTTCTTTCCCTTCAACTCCATGAGGATATTGGCAAGGGGTTCCTCATCACTATTAGCAGTAGGCTCAGCAACAGCAGGGGCAGCCTCAGGAGCAAAAGCAGTTGGGACAACAGGAGTAGGAACAACAGTGGTAGTAGGAGCAACAGTAGGAGTAGGGACATCAACAGAAGGAGGAGCATTGGATGGAGGAGTGGGTTGATTTATGGTTCTGATTAGGGGTTGTTATACTTCTTCTTCTTCTTTTCTTCTTCATCATCATAGAGAATGGCAGATGAAGGTTTTTTGCCAGGTTTCTTAAGGTTTGGCCTTGTCAGCATCTGACAGTTTTCGCACCCTATGAGATCGATGAAGGTTCCTTGGGGGAGCTGGGTTAACGAAGTGGCCCATGGGTTTAGAGGTGGTTAGCTTCCTCTTTTTGGTCAATGGAGTTTTCAAAATAGGAACAGAGGCCACAACAGAGGGTTCAACTGATGGTTGAGAAACGGGAGAAGTTGGAGGAATAGGGATTTTAGGGGACAATGGAGCAGCCGAGGGTTCTAATGAGGGGGATTTTGGGGATGGAGCATCTATGGCAGATTCAGATGAAGATGATGAAGGTGGTACCTCATAGGTAAATTTTAGTTTTGGGGGTTGATCGACAATGGGGGTTTTAGCTATGGCGACTGAAATTGGTTCAATATCAAGGATTTCCTCTTCACGAATCTGATTATGAGAAGCCATTTAATCTGCAAAACGTGGTTAGGTAGCACAGTAGAATGAAAATTGATTGCAATGTGTGTGTTGTGAGCAATTAAGAGAGGATGAACAAGGGTTTAGAAAGGGGTTTATGGGGGATGGGACGGATGTGAGCCCTAATAAATACACACAACTCCCCCTTTCCAATTTAATTAAGGATTCCTTTTCCAAATAGGTTTCACACATCCAAAATACCTGAGAGGTCCTCCAACGGCTATAACCCCTTGAGATTTCCACACACAACAACCTTCGAAAAATTAGGGATTAAAATAACATAAGATTTTGTCAGATTTTTATGGAAACAAAATACTTCAGCCATATCCTTTCAAAAATGAATCCCATTCAAAATTGTCCTTCCTTTTGGATTGATACACATCTTTCTTTTTCATAAGAGATTTTGGAAAGCAAAAACATGTTAAATCAAGGAGTAAATTAGGAATGAAAATAAATTAACAGGCATATTTACGAAGCTTCCTATATGACCTAATATGCAGAATGACTAGCATGAAGCAACACACAGGTGAAGGAAAAAATCTCAGCTCACAGATGTGGCATAGGATGTGAGTCACATTTTGGGGACACATTAAAAGTCAATGAGCAATAATCTAATATGCACAATCTCTAGGATGCATCCCCTTATTTTTTATTGTGAATTTTTGCATTGTGAGTAGCTTTCACTTTTCTTGAACCCCAAAGATAGCCCTTTTTCCCAATGATCTTGTCAAGTTTGATTTCAAGATTTCTTATGAGAATCACTTGATCACAATGGTATGGCTTCATACTAAGGGTGAAGCAGCTGTTTCTCACTATTTTTTAAAGCACCCATTGTGAGATATCTAGTAAGATTATATCAAGTCATCAAAAGATAACAAGAACAGGAAGTGCTCACAATTAAGTGATCAAAACAATGTCAAAGATGAAAACTCACAGGTGACCACACTGAGATATTTCGTGCTAATGCATGATATTATTTTTTTAATCTAATATACAGATATGTTAGAGGATGTGAGACACATTTGTGCTCACAACCTTAAATATCACACAAATCAAGAGACTTCCTCAAGGTGGAAAATCTCTCCAAATCTAATGCCTTTGTAAATATATCAGCCAATTGATTTTCAGTCCCAACAAATTCCAGACACACAGTTTTTTGTTCTACAAGATCCCTAATGAAATGATGTCTAATATCAATGTATTTTGTTCTAGAATGTTGGACATGATTTTTAGATATGTCCAAGGCACTTTTGTTATCACAAAAAGCAGTCAAAATTTTGCTATTCAATCCATAGTCTTTCAGCATTTGATTCATCCAAAGTAATTGTGTGCAGCAACTTCCAAGGGCTACATATTCAGCCTCAGCAGTGGACAAAGACACACAATTCTGCTTCCTACTGTACCAAGACACAAGGTTATTTTCTAGGTAGAAGCATCCACCTGTATTACTCTTCCTATCATCACTATTTCCAGCCCAGTCAGAGTCTGTATAGCCAACTGAATTGGTGTTTGTCTCTTTAGAATAATGTAGCCCTAGGTTCACAGTCCCACTAACATATCTTATGATTCTTTTCAAGGCTTTAAGATGGGACACTTTTGGGTTGGCTTGATATCTTGCACAGAGACACACACTGCACATGATGTCTGGTTGACTTGCAGTGAGGTACACTACCTATCATGCTTCTGTACAAGGTTTGGTTGACACTTTCACCATCTGAATCATGGCTCAGCTTTTGGGAAGATCCCATTGGTATTTTGAGATGTGAGGAATGTTCAAGCTCAAACTTTTTCACAAGATTCTTGGCATATTTGGACTGAAAAATGAACATGCCATCCTTGAATTGTTTTATTTGTAAGCCTAAGAAATAATTCAACTCACCTACCATACTTATCTCAAATGTGGAAGTCATACTATCCATAAACTCAGCTAGCATAGGGTCAGAATTTGACCCAAACACAATATCATCAACATAGATTTGTGCCACAAGAATCTCCTTTTTTATTTTTCCTCACAAACAAGGTTTTGTCAACCTCTCCTCTCTTGAATCCTAGGTGAAGTAAATGGTCAGTTAACCTACCATACCAAGCTCTAGGGGTTTGTTTCAGCCCATACAGTGCTTTCTTCAGCTTATACACATGGTTAGGATACTTGAAATCCACAAAGCCTTTAGGTTGTTCAACATAGGCTTCCCATTCAATACCCCATTTAGAAAGGCACTCTTAACATCCATTTGATGAAGAGTAAGCTTGAGGTAGCAATAAATGGCCAACAAGAGTCTAATGGACTCAATTCTTGCCACAGGAGCAAAAGTCTCCTCAAAATCAATTCCTTCAATTTGGGTATAACCTTGAGCAACTAGCCTAGACTTATTTCTAGTGATCACTCCTTGGTCATCAGTTTTGTTTTTGAAAATCCATTTGGTTCCTATGACATTTCCATGAGAGGGTCTAGGGACAAAGGTCCACACCTCATTCTTTTCAAATTGAATCAACTCATCTTGCATATCAAGAATCCAGTCAGCATCTTTCAATGCTTCAGTAACATTCTTAGGTTCAATCTTTGTAACAAAACAACAAAAACTTACCTGGGAGTATGCTGATGAGCAACTCCACAAACCAGCCATTTTTCTGTAGTCAACTTTTTCTTTCTGTCTAGTTCTCACTTGGCCTTGCACATCTCCCACAATTTGTGAAGTGGGGTGATTTTTCTGGATTTTAGAGGGAATATCCCTTGATCTATCCACACACCCATCCACATTATCTTCTGGAGCATCATCCTGATCAGATTCAGATGAACTGTCCTCAGTTTCAGGATTTTGAGTGGATGTGGGAGCAGATGTGGGTTCAGATGTGGATGCAGATGTGTCCACATCCTTGGATACATCCTTTACAGGTTCAACAGGTTTTTCAATACTGGCAGTTTCTGTTGGTTCTCCAGCATCTGTTTATGTATCCTTCCAGTCCAGTAAGCAACCTGAAATATCATCCTCAACAATCTTGAGGTTAAGATCAAGTGAGTCATCAAAAACAACATTAGCAGATTCCATAATGGTCTTTGTTTTTAGTTTAAAAACTCTGTAAGCTCTACTGTTAGTGGAATATCACATGAAAATTGCTTTATCACTCTTTGATTCAAATTTGGACAAGTATTCTCTATCATTAAGAATGTAACAAATACACCCAAACACATGAAAGTACTTCACAGTGGGTTTCTTTTCAAGGAGGATTTGATATGGAGTGACAGTGTGAATGAACGCTCGCCGAAAAAAAAAACAATTGATTGTTTTTTTATTGAAAATTTTCGGTTTTTTTTTTTGGGAGTCGCCACGCCGTTTTTTTTAAGGAAAACATTGAGAAACCTATTTTTAAAGAGATTTCGAGTTCGGGGGTCTAGTTACGTATTGGGAAGAACTTGAGAGTTCACCCAACACGCCTCTTTCGAGACTTTCAATCAATATCGGACAACTGTAGACATTCAAAGTGTGTGTGCGATATGTGTCGACAAGTAAGGCATGCAAATTTGGGATTTCATTAATGCTATAGGGACTGGATACAACTTGTGAGCCATGATAGGGGGCCACACCCTTTACATATGATGATTTTCATCACAAGGCAGAAGGCTGAGACAATCTGCTCAGGAAGTTCTGATGTCGTCCGACACAGGACTTCCCATGAAGGGGATGTCGGACGACAGAAGGCCTCATGGTCAGATTGTCTCTTACAATGACAAGGCTACTCTGGAACTGGAACAATATTATTTCACCCAAGGAAGACACTATTTAGTGGTCTAAGTTCAGTTTGGGGTTGATAGGAGTGAGCAAAGTCATGATTGACTTTTAATGATACGGATGCCATATGACATAGAACATCCGAAGTTGTCTATGTCATATGGCAAACCGCCTCCATCAATAGATCGCACCCAAACAGACCTTAGGCACTCCAAATAGTGGCTAATGGGCCAAAACTACTTGGGTAAGCTTTGAGTTACAAAGGGGGGACAATCTTGACAGATCTGAAGTCCAAGAAAAGCTTTACAGCCTTCTGGGAACTCCATGTCGTATGACACAGGACCTCCAGAGAGTCCTGTGTCGTCCGACATGAGCGGCCTATTTCAGTGCCCTTCAGTCTGTTTGATTTCCCCTTTGTTCCCAAAGTAAACCAAGTAACCTTATTAACTGTAAGCAGTAAAATAGTAATGTTACGTGAGTATTATGGGAGGATCACATGGCTTTAATGGCCAAATGTGATAAATCACATGTTTATGGCCATTTTTATGTAGCCATCACCTCCTAACTCAAGGGAAACTAACAAAGATTCAAACTTTAATGGTGCTAATGTCACCAAATGTTTAGATCTGAGGTGGGGAGAAGTGAATATGGAAGATCCACTTCTCTACCACCTTTATCATGCAAAAACCCCAATATTTCACATAATATGAAAGCAAGTAAGCATGCAAGGTGATATGAGTGTATGGAAGAGTTTATTAAAGAGAGAAAGGGTTTAGTGGCTACCTATTGTAGTCCACAAGGTAAGAACACCAGTAGTATGGTGCTTACCCCTTCAACACACCAACAAAGGGAACCTTTCTTTGGATCTTGGCTTTGGTGTATGTGTGTGTGTGAGGAGGGAGGTGAGTGTGTGTGTATGAGAGAGAGAGAGAGTCTCTATTTCTCCAGAGTTTCCCCTCTTTTACTGATATCCTCCCAAAACTCTCCAAAATCCCCCATTTAAAATGATCAGCCATGCCTTGTATTTATAGGCAGGCTGATGGAAGCTCCTTGTCGTCCGACAGAAGGAGTTAAACCGCCTTAGTGTCGTCCTGTGTCGGACGATAGGGTACATCTTTTTGGCACAGTTGGGCCGAATGGATGGCAGGCCCAATGGGTTGAATGGGCAATTGGATAATTGGACTCAATTTGCTTTTTAGCAAATTCATGAGCCCAAAAATCAATGCAAGTGGACCCAAAACATGAGTTCGGGTCGGGGTACTCACAGAGCCCCTCGGCGACGTCACTTCCACGGAAAGTGGGGTCGTCGACACAATGAGAATCCCGAGCCGGACACGAACGACGGGGAAAGAGATGACCAAGATGGTCAAGTGGCTGGACCTTCTGTGGAAAGGATTCCTACGTATCCCATGGGGGAATCAAGCCAAATCGTAGTTCAACAAGGATGGACGTTTGCATCCCAGGGAAATCGACCATGATGGTCATGCGGCTGGACCTTTTATGAAAAGGATTTCTACGTATCCCGTGGGGGAATCAAGCCGAATCGTAGTTCGTCAAGGATGGGGTGCCAATGAAAGGCCATGGGCTTTGTACCCGAAAGTGTCTGTTCCAAGGGGAGTCACCCCGAAGATGAGCGTTTGTACCCAAGATTGACTGTTCCAAGGGGAGTCACCCCAAAGATGGGCATTTGTACCCGAGATTGACTGTTCCAAGGGGAGTCACCCCGATGATTTGACTTTTTTCTTTGGGAGTCACCTGCAAATTTGACTGTTTTGATGGGGAGTCACCCCGAGGATTTGACTGTTTCGATGGGGAGTCACCCCGAATTTGACTTTTTTCTTTGGGAGTCACCCGCGAATTTGACTGTTTTGATGGGGAGTCACCCCGATGATTTGACTGTTTTTCTTTGGGAAGTCACCCGCTAGGATTTGACTGTTTTCTTTGGGAGTCACCCGCGAATTTGACTGTTTTGATGGGGAGTCACCTCGAGATTTTTACTGTGTGGGGAATCTGTACGGTCTTCCGAACCGGGTAGTTTATAGCCATTCCGGGCTAAGGATCTTGGTAATGATCTTGTGAAAGACTGAGAGAGATGGGCATTTAAACCCGAATAAAGTGGTGAATTCTGATGATAGGCAGTCAAAAGGGACTAACAAAATTGATCAGGGGCAAAAGAGGAAAATTACCCCTTCTGGAGTGTGGATGTCGTCCGACATGGGGTGTTCCCCAAGCTGTTTTAATTAAAACAGTTAGGTCGTAAGACAGACCCACAAATTGCATATTCCGCCGAGTTCAGAGAGAGAAAGAGAGAAAAATTTTGAAGATTTCTCCCTCCAAATTTGATTTTAATCAAGAATTGATAATGCCTCCGCGAGCGGAATCGAGAAGGAATGTGCAAAGATCGTTGTCCGAGAGGAGGAAGCTCGTTGATCGGAACAAACGGAAGAAATTCCCGGAGGGCAATGGGCTTTATCCGGGTCTTGATTTTCATACTTCCACCATGGATCGGACGGGGGTAAGTATTCTAAATCATCGACCCTTCCCTTTTCTTTTCCGAAATTGGATTTATAGGGCTCGAGATATAATTTGGGGAAAATCGCACCCAAAGAGGAATTGCATGCTTGGCATTAAATGCATTGTTTTGAAAAGATTTTTCCTTTTCTTCTTTTTAAAGAATTGGGTGATTTTTTGAAAATGCACATGAATGAATGCGCACATTGTTATGAGTATGTTTTGATACCTGTGCTGTGCTTACCTGCAGGCTTTGCGGACCAAAGGGTCCCCTGAGGCGATTGCGACGATTTGGGGCCTTCTTTCTGGCTCTTCTGATCTGCCGAACAGTCCCAAGGGCCTGATTTTTGCTGCTGGTCTTGGACCATTCTTTACTGCCGTTGGAGATTTTGGGGACACGCCCAGGAACGTGGAGCTGGTGCGGGCTTTCGGGCAGTATTGGTGGGACTCTACCCACACTTTTCATCTATCTTGGGGTGAGTCGACCATCACTCCCTATGACTTCACCGCTATTATCGGTCTGCGGTTCACGGGCAGGCCCATCTTTTCTGAGGACCCTGGTGTGCTGAGCCTAGATGCCATTAGAGCATTGACTGGCTTGACCCTTCGTCCGAAGGGTAATGGGGTTCCGCTGGCGGACTTGCACTTGGCTTTGACGCATCAGTGCCGTCTCTTCTCTGAGGGTGCCGCTACAGTTACGGCTGAGCAGTTGGCGAGGGCCTTTGTCTGGGCTGGGTTTTCCGATACCCTGTTCTGTAATGCCTCTACGACGGCGTTGACTCTTCTGCTGGAGCCCCTTCGAGATTGGATCCAGGTATCCACTTTTTCGTGGGGCGAGGATGGTTTGGCTCAGGTGTATAGAGGCCTGGATGAGGTGAGCAGAGGCAGTGTGACCTCTTTGGACTTTTATCAAACTGTGTTGGAGGTATGACTTTTGTTTTTTTGCAACTTGACTGCTGCACTGACTTTTCTGTCATCATTGTATCACTGTTGCTGCACACTGAAAGCTTTCTGTCTTTTGATTTCAGGTGTGGGCCTATGAGGTGTTTGGCTATTATGCCTGGACTATGCCTGAGAGGATTGCTGCTGATTTGTTCCCTGCTATCGGCCGATGGACTTTTGGAGCTAGGGAGAGCTGGAGAGTAGACGGGGTGAAGCCCCGGAAGACGACCTGTTACCATGATACGATGATTGCCCTTAGGGGCACCCCTGCTGGGTTGAGACTGTTTCCCTGGCATGGCAGGTATGGCGAGGTTGTGGTTGGTGATGCTGCCCTGGTGACCAGGACGAGGAGGCTTCTGATTGGCCTGGAGGGAGACGCCCTGTACTTGGGAGAGAGGGTCTGTAACCAACACGGATATGGTGCAGCCGCTCGCGTTCCTCATGATCCTCCTGCGGGGATTTGGCATATCCATGCCTTACCTGACTTGGAGCGGCTGCGGACCGGCATTGATGTTGCAGAGCTGTCTGATGATGGGGATTATGCCCAGTTTGTTTTTACCCGATTGGTGACCCCTCAGGTTATGGCTGCTAGGAGGGCAGCGAGGATGCAGATACCGGCGCCTCCCCAATTTTTTGAGTATGAGGTCGGGGGTGCCATTCGCCGCTCCTCTTTTGATATGTCTGAGACTCATCCTCATCTGCGGCTTCCCCGGGGGACTACCTCTGTGAGTGATTTCTTCTTTTCTGATTCGTTCAAGCCTTTTACTGCTTTACTGTCTGTATTGATTGCTTCTGACCGCCTCTTTTGTTTTCATTGAACAGGTCCCAGCCAAGACCTACAGGGTGGTGGCCAAGGCGCTCACCGGGCCGTGAAGATGCCGCGCGCCAGAGGAGCGCAGAGCATTGGAAGGGGAGATGCAGCTCCCAGCCCGGTGACATCGTGCCTCCGAAGAAGAGGCACAGGCCGGCCTTGGCTCCTTCTAGCTCATAGGCAGGCGGGTCGAGTCAGCAGCCCCAGCCTGATGATGATGATGGCGAGGATGACCCTTATCAGCCCCCTTTTTCCACCGTGCCTGAGTGGCATGGGTATTATGGAGAGCCCTGGCCTTGGGCCCAGTACGAGGATAATGACGATTCTGATGGCGAGATCCATGAGGTACAGGAGGGTGGCGACGATGGCCAGGAGCAGAGCGGCTCTGAGGAGGAGGTGGGCAGCATCCAGGACGACAGCGGCTCCGAGGAGGGTGAGGAGGATGATTCTGAGCAGGATTGATCGCTGCGATCCCCTTTTGTCATGCTTTAGACTCTTTTAGGGAGAGAGAGGAGATGCATGCATTATTTTTGTTCTTTTGGGTTGTAAAACAAGTATTTTGTACTTTGACAACTAAAGTATTTGCTTATTTGTATATTTGTTAGCTCATATGCACAAGCCCGTCCCAAGAATGGCACAAAATGGTGGCTTTTCATGTGATTGGGTGGTTTTTGGATTTTGTATGTATTGGGTGACGTTTATGCGTCTGCGGGTGTGTTGGATGCGCCGGATCCTCTCCCGTGGGCTTGATGAGCGAAAGGGAGTGTTTATGTATGATTTTCTGGTGTTTTGGACAGGTTTGGGTAGGCCTTTGAGCAAGCATTGGGCTGCTAGGGGGTTGCTGCAGTTGCAGCTATTGCTGTTTCTGATGGGACTCTCCATGTCGTCCGACACAAGACTTCATGGAACCTCCCTGTCGTCCGACAGGGAGAGTCTGGGGGACAGATTTCTTGATCAGCAAGCCCCAGCATTTAAAAGGAGGTAGACTCATAAAAGACATATTCCAGCAGTCACAGCAGACTTCAAACTGGTCTTCCACCCCGAAATTAGCCCCAAGATTCGACCTTTGACCCGAAATGGAGCATTATAACGACAGATCTAAGACCAAAGAACTTCAATTTCATTCCGATCTCATAAATCTAACCCGCTATCATCGTAGCAACAATAGGAGGGTTATTGACCAACGATATGGGTTGAGATGCATCTGGGCAGTGAAGGAATGGGCGGTAGATTGGAATTTTCTCCGGGCCGCGTCCAGATACTGGGACTGCGAGAGGCATGTCTTTACCCTTTCGTATAATGACTTTACACCCACCATTGAAGAGTTCCGTGCACTGACTGGGGGAGCTGAGCTCAGAGATACTGTTTTCTCACTAGATCCACGGCCCTTGACTAAGTAGTTGGCCGATTTCTTGGGATTTCACACAGAGCAGGTAACTGATCTGATTCTCGACCTGTCCTTTGTTGACCTGGCCCAGATAGCCTGATTGGATGTATCGCATCCGGAGCTGTTTGATTTATCCACGTCCATGGATATTTTTATGCTGATTATGATCTCCCTATACTGCTTTTGTGAGTATGACGGGGTGTGCTCCGATTTGCTGCTGGGAGTTGTTAGACAGATGCGGGGTTCTCGTGGTACCATATTGACTGAGATCCGACCCGAGCAGGGAGAGAGAGACATAGCTCCCATTTTGCTGGCAGAGACATATCATGGGATGGACCGACTGGCTGGAGGGTCATTGTATATGGGACGCGGCAGCCCCAGTCTCTTATCATTGTGGCTCTTTGAGCGATTGCGACTCATCTCTCCATTACCCACAGGGCAGACTGCAGCACCCTGGGTTACACAGCAGAGGCGAGTGGCTCCGGAGGCTTCACAGGAGAGCTGGCAGAGGCGATTGGCCAGGTATACTACCACTGATATTCAGTACTGGGTTCCTGGATGGAGGCTTGAGACCATGAGCGGCAGGCAGGATGACTCTGCTGTAGTGAGGCTGCCGGGATTACACTTCTCATCATTCAGTATCCCCTTGCTTGTTCAGAGGCAGTATGGATACCCACAGCAGGCTGTTGATGGGTTCAGAGAGCAGATGGCCCGGGATACCGTGTTTCTTGACATGACTGATGTCCGGACCCTCAGGTTCTTTGCCAGGGCCTTTTCAGGAGCAGCTTTTCCCGCTCACACACTGATACGGAAGACCCGGGGAATCACATATCTGTCCACCCTGTATCTCATTTGGTATGGGGAGCAGATGGGACCAGTTCAGCACATCATTGAAGTATATTGCCGAGGGATCCGAGGAGGAGACCAAACTAGCCGGGAGCTACGCGATGCTGAGGCACAGGCTGACCCAGACAACGTGACCGACGATCCGGCAGCAGACTTTGAGAGACTCGTAGAGAGGAGAGCCAAGATGAGGGATGACCCTGAAGTTATGGCTCGGAGGACAGCTTTGAGAGAGGAGAGGGCTGCCCAGGCGGCATTGAGAGCTGCCGGATTGGTTGACTCACCGACTCATATTATTCCTGAGCCGGGACGACGGGAGACAGAACTGTTTGGGATAGCTAAGCCAAAGACCTCCCGAGGACCGAGGAAGAGGAAGAAGAAGAATGCTAGTTCGGGAGTGGGAACGAGTGACTAGGATTAGGTGACCTATCATTATATCCCTTGTTGCCGACACAGACAATTTAGATGTTCTTTTTTAAAAGATATTATTTCTGCTAATGTTAATGAGTCGAGAGTAGACCGTGCTTGAACTCATCAATGAATGTATTAATGTGATGAAAGTTGAAATTACTTCAGAACTTAATCAAGACACATTTTGGTAATCATGAATACAACTGTTGACAGGATTTGGTGATTTTTATGATTTTTAGACCGAACCGCGAACGGCTGCCTACGTTCCCCTTTTACAGAATGGACTAAGGGGCATCAGGTCTCTATAGTTCGACCCAATTAACTTTGTGTTTAAGAAAGGGATAGATAGAAGGGGGACAAATGGTGCAACCCTGTTTTTTACCTAGACCGCCCGTTTTTAGGGTTTTCAGCCTAGTTGGGTATATTCTTTTAGCACCGAGCGCGCCCTTTGTTTTGCACGGACTGCCTTTTGAGAGGTTTTCAGTCTCGTCTGGGTACATTATTTTCGCGCTTTTGTTTTTGTTTTTGTTTTTTTTCTTTTTTTTTATTTTTCTCTCTTTTGTTTTATAGAGGGGAAGACTCGACTCAGACGTAATAGCGGCGTAATTTGTCGCCATTCACCGGGTGCATGAAGGGGTTACCATCCAAATCTGTCAACTTCATTGCTCCGCCAGAGAATATCTCCTTTACCAAATACGGGCCTACCCAGACTGGCGCCCACTTGCCCAAAGGACTGAATTGATTCAGCGGCTTTTCTTTTAGGACCAAGTCACCCACTTTAATGTCGCGGGAATGTACCTTCTTGTCAAAGGCCCTAGCCATGCGCTTTTGATAAGCCCGGATGTGCTCCATTGCCTTGAGCCTTCGCTCATCTAGAAGAGCTAACTCGTCATGTCGGCTTTGAAGCCAGTCTATCTCGTTGACTTCATTTTCAAGCAGAACCCGAAGAGAGGGTATCTCTAACTCAATGGGAAAAACGGCATCCATCCCATATGTCAAAGCGAACGGGGTTTCACCGGTGGCTGTTCTTACTGAAGTACGATAGCCCCATAGTGCCAAGTGAAGCTTCTCAGGCCAATCCCGACTCCTTTCGGCCATCTTTCGGATGATCCTTTCCAGGTTCTTGTTTGCTGCCTCGACAGCACCATTGGTTTGAGGGCGATAAGGGGAGGACTTATGTCGCTTGATCCTGAATTTTGCGAGCAGTTTGTCGGTGTGTCCCTCGAAGTGTGACCCATTGTCGGAAATAATCTCGTTCGAAACTCCGTATCGGCACAGAATGTTTTCTTTTATGAAACGGGCTACCTTTTTGGAGTTTATGACCTTGTAGGATGCCGCTTCAACCCACTTGGTGAAGTAATCCACAGCGACCAACACGAATTCGTGCCCATTGCTACCGACAGGAGTTATTTTTCCAATAACATCGATTCCCCACGTTGCGAATGGCCAAGGAGTGCTCATACAGTAGAGATCATGGGGAGTTATATGGTTGAGATTGGAGAACCGCTGACACTTATCGCAGGTTCGCACAAACTGAATGCAGTCAGTCTCCATGGAGATCCAATAATAACCCATCCTGAGTATGCTGAACATCAAGGCTCGGGCGTTCATATGTGGTCCACATGTGCCACCATGGACTTCTTCCATGACCTTCCTGGCCTTAGACTTGCTGATACAGAGTAGAAGTGGCCCTCGGTGCCTTTTCTTCCATAAGTCATCTCCCAGAATAACGTACTGTGCAGACAACCTTTTTAAAGCTTGCAAACTTTTGGCACAGAGACCTTCTTTCGGCCTACCATCCTCTTCTGTCGAGAACGAGGCTTCACCGTGCTTAAGGTACTGAAAGATCTGGCTGTACCATAGGTCATCGACTTTTTCTAGCTCAATCTGACAACAGTAGGCAGGGTTCTCGCGCCTACCAACTCTGAATGGCTTTACTGACTTTCCCTCCGAAATCTCTACCAAAGAGGCTAAAGTGGCCAGGGCATCCGCGAACCTGTTCTTGTCCCGGGGTAGATAGTGGAACGTGACCTCCTTGAATTGGTCGATCAGGTCCTCCATGTAAGCATAGTACATTTGCAAGTACTGGTCCACGGTTCTCCACTTATTGGACACCTGATTGATGATTAGCTGAGAGTCTCCGTACACCTCCAACTTTTCGACGTTTCGCTCCAGGGATGCCTCGAGGCCAGCTATACAAGCTTCGTATTCCGCGGCGTTGTTAGTAGCCGAGAAATTTAACTTGATAGCAATGGGGGTGTGCACATCCTTTGGATCAACCAGCACCATGCCGATACCATTGCCCCTTTTGTTGGCAGCACCATCAAAGAACAACTGCCAATGGTTCGTACCTTCTATCATGAAAATTCCATCGTCCGGAAATTGGGGTTCGAACTCGGGCGCTTCTGAGCTCGGAAAATTTGCCAAATGATCTGACAGAGCTTGGCCTTTGATTGCCTTGCGGGTCACGAACTTGATATCGAATTCGGCTAAGAAGAAGGACCACTTCGCAAGCCTTGATGACAGAGAAGACTTACCGAACAGGCACTTGATGGGATCCATCTTTGACACCAGGTGTACTGTATGCGCCAAGAGGTAGTGCCTCAATTTGCTGACCACCCATACCAAAGCTGCACAGGTTTTTTCTAAAGCTGAATAGTTCAACTCGCTGCCCTGAAGTTTTCGGCTGACGAAGTATATGGCATTTTCCACTTTTGAATCTGGCTTTTCTTGCGCGAGCATGCCTCCGACAGCCGTATCTGTAACTGTCAAATATAGCAATAAGGGCTTGTCCTTATGTGGAGGACACCGGATTGGGGGATGGACCAAGTAGGCCTTGATTGTCTCGAAGGCGTTCTGACACTGTTCGTTCCATTCAACCTCCTGATTCTTCCTGAGCAGCTTGAAGATCGGCTCACAAATAGAGGTTAGCTGGTGGATGAATCGGCTGATATATTGGAGACGGCCCATGAAAGCCTTCACCTCTGTAACTGTCGTCGGCGGCTTCATCTCCATAATGGCTTTGATCTTTCTTGGATCGGCTTCAATTCCTCGTTCTGTGACCATGTATCCCAGAACCTTTCCTCGGACTACGCCAAAAGTGCATTTTGCCGGGTTCAACCTCATTTCATGCTCCCGCAGCCGGTTAAAGAATTTCCTCAAGTCGACCAAGTGTTGGCCATCTGATCCTTTGGAATGAATAATCATATCATCAACATAGACCTCGATCTCCTTATGGATCATGTCGTGAAAGAGCGCAGTGACTGCTCGCTGGTAAGTGGCGGCGGCATTCTTCAGACCAAAGGGCATAACCGTATAGCAGAAGGTTCCCCAAGAGCTGGTGAAGGCAGTCTTTTCCTGATCTTCTTCGGCGACTTTAATTTGATTGTAACCCGCAAAACCATCCACGAATGATTTAACTTCATAACTGGCAGTAGTATCCACCAACAGATCGATATTGGGCAAGGGAAAGTCATCCTTCAGGCTAGCTTTGTTTAGGTCTCTGAAGTCCACACAAACCCTGACTTTGTCATTCGACTTGGTTACCGTCACTATGTTGGCCAACCACTTGGGGTATTCGACCACTCTGATGAAACCCACTCTGAGCAGCTTCTCTATTTCGTCTTTAACCTGGAGAGACCATTACGGCTTGATCCGGCGAAGTTTACGCTTGGCGGCACGGCCACGGGTCGGGGGTATTCGGTGTTCAACGGTTGAAGTATCCAACCCGGGCATGTCCTTGTAGGACCAGGCAAATACGTCCACATATTCCTTGAGCAGATCAATGAGGGCTTCCCGTTCTTTCCCGGTGAAGAAACTGTCAATCTGTGTCTCTTTGGGTTCCTCAGTAGTTCCCAAATTCAATGTAGTTAATACCTCATCGGCAGCTTGGGCCCGATTGTCGTCTCGGTCAAAAACCTGCTTTATATTATCTTTTAAAAAATTTTCATCTAAAAAGTCTGTGTCCTCTTCAAATGAATCATTATTAACCATTTTAAGTCATTAAGATTTGTCTTAGTTAACTTATCATTTGTTAAGGTGGCAATTAAGGGATATGCAGAAAGGTCAACCATTTCATTCAATGCAAAAGGGAAGACAGAGTTAAAGACACGGTGATTATCATCAGCCGTGAGAGTATCAGACCTATCTAGAGACTTGAACTCAATAACAAAAGACTCTGAGAACTGGGATTCGAAAATCCTTGACTGACTCTTGACCCTACTCCACTTATTTGACTCGAAGCTTTTGACACGGGTTGGACTTTCGCTTTCTCCGCCAGCTTTGTTTTTCGTAAACCGGAGACTTCAAAGCCGATCGGGAACTGTCGTCTAAATCAATGGTAAGCCGGTATTCTGAAAAGACGGTGTGGGGAGTTAGAGAAATCTGATGCGATCCCTTGGCTAGTTCGTTCATGACAGACAGACTCATTGGCTGAGGGTTCTGGCTCATCTTGTCAATACCCTGCGGATAAGTAAACTCCTCTTTACTGATTACAACTTTATCTGTACGGCCAAAAGGAGGATTGACCTGGATGATGTTGACGAAGTCTTCCTCGGGAGATACCTTGGTTCTGCCTTGGTTAATTCTGTATTCCGTTGGAGCCTTATGTTCTGCCTTCAAATCAGCCGGCTTTTTGTCGGACTTCGCAGTGGCGATAGACTCAGAACTTTTTATCCCGAGAGAATCAATGACGATGAGAGGGTTGGGCTGGACCTCGTTTTGGCTGACTGCTTCCTTGGTGGGCCTTTTGGGGTAACTGACGTAATAGTCAAATTTGCCTGAGGGTTCCCCTAAGGTTCCCACACTCTCGTCTCCAGCTTCGTATCCCTCCTTCAATTTCTGTTGCATGGACTTCCTCTTCTTCTTCTTTCTTGAAGGAGCATCTTCATTGATCCAGTCCTGATATTCATCTTCCAAACAATCTTCGCAGTCACACACATCATACCATATGTGGGGTATGGGTTGACTACCACATTGGCCATTCTTAACACTGGAATGTTGAAGCTGACGATTTTATGGTTTATCTGAGACTGTTGAAAACGATCCCCTGATTGGAGAGAAACTGATTAACCGACCACCCGAAACTCTGACCCAATACTTGCTCGCTGAAAGGGGAGAGAATGGCTTCAGGTAGGGAGAGAGGATAGGCTTAGGACGAACTCATGCATATGCTCTCTTTTTTTTATATATATATTTTTATGTTTTTGTTTATAAAAATGATTTTTATTGATCCTAGGAATGGTTGGAAAAGGGGGACACCTTCTTTTTCGCATTCTACGCTATTCCTGGATTGGTGGGTTCCATCACTATGTCTATAGACCCCCTGTATTCCACCTGTATTGCACCTCCGGGACGGACAATCCCGGCAAAGGTCCTATAGGGCACGTGGAACCCACCAATCGAAAGGGAGAACGAACCTATGGGCATACGAGCCAAAACAAGTCAAACTCGGGGTTTTCAAAACCAAGTCTAAGTCAATGTCTAAACTCGGGAGGAGAGAGGGTCGAACGTACGTTTGAATGTACGAGACCGCAATTTGCGGGTAAAACCCTGGAAGAATTGGGCATGACCTCTCCTCTTTTCGAGTTGAAAATCTGGCATGGCTTCTCGTCGCTTAGCGGCGAAATTTCGGCATAATTCTCGTTAGTATGTGTCAAGAATTCGACATGGTCTCGTGTTGACACATGTCGAGAACGCGTCATGACTTCTTACGAAGTCAAGGCGAGAAATCGATATGTATCTCCGCCGAGATATGTCAAGATGTTGACATGTACTAATGTCGAGCTATGTCGTAATTTCGACATAAAGAGGGAGAGTATGCCAAGATTTTTTTTGGAGACGAAGCATGACTCGGACTTTGTGAGAAAATTTTGAAAATCGAGTTTGGAAATGTTTTGAAAAGTATTGGCCAAAAACCAACCGGTCACGGTAGAAAGTGTGTCACGGACAAGTGTTGGCTGACTCACAGGCTAGGAGGACTTTAGGCGCTCAAGCGTTAGCGAAACACGTCACTTTCCGCGATGCCGTCCGTACACTCCCGGGTTCTAACTCTATGTGAGGGTAGCCTGCGAGTAGTGTGAAGGTATTTTTTAGGAAAATATTTTTTGCTTTTTTGTAAAAGATTTTTGTTGTTGTTGTTTTTTTTTTTTTTTTATGCAATATGTAAAGGAAAAAACAAGAGGATAAGTCAAAGCATGACAAAAGGGGGCGCCCCAAATGTCGAAATTTACCGAGTGGGCGTAGTCCGGCGTCATCACCTTACTGTTCTTACCAACGGGAAGAGCAAATTGCAAAAGGGGGAAGTCCCGGCTCCCAAAGGTACCACATACCAAAGCATAGAGGCGTGGCAAGGCCCGTACGAGCACACAAAATGACACAAATGCACACACAAGGAGAATGTCGAAATTGTCCAAGTTGATTTAAAGAAAGTTAGACCCTCTTAAGAAAAACTTTTCTCTTTTTTTTTTTCAAAAACAGAAGAATGACACTGGTACGTGGGATTGTTAGACCACCGTTTATCCCAAGCCCCGGGTTAGGGAGCGATACAGGAAGTTCAGTGGTTTCCACCTATATACCAAGTATCGTCTTCATTTATTTTTTTAAAAAACAAAATTTTTTTCGATGTAATGTCCCCAGCGGAGTCGCCCTTGAATGAACGCTTGCCCGAAAAAATATCATTTCGCCTTTTAAAAAGGTTGTATGTATTGTAATGATAAGTTTTTGAAAATTTCGGTTTTGGGAGTCGCCACGCCGTATTTAAAGGAAAACATTGAAAAACCTATTTTAAGAGATTTTGGGTTCGGGAGTCTGGTTACGTGTTTGGGAAGAACTAGAGAGTTCACCCAACACACCTCTTTCGAGACTTTCAATCAACATTGGACAATTATGGACATTCAAAGTGTGTGTGCAATATGTGTCGATGAACAAATCATACAAATGTGGCATTTCATTGATGATGTAAAGACTGAATACAACTTGTGAGACATGACAGGGGGGGGCACACCCTTTACATATTATGATTTCATAACAAGGCAGAAGGTTAAGACAATCTGCCCAGAGAGCTCTGATGTCGTCCGACACAGGACCTCCCAGAAAGAGGGTGTTGCACGACATGATGCCTCATGGTCAGATTGTCTTTTATAATGACCAAGCTATTCTGGAACTGGATTGTCATTTATTTCTCCCATTGTAGACACTATTCGAAGGTCTAAGCTCAGCTTGGGAGTCGATGGGAGTGGACAAAGTCATGATTGACTTTTAATGATACGGATGTCATATGACATAGAACATCCGAAGTCGTCTATGTCATATGGCAAACCGCCTCCATCAATAGATCGCACCCAAACAGACCTTAGGCACCCAAATAGTGGCTTATGAGCCAGAAAATACTTAGGTAGGCTTTGAGTTACGAAGGGGGGAAATCTGACAGATCTGAAGTCCAAGAATGGCTTTATAGCCTTCTGGGAGCCCCATGTCGTATGACACAGGATCTCCAGAGAGTCCTGTGTCGTCCGACAGGAGTAGCCTATATAAGTGCCCTTCAGTCTGTTTGATTCCTCCTTTGTTCTCAAGGCAATCCAAGCATTTTTATTAACTATAAACAGTAATATAGCACTATTATATGAGTATTATGGGAGGATCACATGGCTTTAGTAGCCAAATGTGATAAATCACATGTTTATGGCCACTTTGAAGTAGCCATCTCCTCCTAATTCGATTAAACTAAGTAAAGATTCAAACTTTAATGGTGTTTATACCACCAAATGTCCAGATCTAAGGTGGGGAGAAGTGAATATTGAAGATTCACTTCTCCACCACCTTTATCATGCAATAATCCCAATTTCTACATAATATTGAAGCAAGTAAGCACGCAAAGGTAGTATGAATGTATGGATGAGTTATTTAAAGAGAGAGTGAGGTTTAGTGGCTACCTATTGTAGTCCACAAAGTAAGATCACCAGTAGTATGGTGTCTACCCCTTCTACACACCAACAAGGAGGGTTTCTTTGGATCTTGGCCTTAGTTTATGTGTGTGTGTGTGAGGAGGGAGGTGAGTGTGTGTGTATGAGAGAGAGAGAGAGAGACTCTTTTTGGGCAGAGTTTTCCCTCTATTATACTGACCCTCCCAATCCTCTCTTCAAGTCCCTTCAAAATGATCAGCCATGCCTTGTATTTATAGGCAGGCTGATGGGAAGGCCTATGTCGTCCGACAGGGGCAGTTAAACCTCCTTAGTGTCTTCCCATGTCGGACGACAGCGTACACCTTTTTGACATACTGGGCCAAATGGTTGGCTGGCCCAATGGGTTGGATGGGCTGTGGGATAATTGGACTTATTTTGCTTCTTTAGCAACTATGTAAGCCCAAAAATCAATTAAAGTGGACCCAAAACATGAGTTCGGGTCGGGGTACTCACAGGGCCGGCAAAGGAAAGTCAAAGTCAACTTGGCACTCGCACTCAATCAACATGCTAACCAAGGGCGGCCACCGCCGCAAACAGCCTCAACACAATCCCGAGGCACCAGCAAAAGCTTTACCTTGCAAGAGGAAGACAGGAAATGGATGGCTTGATGACTCTCCTTCTCCGGATAGAGACCAGATCTACGATTCCCGACTATATGGCAGTATGCTCACCTTCTGTGACGAAGACCTGCCGAGAGATGCCTCAGGGCAGAATGAAGCTTTGTACATCACTCTCCGGCTCAACACCATATCTCTCCCCAGAGTATTGGTAGACAACGGATCAGCAGTCAACGTCCTCCCTCTCAGTATGATGTGAGCCCTACGCATCGACGAAGGCCACATGATTCCATCTGCCCGAACTATCAAGGCCTACGACAGCACGTCTCGTCCCATCCTGGGGATGGTGACTCTGGAGATCTGGTTTGAAACCCAAATGGTGCCAGCAAAATTCCACGTGATGGACATTCCGTCCGAAATCACAGCTCTGTTGGGACGCCCTTAGCTACACCACATGAAAGCCATAGCTTCCACTCTCCATCAGTGCGTCAAGTTCATTAACCAGTAGGGAGATCTTGAAGTCATAAGAGGGGACAGTTTCCTCATAGGGAACGAAGCTGAGGCAACAGCCAAGCGTGCCGCGGCCGAGGCACGGGGCTACCTCCTTCAAGTCGACCAAGGGACTATCGGGGAAAATCTCATCAGAATCCCTCAGAGTCCGGAGATGCTAATTATATCAACGTCCTCGAGCAAGCAGACCCTGAAACAGTCAGGTTCATCAAGTTCAACTGCCTTTTCCGACAATTGGAAGCAGACTGGAAAGAAACCCTGAGCATCGCAATGATGCGGGCACGTAAACCCCCTGTCTCCGATCGGAGATTTGTCAGCATCCTTCAATCCTACTCTCTGGCCCCGCCAGGCGAGGAAATCTTCGTGATAAAGGTCAATAAGCATCGTCACACTCGTGATGAATATATGGCAGTCGTATAGGATGTCCTCCATGAGGAATTGCCCGCCGAGCCCCTCTTCTCAAGCGAAGGGCATGATGTTTTTCTAGCAGCTCCAGCAGCGCAGCAGGACGCGAGGCGTCCTTATGTCTGGGTTGAGCTGTCAGACGACAACAAATCAGGACTCTCCGGAGTCGAGGACGTGGCAGATCCGCAAGAAGATCCCTACATACATATGCTCAGTTTCGAGGACGGCACCAGTTCCGATGATGTCACCTACGATAAGGGCTCAAATACCAAGGAAATCGTCAAGCTCAACATCCTATACAGGTGGTTATCCGGCGAATGAAAACAACTGGTTGACACGACAAAGAACCCCTCTGATCAAGTAACTGACGACGACTTCGTAAACATCATCTTTTCCAGATATCCCGATGATACCAAGGATCCGGTCCTCATTATCAGATTCTGCAATGCCAAAGTTACCCTCGACGACTGCCTGCTCATGGTAAACGAGGCCCTGGCCAATCGAGCTCAAAACTCATCATCACTTCCGACTACCAGCCCCAGTGGCAACCGGCCCGTGCCGTCAGTCAAGCTCACAGCCACAAGCGCCGCCAAGGCCAAGGGCGTCAGCAAAGGAGACAAAGCTCCTCACCCTGTCACGAATCAGATCAACCTCGGGAACGCTTCCAGTAGCCACCCTGAAAACATCTGTAAGTGTCTTCCCCGCAAGACAGATTCGGTTTTCGAAGAAAGGAATGATCACCTCAGCATCAACATGCTCAAGTTCGATCCTGCTCCCAGTCGTCACGGCCACAGATTCAGGCATCCCGCCAGAAAACTGCTAGCTCTGATAGACTTGGCAATCCAGCGAGATCACGAGACTATCAACATCGCAGAATTCAACACCCCCGTGGGTTCAATCAAGCAGATATGGGCGAACTTCTTGGTAACTGAGATCAAGGAAGGCCGCATGGAATGTCCCAGCCCTACTTCCTTCGTCAATATAATCCAAGTGTTTCCGCCATTCGGAGATTTGGATGTGATCACAGTTCTAGACACTGGTCAGACGGCGCGCACCTACGGAGACTGTTTAGCTCTCGCAAGGAAAGCCCTCATGGAGCTAGCCGCTCAAGAAAACCGTCTCTAGGACGAGAACCAAGCTCAGAAGACTCACAGGGACCAAGCCCTTAAGGTGTCACAAGCAGCTTCAGACAGAAAGCTAGAGGCCATTCTAGACCAATTCGACCTCAAGGGTTTTGCTCACGGCAACTTCCTAGACTACCGTCTTTTCTCATCCAACCCCCTCTGGCAAGGGAGGGCGGTCAACGGTCCCGACGACCTAGGAGATAGAATGGCATAGTACAAGGAGTACCTAGCTAAACAGCATGAAGAGTACCAGCGCTTATCTCCCTGAGAAAAGCAAGTTCTCTGTGAAAGCGATGACGAAGACGATGAAACCATTCTCTTCCAAGCCGGGCATGAAGTCAACAAAAACGGAATCCCAAGGGTCTTGGGAGGATGGGAACGGATCATTTCCGCTCTCAAGCTAAAAGGCCAACTGAATGAGGAAGGTCTATTCAAAAAGAAAAGAAAGATGGAAATACATCTCCAACAACTACTCAGGGAGATTCCACAGACTGCGACATTCGTTTACAGAAACGATCAACTGGGACAGCAACCAGTTACATGGGCAGATATTCGGGAAGCCGTGTACTCACCTTCCGACATACCCGCCACTCAGAAAAAGCAGAAGGGAAAGCTCTCCCTGATGGAAGTTTATCTAGACTGGCGCACACAGTTCAAGAAAGCACTGGCTATTCTCACATGGGAAGAAACAAGGCGCTAACTCTGGACATAGGCTCCACTGCAAGAAATTTGATCTGGGCCAAGAGTGGAGGAAAATTAGCAAACCATGAATATCGCCAAACCCAACTCCAGAATGCCCTGAGCATGCTCAGCAAAAAGGAAAGAAGTGCGGTATACCGTGAAGAGATCAAAGAGACAGTTCGCATGAACCAAGAACTCTCTAACCTCTCCCGGAGGGTCAGCAATGCACAGTTCAGTGCTGGCAACCACTGTTGCGCACTGACGTTCGAACAGCTGCGGCAATCCATAAACTACCTCCCCACGGAGGCATCCAAGCCAGTGTCCTGGGACAGAATCCGGAAAGCTGCCGAAGCTCCCGGGAATGCATCTACAGTCAATGAATTGAGAGAAGACATATGGCCCTATGCTTCGAGGAATCCTCCTCTGACTATGGCTCAGCTCAGAGCGACCTGTTCAGAAGGGACCAAGCCTGATGTCAGCGTCCTAACCCGATCGGGTCAAATCCATGCATTACCACCTAAGGCCACCAAAAAGCCGACGGAGCCAGAACCGCAACCCGGCCTGCCCGAAGACACAAGTTCCGTGAAGGAGGACCCGATCCTCACTCAGCTCAAGCAGACCCAGGCGAACATTTCCCTTTGGTCCCTACTCACATCCTCATATCCTCACAAGCTCAAGCTAGAGGAAAGTCTGGCCCGCACCATGGTCCCCGTGGACGCAACCCCAGAAGAAGTAATTCAGATGATCGGCAACATCCACTACGGAAACATTATCACCTTCACAGATTTGGACCTGCCAAAATTTGGGGCTGATCATAATGAGCCTCTCTACATCACAGTCCAGCTGGACGAGCATCGCCTTCCCCGCGTGTTGGTAGACGGAGGTTCCGGAATGAATGTCTTGCCTGCCAAGTTGATGGACCTGCTTGACATCAAGCCCTCAGATCTGAAGCCTTCAGTCCGCACTGTCAAGGCCTATGACTCCACTTCCCGTACAGTTCTCGAGGTTGCTACTCTAAATATCTGGTTCGGCAAGCGGATGATCCCCACCGAATTCCAAGTGTTGGACATTCCTATCACTTTCACAGCCATCCTGGGGCGACCCTGGCTGCATCAAATGAATGGCGTGGCATCCACCCTTCACCAGTGTATCAAGTTCATGCAAGGCAACGAGCTAACCACAGTCTACGGCGACAGCGTCACCACCGAGGGGACCAGCACCAACGGCATTCCAGTGTTAGAAATCAAGCATGATGACGACATGGCATTAACTGGATTCACTTCGGAAACCTCCAAGATCCAAATATGCAACGTGGACCTTCCACTGTTTCAAGACAAAATTCCTCCCGCCATGAAGATGATGAAACTCATGAACTTCATCCCAGGACTGGGGCTCGGCAAAAGGTTACAAGGCTAACACCAAGTCATCGAAGTCAAGTACCACACCACGGTCCAGGGGCTCGGTTATGTGCCAACACCAGCTGACATCAGGGAAAATAAAAGGCTCGCCCGCACCAAGGCAGCAGCCCGCAAAAGGGGAACCTCCGATGGCACACCCAACCTCCAACCTTACAGTTTCGACCTCGCTCATTACTTCACCAAAGGAACCGACAGCAGAACTGAGGGGACCGACAAGGGAACCGACAGCAGAACTGAGGGGACCGACAGCGGAACCGACAACAGAACTGAGGGGACCGAAAGTGGAACTGATGAAGATGAGAAAGAAGTAGGGAAAGTCAGGACAGAGACTACAGAAAGGATGGAAAAGCTAGCACGGGACCTTAAGCGTTTCAGAGGACTCAAAGCTAATCCGATAAGGGGAGCATTCCTCGACATCACAACTCTACCTGGACCAATTGCCACTACAGTCCAGCACGGGTACACATTCAAAGGAATCCCAGACATAGAAGAGCAACTCGAGACAATCTTCACGGGAAACAGACTGTTCGGGTCAGCCGCCGAGGCCACATTCGAGACAGTAACTCCAAAGCAGAAGGAACCAGAATTCATAGAAGACGCTCTCAGTGGAACCGCTCGACAGAGTCTTTTTGAAGAAGACATGGAGGTGCCAAACCTGATTGACCTGGGCTCCGAAAACAGCATGATCGCCATGATTGGGACAGCAGAAGCCAAGCCTCTCGACCCCCGAACCCTCATCAAGCATCCAGCAATGCCACTAAAGAACTAGGTAACTTTCACCGGACCAAGGGCAAGCCAGGCAGAAATGGAAGACAAGATGGGCCTGTACCCACATCTCCCTAAACCCGGTCTCGAACCCTCTGAGTCAGTCCTTGTTAAAGTCCAGTCCTCTGAGTCGTCCAACGGCCTTACGCCAGAAGACTATGATAATGTAGCCAACAATGTATTCCCGTTCGTATTTAATGAAAAGTCTGACCTTTCGGAGTATCCCCTCATTGCCACTTTAACAACTGATAAGTTAACAAACAACTTAAAAGACGTTAATAATGACTCACTTGATAAAGAAGCAGACACATTAAATGAACAATACATTAAAGAAGTTCTCAAGCGTGTAGTAGACCGAGAGGACAATCGGGCCCAAGCTGCCGAAGAGGTTATGACTAAAGTGAACTTGGGGTCAGTGCAAGAGCCTAAAGAGGCACAAGTAGGCAGTTTCTTCGCCGATGCGGAAAAGGAAGCCCTGATAAATCTCCTCAAAGAGTATGTTGACGTGTTCGCCTGGTCATATCAGGACATGCCAGGACTCGATCCCTCAATCGTGGAGCACAAAATTCCCCTGGATCCAGAATCCAAGCCTGTCAAACAGAAATTGCGCAAGATCAAGCCATAGTGGTCCTTGCAAGTGAAAGAAGAAATTGAGAAAATGCTCCGCGTCGGCTTCATCAGAGTGATTGAGTACCCGACCTGGCTCTCCAACATCGTAACGGTCACCAAGGCCAATGGAAAGGTCAGATGCTGTGTGGATTTCCGAGATCTCAACAAGGCCATCCCTAAAGATGATTTCCCACTGCCCAACATCGACATGCTAGTCGACACCACGGCAAATTTCGAAGTAAAGACCTTCGTGGATGGGTTTGTCGGATACAATCAGATCAAAATGTCCGAGGAAGATCAAGCCAAGACTGCTTTCACCACTCCGTGGGGGACATACTGCTACATGGTCATGCCGTTCGGTTTGAAGAACGCTGGGGCTACTTACCAGTGGGCTGCAACAACCCTCTTCCATGACATGATTCACAAGGAAATCGAAGTGTATGTCGATGACATGATCATCCACTCCAGAGGATCAGACATGCAGCACATGACAGATCTGAGAAAGTTCTTCAACAGACTCAGAAAGCACTCCATGAGATTGAACCCTGCGAAGTTGTAAGTACCCAAATCCGGATCGTCAAAATCCGTTAAAAGTTAACCGGAATCCGTTAACTGGCCCGCTCCAGGTTAACCGAAACCCATTAAGCTCCCCGTTGCCAAGCCAACGAGACGTCCCGGGACTGGCCCGATCATCCCAACGTCGAAACGTACTCAACACACGTCGTCGCACGTAAAAGTACAGCTTTCCCTGAAAAACGCACTTTCCGGCACTTTCCGGGGGCGTTTCGGACATTTTCCGGACTCTTATTTTAAAAACGGACAAAAGCGGGAAATAATGGCACAAACTCTCATGGCCTGTGAGTCACAGGGACACGTGGCTCACATGCCACAGCTCCCCCATCACCTCTCAATCAAAATCAGAGTGAAAAGACAAAAATACCCCTGGTATACAGTCTCAGTCCGGCCGGACTCCTTTGCAAACTTTCAGAAATTGCCAGCAAGTCCCTCCAATTTCCAAATTTCACAAAACCCCCTGATTTCACTCTAAGTCCGTCCGGATTCATGCTGAAATTTTACCTATAAATACAGAGGCTGTCAAAGCCATTTATAACAACAAAAACTCACTCCATTTTCACCCTAAGCCACGGCCTAAACTGGTTCCACTCCCCCCGAGCCCCGGTTTTACCTCGTTTTGCGTGAAAACTCCATATTTCGATCAAATACGACCCCCGCCACCTCAAAACACCATTCCAAACACACTTTCGTATCCCGTATATGCCCCCCGAGCCAAAGGAGCCGACCCTAGCCATAGGTAGCTCCCTCTCTCTGTAAAACTCTCGTTCCGTCTCGGTTTACGTGCCAGTCGCTACAACCATTTCGGACAACATTGTTGAAATGTAGACGCCTCCATCTAATGGGGTCCGATACGTTTTAGCCCCTAGATCCTCTTCTCTTCCCGTAAGAGAAGTAATCTCGGGTTAAAACGGCGTTCCGACCCCGTTCCGTTTACTTTTATGTCATTTACCAATTCCGGATCGTTTGATCCATCAATCGTCATTTAAATTCCTGTCATTTACAAATTCCGGATTGTTTGATCCGTCGAACGTCCTTTACTTTTACACAACTTTACAATTCCGAGCCGTTTGGCTCGTCGATCGTACTTTACAATTCCGGATCGTTTGATTCCGTTGATACCACACTTTAAATACTGTCATTTACAAAGTCCGACCCGTTTGGATCGTGATAGTATTTACTTTTCAAAGTCCGAGTCGCAACCCGATTCGTTGATCGCATATCATTTAATACGTTTTTCCCGTAAAATCGTTAACAATGTAATGCCCGGTTCAAAATCGGAGTTCGACCTTCGAACTCTCTTTTAAAACGCGCGAAATGACGTTTGGCATCCAAACACTCATCTTCAAACTCAAATCCGACTTTTGACATTCAAACGCTCTTTTCTTAAAAGTCAACATTTGGCACTTAAGATAAACAGTTAAAATCAGCATTCGCGCCACTTTTCCTAAAACTAAAAAAAACCGACGTTTGTCATTCAAACGCTCGTCTTTTCAATCAAGATCACCTAATCAACGTTTGACATTCAAACCAAGATTAAGCTTGTCATTCAAGCCCCCATTTCAAAATGCAAACACACACACACACACATGCACATATTTTCGAGAAAGGTAGAAAGACTCGTCATACGAGGCATTTCGGGTGATCTCAATATACTCTTCCCGAAACGTAATGTGACCTCCGAACCTAGCAATCTCTGGTACTCAAAAAGCTTTTTACTCATTTTTGCTACCAATAAAAATGACACCCCGTTTTCAATGCTTTTTCCTATATTTTTGCTACCAATAAAAACGAAACATTTTTCAAACAAAAGCTGTTTTTCAACGTTTGGGCTCAAAATACAAAAACCGTGTGGCGACTCCTCTTCCTTCCCGAAAAGAGAGGTCCCAGACACCAACCCTCCGCGAAAGACAACAGCTTTTCGCGTCGCGCGAAATCCCAGGTAATTTCAGTTGGCGACTCCGCTGGGGACTAGGATACTTTTTTCAAAACTGCCGTTGTTTTCAAAAAAGCCTTCCGTGGGTCAAACTTTCGTTTACCCTTCCTCGTTTTCGTGTGCGTGTGTTACTTTAAACCTCGAACGGTTTTTCAAAGGCATTACATTGTCGTCTTTTCAAAATCATACCATGTTTGTGCATTCCCATTCATGCTTGATTTTCATGCTATCTTTTGAGCTAACGCATCAAAATTCTTTAAGACACATTACGAAAAATCTCTGTTTTACTCGGAAAAAGAATTTTAGTGACCGCACACTACTCGCTTCTTTGCCTCGGTACACCGCACTTCACGTGCACTTCTGCCTCGGTACACTGCACACTACGACCCGTAACCCGGGATGACCGTTCGGTTGCACCTCGGTTGGTGCGAGACACCTTTCGAGGCGCGCGGGGTCGTCCCAAACGGCCCATCCTAGCAGTGTAAGCCATGCACTCTTTGTGTCACACTTTGTCCAAGACCTAGGTTGGTTTTGGCTTAGTTCGTGTCATAAAGCCTAAGTGTATGTTTTTTACGCCGGGTTCCGCCACGAGTCAAGCTCGAGAAAATTGAGACCGAAGGTCGTTCCCGACCCGAAGTCTTGAGCTTTTCAGCCTTGACTTTGACGCGGAGCTCTGCCGAAAAATATACCCGAAGGTTCAATGTGACAGGTGTCACCAAACCCTCACCGTATGCACCGTGCCGGCCACAACTTGGCCAACGCCAAAAGCTAAGGCCCCTCGCGCAAGCGAGTCAGGAGAGGTCATGCCGAAATTTTGGCACGATCCCCACCTTAACTTAAGGACGTTGACTTCGACTGTGGCCCATGCGTCACATACGTTGGAAGTTTGCGTGATCAGCAAGCCTTAAGTTCACTTTTTCTTTTTTCGGTGGAACTCGCTTGCCTTATAGGACCTCGCTCGGGATTGTCCGTCCCGAGAAAGATGATCTACAAATGGAAACAAGGGGCTTATAAGCGTAGTGACGAGATCCACTGATTAGAGCTCTAGGGTTAGTTGCGAAAAAGAAGACACGCTCTTTTCCAACTGATTAGGACTCTGAGAAAATGCGTTTTAAGTAAACGTTAATCGGTAACTGCACATTGCACAAGCCCGAAACCTTGAGCCAAATACCCTTTTCCAAAGCCTAAACCACGCCTTTCGTTCCACTGCGGCGAGCGAGAAAGTGGTTGATTTCCGGGTCGGCGCCTCGTGAGAATCACGATTACGGCGGCGTCGAGACGGTTCTTCGGTTCCCTCGGTTCCCTCGGCGAATATCCGGCATGTCTAGCTCACCGAGAAATCGTGACGGGGAAGGACCCCGCCACCGTAACGAGATATGACTTTGGAAGAAGCCATCGGGCTTGTGAGGTTCACAAGAGGCGAGAAGAAGATCGGCGAGAATTTCGTGGTACGGCTTACGAATGAGCGAGGTATAGCGGCTATCCCCGGTCGGACGGTACTTTCGTCTGGTCGAGGATGACGATTCCCGAAACTAGTTCCTCAAACCTTCAACCGGGTTCCTCCCCCGCAAACTTACGGGATGCCTTCGAACCAAGGAAGCGGCCAGGCTAGGCTCCACGTTGCCACCTCTCGGGCGGCCACCTGTCATATATGGCCGGGCCGGTGCTACTCCCATCACTCAATACCACCGGCGCACTTTGGACCATCTCGAACAGATGCCAATATCCTTGAATACCCTCACAGGTTCATCCCATTGCCTATACACGAATCCCAAAACACCGGGGACAAACCCCGTCTGATTCGAGAAAAGGCCCCGTATATTCGCATATATCAAGCCTTCCACCTCCAATCACTACCGCTCACGTGGTAGCACCGGCGCCGAGCCTCAAAGTCCACCACTTGGACTGACCTTAGCTGGATGGTCGAACGGATGAAAGACACAGAAAGCCACCATGAGCGGCTCAAGCGAAACGCTCAAATCCACGAGATCAGGGAATGGTCACGCCTCTCCCTGCCAAGTTCGAGAATGCCGGAGATGGACCGATTCGCAGGCAACCGAATGTCCTCAAACGCATGTCGACACCTACGTTCTCGGCATGAGAGCGAAAGGAGCAACCCTCCGGCAAATGGCCGACCACTTCCGGCATACGCTCAAGAGTTCGGCGTTACGATGGTTTCGAGGGTCGAGCTGCGGATCGCCGCACACAGGATCGGATCGGTAACATCTTCCTAGAGCGGTGCAGATCCAACTTAGAGTGGGAAACGAGTCGTGAGGACTTAATCACCCGCGAGCGAAAGCGGATGAAAGCGTCGGAGAATTCTACAAGAGGTGGAGTTGGAAACTCTCAGAGATCATGGAGCCGCTCTCGAAGGATGAGCAGATGCGGATCTTGAAGTCACGCTTAAGACCGTCCATCGAGAACTCTCATCGGTCATCATTTCTTCCCAGGATCTCCGGGCCATGGTCAATCTTAGGCTCACGGTTTGAGAAGGATCTCAAGGAAAAGTTGGCTCTTGCACGGCCATACGAGATACCGATCAGCGGTTGCATTCAATCCACCGGCCCCGGCAAAGGGAAAGATACGTCTGTCAACTACATCCATCGGGGACAGCGGTCGGGCAACGAAACCCGGTCCCACAAAGCAACAATTCCACTCGAAGCGACTGCCGTACACTTTGACAAGTTGGACATGCCGGCGAGCAAGATCTTTGGAAGGGTTAATCAAGGAAGGTCTCCTTAAACCCGTTGCAAATTACAAACCCAAGAATCCCGTAGTCAACGGCGACAAGAGCAAATCTTGCGCCTTCCATCGATATCACGGCCATACCACCGAGCAAGCTGCGTGGGGTTACGATACGAAATCAGAACTTGATAGAGGAAGGAAAATTGGAGCGCCCCGTGGGCCCAATACGATCGGAAACCCTTTCCGAACAACAACAGTGTGAATTCCATTGAATGGGTGCCCAAGAAGATTGCCGCGAGCCGGTTCCTCCGCCTCTTCCGGACGGGTCCTCATCAAATGTCCACATCGGCTACGATGTTTGTGGCCGGCTCACTTTGCACAGTACGAGTCCCAGACATGGTCGGGAGCAATCCTCAGAAAACGAAGAAGAAGTCCTCTCAACGAGCGAGAGAAAGATACGAACTGGAGACACCGGTGTGGGTACACTCGGAGAGCCATCGGGAGGTTCGACTACTACGTACTCTACTCCGGCCAGTCCTCCCTTCCTCCGGGCCATGCGGCTTTAGAGCGACGGGGGTGGGAAAGCCGAAAAGTCCTGGCGACACCGAGTTCGGACCTTGGGACACCGGAATACCTCGGATCTTGGTAATCTTCTTGCCCGGTCGAAGCCTAACCCCGCGGGATCGACGAGTTCAATTTGTCCGGCTTAGAGCACGGACCGGCAAAGGAAGATCAAAGTCGGCTTGGCACTCGCACTCGATCAACGTGCTAACCAAGGGCGGCAACCGCCACAAGCAGCCTCAACACAATCCTGAGGCTCCAGCGAAGGCTTTACCTCGCAAGAGGAAAACGAGGAAACGGATGGCTTGATGACTCTCCTTCTCAGGATAGAGACCGGATCTACGATTCCCGGCGTATGGCGGTATGATCACGTTACGTGACGAAGACCTACCGAGAGATGCCTCGGGGCATAATGAAGCTACTGTACATCACTCTCGAAGCTCAACACCATATCACTCCCGGAGTATTGGTGGACAACGGGTCGGCCGTTAACGTCCTCCCTCTCGGCATGATGCGAGCCTACGCATCAACGAAAGCCACTTGATTCCATCGGCCGGACTATCGAGGCCTACGACGGCACGTCTCGTCCCATCACAGGGACGGTGACTCTGGAACTACGGTTCGAAACCCCGAATGGTGCCGGCAAAATTCCACGTGATGGACATTCCATCCGAATTCACGGCTCTGTTGGGACGCCCTTGGCTACATCACATGAAAGCCATAGCCTCCACTCTCCATCGGTGCGTCAAGTTCATCAACCGGCGAGGAGATCTTGAAGTCATCGAGAGGACGGTTTCCTCATAGGAAACGAAGGCGAGAACGGCGACAGCGTGCCGCGGCCGGGCGCGGGGCTACCTCCTTCAAATCAACGAGGGACTACGGGGCAAATCTCATCGAGAATCCCTCGAGTCGGAGATGCTAACTACGTCAACGTACTCGAGCGGGCGAGACCACAGACGATCCGATACATCAAGTTCAGCTGTCGTTTCCAACATTTGGAGCGGGCTGGAAAGAAACAACGAGCATCGCCATGATGCGGGCGCATAAACCCCTGTCTCCAATCGGAGATTTGTCGGCATTCTTCAAGCCAACTCTGGCCCCGCCAGTGAAGAGAGATTTTCGTGATAAAGGTCAGCAAGCACCGTCATACTCGTCTTGAATGCATGGACGTCGTATGGGATGTCCTCACGAGAATTGCCGTGAACCCCTCTTCTCCGGCGAAGGGCATGATGTTTTCCTAGCGGCTCTAGTAGCGCGGCGGGACGCGAGGCGTCCTTACGTTTGGGTTGAGCCGTCGAGACGGCGACGAATCGGGACTCTCGGAGTCGAGGACGCGGCGAGATCCGCGGGCGGATCTCTGCATTCACATGCTCGGTTTCGAGGACGGCACCCGTTCCGATTAGGTCACCTACGACAAGGGCTCCAACACCATGGAAATTGTCAAGCTCAGCGTCCGGTACGGGCGGCTATCAGACAATTGGAAGCAAGCTGGTTGACACGACGAAGAACCCCTACGATCAAGTGGCCCGACGACGACTTCGTCAACATCATCTATTCCGGATATCTGATGATACCAAGGATCCGGTCCTTATTATCAGATTTTGCAACGCCAAAGTTACCCTCGGCATTTGCTGCTCATGGTAGCGAGGCCACTGGCTAATCGAGCTCGAGCTCATCATCACTTCCGACTACCGGCCCCGGTGGCAACCGGCCGTGTCGTCGGTCAAGCTTAAAGCCACAAGCGCCGCGAGGAAGGGCAACAACGAAGGAGACAAAGCTCCTCGCCCGCTACAAGTCGAGATCAACCTCGGGAACGCTTTCGGCCACCCCGAAAACATACGTGAAGGTCTTCCCCGCAAGACGAGTCGGCTTCCGACGAGGGAAATGACCACCTTAGCATCAACATGCTCAGTTCGGTCTGCTCCCGGTCGTCACGGCCACGGATTCGAGACATCCCGCCGGCAAGCTGCTAGCTACGATAGACTTGGCGATCCATTGAGATCACGAGGCTGTCAACATCGCGAGAATTCAACACCCCGTGGGTTCAATCAAACGAGATATGGGCGAACTTCTTGGTAGTCGAGATCAAGGAAGGCCGCATGGAATGTCGGCTCGACTTCCTTCGTCAACATAATCCAAGTGTTTCGCCATTCGGAGATTTGGATGTGATCACGGTTACGGACACTAGTCGGACGGCGCGCACCTACGGAGAATGTTTAGCTCTCGCAAGGAAAGCCCTCATGGAACTAGCCGCTCAAGAGAACCGTCTGCGGGACGAAAACCAAGCTCAAAGACCCACGGGGACCAAGCCCTTAAAGTGTCACAAGCGGCTTCGGACGAGAAAGCTAGAGGCCGCTCTAGACCGGTTCGACCTCGGGGTTTTGCTCACGGAAACTTCCTGGACTACCGTCTGTTCTCATCCAACCCCCTGCGCAAACGAGGGTGGTCAGCGGTCCCGATGACCTAGGAGATGGAATGGCACGGCGAGCGAATACCGGCGCTTATCTCCCGAGGAAAGCAAGTTCTCTGTGAAAGCGACGAGCGAAGACGATGAAACCATTCTCTTCCAAGCCGGGCATGAAGTCAACAAAACCGGAATCCCGAGGGTCTGGGAGGATGGGGACGGATCATTTCCGCACTCAGGCGAAAGGCCAGCGAGAGAGGAAGGTCTATTCAAAAGGAATAGAAAGATAGAAATACATCTCCAGCAAGCTGCTCGGGGAGATTCCACGAGGCTGCGGCATTCGTTTTACGAAACGATCAGCTGGGACGGCAACCGGTCACATGGGCGAGATGTTCGGGAAGCCGTGTACTCACCTTCCAACATACCCGCCACTCGAGATAAAGAAGAAGGAAAGCTCTCCCCGATGGAGGTTTACCTAGGCGCCGCATGCGGTTCAAGAAGCACGGCTATTCTCACATGGGAAGAAAGCGAGGCACTAACTCTCGGCGAGGCTCCCTTGCAAGAAAGTTGATCTGGGCCAAGAGTGGAGGAAAATTAGCAAACCATGAGTATCGCTAAACCCAACTCCAGAATGCCCTGAGTATGCTCAGCAAGAAGGAAAGGAGCGCGGTATATCGTGAAGAGATCAAGGAGGCATTCGCTGAACCAAGAACTCTCCAACCTCCCAGGAGGGTCAGCCTTGCACGGTTCGGTTCGATAACCCCGTTGTGCACGACGTTCGAGCAGCTGCGTCAAACCGTAGGCTACCTCCCGCGGAGGCACCCAAGCCGGTATCTTGGGACGAGAATCCGTAAAGCTGCCGAAGCTCAGGAACACATCTACAATCAATGAATTGAGGGAAGACATATGGCCCTATGATACGAGGAATCCTCCTCTAACTATGGCTCAACTTAGAGCGGCCTATTCGAAGGGACCAAGCACGATGTCGGCGTTCTAACCCGATCGGGTCAAATCCATGCATTACCACCTAAGGCCACCAAAAAGCCGACAGAGCGGAGCTGCAACCCGGCCAGCCCGAAGACGCTAGTTCCCTGAAAGAGGACCCGATCCTCACTCAGCTCAAGCAAACCCAGACGAACATTTCCCTTTGGTCCCTACTCACATCTTCATATCCTCACAAGCTCAAGCTAGAGGAAACTCTGGCCCATACCATGGTCCCAGTGGGCGCTTGACCCCGAGATGAGGTCATTCGGATGATTGGCAACATCCACTACGGCAACATTATCACCTTCACGATTTGGACCTTTCCAAAATTTGGGGGCTGATCACAAATGAGCCACTCTACATCATAGTCAGTTGGACGAGCGTCGCCTTCCGCGTGTTGGTAGACGGAGGTTCCGGAATGAATGTCTTGCCCGCCAAGATGATGGACTGCTTGACATCAAGCCTACGAATCTGAAGCCTTGGTCCACCTTTGTCGAGGCCTATGACTCTACTTCTCGTACGGTTCTCGGGGTTGCTACTCTTAATATACGGTTCAACAAGCGGATGATCCCACCGAATTCCAAGTGTTGGACATTCCAATCACTTTCACGCGGCCATCTGGGCGTCCACAGGCTGCATCAAATCAATGGCGTGGCATCCACCCTTCACCGGTGCCTCAAGTTCATGCAAGGACTTGAGCTAACCACGGTCTACGGCGACAGGCGTCACCGAGGGGACCGGCACCAACGACATTCCGGTGTTAGAAATCAAGCATAATGACGACATGGCATTAGCTGGATTCACTGCGGAGACCTCGAAGATCCAAATATGCAACGTGGACCTTCCACTTTGTTTCAAGACAAGATTCCTCCCGCCATGAAGATGATGAAACTCATGAACTTCATCCCGGGACTAGGAGCTCGGCAAAGGTTACAAGGCTGACACCAAGTCATCGAAGTCGAGGACCACGCCACGGTCAGGGGGCTCGGTTATGTGCCAACACCAGGTGACATCGGGGAAAACAAAAGGCTCGCCCGCACCTAGCGGCGTAGCTCGCAAGGGAACCTCACGGTACACCCAACCTCAGGCCTTACGGTTTCGACCTCGCTCATTACTTCACGAGGCAGACGGCGACGAGGGGCCAGACGAGCGAAGCGGGCGGGGCCAGGAGCTGAGCAAGCAGCGAGGGGACGGCAGTGGAACTGATGAAGATGAGAAAGAAGCAGGGATAGTCAGCACAGAGACTACAGAAAGGATGGAAAAGCTAGCACGGGACCTCAAGCGTTTCAGAGGACTCAAGGCTAATCCGATAGGGGGAGCGTTACTCGACATCACAGCTCTACCTGGATCAACTGCCACCACAGTCTATCACGAGTACACATTCAAGGGAATCCTAGATACGGAAGAGCAACTCAAGATAATCTTAACGGAAAACAGATTGTTCGGATCAGCCGCCGAGGCCACATTCGAGACAATAACTCCAAAGCAGAAGGAACCAGAATTCATAGAAGACGCTCTCAGTGGACCAGCTCTACAGAGTCTTTTTGAAGAAGTCATGGAGGTGCCAGGCACGATTGACACGGGCTCAGAAGCATGATCGCCATGATTGGGACAGCGAAGCCAAGCCTCTCGATCCCCGAACCCTCATCGAAGCATCCGTAATGCCAGCGAAGAAGCTGGGTAACTTTCAGGACGAGGGCAAGCGGACGAAATGGAAGACAAGTTGGGCTGCGCCCACATCTCCACTAAACCCGGTCTCGAACCCTACGAGTCGGTCCTTATAAAAATCCGAGTCCTACGAGTCGTCCAACGGCCTTACGCGGGAAGACTATGATAATGTAGACCAACCATGTATTTCCGTTCTCGTTTAATGAAAAGTCGACCTTTCGGAGTATCCTCTCATTGCCACTTTAACAGCGATAAGTTAACAAACAACTTAAAAGACGTTAATAACTCAATTGATAAAGAAGCGAGACACATTAAACGAACAATACATTAAAGAAGTTCTCAAGCGTGTAGTAGACCAAGAGGACAACCGGGCCCAAGACTGTAGAAGAGGTTATGACCAAAGTGAACCTGGGGTCGGTGCAAGAGCCTAAAGAGACACAAGTGGGCGGTTTCTTCGCCGATGCGAGAAAAGATGCCACGATAAGCCTCCTCAGGGAGTATGTTGACGTGTTCGCTGGTCATACCGGGACATGCCGGGACTCGATCCCTCGATCGTGGAGCACGAGAATTCCCTGGATCCGAATTAAAGCACGACAAACGAAGGCTGCGCAAGATCGAAGCTAGAGTTGTCCTTGCAAGTGAAAGAAGAGATTGAGAAAATGCTCAGAGTTGGTTTCATCGAGTGATTGAGTACCCGACTTGGCTCTCCAACATCGTGACGGTCACCAAGGCCAATGGAAAGGTCGAGATCTTTGTGTGGATTTAGGGATCTCAACAAGGCCAGCCCTAAAGATGATTTCCCATTTGCCTAACATCGACATGCTAGTCGACACCACGGCAAATTTCGAAGTAAAGTCCTTCGTGGATGGGTTCGCTAGATACACAGATCAAGATGTCCGAGGAAGATCAAGCCAAGGCTTGCTTTCACCACTCCGTGGGGGACATGCTACACGGTCATGTCGTTCGGTCACGAGAAGAAAGTGGGGCTACTTACCGGCGAGCACGCTTGACCCTCTTCCATGACATGATTCACAAGAAATCGAAGTATATGTCGACGACATGATCATCCACTCCAAAGGATCGGACATGCGGCACATGACGGATCTGAGAAAGTTCTTCAACACTCGTAAAGCACTCCATGAGATTGAACCTGCGAAGTGCACCTTCGGCGTCAAGCGTGGCAAAGTCTTGGGAGTGCATGGTTACGAGAAGAGGTATCGAAGCCGATCCCAAGAAAATCAAGGCCATCATCGACATGAAGCCGCCTCGGACCACTGACGAAGTGAAAAGCTTTATGGGAAGACTTCGGTACATCGGTCGCTTCATCAACCGGTTGACATCTCTCTGCGAGCCAATGCTCAAGCGATGAAGAAGAATGCCGACATCAAATGGGACTCAGAGTGCCAAACGACTTTCGAGAAAATCAAGACATACTTGGTGAATCCCCCAATTACTGTGCCCGCCACATGAAGACAAGCCACTACTCCATGTATCGACGGTAACAGAGACACGTCAATCGGAGCAATCTTTGGCACAAGAACAGAAAGATTCCAAAGTTGAGCATGCAATCTACTTCGTAAGCCGGAAGCTTCAAGGAAGTGAACTCGGCTACTCGGCATTAGAGAAAACTTGTACCGCCTTGGTATGGGTAGTCGGGAAGCGAAACACTACATGCGGTCACATTCGGTGCTCCTGGTCTCCAAAATGGACCTGTCAGATATCTCTTTGACAAGCCATCCTGTCAATACGACTAGCCACGTGGTCATTCTTCTGGTGAGTTCGACATCAAGTACATGGTCGAGAAAATCAACGAAGGGCATAGTAATGGAAGATCGGTGGCGAGACTTCCCAAGCGGTGAACCTAAGGGTCACGATCCGCAATTTCCGGACGATCCCAAGGATGAGCGCGGCAGCTCTTCTTCGATGGGGCGGCCAACAGAAGAAATGGTATTGGAATGCTCCTTGTCGATCCCAGGGCGAGCATACTCCATAGCCCGTCAATTTGAATTTTGAAACAACCAACAATGCCGCGAGAATATGAAGCTGCGCGGCCGGTGCAGAAGCCGCTCTCGAGCGCAACATCTCGAAGCTGAAGTATACGGAGACTCGGCATTGATCATCAATCAAGTGTCCAACAAATGGAAGACGGTAGATTCTGGCCTTCAGAAGTACCACACGTACATGGAGGAGCTCATTGCTCAGTTCAAGGACATCTCTTTCCATTATTTGCCAAGAGACAGGAACCGTTTCGCAGATGCCCTGGCTGCCCTAGCATCTCTTGTCGAAATTCTCGATGGGAAATCAGTAAAACCCCTCAGAATAGGCAGACGGGAAACACCCGCCTATTGCTGTGAGATCGAAATAAAAAATGAAACGATCGACGAACCCTGGTACAATCAAATCTACCAGTACCTCCAAAATGGAGAAGCTTCCTTCACAAATGAAGATGGAAAATACAAAGAAGGGATCAAAGCCAAAAACATGATGGCATTAAAATGCCTGGCATCCCATTTCGTCATTCTGGGGGGTATGTTGTACAAGAAGCGCCACCAAGGACCACTCCTTCGGTGTGTAAACAAAGGAAAGCCAGCGAGCTAATGAATGAAGTTCACAACGGAACCTGCGGTCCGCACATGAACGCCAGAGCATTGACACAGATCATTCTCTGTATGGGATATTATTGGATATCCATGGAAATCGACTGCATCCAGTTCGTCCGAAGCTGCGATAAATGTCAACGGTTCTCCAACCTCAATCACATCCCTCCTTATGAACTCTATTGCATGACTACACCATGGCCTTTTGCCACATGGGGAATTGACGTCATCGGCAAGATCACTCCACCAGGGAGATATGGTCACGAGTTCATTCTAGTCGCAGTCGACTACTTCACCAAATGGGTAGAAGCCAGATCGTATAAGCTACTGAATTCTAAGAAGGTGGCCGAGTTCATCAAAGAGAACATCATGTGTCGATACGGAGTGCCCAACGAGATCATACCCGACAATGGGACCCACTTTGAAGGAGATTGTGACCAGCTGCGGCCGAATTGAGTCACACGTCACAAGTCTTCTCCTACGGACCACAAACCAATGGTGCGGTAGAGGCGGCAAACAAGACTCTCACCATGATAATCGGAAAGATGACCACCGGAGGTCGGGGCGGCGAAAAGCTACATCTAGCCCTCTGGAGATACAGAACATCAGTAAGAACCGCCACAGGGGAGACTCCGTTCGCACTTACCTACGGAATGGAAGCAATGTTACCCGTGGAATTGGAAATTCCATCCCTCCGAGTCCTCTTGGAAAATGGGATCAATGAAGTCGAATGGCTACAAAGCCATGGAACACACTCGAGCCTACCAAAGCAGAATGGCCCGAGCATTCGACAAGAAAGTCAAGACCCGAGACATCAAAGAAGGCGACTTGGTGCTAAAGGAAAAGCCTCCTACGTAGACCAATCCCCTCGGAAAGTGGGAGCCTACCTGGATAGGACCGTTCGTGGTACAAAGAATCTTCTCCGGAGGAGTCATGAAGTTAGCAGATTTGGACGGGAACCCTTTCGTTAACCCCTTGAACGGAAGCAAGCTCCGCAGATACTTTGTTTGACGAAGAGCACGAGTCAACTCTCCTTCCCCATACACCACCCCTCAGTAAAATTAAAGTGCTAAAAGAGTAATACCCAACTGGATACATTCCCGCCAATGATCCAGGTAAAAAACAGGGTCGCACTTCTTTTGTCTTTGTTTTTCTCAAATTCACCTAAAGTGTCGAACTACGGTGACCTGAGCCCCTTAGTCCAATTGTAAAAGGGGAACGTAGGCAGCCATCATTGGTTCGGTCTCAAAAAAAACAAAAAAATAATAATAAGCATCAATTGCTTGTGTTTCGAAAAACTCTTTTCAATTAACCTACAAATTCATTACGGTTAAAACAATCTTTGATGAGTTCAAGCACGGTCAACTCTTGACTCGCTACACGCTAGCAAAACTACAATAAAACATTAATCAGTTAATGTGTCTGCAATGACAGTGGGTGGATACTCTGGACGGCAAGGTCAACCTAGTTTCCCATACTTGGTCCTTCATCCTTCTTCCCCTTCCCTTTCCCACGGCAAGTGTTCTTCACCTTCACAGGGAATATTCCGGTAGTCCTTCTACCTGGCTCAGGGACCCTTCCCAATGCCTCCATCAAGCCTGTAGATGTCAATGCAGCCCTTTCCCTAGCTCTGTCTTGAGCTGCCTCTCTTCGAGCCATCATAACCGTGCTTTGATTGGCCTCCCGATCAGCATTGGCCTCATAATTAGCCATGTCGTTCCCAGTACGATTCCCAGGGTTAGCCCCCGCTTCGGTCCTCCTCAAGGTCGAGCTATCAAGGTGATCAGCACCCAACAACTCACTCCGTCTCCACGAGATAGACATCTGTGTCTCCCCTATACACTCTTCATACCAGTTCAGATACTGCGTAGACAGAACAGTGCCCCCTCTCCGGTGAAAGAGAACCCTGGCAGGAAAGGACGTGTATTGCCACAACCGTGTGAGTAGCAATAATGTCGAAGTATCTTCCATCAGCAGAGATCCCACCTCGAAGGTAGCAGCATGACTCAAGCCCGTCAATGGTACCTACTCCAGCCCGTACTGTCGCAGAACCAAGGATGGAATGTAGAAAGCCGTCTGGGACAGCCCCGGCACTCTAACAACCAAGAGACCCTGAGCAGTTCGACAAGTCTGTAACTTCCAGTGGGGAACCCACCATCGCAAGTGATGCGTGCGGAGTCTGGCCATCCAGAGCTCCAGTTCAGCCTGATTGACGCCTATCACCAGAGGATGTCGAGAGAAGGACCAAGCGTCACAAGACATTGACACCTCGGGCATCATCTTCAGTCTCTCCCTCAACCACATAGTAAGCATAGCGGGACTCCCTCCCCACATGTATCGGCTGCCGGTCGCCATCCGACCTATGCCCAGGAACGTCTCACCCAAGACCAAAGGCACGGTGTCTCCCCGTTCGGCCTGCCTCACCGAGTCCGGTCTGTTGTGATGGCACACACCCGGGGACGTGAACGTGAACAAAGTAGCGATCGCGCAAGCAACGCGTCCCACGTGAAGACGCTCCCCTCGCTACCCGACAAATCTATCGGGCGGCCCCAGAAATGTCGACATAATCGGTGTTCAATATCGGCATCCCGTATGCTTCTCAGTAGAGATACCAAGCGAGACACTAGCTTCTCAACGGTGGCCATGCCACCGGCATAGGGAAGAACTAGGCATTCCGTCTCGGGTCCTCCCGAGAATGGCCCGGAAATCTTCAAACGTAGGAGTGATTTCGTTGTACGAAAAGTTGTACACATTCCTCCGTACGTCCTAGGAAGCGAGCCATTGCTCTCCAAAAAGATCCCGATCTGGCATGAGCTCCTTCAAAGCCCAAACAGATTTCATCTCGTAACAGCCTTCGAAAAACCCCTTGTTTTGCCTCGTGTGGTTCCGTACCCACGACTGGAAATTTTCCAAGTATCGCTCTTGCATCCGAGACGATAGCTTAGGAAAGGGAGCCATGAAAGAAAGTGAAGGAAACCTTAGGAATTTGAAAGGAATTCAGCTAATGGACTAAGGCAAATGCGCAGTTTCTTACGAATTGCAAAGATGAAACTGCAATTTAAAAGAATCTGGAATTTAATCCTCAGTCCGACCGGACTCTCTCTGCAGTTGACTTGGTCAACTCTGCAGCCAGCTGCTCTTAAATTGGAAACAATTCCAAACCAAGCCCTGTTCATGCTTTTATGAATCTGCATGCTCACATGGTTTCAATTAACCAAAGCCAACACCTCTTCCGCCCCGGGCATGTGCAACAGTGCAATTAATTAAATATCAGTGCATATAGACATAAATTTTGACCCGTTCAATTTTTCATGCATGTTTCATTTTATTTATTTTTGATCAACCTACTTGCTTATTTGCCAAAATAAAAAGAAGGTAATCACTAAATAGATGTGTGAAATATTGGTTCCGCCTCAAGGGCGCCTTTTTTCAAATACAAGTCAAATCGTTCCGGACAATACATACATTTTGTATAAAAAGCAATAAAGGAGGACTACTCCGAGTCCTGCTCGTCATCCGAGCACTCGATGCACTGCTCCGCAGCAGTCGGATCCATCGAGAACAAGAAATCTCCGAATTCCTCCAAGCGGGAATACGCGAAAGGCCTCCTCTGCGCCTGCGAACTCGAAGACTCTCCCCTCTCGTGCCCCGAGTGTGAAGGAGGATGAGCTCCAAACCCAGCCATTCCACCCGCGAACTGGCCAAATCCCTGCGCAAAGTCCTCTCCACCAGCCGTGGAAGCAGACGAACCTCTCGGCCTAGATGGCCTCGGCTCACGAACATCCACGCTCCTCCGGGAACTGCACCTCAGGAACTCCACGAGCCTCCTAGCGTAGTTGGCCCACCCGTCCAACTGTCTCACCGCCTGATTATACGTGCGGCCAGACACCTGCAAACAAGGAAAGTCATCAGAAGACAAGCAGAAAGTACAGATGCAACATTTGCAGAATACTAGAATCAAATGCAAAAAATCAAAAGTGCTCACCTAAGCGTTGGGGTCCACCCTGTACTGAGATCTCGGCTCCTCCGGGATCGGGATCACCAGCCGCCTGCGCGAACTGTCCAGCACCTCGTACGCCAACCTAGCGCGTGGAAGCGGGAGATCTCGGGGATATCCAGGGCCCTCGCCCTCCCTGTGCTGCACCTGCGGGCTCCTCAGCCTCATCCTCAAGAAAGTGTCATAGTCGGCTCCCGCTATGACATACTCGGTATAGAACACACCCTTTCTATACCGCTCCAACTCCTCCATCGGCATCAACAGAGGATGCTGCATGTGCAGAGGCGGATACACCGGCACCATCGGAAGGGACCCTGGGCCATGCTGACGGGTCACCCTCTCCCCCAGATACATCGCATCGCAGTGAAGTCCCACCAGCAGCTTCCGCCGCCGCGTAACCTCACTAGCAACCTGAACCACGCCAGCGTGAATCCGGCTCCACCAGGTAAGCTGGATCCGCTCGGAGAACTCTCGGCTCAGGGCCTGAGACACCTCCTCATATGACAGTTGAGTGCCCTCTCTTGACGACACCGCTTTCTTCGCCCTCTTCTGCCAAGACAGCATGGCAGGGAACAGGGACTTGTACGCCTCCCTAAAATGAGACAAGGAAGAGAAAAAGACGTGAACTCACATCTAAAGCAAACGAGAAACAGCACAAGGTGTTCTCCTCTCCCCGCGAGAACCTATCCAAGGCATGGTAGAGCTCGGCCAGTCCAGCCTCCCCCCATGCGAACCCCCTCACGGCATCCAAGTCTGTCAGCGACCCGAGCAGAGGGAAGTGACAGGACGTGTCAGAAGTCGGGAACAGAGTCGCTGACAACGCGAACCATAGGAACCCTCGAGCCAGACGCTCAGCGGTCATCCTCGGGGACCCCTCCCCATAATCAGCAATACCTTCCCTCAGATGATCCTCCATCGGCCTGTACCGAATACCTAAGCCCCTGGCATCGGTGATATCGAAACCCAGCAGCTCTGACAACTGCCCCGGGGTATAACCATCCACCCACACCAGCGCGTTGCCCCAGGTTGGCAACCCAGTGATAGCAGCAAAGTCAGAGGGAGTCACCGTCGCCTCCCCCCACCTGAAATGAAAAGTATGGGTCGTATCCCACCAGTACTCGCTCAGAGCTACGTACATGGACCTCGCCCTCTGCGTCACAGCCACCGCGGCTACCGCGCTGATAAATCCAGCCAAGCCGGAGTCAACCACAAGCTGCCGTGGACTCCTCTCTCCGTCCCGAGCCTCGTCCGGGAATATCTCCCACAGCGCTCGAACTGCCTCGAAGGCTCCCCGACTCTTCTGGTTGTGAACATCAACCGTCCCTCGCCCCTGCAGGTGAACAAGGCAAGAATACGTTAAGCACAAAAGCGACATCAACAGAGTGCACGAACGCATGTCAAAATGATGCAATGCAGATACAGTTCTCATTCCTTTCCTAAAATATTTCCATCCCGGTTGGAGTATTAACGGTCCAAGATTTCAAAACACTTAGAAAACTCCGTCGAATCCGGAACTTTCAAAGCACTTCGAGAACTCCGTCGAATCCGGAACTTTCAAAGCATTTCGAAAACTCCGTCGAATCCGGAACTTTCAAAGCATTTCGAAAACTCCATCGAATCCGAAACTTTCAAAGCCCTTCGAAAACTCCGTCGAATTCGGAACTTTCAAATCATTTCGAACATTTTCGAAAATTTACTCCGTGCCGATTTAAACATGCTTTAAATTCGGAAAACACATCTAGGCATGGAATTTTGCGACCAAAATTTTTATGTCATCTACTCGTTGTGTCAATTGAACTACACTCTAGTCAATTTCGACAAAGGCACATAGCAAAGTCAAAAGCCCCAATCCGGCCATCAAAATCCCTAACTCTTTCCAAGTCAAATTTCTAACATTTAAAGAATGCACATTCTTAAAATTAATGGAATATGAAGGAAGTGTACCTGTCTCTTGATCCCTCCTTTGGATTTATGGTTCTCCCTAGCCGGGTAGAACTCCGCCGGATTCAATGGAAGAGTAATGGTTCGAATGGTCCGAACCAACCGCGTTCTTTCGTCATCGGTCCTTCCATGACGAGCCATTGGTTCCAAATCACCCTCCATGTTGATTTTCCTTCACAAATTTGAGCAAACCTCACAATTTGGAATGGTTTTTCTCTCCTCCTTTCTCTCTTTTTCGCCTGAAAAAATGAAGAAAATGGCCAATTTCACGTCTGCCTCGGCACTGGAATGAACCTGGTCAACTTCAGGTTCAGTCCGGCCGGACTCTTTCTGCAGCAGAAAGATTCCTTGCCAATTCAGCCCCTCAACTTTTCGCAGTTCCAATTTTACCCCTTTTGGCCCCCAAAAGTGTAAAATTTCCCCAAAGTTAGACATTTCTAACACCCCTCCCTCGAGGTCAAGCCCAGTTAGTTTTCACTAACGCTCGTCTCCAGACGTTAAATTCCCAGTTAGTTTTCACTAACGCTCGTCTCCAGACGTTAAATTTCCAGTTAGTTTTCACTAACGCTCGTCTCCAGACGTTAAATTCCCAGTTAGTTTTCACTAACGCTCGTCTCCAGACGTTAAATTCCCAGTTAGTTCTCACTAACGCTCGTCTCCAGACGTTAAATTCCCAGTTAGTTCTCACTAACGCTCGTCTCCAGACGTTAAATTCCCAGTTAGTTTTCACTAACGCTCGTCTCCAGACGTTAAATTCCCAGTTAGTTTTCACTAACGCTCGTCTCCAACGTTAAATTTCCCAGTTAGTTTTCACTAACGCTCGTCTCCAGGCGTTAAATTCCCAGTTAGTTTTCACTAACGCTCGTCTCCAGACGTTAAATTCCCGGTTAGTTTCACTAACGCTCGTCTCCAGACGTTAAATTCCCAGTTAGTTCTCACTAACGCTCGTCTCCAGACGTTAAATTCCCAGTTAGTCCCCACTAACACTCGTCTCTAGACGTTAAATTCTCAAATCCCCAGTTGACGTTTGACATTCAAACGCTCAATCCTGTCTCTGGACATTCCAATTACAATTCCATCTCCCGATGTCAAAATTCCTATTTGGTTTTCACCAACGTTCACTTCCCCGTCCGCCAGTCGTAAGCCCGATCGTCCCACCTCAGCGGTCATCAAGGTAAGCCCGCACAACAATCCCTATTCGGCCATCACCGTAAGCCCGAACGTTTATCCCCAACAGGACCCTAAGGCCATCCGCCTAAGAAGAGACGTCAATCAACCCCCTCAGTTCCTAACTGATCCTGTCACAACCCTGGACACTCTTCCCCAGCGAGGTGTCAGTCTCTCCCGAGTCCACATCCCGTTCCTAACCCTGTGGTTAGAACATCAATCCCTCTGTGTTGTTAATAACGCCAGTTTAACACAACCATTCCCATCATTGCCCCTTTCCACGGAGGATAAACCTGGTCGTCATCGTAAGTCCAGCACTCAAGGCACGAACGCCTTCGTCCCAGGATAAACGTATCCTCGCAACTCCGGTTTGAGGCGCCACACGCCCTCGTATGTTCCAGTCACTCGGGTTTGAGGCGCCACACTCCCTCGTATGATTCAGCAACTCCGGTTTGAGGCGCCACACGCCCTCGTATAATTCAGCAACTTCGATTTGAGGCGCCACACGCCCTCGTATGTTCCAGTCACTCCGATTTGAGGCGCCACACGCCCTCGTATGATTCAGCAACTCCGGTTTGAGGCGCCACACGCCCTCGTATGATTCAGCAACTCCGGTTTGAGGCGCCACACGCCCTCAAAAGTATCAGCAACTCTGGTCTGAGGCGCCACACGCCCTCGAAGGTTTCAGAAATCCCAGGTTCAGATGCCTCACAATAGTCTCCATTCAGGTTCGGATGCCTCGTAATGGTCTCACCTAGGTTCAGACGCCTCACAATAGTCTCCATTCACGTCCCAGTACCTTGCAGTGGTCTCATTCAGGTTTAGATGCCTCCCAACAGTCTCGCTTAGGTCAAGGTCCCCACGCGCGGCTCCTCGGACCTACGAACTATGATCGGCTTGATTCCCGCTCGGGATACGTAGGAATCCTTTCGCTAAGGGTCCAGCCAGCTGACCGCCCAGGTCTTTCAAAGTAAGGCATCCCGATTTGGATCCTTATCTTTTTTCAACGACCCCACCTCCTTCGAAAGTGATGTTGCTGAGGGGCTATTGTAAGTACCCAAATCCGGATCGTCAAAATCCGTTAAAAGTTAACTGGAATCCGTTAACTGGCCCGCTCCAGGTTAACCGGAACCCGTAAAGCTCCCCGTTGCCAAGCCAACGAGACGTCCCGGGACTGCCCCAAGCATCCCAACGTCGAAACGTACTTAACATAAGTCGTCGCACGTAAAAGTACGGCTTTCCCTGAAAAACGCACTTTCCGGCACTTTTCGGGGGCATTTCGGACATTTTCCGGACTGTTATTTTAAAAACGGACAAAACCGGGAAATAATGGCACAAACTCCCATGGCCTGTGAGTCACAGGGACACGTGGCTCACATGCCACAGCTCCCCCATCACGTCTCAATCAAAATTAGAGTGAAAAGACAAAAATACCACTGGTATACAGTCTCAGTCCGGCCGGACTCCTTTGCAGACTTTCAGAAATTGCCAGCAAGTCCCTCCAATTTCCAAATTTGACAAAACCCCCCTGATTTCACTCTAAGTCCGTCCGAACTCATGCTGAAATTTTACCTATAAATACAGAGGCTGTCAAAGCCATTTATAACAACAAAAACTCACTCCATTTTCACCCTAAGCCACGGCCTAAACTGGTTCCACTCCCCCTGTAAGTACCCAAATCTGGCTCATGCCTTCCGGTTAATTTCCCCGGCAATTCCGGTAAATTTCTCGGTAATTTCCCGGACTTTCCTAGAGTTCCGGAACAATTTCGAAACTGTTCCAAACCATTTAAGGGCTGAAGGGAAGGCTTAGTAATTAAGAAACACGTTTTTCTTAATTACAAAAACCTTCTAGAATTGCCACCTTGCCTGATTCTAGAAACATGCTGAGTCATTGTGGATAATGCCGCACGGCTGCATTAGCCAAGGACCTCTGGCCGCACGGCTTCATTAGCCTTATCCAGACTGCCTATAAATAGAGGCCTCCTCTACCCATTTCCATACACAGTTTTTCCAGCATAAAAACACCCAAAAGAAGTCCCTACGAAAATAGGAAGCTGAAGGAGTCAAGAAGCCACCTCCCTCCTCCATTGAAGCCTCCAAAGTTGGTCCTTCCACCAAGCATGATCCAAAGGAGAAGAGGCCACCACCATTGGTAACCTCTCACTCCCTTAACCTTGCATTTTACTTGCTTTATGTGATTTATATTGCTCATTGCATTCATATATTGTCATTATTTTGCTTGGGACTTGGTAGTTATCATTAAAGATCATATCTTTATCATACCCCCCTTCCCCCTTTGCATGAAATAGGCATCACTTGCCATTAAAAATGTAATCTTTGAATCAAAAGGTGCATCCTTTGCACCCAAAACCCCCTTTATACAATAAAAATATCATCTTTATGCATCCTTTGCTCATAAAAATGCAATCTTTACATCCAAAATGCATCATTTGCATATAAAAATCATGTCTTTATAAAAAAAGGTGTATCCTTTACACCTAAAATCCATTTTCATGCATCCTTTGCATTAAAAATCATCTCTTTGCATGAACTTAGCATCCTTTGCTTTCAAAAATGAAATCTTTGTGCATCCTTTGCATATTAAACCCTATTTTCCTCATAAAAATGCATCCTTTGCATAAAGATCATTTCTTTACATCAAAATGCATCCTTTGCAACCCAAAAATGTCATCTTTTCACTAAAAATGTCATTTTTACATGCATTCCCCCCCATGTCCCCATTAGCAACCTTGGAACGGACCGGTGTAAAGATCCTATCTTTACATCGTTTCTTCCATTAAAGGTGCCACAATCTCTTTAGAAAGGGACAACCTTGAACCCTATATCTCCGATTATCACTTAAGACGAGCATGAAGCATTCATATAAGCTCGATCGTCTTAAGGTGTAGGATTGATGGGCTAAGGACATTCCTTCCTAAAGAACCTCATTTTTGGGCTATAAAAGAGAGTCCTTCTCTCGATCACGCAAGTCCCGAGGTCAAAATGCGATGATCACAAGTCCAAGATGAGGACGGGATCAAAATCCCGAACACATAAAATCCAAGAAATCCCGAGCGACAACCAATAAATGGTTTGTACGTCCGGAAGACAACTTGGGACATTCCCTCCCCTTTTATTCAAACACATGCACACAAGAAAGCACGCAAGCAAGCAAGATAAACGGAATCTAGGGAGACTTGCTACGGCAAGGCACCTTGGGTGAACGACGATCCGTTCTTCCCAAAGGGTAACTTAACCTCCGAACCTATAAATCCTTTTTTTCAAAGTTTTGAGGAAATCAAAATGGCGTGGCGACTCCGTTTTTCAAATTAAATCGGATGTCTTCAAACTCGCGTGAATCCAAACAAAATTTGGGCACACATTCACACCCCCGAGCCCCAGTTTTACCTCGTTTTGCGTGAAAACTCCGTATTACGATCAAATATGACCCCCGCCACCTAAAAACACCGTTCCAAACACACTTTCGTATCCCGTATATGCCCCCCCGAGCCAAAGGATCCGACCCTAGCCATAGGTAGCTCCCTCTCTCTTTTAAACTTTCGTTCCGTCTCTGTTTACGCGCCAGTCGCTACAACCGTTTCGGACGACATTGTTGAAATGTAGACGCCTCCGTCTAACGGGGTTCGATACGTTTTAGCCCCTAGATCCTCTTCTCTTCCCGTAAGAAAAGTAATCTCGGGTTAAAACGGCGTTCCGACCCCGTTTCGTTTACTTTTATGTCATTTACCAATTCCGGATCGTTTGATCCGTGGATTGTCATTTAAATTCCTGTCATTTACAAATTCCGAATTGTTTGATCCGTCGAACGTCCTTTACTTTTACGCAACTTTACAATTCCGAGTCGTTTGGCTCGTCGATCGTACTTTACAATTCCGGATCGTTTGATTCCGTTGATACCGCACTTTAAATACTGTCATTTACAAAGTCCGACCCGTTTGGATCGTGATAGTATTTACTTTTCAAAGTCCGAGTCGCAACCCGATTCGTTGATCGCATATTATTTAATACGTTTTTCCCGTAAAATCGTTAACAATGTAATGCCCGGTTCAAAACCGGAGTTCGACCTTCGAACTCTCTTTCAAAACGCGCGAAATGACGTTTGGCATCCAAACGCTCATCTTCAAACTCAAAATCCGACGTTTGACATTCAAACGCTCTTTTCTTAAAAGTCAACATTTGGCACTTAAGATAAACAGTTAAAATCAGCATTCGCGCCACTTTTCCTAAAACTACAAAACCGACGTTTGTCATTCAAACGCTCGCCTTTTCAAACAAGATCACCTAATCAACGTTTGACATTCAAACCAAGATTAAGCTTGTCATTCAAGCCCCCATTTCAAAATGCAAACACACACACACATGCACACATTTTCGAGAAAGGTAGAAAGACTCGTCATACGAGGCGTTTCGGGTGATCTCAATATACTCTTCCCGAAACGTAACGTGACCTTCGAACCTAACAATCTATGGTACTCAAAAAGCTTTTTACTCGTTTTTGCTGCCAATAAAAATGACACCCCGTTTTCAAAGCTTTTTCCTATGTTTTTGCTACCAATAAAAACGACACCTTTTTCAAACAAAATCCATTTTTCAACGTTTGGGCTCAAAATAAAAAAACCGCGTGGCGACTCCTCTTCCTTCCCGAAAATCGAGGTCTCAGACACCAACCCTCCGCGAAAGACGACCGCGTTTCGCATCGCGCGAAATCCCGGGTAATTTAAGAAGTGCACCTTTGGCGTCAAGCGAGGCAAAGTAATAGGGTACATGGTTACAGAAAGAGGTATCAAAGTCGATCCCAAGAAAATCAAGGCCATCATCGACATGAAGCCGCCTCAGACACTGACAGAAGTGAAAAGTTTTATGGGAAGACTTCAGTACATCAGTCGCTTCATCAACTAGTTGACATCTCTCTGCGAGCCAATGTTCAAGCTGATGAAGAAGAATGCCGACATCAAATGGGATTCCGAGTCCCAGACAGCTTCGAGAAAATCAAGACATACTTGGTGAATCCCACGAACCTGTGCCCGCCACATGAAGATAAGCCACTCCTCCTGTACGTGACAGTGACAGACACATCAATCGAAGCAATGCTGGCACAAGAACAGGAAGATTCCAAAGTTGAGCATGCAATCTACTTCGTAAGCCTAAATCTTCAGGGAAGTGAACTCAGCTACTCAGCATTAGAAAAAACTTGTACCGCCTTGGTATAGGTAGTCGGGAAACTGAAACACTACATCCAGTCACATTCAGTGCTCCTGGTCTCCAAAGTGGACTCCGTCCGATATCTCTTTGACAAGCCATCCCTGTCAATGAGACTAGCCAAGTGGTCATTCTTCCAGGCTGAGTTCGACATCAAGTACATGGTCAGAAAATCAAAAAAGGGCAGAGTAATGGCAGATCAGCTGGCAGACTTCCCGAGCAGTGAACCCAAGGGTCGTGATCCGCAGTTTCCGGACGACGGAATCTTTCACTTGACAACCCAAACCGCTGGCAACTCTTCTTCGATGGGGCAGCCAACAAGAAGGGAAATGGTATTGAAATGCTCCTTGTCGATCCCAAGGACGAGCACACTCCCATAGCCATCAAACTGAATTTTGAAGCAACCAACAATGCAGCAGAGTATGAAGCTTGCGCAGCCGGTCTAGAAGCCGCTCTCGAGCGCAACATCTCAGAACTGGAAGTGTACGGAGACTCATCATTGATCATCAATCAAGTGTCCAAAAAATGGAAGACGATAGATTCTGGCCTCCAGAAGTACCACACGTACATGGAGGAGCTCATTGCTCAGTTCAAGGACATCTCTTTCCATTATTTGCCAAGAGACGAGGATGCCGCAGATGCCACGGGCTACCCTCGCATCTCTTGTCGAAATTCCCGAAGGGAAATCAGTAAAATCCCTCAGAATAGGCAGACGGGAAACACCTGCTTATTGCTGTGAGATCGAAGTTAAAAATGAACCGATCGATGAACCCTGTTACAATCAAATCTACCAGTACCTCCAAAATGGAGAAGCTTCCTTCACAAATGAAGATGGAAAATACAAAGAAGGGATCAAAGCCAAAAACATGATGGCACTAAAATGCCTGGCATCCCATTTCGTCATTCTGGGGGGTATGTTGTACAAGAAGCGCCACCAAGGGCCACTCCTTCGGTGTGTAAATAAAGAAAAAGCAGCGAGCTAATGAATGAAGTTCATAACGGAACCTGCGGTTCGCACATGAACGCCAGAGCATTGGCACAGATCATCCTCCGTATGGGATACTATTGGGTACCAATGGAAACAAACTGCATCCAGTTTGTCAGAAGCTGCGACAAATGTCAACGGTTCTCCAACCTCAATCACATCCCTCCTCATGAACTCTATTGCATGACTACGCCATGGCCTTTTGCCACATGGGTAATCGACGTCATCGGCAAAATCACTCCACCAAGGAGTAATGGTCACGAGTTCATACTAGTCGCAGTCAACTACTTCACCAAATGGGTAGAAGCCAGATCGTACAAGGTACTGAATTCTAAGAAGGTGGCAGAGTTCATCAAAGAGAACATCATGTGCCGATACGGAGTGCCCAACGAGATCATATCCGACAATGGGACCCACTTCGAAGGAGATTATGACCAACTGTTGACCGAGTTCAGAGTTACACGCCACAAGTATTCTCCCTACAGACCACAGACTAATGGTGCAGTAGAGGCAGCAAACAAGACTCTTGCAATGATAATCAGAAAGATGATCGTCAGAGGTCGGGATTGGCCCGAAAAGCTACATCTAGCCCTCTGGGGATACAGAACATCAGTCAGAACCGCCACAGGGGAGACTCCTTTCGTACTTACATACGGAATGGAAGCAATGTTACCAGTGGAATTGGAAATTCCATCCCTCCGAGTCCTCTTGGAAAACGGGATCAATGAAGTCGAATGGCTACAGATTGAAAGCCATGGAGCACACTCATGGAGCACACTCATGCCTACCAAAGCAGAATGGCCCGAGCATTTGATTAGAAAGTCAAGATCCGAGACATCAGAGAAGGCAACTTGGTTCTAAAGGAAAAGCCTCCTACGCAGACCAATCCCCTCGGAAAGTGGGAGCCTACCTGGATAGGCCCGTTCGTGGTACAAAGAATCTTCTCCGGAGGAGCCATGAAGTTAGCAGATTTGGACGAGAACCCTTTCGTTAACCCGTGAACGGAAGCAAGCTCCGCAGATACTTCATTTGAGGAAGAGCACGAGTCAACTCTCCTTCCCCATATACCACCCCTCAGTAAAATTAAAGCGCTAAAAGAGTAATACCCAACTGGATACATTCCCGATAATGATCCAGGTAAACAAAACAGGGTCGCACTTCTTTAATCTTTGTTTTTCTCAAATATCACCTAAAGTGTCGAACTACGGTGACCTGAGCCCCTTAGTCCAATTGTAAAAGGGGAACGTAGGTGTAAGTGCTCCAATTTGAGCTTGTTAGAATTTTCGTTATAAAATTAACGAAAGTTATAACAATTACTAACATTCCTAACAATCCTAACTTTTCTAACAAAGGGAGGGTAGAATGGGCATTGCCAAATGAAGTTAAACCAAGAAAAACATCTTAAAAAGCAAAACAAAAGAATAAAACCATAAATAGAATGGCTGGAAACAAAAAACTGGCTGTTAATTTGAATTTTGAAAAGAAATATTCTTCTTGTCCAAAGCTGGAGCTGCATTTAATGAACAGTGCACGCTGAGGGATCCCATCCGCGCGGACATGATTGCAATTTCCAGAGGGATATAAATTGAGCCCTCCAGTCACAAAAATAAGAAGGAAGAACACAATTGCAACGAACCTCTGGCGAAATATAGAGAGAAAACAGTGAGAATTCTCAAGAATTGTCACCTTTTTCTCTCCAATCTTTCCCAACTCATACTCATCCACTCACTCTCATATTCAAGCCCTAAACACTCATACACTCAAGCCAAACACTCAAGAACACAAGGAAGATTGGTAAACCCTCCTCTTCCTAACCCTAAATCTCATCCATGCATGCATCTTCAAACTACAAAATGTAGTTCTTTCATCTTCTTTCTCTAGATCTAAGAAGATCACCATGGAAGACCATCTCCATGGATGATCTTCTACAAAGATCAACATTATTTTCAAAGCTTTTCTTTCTTACTTGCAAAAATGCACTTTCAAAACCCTAAAAAACCATTTTCAAGCACTAAATCTTGATTTCAAAGGGTAAAATCCCCCTCCCCAAGCAAATGAAATGCTTAGTCCTAATGTACCCCAAGGATGGTTTGGTATAGTTGATTCACCACTAAAATGTCTAGTGATCACTAACCAAAACCTAGGGAAATGGGGACAAGCATGGATGCAAAACCCCCCTTAAAATCACATTTTCTTTCTTGAGAAGTTGCTGTCCAGTAGCAACTTTCTCAGACCTCAGTCCATGGTCTTAATTTTTGGACACAGATGAACTTGGAATTTGGTGTTTACTACAAAACACTTTTTGTAGCCAACATCCAGAGATTTCCAGACATATTTTTACCTTATTTTTTGGGTGAGTAAAACTCCTCTTTTCAATTTTTCTTTCAGAGGCTAGTTCATCAGCTTCTGGGAATCCAGATCTCATATCTGAGGTTTCCAGAAGGTTTTGACCCCTCAAATCTTCTCCAAAATGGAAATTTCTTTCACACAAAGTTTATTCAAGGAGTCTAGAGAAACTTTCATTCTCTGAGTTCATCCAGATTATGAAGTTTTAGGACCCTTGAATCCATTTCAAAATCAGGTGTCTGCTGCCATTTTCTTCTGGCAGAAGTGACTTCTCAACTTCAAAGGGTTTTTTGAGTACCAAATCTCAAACCAAAAATTCTCCAAAAAATCATGGGATCAGTTTAAAGTCTTAAAAAGACATCCCAATTTTTACTTTTTCCAGTTTCAACTTATTTTGGCCAAAACACACACACACACACACACACAAATGATTTTCAGCTTGGAAGACTCGTATTACGAGGCGCGTCGGAGTGCACACTAACGTCCTTCCCGACGCGTAACATGACCTCCCGAACCTAAATCTCTGATCTCGGGCTTTTTCAAAGTTTTGGCCCTTCAAAATTAAAATGGCGTGGCGACTCCGTTTTTCCGGTTTTATTTGTTTTTTCAAAGAAACGCAAAAATCGAATTTTTCCGCGAAAAAGGCAACACATCGTTACGGTGGCGACTCATTTGGGGACTAAGCTTTTTTAATAAAAAAATGGTATTCGGTATATTGGTGGAAACCACTAAATTTCCTGTTACCGCCTCCTAACACGAGCCGGGGATAAATTGTGGTCTAACAATCCCACGTACCGGTATCACCGTTTTCCAAAAAAAAAAAAAAAAGCTTTTGAGGGTCAAGCTTCCGTCCCGGCTTCGAAAATCATTTTTGTGTGTGTGTTGATTTTTGCACAGTTTTCATGTTGTTTTGGCCGCCTCGGAGAAATTCAAAATTTTGGCTTGTCGGAATAATGTCCCTAGCTGTCGGAATTTTCATGCTTACGTGCTTATATGCTCATAAAAAAAAATTCAAAAAAAAAAGATTTTCAAAAAAAAAAGAAAAGAAAATTTTAAAAAAAAAAAAATCATGCATCATATTTTTAAGACACATAAAAAAATGTCTATTTTACTCGAGAAAAAGAATATAGGCGCTTGCACACTACGCGCACGTGACCGTACCTTGCACACTACGTCCTTAACAGGGAAATCCTTGTCGCGGTCCGTTTGGTCTTATTACGCCTCTCGGATGAGCACGGGACTACCCAAACATCCCATGGAGCCTCGTGTCGACCATGCACTTGTCAAGTGACACACTTTGTCAGAGACCCGGTTGGTTTTTAGTACAGTGCGTGTCATGCCTGTCCGTGTATAGACCTTTCCTTTCAAGCCTTTGTCGGCATACCGACTCAATATCTCTCGGGTCCCTAATCGGTCGCTAATCGGTCGAAGTTACGCCGGTTTTCCGCCGCAGACTTTGACCAAGATATTGGCCAGGCGCCTTGACTTCGGCTACGGCGGCACAAATTATACACTGCGACTCCCGGCATTGACCTTGAGTCATCAAGGATTAACGGCTATTCCATGCCTAATTACGGCTTAGCCGACGACAAGTCAAGATCAATCTTGGACGCTTATCGGTCAAATCATGCCGACTTTTGTCGAGCCCTCGGACATAATCTTGACTTTCGACGTCGGCTTTGTCCGTAATTTACATCGAATGCTCGTTAAGACTCGATTACCCGCCGGACTTTTAGGATCGTTTTTCTTTCGGTCGGTGGGACCCGCTTGCCCTATAGGACCCTCGCCAGGGCTGTCCACGCTGGGAGGTCGAAATACGGAGTGGAATATGAGGGGCTTATAGACGTAGTGACGGGGCCCGGCGATCCGGGAATCGAGTAGTTTGCGAAAAAGAAGAGCAATCTTTTCCAACCGATTAGGTTAATAAAGCATGTTTTAAGTAAACGTGAACAAATAAGCGCATGTTGCATGAGCCAAAAGCCCAAACACCTACCCTCCTTCCATTCCCGGACATCGAACCTTCGTGTCCTTTCCCACGGCTCCGCACAAAGCTTGGTTTCGGGCACCGGGTCACCGTTTGATCAGGTTGGGAAGAGTCAAGCGCGTCATCGGCTTCGCCGTTTGTTCCGACTCCGGGTTTGAGAATGTACTGCATCGGCCGGTAATGATAGGGATAACGTTGCTCCGTCCTCCAAAATCCCTCGAACAGGAACCCGTGTATTGGATCCGAGTTGGTAGAACAAATGAGACTTCGACATGAGGCCCAAATTGATGACCTCTTGGGGGTAGTCGCAAGGCATGGTTTGACTATCAGTCTCAATTCCGATGGCACCTGTACCGCAAAGACATAAGAAGGTTCTCCTCCTCTTCTTAATAGTCCCGGATACAGCAAGATGCTACCCCAAGATTCCTATATTTCCACCGCGGGACTCACGCCGACTTACGAGGCAGCTGGCCCCCAAGCAGCGATCGGGGACGAAAGAGTTCGGTATGCGTCGGTTGTCCCCTCTCAAAGTGATGGTCCCACAAATATCGGCTGAGTGATGAAAATCGAAGCTTGATTAAAGAAATATGGTCGGCCATCAAATCCTGGAAGAACGCCGGAAACGAGACGGCGGGCTGGATTGAAGAGGCCACACGCCACTTTGGGACCTTAACAATATCCCAAGCGGCGGGGCTACCTTGAAGGACAAACATATGCCCGTTCCCGGGACCTCAATATCTCTCATTATCCGGCGGAGTCCAATCACTCGCTACCGGACGAGCCCGACGAATCCCCCGGACCGGTTCCACTCAAAGTCATTCCGGCACCGCTCAACACGAGGTCCCAAATCCGCCGCGGTAGTAGAACACATTTGGTGGGATATTTGTGGCTGTCCCGATTGCCTTGAAAGGGACTATCGGGATTGGATACACGAGGACCGTCCTCCTAAGAAAAGAAAATTTCCTCCCGGCCAAAAATTGAAGGAGAGATTCGAGGCCGGTGATAACGGTGTGGGAACGCTCGGGGAGCCATGCGGGGATTTGATTATTATGTACTCTACTCGGGTCGGTCTTCCCAAAGCAAAAAGGGATAAAAGAAGCGAGAAAAGCCTTGCCAACGACGGAATCGAGACCTTCGGATACCGGAAGTCTTTGCGAGCAGTCCAACCCCCTCGGGGTCGACGGGTTCGGTTGTCCGGCTCCCGAGTATACACCGATGAAGAAAAACCGACGCCGATGCAGCGCTCCCACTCAATCAACATGTTATTGGAGATGGCAACCGCCACAAAAGGCATCGGTATAACCCGGGGGCTTCGGCAAAGACTGCGCCTCGCAAGAAAAAGGCACGAAGTGACCGGCTTGATGACTCTCCATCGAGACAAGGACCAAATCTATGACCCTCACCTATATGGGAGTATGATCACCTTCTGCGATGAAGATTTGCCAAGAGATGTCTCCCAACACAATGAAGCTTTGTACATCACTATTCGGCTCAACACCATGTCACTCCACAGGGTATTAGTGGACAATGGATCATCGGTAAATGTCCTTCCCCTCGGCATGATGAGGGCCCTCCGCATAAATGAAAGGCGCGTGATCCCATCTACCGGTTGTCAAAGCCTACGACGGTTCGTCTCGTCCCGTGCAGGGACGGTGACTCTGGAACTGCAGTACGAAACCCAAATGGTGCCCGCGAAGTTCCATGTAATGGATATCCCCCTCAGAGTTCTGACCCTACTAGGGCGCCCTTGGTTGCATCACATGAAAGCCATAGCCTCCACTCTCCACCAATGCGTCAAATTCAATCAACCGGCGGGAGACCTTGAAGTCATAAGGGTGACGGTTTCCTCATAGGGGAACGAAGGTGAAACAATAGCCAAGAACGCCCACGGTCAAACACCGGGGCTACATCCTTCAAGAGGCAAGTCTCGCCGGCATCCTTTGGAATCCGGCCAATGCCAACTATGTCGACACACTCAAGCGGCGGACTCAGAAGAAGTTCGATTCATCAAATTCAATTGCTATTTCCAACACTTGGAGGCGTCTTGGAAGGAAATGCTGAACACCGCCATGATACGGGCACACAAGTCCCCGGTCCTCAATCACAGATTTGTCGATGCAAACCCATTCCTTGGCCTCGCCGGGCGAGAGGTTTTCATGATAAAAGTCGGCAAACAGACGGACTCGGCTCGAATCTATGAACGTCGTGTGGGACGTCCTCCTTGGCGAACTACACCTGCCAAGCCTTTCCGCTCGAGTATGGGACATGAGATTTTTCTAGCCGCTCACCGAGGCGCAATGCGTCCTTACATGCGGATTGAGCGATCGGATTATGACGAAACGGAAGTCCCTGCAGTGAGGAAGATCCCTACATCCACATGCTCGGTTCTCGAGATGCCAAACACGGTTGATTGGTTCGAGACAAAGAGATGATAGCAACGGCGAAGAGGGAGCACGAGACCATGCCTTTCCCGAGTTGTGAAGCCACCAACGGCGATGCCGCTAAAGAATTGGGAAACTCTCTCGGGCCCGTCCGCGACGAAGGAGGAAATGATCACCAAGCTTGGATTGGTCCCAGATCCTTTCGTGTCAACCTTTGTAAAGTCCTCAGAGTCTCTCATTGTTGAGTTCGGAGTCTCTCGAGTCGTCCAGCTGACCTCACGCTGAAGACTACGAGTACGCAGCCAACGTTGTATTCCCGCCGTCTTGATGAAATGATGAACCTTTACGAGTATCCCTTAATTGCCACTTTAACTAATGATGAATTAACTAATAATCTAAAAGCAGGTTAATAACGATTCACTAGATGAAGAGGCGGACACATTAAATGAACAATATATCAAAGAAATCTTTAAGCGGGTTGTCAGGAAAGAGGAAAATCGAGCCCCAGTGCTAGAAGAGATTTTGACAAGTGTGAATTTGGAGAACTACGGGAAGAGCCTAAAGAGACGCAGATTGGTAGTTTCTTGAAGGTGAAAGGGTTGCCCTAATCGTGTTGCTAAAAGAATTCGTGGATGTGTTCGCATGGTCCTATAAAGATATGCCGAGGCCTCGATCCTTCCATAGTTGAGCACCGAATACCGCTCGACCCGGAAGTCGAAGCCGATGCGAAGCTAAGAAGAATTAAGCCAGAATGGTCCTTACAAGTGAAAGAGGAAATAGAAAAAGATGCTCGGGCGGGGTTCATCGGGGTCATTGAATACCCAACATGGTGTCCAACATAGTGACGGTGACGAAGGCCAACGGAAAGATCCGATCTTTGCGTAGACTTCGGAGACTTGAACAAGCCGGTCAAAGACGATTTCCCCTGCGAAACATCGACATTTTGGTAGATTCCACGGCCAACCACGAAGTCAAATCTTTCGTCGATGGTTTGCCGGCTACAACCAAATCAAAATGGCGAGAAGAAGATCGAAGCCAAAACGGCCTTCCTGACCCCTTGGGGCACATACTGCTACACGGTCATTGCCATTCGGACTAAAGAATGCTTGGGCTACGTACCAGAAGGGCGGCTACGGCTGTTCCATGACATGATCCACAAAGAAATTGAGGTCTATGTGGACGACATGATAATACATTCCGAGAGGATCGAGATGGCCAGCACTTTGTTGATTTGAGAAAATTCTTCGGCCGCCTCAGAGACCACGGCATGAGGCTGAATCGGCCAAGTGCACCTTCGGTGTAAGACGGAAGGGCAAGGTACTAGGATATATGGTGACTGAACGGGGAATCGAAGTAGATCCCCGAAAATCAAGGCGATAGTTGAAATGAAGCCACCGCGGACAGACGAGAAGTGAAATCCTTCGTGGGAAGGCTATGCAATACATAAGCCGCTTTGTAAATCGGTGACCTCGATCTGAGCCAATCTTCAAGTTGATGAAAAAGAATGCCTACAGGAATGGACCCCGGAATGTCGGCTTGCCTTTGAACAAATTAAGGCATACCTCGTGAATCCCAGATTCTCTGCCCGCGCATCAATGAAAGCCGCTCTTGCTATATCTAAGCGTCACGGATACGGCAATTGGGGCTATGCTAGCTCAAAGAAGAAAAAGATTCCAAAGTCGAAACGCCATCTATTTAAGTAGCGAAAGCTCCCAAGGAAGCGAACTCAATTACTCGCTTGCGAGAAGACTTGCGCAGGGTTTAGTGCAGGTAGTGGGAAAATTGAAACACTACATGCGGTCTCACAGATACATCTTGTTTCAAGGATAGACCCCATCAAATATACGTTCGACAAGCCTTCCATCTCCATGAGATTGGCAAAATGGTCGTTCTTTTTGGCCGAATATGACATCGCTTATGTTTCAAGGAAATCCATAAAAAGGACGCATAATGGCGGAACATCGGCGATTTCCCAGTGATGAGTCAGGGACTGAACCTCAATTTCCCGATGATGGAATCTTCGCTCTAGAAGGAGAAAATCGGCGGCAACTCTTCTTCGACGGGCGTCAAACAAAAGGGGGAACGGGATAGGAATGCTTACGGTCGATCCTCTTGTGAACACGCCCCATGCTTGATGAGTTGAACTTCGAAGTCACCAATGACTGCCCCGAATATGAAGCTTGCATAGGCTGGGTTGGAAGCCGCCCTTGAAAGAAATATCAAGGAATTGGAGGTGTACGGTGACTGCCCTCATCATCAATCGGGTCTCTAACAAATGGAAGGCTAGTGGATCAGGGTTTGCGAAGTATCATGCTTACATGGAAGAGTTAGTAACTCAATTCAAAGAAATCGGCTTTCGTTACCACTTGAAGGGCAGAAACGAGGGTTCGCGGATGCTACGCTACGCTAGCCTCTCTTGTCGAAATACACGAAGGAAAGTCTGTTAAACCATTCGAGTCGGGAGAAGAGAAAACCCCGCTATTGCTTCGAAATTGAAGCGGAAGCGAGCGATCAATGATCCACAGTACACTCAGTTTACCGGTACACGAAGGATGGCGAGGCCTCTTTCAAAAACGAAGATGGGGAATATAAAGAAGGAATCGAAAGCAAAAAGTCTCTCGGCCACAGAGCGGCTCGCCTCCCATTTATGTTCTTTTGGGAAACATGTTATACAAAAAACGTTATCAAGGCCCCCTCTGCGATGTATCGGCAAAGCAAGAGGCTACCGAGACTCATGAAAGAAATACGTGGTGGTACTGCGGCCCTCACATGAATGCTCGAGCTACGATGCAAATCATGCGAGAATGGGGTATTTTTGGATCACCGTAGGCCAGCGCATCCGGTTGTCAAAAGGCTGCGACAAATGTCGGCGATACTCAAATCTTAATCACTTGCCTCCTCACGAGTTATCTTGCATGACAACCCCTTGGCCTTTCGTCACTTGGGGAATTGATGTCATAGAGCAAAATCACACCATCGAAGCGATAACGGCCACGAGTTCGTCTGGTAGCTAGTGGATTATTTCACCCAGTGGGTTGAAGCGAGTCCTACAAAATCCTCAATTCAAAGAAAGTCGCCCTCTTCATCAAAGAAAACATCATGTGCCGATACGGGTTGCCGGCCGAAATCATCTCGAGATAATGGATCCCACTTCGAAGGGAATGTGAAAAATTCTGGCGGAATTCCGAATAACCCGTCACCGTCATCACCCTACGGGCCCCAAACCAGCGGAGCCGTCGAAGCGGCCAAAGCAAGACTGCGGAAAATATCATCAGGAAAATGGGTGTCCAAGGCGAGAGATTGGCCCGAGAAGTTACACTGGCACTCTGGGGCTACAGGAACATCGGTCGGAACGGCAGCGGGAAACACCTTTTGCCCTCACATACGGAATGGGCCAGTACTCCCGATCGAGTGGAAATACCCTCGCTCAGGTATCTTGTTTGGAAAGCCCGATCAACGGTCGAATGGCTCCAGTCGCCATGACGAATTGGCCCTACTAGATGAACGCCGGCCCGAAGGCCATGGAACACATCCGGGCCTGCCAAGGAAGAATGGCGAGAGCCTTCGACAAGAAAGTAAAGCATCGGGAGATCCGAGAAGGTGATCTCGTTCTAAAAGAAAAACCCCGATCCGTATCAACCCTCTCGGCAAATGGGAGCTGTATGGGTCGGGCCATATGTCGTCCACGGAAGATCTTCTCCGAGGAGCCATGCAACTTGCGGACCTCGACGGGAATCCCTTTGTACACCCAAGTGAATGGTGACCAACAAGTTGCCAGCCGAGATACTACCAGCGTAAAAACACAAAAAAAAAAAAACAAAAAAAAAACAAAAAAAAACACAAAAAAAAGAGTGCTAAAAGAGTAATACCCAACTAGGTTAGATACCCGAAAGGGCGGCCTAGGTAAAAAAAAAAAAAAAAAAAAAAAAAAAAAAAAAAAAAAACACAAAAAAAAAAAGAGTGCTAAAAGAGTAATACCCAACTAGGTTAGAAACCCGAAAAGGGCGGCCTAGGTAAAAAAGCAGAGTTGCACCAAAAAAAAAAAAAAAAAAAAAACAAAAAAGAGTTCACAGCTTGAACTACGAAGACTGAGCTCCTCAAAATGAGGGGAACGTAGGCGGCGGAAGCCCGGTTCGGTCTAAAGCACAAATAAAAGCCATACTTTGGCATCAATACAATTGATCGACCATGAAAGCGTCTCGAAAAACTCTAAAGCAATTCAAATATTCATTACAAGTTAAAAGCTCTTTGATGAGTCTAAGCCCGATTCATTCCTACAACCGGCAACTGCTAAAGGAAAACTAAGATACATAATCAAACTAATGTGTACGTCATGGCAAGAAAGGGATACTTGGAAATCTCGTGAGTCGCTCCAAGCCACTGCGTCGGCCTCTCCCTTCTTCTTCCCTTCCGAGTCTTTCTCTTACGAGCCGGAAAAATGTCGGTACTCCTCCTACCAAGCTCTGGTATAGGAACAGGGTCTATCAGAACCGGCCTGTCCCATCGTGGCCTTAGTAGCCACAGCGTCGTCCCTCATCTCCTGTAACCTAGCCGTAACATAGGAGCCCTCCTCTCTGTCTCTTGACGTAAGCCTCATAATCCGGCCACAGCGTCCCTCTCACGGTCATGAGGGTTGGCCCTCGCCTCGGCCCTCCTCATCTCGAAGCAGTGCGGTCCTCCGCACCTCTGATGGCCTCACGCCGTCTCAGAAATAGCCACTGAGTCTCTCCAGATGCCCCTCGTACCAATCAGCAGGGTACCAAGTGGTCGGGAACACCGGTCTCGGGCCTTTGAGAATGACCCGAGGAGGAAAGGCATCGTACCTCCATACTCGGGAAAGAAATGGAAACAGGGATCATCCATGGAAGCAGGAGCCGCCACCACGGTGGCTACATCATCAAAGCCCTCGAAAGGAACACCGCTCCCGAAGCCAAGCTGCCTAAGGACCAGAGCCGAATGTAGAAGCTGGGCTGAGAAAGCCCGGAAGCATAACCACATGGGACCCGTCTACGAAGCACTCGCGAGTCTCCGCCCATGAGGCACCAACCATCGATATCTTGATCCCGGCGACCCGCCATCCAAGCGCGCCCACGAGCCACGATCATCAAAATCTACATTCAACACCTCTCCTGGCAAAAGTGCAAGGCACGATCATATCGAGAGGTTTCCCGAAGAACCCCCAAACGCTCCATCGGCCACGGGGTCAAGAGAAACGGGCTGCCGTGCATGTACCGCCGTCCGGTAGCTAATCTGTCCGAGAGCATGAAAAGTCTCCCCAAGAATCGAAGGAACGACATCTGCGCCGAGCGACAATGGACGACAACATCTGAGCAGAGATCGATGGCAAATCCCGAAGGAATAGACCATGAACAAAGTGCCGAACATGCAAAGTGCAAAGGCATCCCGATAGGCGTCATCCACCAAGCCTAAGCCCCTAAATCTGTCGGGAAGACCGGAAATATCAAAATGGTCGGGACCGCGGATCATGCCTCGTGCTTCCTCCGGGGAAAGATGAAGAAGGTGGCACAACTTGTCAACAGCTCCTCACAGACAAAGGAATTGCTATCTCCTCCACCTCCGACCTCCAAGCAAGGCCCAAAATTCTTCCACAGTCGGAACAATCTCGTTGAAGGAAAGGCAAAAGACATGCCTTCTAGTATCCCAAAACGAAGAAGAAGCCCTTAAGAGGTCATAATCCGGAACCAATTCTTTGAGAGACCACAAGCATCGTACCTTGTACCGTTCTTCAAAGAAAGACCTTCTCTCATGCATAATTTCCCGGGACCAATCCTTGAACTTGTTGAAAAATGACATTTGGGACTCTTGGGACAATTTTGAGGGAGCTTTTCTAAGGCTTTCCATGGTTTTTTCTCTCTTCCTCCCGAAAATGAGTGTTTGACTGGAGGTTGAAGAAGATATTTGAATTTGAAATAAAGCAAAGCCGGTTTAAAGCAAAATCAAGGGGCAGTGTCGAATGCTGTCCTCATCCGCGCGGATACGTTTGCTCCCCATCGAAAAATTCTGCCATCCAAGCTGCTACACCAAAAAGGGAATATTCCGTCCCGGTTGCTCGAAACTTGTGCAAAAACCCTCCCCAAACCGAGATCATATACCAAACACCCTTGCAAAAAAAAAAACCAAGGCTCATGCAACACTGCATTCATATTGCATTGCATTCATAAAATAAAATCCTAAATTATTACATTCCAAAAAAAAAGGAAGTGTGCATAAAAAAAAAACAAAACACAAACAAACATAAATAAAACCCTAAATTATTACATCAAAAAAAAAAAAATGTGCATGATCTGTACAAATCTAAATCTAAAAAAAAAAATAATAAAAAATCAATCGGAGTCTCCAGCGCCCGATGTCTCCCCCCGGCCCCTCTTGCGACTCGGGCCCGCCTCGTCAGGAGCCCTGAAAGTCTCGGGCTCAGAATCGTCCTCATCTCCAGAAAGAGGCTCGTCGGGACCAGCGGCACACTCGATAGGGTAAACCCGGATCCCTGAAGAAATCGAATCCAGAAGGTGAAGGCGTCAGACTCACGAACATACGGAGGCGACCCACCATGCCGCGGACGTGTCCCACTGCCCGTGCGGATCCCCAAGAATGACGTGATCAGAAGGCGGTGCCGCGCGGTGATCAATGAGAGGAGAAAGAGGGGTCTCGGAAGAAGTCTCAGGGAATAGGAGAAGCCTCCCAGTCGGACGGAGTGCCGGCCGTGGTCTCCTCGCCCTAGCTGAGGTGCCCATGAGCAACCATCCTCCGTATGAACCTCTTGGCTCGATCACTTGCTTCGTCAGTGTCTCGACGACCACCTCCAGCGCACAAAAGCAAAAGCGTCAAAAAAAAAAGAAGTGATGCTAGAGATGATGAAACAAAAGAAAGAAAAGAAGGGGGAAAAGGTGAAGCCATACCTTCATACCGGGACGAGGCCGGAAAGCTCGTGGAAGCCGCTCGGGGTGAGGGATCTGCACCCTCGATCGGGACCCCATCCTGGATGTAGGAAAAATCCGTCAGGGTACCGCGGGGATCCCGAGCCCCTCCCTCTGCAAAACACGAGGCATCCTCGGCCTCCTCAAGACGAACGTCGCATATGGCTCGATCGCCACGAAGTCAGAAGTGCGGCTGCTCGGTAATCATCCCAGGGTCACGGACCGATCGCTCGGATGCATCATATCGGCGGGAGGCTCCACCGGTGTCCTGAGCGAGTTCACGCCATGCGACGACGTCACCCTCTCTCCCGGATAATATGCACGTCGCGAGTCGAGGCCCCTCAAAATCCTCCAGTGCACCGTCCGGATCTCGGCGCCCTTCGGCACGCTACCTCAAAGCGATCCCGGGGGAAGAATATCATCCCCTCATCCGTCTCGGCCTCCGTCAAAGGAAGGCAATCCGCGTACGAGAGTCGTGCGCCCCCTGGAGCTTATCTTTTCCGGGCAGGCTTGGACCGAGGCTGCATGGCCGGATACGCCCCAGAGACGTGCGCCTCGAGGCGCCTCCGCACCGTGACGTGGAAAAACTCCAACGCCCGTACATCTGCGAAAGGTAAAAATCCAATCAATCCGGTGCAAATAAAAGTGCGTGCTCAAAGGAAAGAGGAAAGCAAAGAGAGCTTATACCTCGGAGCAAACTCGAAGCGTGCAGTACAAGGAGCTCACGGCCTTCCAGGTGTATCTATCAGAAGCGAAGTACGGCTCGGCCCGGCCGGCCTCCCGGGGAAATATCTCCAACCGTCTCCATGTCCTCCAAGGACCTCGGCAGGCAAAGACCGCCGTCCCTCGGCATGACCAAAGAGCGTGCTCGGGAAAGAAAACCACAGGAAGGACCTAGCAATCTGCTCGGCGCTAAACCTATCCTCCCGAGCCTCGTAACTCGCCATGGTCTCCACGATCTTGCCGTAGACCACGGCATACTCCATCCCCATCCCCTTTTTGGGAATAGGGGAAAATCCAAGAAAGCACTGGAGTCCGCGTCGCTTTGTAGCCATCTCTCCACTCAATCTTTGCGTCCATTGAAGGGCAGACCGTGATCGCGGCATAGTCGGAAGGCGTAGCGGTCGCCTCGCCCCGGAAGAAGTGGAAGGTGTGGGTCGCGTCCCACGATCTTGCGCGAGCAAACATCAGCCCTTGCGCTTAGGGAACTTGACCGATCCCCTCAAGCACTCGACAAACTCCCAGAGCCGTCTCGACAACGTCTGTCTCGGACTCGGCAAAGCTCCTCGGCCCGCATTCGGAAGCCGGTCCCACAAGTCAATGGAGACTCCACCGATCCTCGAGTCTTCATTTTGTTCGGTTGCTCAAAGTCACAAAACGGTTTCCGCCTAAAAAAAAAAAAAGAGAGAAAATGTCAAAAAGATTGCATTTGCATTAAAAAAAAAAAAAAGAAGAAATTTCGACAGCATAACAGCATACAATGAGCATAGCCCCATTTTTCTCGCATGAAATAAAACAATTTTCAGCAAGTCCCAATGCATTCATAAAAAAAAAAGATGCATTCCTACGCGAGTAAAAACTCCGTCCCATTTTCAAAAAAAAAAAAATGCATATATGCATATCATCCATCTTACATGCAACGGGAGGAAAAATCCGTCCCACTTTTCAAAAAAAAAAATCCTAAACATGCATACATCTCATATTGGCAAAATGCCCATTCTTTCCAAACAAAATGCATGCATTGCATCATCATCAAAATTCAATTTCAAAAAAAAAATCATCATCAAGAACATGCAATATTCAATTTCAAAAAAAAAAATCACAATTCTTCGAATTTTCACATGCAATTTTCGAATTAAAAAAAAAAATGTGGCAAAAATGCCAATTCTTTTCCCAAGCAAAATGCACATTTTTGGGACACTCACAAATTCATTGCAACATTGCATATCATCAATATCAATATTCAATATTCAAAAAAAAAAATTCAAAAATCACCCAAAAATTTCAAGCAAGAAATCGACAAGAGGATCAAGAGGATTCGAAGTATACCGTTCGGAGATGCGGATCCGAAGCCCAATGTTGCCAAGCATCGGGGTAATGCTCCTCCTCGACCGATTGCGAAAGATTGTAATGCCTCCTCATCCGGACGAGCTCAATCGCCTCTCCGCTATAGGACCACGCCCTTGGCCTTGAAAAGCGCCTTCCCGAAGTGTTCCATTGCTCAAAAAATCGAAGAAATCGGACGAATTTTGAAGCTCCTAGGCCAACAATGGCGGCTCTGCTCTCTCTCTCTCGTACGTGTTCAAAAAATTGAATGGGGAAGAAGAAGGGCGTTGGCCCCATTAATACCCTGACTTTCCATCCCTATCCGCGGATAGGTTTGCAAGGGTCAAAATGACCCTTTTGCCCCTTAAAATTTCAGGACTCTGCAATCCATTCCCCAACTTGACAAAGTTAACCAAAGTTAACCAAAGTCAGCCCCTTGTCAAGAAAATTACTCCCGGCAGTCAAACGTAAGACCGAGTGCCCCAGAGAAAGATAACGGATCCGTATCTTTCATCAAAAAGTACCCCGGCCAGTCAAACGTAAGGCCAAGTGCCCGAGAAAGAATAACGAGATCCGTATCTTTCATCAAAATTACACCGGCGATCAAACGTAAGACCGAGTAACACGAGAAAGATAACGAGATCCCGTATCTTTCATCAAAATTATCCCGGCAGTCAAGCGTAAGACCGAGTGCCCGAGAAAGATAACGAGATCCGAATCTTTCATCAAAATTACCGGCGAGTCAAGCGTAAGCCGAGGTGCCACGAGAAAGATGCGAGATCCCGTATCTTTCATCAAAATCATCCAGCGGCGATCAAGCGTAAGCCGATTTCCCGCACGAGAAAATAACGCGTCTACAGTATTTTCAGCAAGCAGGCTAACGAAATCCCAGCAGAAAGTTAACGGAATCCCAAAAGCCAACGGAATCTCGAAGTAGTACTCGAAACTACGAAAGGGCTTGATTCCCAGCTAGGGATCAACAGGTAGCCTATCATTAGGTCCGCAGCCCCGACCCAGAAAGCGGTCACCCTCTCCTTGGCAAGCGGGCGAAGTCCGAACTACGAAAGGCCATTTCAAATCGTAAGGTCCGAGGCGCCAAAGGCCATCATCATCAAGGTCCAGGCGCTACAAAAGCCATCTTCAAGGTCAAGGTCGAACACCTAAAAAGCTATCATCATCAAGGTTCCCAGGCGCCTAAAAGCGCCATCTTCAAGGTCCGAGGCACCTAAAAAGCTATCATCATCAAGGTTCGAGGCACCTAAACGCCATCATCAAGGTTCGAGGCACCTAAAACGCCATCTTCAAGGTTCGAGGCACCTAAAGCGCCATCTCGAGGCACCTAAACGCCATCTCCAAGGTTTGAGGCACCTAAGACGCTATCAAGCGATAATCATCCCAATCGCAATCATCCCACAGTGAGAGACCAAAAATGGTCATTCCTATCCCAGCGGAGGCGGATAGCCATCGAGACCAAAAATGGTCATCGCTTATCCCCGACGAGTTTCTTTCCGGCAAGCATTTTGTAGAACTCGCTCACCGGGTTCGAGGCACCTAAAACGCCATCATCTCGGGGTCAGCCCTGAACTACGACGGCTTGATTCCCATTCGGGATACGTAGGTAACTATCGCTGGGTTCGAGCCACCCGATCCACCGTCATCATCTGCCAAATATGGAGCCTTACTCTTATCGGCCGGCCCCGCTTCCTTCGAAGCGCCGTCGCCGAGGGGCTGCTGTAAGTGCTCAATTTGAGCTTGTTAGAATTTTCGTTATAAAATTAGCGAAAGTTATAACAATTACTAACATTCCTAACAATCCTAACTTTTCTAACAAAGGGAGGGTAGAATGGAGCATTGCCAAATGAAGTTAAACCAAGAAAAGCATCTTAAAAAGCAAAACAAAAGAATAAAACCATAAATAGAATGTGGAAACAAAAAGCTGGATACATTAATTTGAATTTTGAAAAGAAATATTCTTCTTGTCGAAAGTGCAGTCGCATTTAATGAACGATTACTTATTTGAGGATCCCATCCGCGCGGACATGATTGCAATTTCCAGAGGGCTATAAATTGAGCCCTCCAGTCACAAAAATAAGAAGGAAGAACACAAAATGCAACGAAGTTCTGGCGAAATATAGAGAGAAAACAGTGAGAATTCTCAAGAATTGTCACCTTTTCTCTCTCAATCTTTCCCAACTCATACTCATCCACTCACTCTCATATTCCAAGCCCTAAACACTCATACACTCAAGCCAAACACTCAAGAACACAAGGAAGATTGGTAAACCCTCCTCTTCCTAACCCTAAATCTCATCCATGCATGCATCTTCAAACTACAAAATGTAGTTCTTTCATCTTCTTTCTCTAGATCTAAGAAGATCACCATGGAAGACCATCTCCATGGATGATCTTCTACAAAGATCAACATTATTTTCAAAGCTTTTCTTTCTTACTTGCAAAAATGCACTTTCAAAACCCTAAAAAACCATTTTCAAGCACTAAATCTTGATTTCAAAGGGTAAAATCCCCCTCCCCAAGCAAATGAAATGCTTAGTCCTAATGTACCCCAAGGATGGTTTGGTATAGTTGATTCACCACTAAAATGTCTAGTGATCACTAACCAAAACCTAGGGAAATGGGGACAAGCATGGATGCAAAACCCCCCTTAAAATCACATTTTCTTTCTTGAGAAGTTGCTGTCCAGTAGCAACTTTCTCAGACCTCAGTCCATGGTCTTAATTTTTGGACACAGATGAACTTGGAATTTGGTGTTTACTACAAAACACTTTTTGTAGCCAACATCCAGAGCTTTCCAGACATATTTTTACCTTATTTTTTGGGTGAGTAAAACTCCTCTTTTCAATTTTTCTTTCAGAGGCTAGTTCATCAGCTTCTGGGAATCCAGATCTCATATCTGAGGTTTCCAGAAGGTTTTGACCCCTCAAATCTTCTCCAAAATGGAAATTTCTTTCACACAAAGTTTATTCAAGGAGTCTAGAGAAACTTTCATTCTCTGAGTTCATCCAGATTATGAATTTTTAGGACCCTTGAATCCATTTCAAAATCAGGTGTCTGCTGCCATTTTCTTCTGGCAGAAGTGACTTCTCAACTTCAAAGGGTTTTTTGAGTACCAAATCTCAAACCAAAAATTCTCCAAAAAATCATGGGATCAGTTTAAAGTCTTAAAAAGACATCCCAATTTTTACTTTTTCCAGTTTCAACTTATTTTGGCCAAAACACACACACACACACACAGAAATGATTTTCAGCTTGGAAGACTCGTTTTACGAGGCGCGTCGGGTGCACACTAACGTCCTTCCCGACGCGTAACATGACCTCCGAACCTAAATCTCTGATCTCGGGCTTTTTTCAAAGTTTTGGCCCTTCAAAATTAAAATGGCGTGGCGACTCCGTTTTTTCCGGTTTTATTTGTTTTTTCAAAGAAACGCAAAAATCGAATTTTTCCCGCGAAAAAGGCAACACATCGTTACAGTAGGCAGCCATCATTGGTTCGGTCTCAAAAAAAAAACAAAAACAAATAAGCATCAATTGCTTGTGTTTCGAAAAACTCTTTTCAATTAACCTACAAATTCATTACGGTTAAAACAATCTTTGATGAGTTCAAGCACGGTCAACTCTTGACTCGCTACACGCTAGCAAAACTACAATAAAACATTAATCAGTTAATGTGTCTGCAATGACAGTGGGTGGATACTCCGGAGAGCAAGGTCAACCTAGTCTCCCGTACTTGGTCCTTCGTCCTTCTTCCCCTTCCCTTTTCCGCGGCGAGTATTCTTCACCTTCACAGGGAATATTCCCGTAGTCCTTCTACCCGGCTCAGGGACCCTTCCCGACGCCTCCGTCAAATCGGCAGCTGCCAACGCAGCCCTTTCCCTAGCTCTGTCTTGAGCTGCCTCTCTTCGAGCCATCATGACCGTGCTTTGATCGGCCTCCCGACTAGCATTGGCCTCATAGTCAGCCATGTCGTCCCCAGTACGATCCTGAGGGTTAGCCCCCGCTTCGGCCCTCCTCAAAGTTGAGCCGTCAGGGTAATCAAGGCCCAACAGCTCCCTCCGTCTCCACAAAATGGCCATCTGTGTCTCCCCCATACACTCTTCGTACCAGTTCAGATACTGCGTAGACAGAACAGTGCCCCCTCTCCGGTGAAAGAGAACCCTGGCAGGAAAGGACGTGTATTGCCACAACCGCATGAGAAGCAATAGCGTCGAAGGATCTTCCATTAGCAGAGATCCCACCTCGAAGGTAGCAGCATGACCCGAGCAGTCAATGGCTTTGCTCCGGCCCGTACTGTCGCAGCACCAAGGATGGAATGTAGAAAGTAGTCTGGGACAACCCCGGTACTCAGACAACCAAAAGACCCTCCTGAGCGGTCTGACAAGTCTGTAGCTTCCAATGAGGAACCCACCATCGCAAGTGATACGTGCGGAGTCTGGTCATCCAGAGCTCCAGTTCGGCCTGATCGCCCCTATCACCAGAGGACGTCGAGAAAAGGACCAAGTATCACAAGACACTGGCACCTCGGGCATCATCTTCAATCTCTCCCTCAACCACCTAGTGAGCATAGTGGGACTCCCTCCCCACATGTATCGGCTGCCGGTCGTCATCCGACCTATGCTAGGAACGTCTCGCCCAGGACCAAAGGCACGATGTCTCCCCCGTTCTGGCACTGCCTCACCAGGTTCAGTACACTGTGATGGTACACACCCAGGGACGTGAATGTGAACAAAGTAGCAATCGCACACAGAGCAAACGCGTCCCACGCAAAAATGCTACCCTCAACACCGGCAAATTTATCGGGCAGCCCCAAAATGTCAACATAATCTGTGTTCAGTAATAGCATCCCGTATGCTTCTTCAGCTGAGATACCAAGCAGAGACACTAACTTCTCAACAGTGGCCATGCCACCCGCCAAGGGAAGAACTAGCTGTCCCATCTCAAGTCCTCCTAAAATGGCCCAAAAATCTTCAAACGCGGGAGTAATCTCGTTGTACGAAAAGTTGTACACATGCCTCCGTACGTCCCAGAAACGAGCCGCAGCTTTCAAAAGATCCCAATCTGGAATAAGCTCCTTCAAAGCCCAAACAGATTTCATCCCGTAACAACCCTCGAAAAAACCCTTGTTTTGCCTCGTGTGGTGCCGTACCCACGACTGGAAATTGTCCAAGTATCGCTCTTGCATCTGAGATGATAGCCTAGGAAATGGAGCCATGAAAAAAGCAAAGAAAACCTTCAAGAATTTGAGAGAAATTCTGTTAATTGATCGAAGCAAACGTGCAGTTTTCACAAATTGCAAAAGCTGAACTGCAATTTAAAAGAATCTGGAAATTGAGTCCAAGTCCGGCCGGACTGTTTCTCAAGTTGACTGGGTCAACTCTGCAGCCAGATGCTTTCAATTTGGAAACATTTCCAAACCATACCCTGTTCAAGTCTCTTTGAAACTGCATACACCCCTAGTTTCAATCAACCACTGCCAACACCACTTTCGCCCCGGGCTCGTGCAACAGTGCAATTAATTAAATAACAGTGCATATAGGCATAAATTTTGACCAGTTAGAATATTTGTGCATGTTTCATTTTTATTTATTTTTGATCAACCTACTTGCTTATTTACCAAAATAAAAGAAGGTAATCACTAAATAAATGTGCAAAATAGAGGTTCCGCCTCAAGGGCGCCTTTTCAAGTACAAGTCAAATCATTTGGAAAATACACACATTTTGTCTAAAAATAAAGCAAAAGAGGACTACTCAGAGTCCTGCTCGTCATCCGAGCACTTAATGTACTGCCCCGCAGCAGTCGGGTCCACCGAGTATAGGTACTCTCCAAATTCCTTCAGGCGGGAATACGAGAAAGGTTGCCTCTGCTCCTGTGCCCTCGAGGACTCTCCCTGTTCATGCCCCGAGTACGAAGAGTGACGAGCTCCGAACCCCGCCGTCTCGCCAGAGAACTGGTCAAACCTCTGCGTAAAGTCTCTCCCACCAGCCGTGGAGGCAGACGAATCTCTCGCTGCAGATGGCCTAGATGGCCTCGGCTCATGCACAGCCGCACTCCTCCGGGAATTGCACCGCAGGAACTCCACGAGTCTCCTGGCGTAGTTGGCCCACCCGTCCAATTGTCTCACGGCCTGGTTGTACGTACGGCCAGACACCTGCAAACCAGGAAAGTCGTCAAAAGATAAACAGACAGCACAGATGCAACATTTGCAGAATGCTACTATCAAGTACAGAAAATCAAAAGCACTCACCATAGCATTGGGGTCCACTCTGTACCGAGGTCTCGTCTCCTCCGGAATAGGGATCACCAACCGCCTGCGAGAACCGTCCAGCCCCTCATACGCCAGCCTAGCGCGAGGGAGCGGGTAGTCTCGGGGATATCCAGGGCCCTCGCCCTCCCTGTGCAGCACCTGCGGGCTCCTCAGCCTCGTCCTCAAGAAGATGTCATAGTCGGCACCCTCTATGATAAACTCGGTATAGAACACGCCCTGTCAATAACGCTCCAGATCCTCCATTGGTATCAACAAAGGATGCTGCATGTGTGGAGGCGGGTCCATCGGCACCAAAGGAAGGGACCCCTGACCATGCTGATAGGTCACCCTCTCCCCCAGATACATCGCGTCACAGTGAAGTCCCACCAGCAGCTTCCGCCGACGTGTGACCTCCCTAGCAGCCTGAACCACAACAAGATTAATCCGGTTCCACCAAGTCAGCTGGATCTGCCCAAAAAACTCTCGGCTCAGGGCCAGAGACACCTCCTCGTAAGTCAGCCGAGTACCCTCCCTCGATGACGCCGGCTTCTTCACCTCCTTCTGCCAAATCAACATGGCAGGGAACAAGGACTCATACGCCTCCTTGATCTCCCATCTCTACGGGCGGAACACCTCCAAAGCCCACACCTGTCAAGCACATGGAAAGTTATGTCAGCTACAAAGCAGATACATACGAGTACAAAAATGAGACAAGGAAGAGAAAAAGACGGGAACTTACATCCAAAGCAAACGAAAAGCAGCATAAGGTGTTCTCCTCTCCCCGCGAGAACCTATCCAAGGCGTGGTAGAGCTCGGCCAGTCTAGCCTCCCCCCATGCGAACCCTCTCACGACGTCAAGATCAGTCAGCGAGCCAAGCAAAGGGAAGTGACAGGATGTGTCAGAAGTAGGAAACAGGGTCGCTGACAAAGCAAACCATATGAACCCTCGAGCCAGACGCTCTGCGGTCATCCTCGGAGACCCCTCCACATAAGCAATAATACCCCTCCTCAGATGAGCCTTCATCGGCCCGTACCGAATACCTAAGCCCATGGCATCAACAATATCAAAACCCAGCATCTCCGACAACTGCCCCGGGGTGTAGCTATCCACCCACACCATCGTGTTGCCCCAGAATGGCAACCCAGTGATCGCCGCAAAGTCACTGGGAGTCACAGTCGCCTCCCCCCACCTGAAGTGAAAAGTGTGGGTCGTGTCCCACCAGTACTCGCTCAAGGCAACGTACAAGGCCCTCACCCTTTGTGTCGAAGCCACCGCGGCTACGACACTAATGAATCCAGCCAAACCGGAGTCAACCACAAACTGATGTGGACTCCTCTCTCCATCCCGAGCCTCGTCTGGGAGTATCTCCCACAGTGCTCTAACTGCCTCGAAGGCTCCCCGGCTCTTCAAGTTACGAACGTCAACTGTCCCTCGCCCCTGCAGGTGAACACGGCAAGAATACGTTAATACAGAAACGACATCAACAGAATGCACGAACGCATGTCAAAATGATGAAACACAGAGATAGTTCTCATTTTCCTAAAATATGTCCATCCCGGTTGGAGTATTAACTGTCCAAAATCCCAAAAGTTCAAAACATTTTGAAAACTCCGTCGAATTCGGGAATTTCAAAACATTTCGAAAACTCCGTCGAATTAGGAAATTTCAAAACATTTCGAAAACTCCGTCGAATTCGGAACTTTCAAAACCCTTCGAAAACTCCGTCGAGTTCGGAACTTTCAAATCATTTCGAACATTTCGAAAAAAATTACTCCGTCCCGAATTAAATTTACTTTAATTTCGGAAAACACCTCTAGGCATGGAATTTTGCAACCAAAATTTTTATATCATCTACCCATATTGTCAATTGAACTACACTCTAGTCAATTTCGACAAAGGCGCATAGCAAAGTCAAAAGCCCCAATTCGGGCACCAAGAACCCTAACTCATTTCTAGTCAAATTCTTAAAATTTAAAGAATGCACATTCTTAAAAATTAACGGAATTTAGAGGAATTTTACCTGTCTTTCGATCCCTCCCTTGGATTTGTGAGTGTCCCGAGCCGGATAAAACTCCGACGGATCCACGGGAAGAACGGTGGTTCAAATGGTCCTCACCAACCTCGTTCTTCCGTTGTCGGTCCTCCTAAGGCGAGCCATTGGTCCCAAATCGGCATCCATGTTGATTTTCCCTTGAAAATTTGAACAAAACTCGCGAAATGGAGGAGATTTTCTTCTCTCTTTTCTCTCTTCCTTGCCAATTTGGCCCCTCAGCTTCTCACAGTTTCAATTTTACCCTTTTGGCCCCCAAAAGTGTAAAATTTCCCCAAGTTAGACCTTTCTAACACCCCCTCCCCCGAGGTTAAGTCCCGTTAGTTCCTCACTAACGTTCGTCTCCAGACGTTAAATTCCCAGTTAGTTTTCACTAACGTTCGTCTCCAGACGTTAAATTCTCAGTTAGTTTTCACTAACGTTCGTCTCAAGACCTTAAATTCTCAGTTAGTTTTCACTAACGTTCGTCTCCAGACGTTAAATTCTCAGTTAGTTTTCACTAACGTTCGTCTCCAGACGTTAAATTCTCAGTTAGTTTTCACTAACGTTCGTCTCCAGACGTTAAATCTCAATTTGATGCTTGACATTCAAACGCTCACTTCCGTCTCAAACCAACGTTTGACATTCAAACGCTCACTTCCATCCCAAGTCGACGTTTGACATTCAAACGCTCATTTCCGCCCCAAACCGACGTTTGACATTCAAACGCTCAGTCCCGTCTTCGGACATTAAATCATAACTCCGTCTCCCGACGTCAAAATTCCCATTGGTTTTCACCAACATTCGTCTCCCCGGCCGCCAGTCGTAAGCCCGATCATCCCAAATCAGCGGCCATCGAGGTAAGCCCGCACAACAATCCCTCTTCGGCCATCTTCGTAAGTCCGAATACCTTTTCACTCCAGCAAGTGAACCTTCATTTCCCCGGCAGTCATCGTAAGCCCGACCATCCCAAATCAGCGGCCATCAAGGTAAGCCCGCGCAACAATCCCTCTCCAGGCCATTCCTCCACAGCAGGATCCTAAGACCATCCGTCTAAGAAGAAACGTCAATCAATCCCCTCAGTTCCTAACTATCTTTATTAGCACTCTGGACGCTTTTCCCCAGCAAAGTGTCAGTATCTCCCGAGACCACATCCCGTTCTTAACCCCTTCGTTAGAACGTTAATCCTTCCGTGTTGTTAATAGCGTCAGTTTAATACAACCACTCCCATCATTGCCACCCTATCCCCAGCGGATAAACCTGGCCGTCATCATGAGTCCAGCACTCAAGGCATGAACGCCTTCATCTCAGGATAAACGCATCCTCGGAACACCGGTCTGAGGCGCCACACGCCCTCGAATGTTTCAGTAACTCCGGTCTGAGGCGCCACACGCCCTCGTATGTTTCAGTAACTCCGGTCTGAGGCGCCACACGCCCTCGTATGTTTCAGCAACACCGATCTGAGGTGCCACACGCCTTCGTATATTCCAGCAACCCCGGTCTGAGGAGCCACACGCCCTCGTATGTTCCAGCAACCCCAGTTTGAGGCGCCATACGCCCTCGTATGTTCCAGTAACTTTGGTCTGAGGCGCCACACCCCCTCGTATGTTCCAGCAACCTCGGTCTGAGGTGCCACACGCCCTCAAATGTTTCAGAAATCCCAGGTTCAGACGCCTCACAATAGTCTCCATTCAGGTTCAGGTACCTTGCAATGGTCTCACTTAGGTTCAGATGCCTCCCAACAGTCTCGCTTAGGTCAAGGTCCCCATGCGCGGCTCCTTGCACCTACGAAATACGATCGGCTTGATTCCCGCTCGGGATACGTAGGAATCCTTTCGCTAAGGGTCCAGCCAACTGACCACCCAGGTCTTTCAAAGTTAGGCATCCCCTGATTTGGATCCTTATCTTTATTCAATGACCCCACTTCCTTCGGAAGTGATGTCGCTGAGGGGCTAACTGTAAGTACCCAAATCCGAATCGTTAAAATCCGTTAAAAGTTAACCGAAATCCGTTAACTAGTTCGCTCCAGGTTAACCGAAACCCGTTAAGCTCACTGTTCTCAAGCCAACGAGACGTCCCGGGACTGCCCCTTGCATCCCAACGTCAAAGCATACTCAACACACGTCGTCGCATGTAAAAGTACAGCTTTTCCTGAAAAATGCACTTTTCGACACTTTTCGGGGGAGTTTCGGACATTTTCCGGACAATTATTTAAAAAACGGACAAAATCGGGAATAATGGCACGATATTCCATGCCCTGGTGAGTCACAGGACACGTGGCACGCATGCCACAGCTCCCTTGTCAACCTCAATCAGATTTCAGTGTGAAAAGACTAAAATACCCCTGGTATGCAGTCCAAGTCCGGCCAGACTCTTTTGCAGGCAAACCAGAGTTACCAGCAAGTCCCTCCAATTTCTAAAGTTTCACAAAATCCCCTGGAATTCAGCCTAAGTCCGTCCGAACTCTTTTGCAAATTTCACCTATAAATACAGAGGTCTGTTAACATTCAAAAAAAAGAAAAAACTTAACATTTTCTCTCCACAGCCACGGCCCAAGCCATTTCCTCCCTCTCCCGAGCCCCGTTTTGCCTCGATTTGCGTGAAAATCCCATATTTCAACCAAACACGAACCAAAACACCTCAAAATACCGTTCCAAATACTAAATCGTATCCCGTATACGCCTCCCGAGCCAAAAGAGTCAACCCCTAGCCATAGGTAACACTCTCACTCCCTAAACTCTCGTTCCGTCTCGGTTTACGCGCCAGTCGCTACAACCGTTTCGGACGAACGTTGTTGAAATGTAGATGTCACCGTCTAATGGGGTTCGATACGTTTTAGTCCCTGAAGAGAAGTAATCTCGGGTTAAAACGGCGTTCCGGCCCCGTTCCGTTACTTTTTATGTCATTTACAATTCCGGATCGTTTGATCCGTCGAACGTCATTTACTTTTATGTCATTTACAAATTCCGGATCGTTTGATCCGTTGATCGTCATTTACTTTTACGCAACTTTATAATTCTGAGCCGTTTGGTTCGTTGATCGTACTTTACAATTCCGGGTCGTTTGATTCCGTCGATACCGCACTTTAAATACTGTCATTTACAAGTTCGAGCCGTTTGGATCGTGATAGTATTTACTTATCAAAGTCCGATTCGCAAAAATGATTCGTTGATCGCATATCATTTAATGTTTTTTTCCCGTAAAATCGCTAACAATGTAATGCCCGGTTCAAAACCGGAGTTCGACATTCGGACTCTCTTTCAAAAAATTGCGCGAAATGACGTTTGACATCCAAACGATCATCTTCAAACTTAAAAGCCGACATTTGACATTCAAAACTCATTTAATGCTTTTTTTCCGTAAAATCGCTAACAATGTAATGCCCGGTTCAAAACCGGAGTTCGACATTCAGACTCTCTTTCAAAAAACGAGCGAAATGACGTTTGGCATCCAAACGATCATCTTCAAACTCAAAAGCCGACGTTTGACATTCAAACGCTCTTTTCTTAAAAGTCAACATTTGACACTTAAAAGATCAAAATCAGCATTCGCGCCACTTTTTCCTAAAAAGACTCCAAAACCGACGTTTGTCATTCAAACGCTCGCATTTTCAAACAGAATCACAAAAAATCAAACGTTTGACATTAAAACCAAGATTAAGCTTTTCATTCAAGCCCCCATTTTAAAAATGTAAACACACACACACACACGCACACATTTTCGAGAAAGGTAGAATGACTCGTCATACGAGGCGTTTCGGGTGATCTCAAAATACTCTTCCCGAAACGTAACGTGACCTCCGAACCTAACAATCTCTGGTACTCAAAAAAGCATTTAAAAATGGCACCCCTTTTCAAAGCCTTTTCCTAAGTTTTTGCTACCAATAAAAACGACACCAATTTTCACTAAAGCCGTTTTTCAACGTTTGGGCTCAAAATACAAAATCGTGTGGCGACTCCTCTCCTTCCCGAAAGTGAGGTCTCAAACACCAACCCTCCGCGAAAGACAACCGCCTTTTCGCCACGTGCGAAAATTCGGGTAATTTCAGACACGCCCGTGCAAGAGGTTACACGGCCGTGCCTAGCGGGAGATCAGCAGATCCGTTTTTTGGCTTGGATTAGGGTTCTTCTCCCTAAAGGTTAGGGATATTTATAAAGTATAAATAGACCCTTCTCCTCAGCCAACAACACACGTTTTTAGAGTTTTGGAAACACAAAAACATTGATTTTGATTGAGAATCAAAGATCAAAACACCCCAAATCAATTCCATAAACAGACATTAATTGTTGAATATCGATTCAACAATCTGGATCATCTAGCTAGCAATCCTACAAGATACAAGATCTTGGTTCGTTCGCGTGTGGATTACCGATAGAGGGTGATTCCGTTATCACCTAAAGCTTGAAGATCAATTCATCACAAGGAAGAACAAGGAGTAGATCAAATGTTCGTCAACGATTCAAAGTTTGAATCTCAGATTCGTTTTTGAACAACAAAATCGCTGTTAAGGTATGTAAATCTATTTCATAAGTTTTAATCTATTCATGTTAGACGGATTCATGGCTAGGGTTTTGTGTTATATGTTAAATCTTTCGCTGCGTTTGTAACTCCAAAACCCAACTGTTTTTTTATCGATCTAACAGTAAATATTAATAAATATACAAAAATAATAAATTAGATACAAAAGGGGGTTAGGATTAGTTCGTGTATTGTGGTTTGGTATTGTGGTTTGGTTTGGGGTTTAATCTCGCGACTCGATTTGGTGATTTCGTCTCGCGATCTCAAACCGCGGATTGATTAGCTTTGATTCGGTTTGGTTTGGTTTGGTTTGGGAAGGTCAAAGCACAAACCAAACCGAACTATTGGTTTGCCTATATTTGAGACCAAACCGAATCATTTATAATTGAAAACCAAACCAAACTGCATGATTTAATTCGGTTCAATCTCAAACTGCGGTTTAAACCAAACCAATTAAACCCCTAACTCGCTCTTTCTCGAAAAAGGGGTTAGGTCACCTTTGAAATAGTGTCTACAAATTAATTAGACAATTACACTTGTGTCTTAAAATGATATTTTCACTTTTTTTATTATCAATACAAAGTAGGGATGTAAATGGTTTGTTTTGGTTCGAACGGAGACAATTTACATACCGAACCACTAGTCATCATTTTGAGAAAATTTCAGATCGAACCGAATCATGAAAAAGCTTAAACTAAACCGAACTAAACCACTATGGTTTGGTTTGATTTGGTTCAAACCGCAGTTCATTTATTTGGTTTAAGCCACAGTTCAGATCGTGGTTCGCAGTTCAAACCTGGTTCATACCATGGCTTGGATTACAGATTCAGACAGTGGTTCAAACCGCAACTTGTTTAAAAGTTTTCGTGACCACAGAGGAAGATCGAGGGATCGGGGAGTTGATTAAAAAGGAAATTCGAAGGATGTGTCGCAATAAAAATAACAAATGATGAATTTAATACCGAATAAGATGCAAGACGGGTTAGGATTAGCCATATATAATACGTTTTTTTTAATTGATCTAGCCGTAAAATTACTCAATATAGAAATATGGTTAATATATGCGGTGTGGTGGTTCAGTCTAGTGGTTCCATTTAGTGGTTTGTTTCGGTTCAGTTTGTTGATTCGGTTCCGTGTTCTGTGGTCTCGAACCGTGGTATGGTTCGGTTGTGTTTGGTTTGATCTGAAAGGGCATGACCACAAACCAAATCAAATCATGTGGTTTTCCGATTTTTGAGATCGAGTCGAACCATACATGCTTGAAAATCAAACCAAACCACATGGTTTGTTTCAGTTCTATTTCAAACTCCACTTTGAAACAAACCACTTACATCCCTAATACAAAGATACTTTGAACAAAAAAAATAAAAATTAATTTAATAGTTTTAATGAAAATTTTAAACTTACTATTTATACAACATTATATATACTATTAATAACAATTTGCTCTTCTTTATTTAGTATTTATTTAGTAGTAGTACTTCCCAAATGCTCATTTGCATGCGTTTTCAAGTAGCTAACTATGCATGCCAATTCATCAGCCTCATTGGTGAGGCTGCACCTCAGTGGCTTAACAGCATCGTCCATTGCAGTAATAACGACAACCACCACCACCACCACCATGACCTCCACCTCCACCACGACCTCCGCCTCCATAACCTCCACCACGACCTCCGCGTCCATAACCTCCACCACGACCTCCGCCTCCTCCATTACTTCCACCTCCACGACCTCCGCCTCCACCGCCAGAGTATCCACCTCCTCCATACTTGGGATTTTCTACCCCATTTGCCCCTTCAGCTACAACAACTGCACAACATAACTTGCAAATGTTACTAATAATGAGAGCAGGTATCAAAAATGTAGACAAAAAGGAAAGTGAACTGATTTAATTTATGTTTAAAAATTTGATTGAATCTATATGTCTACGAATACAACTCACCGTCATCCTTGGAAGTAACGGACGCTTCGGTCAAGTCCCTAGCGGCTGCCTCTGAGGCAATGAGAAGAACAATGGCAAATGAAAGGCCCAGAAGAAGAAAGATCTTGGAAGCCATTGCAACTATGTTTTTCAGAAGAAATGTGAGAATTCTAGTAAGTTCTTGTCTATATTTATAGAAAGGAAGAGAGGGAGAAAGAGCGATAGATCCAGCTTTCATTTGGGCCGGCTTTAATCACGTGCAAGAGGTTCGATCGCACCGGGCCCAATAATTTAAAAGGCCCCTAAAATGGTGTTTTTATTCTTTTAGTTTAGTCCTTGATTTTTTTTTTTTTGAAAACAGTGTAATGACCCCTGGAAATACACATGACTCCCTCATATATAAATTGAATTCCTAGACTTAAATAAATAGTATTTTACTTTTATTTTCGTTTTGTGGTGCAGGAAAAAGGTGTTCAGAGAAGTCTAAATAGCGAATAGTGAAATTTTCGCACAACACCGACAAGGATTCATTGCCTAAGTAGCAAATGGGGAATTTTTAGTGCCCAATATTTACATTTTGCACAAAGCTGTTACAATTATTGAGACGAAGCATATACTATTAGATTTGAGACATTGGTTATTTTAGGATGAAAGAATTACTACTCTACACAGGCAAATAGGGGTCAGCCCTATTCAATTTGAAAAAAAGAAAAATCTCAGTAGTGAAATTTCGAGAAAAAAAAAACATTATAAATTTACTTTTTCCACTTTAACTAGGAGTAGTTCTGCTGAGAAACCCGTTTCTCCATAAGTTATGGAAGAACGTGTTATGGATATTCAGAAGCTTTGGGATGGATATCCCGAAAAAAAAAATTTGGGGCAAAGGCCAAGGCCAAATTTCTGATTCTGGATATCACTTTCATAAGGTTCTGGATATCCAGAACATTGAATAGTGATATCCAGAAGTTTTGGAACGGATATCCAGAAAAAAAGATTTGGGGCAAAGGCCAAGGCCAAGGCCAAATTTCTGATTCTGGATATCACTTTCATAAGGTTCTGGATATCCAGAACATTGAATAGTGATATCCAGAAGCTTTGGAACGAATATCCAGAAAAAAAGATTTGGGGCAAAGGCCAAGGCCAAGGCCAAATTTCTGATTCTGGATATCCTTTCAAAAGGTTCTGGATATCCAAAACATTGAATGTTGATATCCAGAATTTCAACAAATCTTTCAAAATGACGGGAATTGACGAACTGAAAAGGGTTTGGAGACGAAATCGGTGTTGTTTAGGTTGGGGAGCAAATAATACACACATCTCGAAGTCTCTCTAAACTACTAGTGCTATGTGACACACACACAGAGGAGAAATATTTCCAATTGCCAATTTTACCATGGAGAGAGAAAGGAAAGCGGAAGAGAGTGGTGGCTGATGGCGGCAGCCGGCGGGTGACAGAGGAGATGGAAGACGAGGTGAAGGATAAGGGTAATGTTCAATCGCCGCCGGTACCATCAGAGGATGAGGTGGAGCAATTCTTTGCAATTCTAAGGAGAATGCACGTGGCGGTCAAGTATTTCGAGAAGAGCAACGTCGAACTTGATGGCCTTGACCTGACGGAGAAATTAGAGACCGGTCGTCGATGACGACGTTAAGGATGTAGCAAAGGGTACCGGTAACGTTAATTGGGATATCCAGAAGCTTTGGGATGGATATCCAGAAAAAAAGATTCGGGGCAAAGGCCAAGGCCAAGGCCAAATTTCTGATTCTGGATATCACTTTCATAAGGTTTTGGATATCCAGAACATTGAATAGTGATATCCAGAAGCTTTGGAACGGATATCCAGAAAAAAAGATTTGGGGCAAAGGCCAAGGCCAAATTTCTGATTCTGGATATCACTTTCATAAGGTTCTGGATATCCAGAACATTGAATAGTGAGATCCAGAAGCTTTGGAACGGATATCCAGAAAAAAAGATTTGGGGCAAAGGCCAAGGCCAAGGCCAAATTTCTGATTCTGAATATCCTTTCAAAAGGTTCTGGATATCCTTTCAAAAGGTTCTGGATGTCCAGAACATTGAATGTTGATATCCAGAATTTCAACAAAACTTTCAAAATGACGGGAATTGACGAACTGAAAAGGGGTTGGAGACGGAATCGGTGTTGTTTAGGTTGGGGAGCAAATAATACACTCATCTCGAAGTCTCTCTAAACTACTAGTGCTTTGTGACACACACAGAGGAGAATATTTCCAATTGCCAATTTTACCATGGAGAGAGAAAGGAAGCGGAAGAGAGTGGTAGCTGATGGCGGCATGCCGGCGGGTGACGGAGGAGATGGAAGGCGAGGTGGAGGATAAGGGTAATGTTCAATCGCCGCGGACACCATCGGAGGACGAGGTGGAGCAATTCTTTGCAATTCTAAGGAGAATGCACGTGGCGGTCAAGTATTTCGAGAAGAGCAACGTCGGACTTGATGGACTTGACCTGACAGAGAAATTAGAGACCGGTTGTCGATGACGACGTTAAGGATGTAGCAAAGGGTACCGGTAACGTTAATTGGGATCTAGATCTGAAAAACACGTTTCTCCATAAATTATGGAGAAACGCGTTTCTCAGCAGATTTTGGCTTTAACTAGTTAGTTATGAAAGTATTTTTGTTCCTTAAAAAAAAACTTGGGAAAAATACCAAAAAATCCCTCTGAAAAATTTTCATATCCATAAAGTCCTAAAAATAATTATTCAATCTAAAAAGTCACAAAATTCAATTTTCAAAATCAAAAAGTCCAAAAATTAACTATTTAACGAATGTCGTATGTTTGAAACTTTTATAAAGATGAAAATTTGTTTTCTAAAAACCAAGGTTCTAAAAAGCGCTAGGCGGATGCTAGGCGGCGGAGCAGGGCCTAGCGCCTAGGCGGGAACTAGTCGGGGACTAGTCGGAATTAGTCGGAATTAGTTGGGACCTAGGCGGGGCTTAGAACTAGGCGTTGGAGAGGGGCCTAGCGCCTAGGCGGGGCCTAGGCGCCCTTAGGCGGGATCTTTTAGAACACTGCTAAAAACACTTAGGTGTCACCTGCGTTTCTGACTCTTAATCCCATGTCAAAAAATAATTAGAAAAGCAATTAAGTTGTCTTATTAAATTTAATAGTTATAACTTATAAAAAATATAATTATAGTAATCATGAATTATTTTTCATATATCATCACTATCAACATTATTTTAAATTATTACTTTAATGAAATCAATTAAAATCGTTAAAATTTTGACTTTTTGATATTGAAAATCTATTTTCAGGACTTTTTGATAGAATAATTATTTGTAGGATCTTTTGGATATAAAATTAGTTTAAAGGGACTTTTGGTATTTTTCCCAAAAATCTTATCTCCTTAGCCGCCTTAATGTGTACGTGTAATTGTGAACAAATGAGTAGAAGCCAATTGGAATTTTGGTAAAGAAAACATTTACGCGTGAAGTTTAGAAGCCAAAAATCTTATCACTTGTCTATCGGTCGGCACGGGACCATGTAGGACTGAAATGTGCCCACTACACTAATTTATCATATACTTTCGGTTATCTTAATAAATATCGTGTTTTCTTTTTAATCTATCTTAAAATATTATCTTAAAATATGAAAGAGTATCTTGCGATCTTTACTTTTCTAATTGGAGACAAAGTGATAAGTTTGATAATTATAATTTTTGTCTTTCTTATCAAAGATTTAGATATATAATTGATAAGGATATTGTATATATTTGTATATATCTTTATTTATTTAAATATCTTATGATTGATTAATTTAGTACTAACGATACCAATTGATTTTTTTATTTTTGATAGTATCAATTTATTTGTTTTCTTATATTATTAAGATCGCTGCATTGTATGAGAAGTTATCATCATATTTGGATGCAAAAATCAATTCTCACCAGCCTCAAAAGCTAAGGTGGATGCCCGCGTGCGGATGCCAGTAGGTTCAAGAGCCAATATATGATCTCCTACTTACTGATGCGCAAAGATCTAAGGATCCGCATGCCTATATATGTACAAAGATCCATTACGATCCGTACTATGATCGCGGGGAGGACTCTCTCCTGCTCGCGTGACACCACCAAAAATAAGTGGATATAGATGAACGTAGGTACAAAGGCCATGATGCCCGTGCCTACGGACTCTAGTGGGGACAATGACCTGAAGTCCGGACCCACTAATTGCGCGAAGGACCTCGTTAGGGCCGTTACTCGCATGCCTGTATGTGACAAAGGCCTACATATAAGCCCGTTCACCAGATCGCCACGAGACCCTCACGAAAAACCCTAGGGAGTTTTGAATAAAGGGTCAAATAAGTGAGAACCTCCAATAAGGGGATACAGATGCCAGGGGGTTAAAGGGCCTCTATGCTAAAATATGCTCCTACCTTTACATTGCGCGGACAATAGCCTCACGGCCACCTTCTGCATGCCCTATGAAAGTATGCTTGCCTTGGCTACTTTTGACTTACACCATGACTCGCAAGGCCGGGAATAAGTGTAAATGGATGAGAGTGATCAAACTAGTTTAACAAAGCCAAACAGACAAACGAGGTTAAGGCCTCAAAGTTTGCCACAAGGCTAAACAAACGCGATCATAGAAGAATAAGGCTGACTCTCACGAAAAATCCAAGTGATTTTGAATAAAGAGTTAGGAAAACTCAAAAAATGCGGGCAAAGGGCCTACTAAGCTGCTGCCCGCAGAAGAAGAGTATAAAGTTAATTGCAAGTCAAAAGCGCTGGAAAAAGTAATAGGCAAGAATGCAAGTATTAAGGTGCTCGAAAATTGCCAAACTACTCAAAATAGCCTACGAGACAAGCAATTAAGATAAAAGTAAAGGAGCCAAGTGGAGAAAAATGCTTCTATTGATGATTAAGGAAGTATTTACAAAATTCCTATACTATTACAAAAGAGATCCTAGTCTATTACAAACAAGAAAAAACAAAAAATCCTATACTAAGGGAGCATTCTCCTTGGGCTCCTCGATGGCCGCTCCATCAGTGCCCGCTTCTGGCTCCTCGGTGGCCGCACCCCCTGTGCCCGCTTCGGAGTCCGGAGTTGGGAAGGCAGCCGGTCTCCGGAGTCACCTCGGTGGTAGGAGCGGCTTGTTGCTCGGCGGAGGCTGGAGCGGGAGCCGCGCCGCCGGGAATAGATCTCCAAGTGGCCGGCCCCTGGGAAGAACCGAGCTGTGGCATCCCCAAGGGTAAAGGGTTGTCCCCGAAGCGCGAGCATCCAGCTCGGCGATCAGTCAGCGGCGCCACTTCGCCACGAGCGAGAGAGGCCGCGAAAAGGTCCGCACCATTGACCTCGCTCTCGGACACAGAGGAACTAGCGCATGCCCTGGCACGCACTCCGCGTCGCAGGCAATTGATGAGCCGATCACGGCCAACCGTCGCACGGAGAACATACCCGTAAGGCCGCGGGTTCCGGACTGTGTCGGGACACGGCCTCATCTTGGGCCGTGCACTCCGCGGTGAACCGGTCGAGTTCTTATACTCCTCGACAGCTTCTTTGCGAGCCTCTCGCAGCATCCTCTCCCTCTCCCGGCTCAAAGCTGCGTAAGGGGTAGCAAGTTTCTCGGAGAGCTCATCCGCCTTAGCCTCCGGGAGTTTGACCGACTCCTCCGCAAAGACTCCAATTTGGTCGCGAGCTCGGCATTTCTTTGCTCCAAACTGAGGTTTGTGCCCCGAGCTCATCCCGCCGCCCTTTGCCTTTGCAAGGCTCCTCTCAGCTCGGTCACCCGCTCCTGGAAGCCCTTCAGATCGGACTCCTTGGTCGCGAACTCTTTTTCCTTGGCATCCAGGAGGGAGCTCAGAGTCCCCACCTTCTCCTGGGCCTGCTCGGCTCGCGGAGTTTGCCCGAGTCCTTGGTGTTCCGGGCAAGCTCGGCGGACAGGCTATCACAGAGTCTCCGGAGCCTCATGGCTTTGTTGCCCACTGCGAGGAAGAAAGTCGTGGATTAGGGGAAAATCGAGGCTAAGTGAGGAAACCGGCAGAAAGGTCCCTACCTCGGTAAGGGCAACCCCCAATATCCCCCATCAAGGCCGACGGGTTTTCCTTCTCGGCCACTCAGTGGTAGAAGTCGAGGCAAAAGCACATTGATCAGCCCAATGCCCACAGCAGAATTTTGGGAGGACCGGGCATATAAGTCTACCCCAGTAATGGCGGGCACATCCCCCACCTGCTTCCTTTTCTCCCATGCCTCCTCGCGGGTGGCCAATGAGGAGATCGGGTAGGCTATTGAGCATATTGTCCCCGCGATGGGGGAGCGGGCGCAGTAGTGGCAGAATGGAGGGCTACGGGTAGAGGTATCCCACTTTACGGGTCTTGGAGGACCTCTCCCTGTGCGTCAAATCAGCCTCTCTCTCAGTCCTTTTCTTGTTGGACTGCTCCTGGTTATGCCCGGAGGCAATAGTACGGCCAGGAGATGATGCCCGGAGAGCATTGGGTGGAGGAGGACCCCGGGGAGGTGGAGGCAGATTTCCAGTGGTTAAGATGGTTCTGGGAGCAGTCATAGTCTCCCCGGTCCTCCTGCTCACTACAGGAACAGTCTTGTCCTTTGTGGGAACCCCTCCCATCTCAGTCTGCCTCTTCGCAGCAGCCTCCCTATTGGCCTTCATGTTCTTGGCCTTCAGTTGAGCAGCATTCATGGGAGCCATCAGAAATTGTATTCTTCAGGATCTACTGGAGGGAAGGAGAAATGGTTAGAATGCAGTTCAAAAATTCAAAGGAAAAATAAAGGAGCAACAGTTATATAAAAAAAAAAAATCGAGACCGATAAGTTCGGGGATCGCATTCTCGCGCCCAAAGATACGTGTTCTACAATCTGCCTCGAATTGGTAGTGCTCGTGCACCCTCCAATCAGGGTCACGAGGCAGAGGCTCTATTTCTACTCTGGGGGCATGAGGGGCGCCCTCCCTACGAGGAGCCACCCCCGAGTAGATCAAGAGTGGCTCATCCTCAACTATGGAGCCCACATCATAAACAGGCTCCTCCCCGCTGTCCAAATAGCTGGCCAGGTATTTCTCTAAGGCACAGCGCAGAGCATCGGCAGAGGAAGGGTCTGGATAGCTACTCGCGGCCACCTTCATCGGGACTGGATTGGAGGGTTTTGAGAAGGGCCATCCAAACCTAGACTCAATGACCAGGATGTCCCTCTGGTTCCATTGGTCAAATTTATTTGAGGGAGGAGAGAAGGTCCGGGTAGAATAATTCCTAGCCTTCAAACTCAAAATATTGCGGCTGATCTGGTTCTGGTAGTAAGCATAAAGCCCGGCCAGGGTAGGTTCATGGCCCAGGAATCTGCACACAGCGATGAAGGAGACAATGGCTCGAATGGCATTGGGGAGTCAGGTGCATGGGCAGGCAGAATTGAACTCAAAGAAATAAAAGAAAGGGTCCAGGGCGGCCTCAATCCGTTCTCAAACCGGGGCCCATAAAAACGCAGCCCTATTGTCCTCGCGAACATCGGCTACTTGTCTCCCGGGCCGCGGCTTTGTCCTTATCCTTCAAATGTATATGTCCTAAGGTGCGGACACGGTAGGCGTTGCGGTCCACATTGTAAACCTCGTAAATATCCTCCTCCCGCTCAATGGTGGCCACCTCCTCGCCTTCTTACGGCCGCGACCAGATTCACATCCCTAGCCGGCCTCTTTGCCTTGCTCGGCAGGGCCACAATCTCTTCCTCCTCCTGAGTCGAGCTCTCGAAGGCATCCACAATGTTGGTGGTCTCAGCGGCCTTCTTGGAGGTCCCCGCTGCCCTCCTATCCCCCTCTCCGTGGTCATCTTCTTCGGTCTCCGAGCTCGAGGAGCCAAAGAGACCGGTGGGGTCACCACGGGCAGGGGCCACCTCCGATTCAACTTCACCAGTTCCAGTCACCTCAAAATCAAGGGGGTCAAGTTCCTCGCTGCTGCTCAGCTCAATTGTCCCCGCCCTAGGGGCCGCGGGCACAACGGGGGGAAAGATGGTACTCAGGGGGGGAACATCCAAGGGGTCATTCAGTTCCGTGCCCAGGTGTTCGCGCAAAGCATTGGTTTGATGGGGTCCATTAGTTCACACTTTCCCAGTCACAAACTACTTCGGGGACGCGAATCGCTCTCCTCACTAGTTCAATGGCGTTCAGAGCCGAGCCTCTCTCGCGGGGAAACCTGCACAAAACCCCCATCACAAAATTTCTCAGCCTACTGGTATCCCCCAACACCAAAACATCACCGTTCCTTTACCCTTTTATCCTTGGCCTCCCACAACCGGGGTGGGACAAAAGGCCCCCATTGGGATTTTTCGCAGAAATACTGGAAGCACTCAAGGGATAACCTAAGCCACCCGTGGCCTACCTTCCTAAATATCCCCCCTGTCCGTTTACAAACAAAGAAACAGATCCGGGAGTGCTCCCATCTCCTAACTCTATGGGACGGCGGGGTCCAAACTCGAGTGCTCATTGTTCAAAATCAGAAAAGAAAAATAGAGGGAGATGAAGAAGAAAAAGCACCCAACAATTACTTACGAGAGAAAGATTGAGAGGTGGATTCGAAAACGGCCGTACGTAAATTCGCAAAGAAGAAATTTCTCTCTCTAAAGCTCTTTGAATGTTTGGAAACGGTAAAAGTGTTTGGGGTTTAAGGGTTTGGTATTTATAAGGCCTACCTATACGGGTTAACCCGTTAACCCGTATTAATTAGCCCACAAATCCAACCTCGGACCCTGAACCGTCTCCAACGTTTGAAAATTCGAAAATTAAATACCTTTTGCATTTATTACCCCCCTTGGATGGCTGACACGTACCCCTGACGTACCACTAACCCGTCTTTTCATCTGCCAAGGGGCCCACCTGTTAACCGGGAGGCACGCCATGCAAGGGACCACGTGTCACTCACTGGTGCCTCCCGAACGTTCCCTTTGGCCCATGGGGCCAAGCAACAAACAAGGAAAAACGCTAACACTGGTGCTCGCTCGAGGAGCAATTGAGGCAGACCGAGCTTCTAGTAGCTCCTCACTCAGACCATAAATAATCACACTTGGAGCTAGGGGCCATTGATGAGCCCGGATCTACTGGACCGGGCCCGCGCTCGGTCTAGTCCAAGGAACCAGTGACGTGGCAGTTCCTAGACCGCTGGAGGGAAGACCGCGGACAAATAGGCCCTTGTGGTCAAGACCGTGTCCCTCCTCGCATCGTCCCCATCGAGGACCATTGGGACCCTGCTCGCTGTGTCCGTGCCCGCATGAGTCATGCCCGCATCAACCGTGCTCGCGTCTTATATCTTTGACCGCGGGCACAACGTTGACCGCGGGCACATGCTGCTTCCCGGTTAATGTCAAGCCTTACTGAGCAAGTTAGCTTACTGGCTCTGACAGGCCACTTGCCGGCTCCCCCATCACGCATTCAATGCGGCTCAGTCCGGCGCCTACTATTCCATTTAATGCAATAAGCCGGCTACACGGCTCATGTCCCTTTCAACCATGTCCCCTGGACAGTAAATGTTCCCTCCCTGACAGGGCCAATTAGCTGCGGACACGTGTAGCTGGTCAAATACCAAAGTGCCCCCTAGGGCTGATCTCATTGCTTACCTCAACAAGCACCATGGCATTGCCTATAAATAGAAGGCCTTTACCCCCTTGGGCAAGGTAAGTTCCATAGACAATTGAGTAAGCTCTATTACTCTCTAAACCTAAACACACACACACTCCAAAGGTATTCAAAGCCTTATTACTCAGTATTCTTACTCTCACACCCGAGGGCCTGAGTTGGAGTAACATCCAACTTTGACCTTAACGGTGCTTGTTTGTGTTGTGATCTAGGTACATCAAACCACCAAATATATCCTAGCCAGATATCCTTGAACCGCTCCTGACCCCGAAAGCTGTGGCGTCATCAGTTGTGTCTGCAGTTGTGTTTTACGTCTAAACACACATTTGGATTTCTTACAAGTCCTTTGTTATTTCTTGTGTTAGAATAGGCTTCCCTTTAATAAGGAAGATTAGTCAGGGTTTTGAAGTTGGTTAGGACTTGATTTACTATTTTTATCTTTGTTATTTCACTTGTTATTATTTGATTCTGTAAACCAGATCTTTAGTAGTAAAATCATTTTAGGCTTAAAGCTTTGTTTGATGGAGTTGAACTAGTAAACGTTTAAATCTCTTGTGTTATTCTTTTATTCTGATGCATACTTTAGTTGTGTGAACAATTGTGTCTCATATCTATACACACATCTGCTTTGTTGTTCTGTTGAAACTTGATCTCCTAACTAAACTAAACTTTCAATTGGCACTACTAGAAACTGGCCCATTACCGACGAAAAATATCGTCGTCAAAGCCCAATTTCCCGTCGGACTCCGTCGGTATATTCTGGTTGGTAAGATCCTGGCTTGGTAGTGCCCCCAGACGTAGCCAATCAAATTGGTGAACTGGGTTAACAATTTCTTGTGTCTTTTCTGTGCTTTCGATTTTCTTGTGCATTGTTTGTGTGCTCTAATCGTTCTTGTAGCTTTGCTTGGGTGTGGAGGGCCAATATTCACAACACTGCCATTGAATCGAACACATCAAATAGAGCACCAAATATTATACTCTTGAAGCATAAGAAACACTAGAAAACCACTGACTTACAGATGGGTCACTCTTGAATTGGTGCAGTTAATCCCCATCCAACGATTGGCACAAGGATCAGAACCGTCCCAATCAGGTGGCAAGTTCTTCCAGACTGACTTGAGAGCATTTAGTGCAGAAACTGCAGTATTAAACAAATTGCCGATTAACTTTAATCTGAATATACAATAAACGATAATACACGCTTCCAAGAAAAAATATACTCCGTGATCCGGGATATTTGTAAGTTCATTAAGGCTTGTCAGGACAGTGCCGCTCAATGAATTACATTCCAGACGCCTTTGAAGACGAGAGTATAAAATAATCAGAAAGAATTTGCAATTATTGAGAAATTTAAATATATATATATGTATATATATACGTATATACATATATATGTATGTATTTATTTATATATTCTTGTCTATGAAACAGAGATACTTACAGCAGCTCCAAGTTCGTAACAAGTCCCAACGTCGTAGGAATGCTGCCAGTTAGTCTGTTGTGGATTAAGACCCTGGTCAAAGATCAAACCAGTATCAATTAAAATTTGTAATCTTAGAACTAGACTGTTTTCCTATTAAATAGAAGTAAAATCTATTTATATTCTTAAGTTTTAAATTATGCTATTCTAAGCTCAATGTATCAAAAAAGAATTAGGACATCACATCTACTTTATCTAATCTGAATTAAGAAAATATGACAGGGCACTTGGAACTCAGGAAAAGGTCTTAGAAAAGATTGAGACTTTCTCAATTTAGTATAAATCCCTTAAGAAATCAGCGAGGATTAAATCTGTATTATTCTTACAACATTTTACTTTGAATTTTGGTTATTAGTTTTTTTCTATAACATATACGGAGTATAAGATTGCATGATAGACCTTGAAATCATATATCACCAGGTAAGCGTGTATGCTGAATCATGATCTTACTTACAAGAGTATCAGGGGCATATTTGAGCTGGAATAGGACCAAAGAAACCGCAGCCAATCAGAATTCTGCATGCATGAAAATGAATTCTTCAGATCAAAGGACTATAACACAGTTTTTCCCAACTACATGTAAAGAACAGTATCACTTCTTACAAGGTTCCACATCATAATAAAAGGGAATTAGCATCCGCATTCTGTTTCTCATTAAGTTTCACTTAACACCATTTTTACTCAGGTCCATTGTTAGACGACAAGTTTAGAGTTCGACTATAGGACGGCGTAGTTGTACGTCTTGTATTTAATATCAGGGTGAAATGCCAGAAATCTACGTAGATATGTTACTAAATTATTCTTGCTGAAAGATAATGTCAGATGAATGACAATAACTATGCAGATTCAAAGGTGTAGCACCTCTTGTACCCCAACTTTGCGAAATAGGTTCACTCATAGGCATTTCCTTTAGCTGCAAAAGTTTTCTTGCATAAAATAGCACAAAATGTATGAAATTGAACATCAAAAAATCAACATAATCAATGACATTTAGGTACATATTTTCCGTTTCCTAATGCACATAGTTAGTTCATGTGTCCTATTTTTCAAACTCGTAACTGTTAAATGTCCACTGACTTTCTTTCTCCTTCCAGATAATTCTCATTTTGTCTCTTCCTTTTCTAGATAATTCGTAACTTTCAATATTCTAGATTAGCATTACATTTATTATTGTATCCGGACGTGTCTTTGCCTAGTATAAAATAAGGTGATGTCTCCACTTGAAAGTATGTCAAGTGAAGCAGTTCAGTCCTCCTTAGAAATAGTTTGTTGTCAAGTCCAAGTCAGTCGTGCAATATCAATCTTGGTGTCTTGTATTTGTTTGCCTTGTAATAAGTAATTTCTGTCATTAATCAGATTGTTGCTGTTGGGTCTCACCAAGTGTGACTGTGTTCAACAATTGGTATCAGAGCGTGGTTTTGACGGTCCCAGTAGTACGTGCTCGAGGTCTAGTTCAAGACAATTAGCAAAGGAGTTGCTATCAGGTGTCTTTGGAGGTCGAGCAAATTTCTGGGCTCAGTTAAAGAGGAGACTCTACCGGTGGTTTGGCCAGGAGACGACTAAAGATGACTAAGAGGATGGCAGATATGAATGTTGCAAGTTTTATGGAGAAACTCAGCAACTCCAACTACAGTACATGGAAGACGCGCATGCAGTTTTACTTGAAGGGCCTAGACTTGTGGGATGTTGTCAATGGAAATGCTGTTACAGAGCCAACGGAGGCAGAAGCCCTAAGAAGGTGGAACATCAAATGTGGAAAGGCGATGTATGCATTGTCAGTTACAGTTGAAGATGAGCTGCTGCAACACATTAAAGATGCGAACACACCTAAAGAGGCGTGGGACACTTTGGCGACGGTGTTTGCTAAGACTAATGATGCGAAGCTCCAGCGACTTGAGAACTAGTTCTTGTCCATCTCGCAACAGCAACTGACGGTCAGTAAATATTTTGTCAAGGTTAAATCTTTAGCTGAAGAAATTACAAAATTAGATCCAGAAAATCCAATTAGCGAGACAAGATTAAGGCGAAAGATTATCCATGGCTTGAGATCCGAGTTTCAAGGAATAATGACCTCAATTCGTGGATGGGCAACACAACCATCTCTATCAGAGTTGGAGAACCTTTTGGCAAATCAGGAGGCTTGATGGATGTGTTTTTACACACCCATTTTACATGTTTACGAACCTATTTTAGGCTCAAAATCCCGGGTTTTATGTTGTTTTAATATTGTTGTTGAGTGTTTATGAGTACAGGGGAAAAGGATGATTAAGTGTTGATTTGTGTCAAGAAAATGGCATGGGAAACCAAGTTGGAGCGGAGCAGAGCAAGAAATTGTGGAACAGGCACCAGAGCGGCCGCGCTCTACCTAAGAGCGGCCGCGCTCCATTGAAGATTTTGAAGAGCAACTCTCGGCCAACCAGCGCGGGCGCGCTCAACCCAGAGCGGCCGCGCTCAAGTGACGTCGTTTTGAAGATCAATGTTGCTGTCAAGAAGCGCGAGCGCGCTCAACCCAGAGCGGCCGCGCTTGTCCCGTTTTCAGTATCAGATTTTGGCAACTAATTAAGGGCAGTCTTGACTTTTCGCATATTTTTCCCATGTATTTTGCCCTAAGAGTATTTATACTTCAAAGAATAGCTTTAAAAACAATCTTGGATGGTAGTTTTTGTTCTAGTTTTTGAAGTTTCGTAGAGAATTCTTGTTCATCAATTCCGGATCTCTCAGGTTTTGATGTTCTTTTATTTTATGATTATTATGAGTTTTATTATGTTCCATCCCAAAGCATCAGCACATGGACTGAGATGCAAGATATTTTTCTCAGGAGGTATTACCCACATCATCTGCAGTCTACTTTTAGGCAGAAATTGATGACTTTCACACAAGATGTGGGGGAACCTCTCCATGAAGCTTGGGAGAGATTTAATATGATGCTCATTCAATGTCCTCAGCATAATTTTTCTTTACCCTCTTTGAATCAAGCTTTCTATGATGGCTTGAATGATTCCACTCATCTGTGGTGGACAATGCAGCAGAGGCTCTATAGGAGTCAAGACCCCCCGAGGAGACTAAGGCCTTATTTGAAATGTTGAGTGCTAATTCTCAACAAAAGAGTTCTAGGGGAAAACAAGGGGGTTTGGATTTGACTGCCTGATAATTTATCCAAGCAAATTGCTTTTTAAATAGTAAGTTTGACAAGTTGATTGCTCAAGGCACCTCTTCTAGTGCCAATGTGTTAAATGATTTATGTGCTTACCTGTGGTTTAAATTCTCATGCTACTAATATGTGTCCAAGTGGTGTGCGCTTTGGTTGTGATCCCGAACAGGTAAATGCTATGTATGGACATCCCCAAGGCATCCACGTAACATGCCCTTTATGGCAACACTTATAATCCAGGGTGGAGGAATCATCCTAATTTCTCGTGGGGAGGTAATCAATCCACAAAATAAACCTCTCCATCCTCCACCTCCACCAGGACCATTTGAAAGAAGGAAGGAGCCTTGGGAGGAAGCAAGGTAGAAGCGTATGAGAGCCGACAACAGCAAAGAAAGAATCATGAAGTCGTTTATGAAAAAATTGGAGACCCAAATAGGGCAAATGGCTGAAGCTGTTCTCAAGCAATGCAGTGGGCACAAGTCGGGGACCTTCCCGAGTCAAGGTCACCAAGCAAAAGCCATTACCACACTCCTAATGGTAAACAGTAGGTAGCGAGGTAATTTCTTCTTCATCTTCTATTCCCCCTCCCGTTGTTGAAATTGTTAATGAGGAAGAAGGTACTAATGAATTGGGGAAAATCTAAAGTTGACTCTCCAGCCCCCAATCCATATGCATCTACTGTACCCGTTTCCTGGAAGATTTATGAGAAATAAAATGGATCAACAAATGTCGGAGTTGATGGATATGTTCTCTAAAGTGAACATCAATCTCCCTTTGTTGAATGTGATAAAAAATATTCCGGCTTATGCCAAGTTTTTCAAAGAAATTAATTCCAAGAAACCAAAGTATGGCAAGGATGAGAAGGCTTTTCATGGAGAGAATGCTAGTGCAGTGGCACAACACCTCCTCCCACCCAAACAAAAGGACCCCGGAAGTTTTATAATTTCTATCAATATGGGGAACTCGAGTAAGGTGAAGGCGATGTTGGACCTAGGCGCTAGTATTAATTTGTTACCCCATTATATGTATCTTGATATGGGTTTGCCTGAATTGAAACCTACATCCATGGCTCTTCAACTAGCGGATCGATCTATTAAAAGACCGTTGGGGATTGTGGAAGATGTTTTGGTTCAGGTGGACTCATTGATCATACCTGTGGATTTTGTTGTGCTTGAGATGCCTAACAGTGAGTGTAGTCGTCGTGATTCCCCAATTCTACTTGGGCGTCCATTCATGGCGAAAACAAACACTATTATTAATGTTGGCAATGGAACTCTTTCCATGACTGTGGCCAACGAAACTATTGAAATTTCTCATTGCATGATATTATGAAAAATCCAATGGACAATGGGAATTCTTGTAACTTTGTGGAGAGAGTAGATGATTGTGTGCATGAATATCTGTGGCATGATAGAGCATGTGATGAACTTGAGATGTTGTTGAATGGCAGTGAGAAAACTAGGGATAATGCGGGTTCCGATGTAATGGCCATTGAAAATAAGGCCGAGGAACATTATTCTGTTAATGGCCCGTCTCACTCCCTAGGCTACTTCAATGAGAAGTATGCGCCATCAGTTGTGGTTCCACCGGTTCTTGAGTTAAAACCCCTCCCTCTAATTTAAAAATATGCTTTTCTAGGGAGGGCGAGACTTTACCGTGATAGTTGCCTCAGACTTGACCCTAGAACAAGAGGCCAAATTAATTGCTGTGCTTTGTGAGCACAAATCGGCCATAGGGTGGACTTTGGCGGATATTAAAGGTATTAGCCCCTCAATGTGTATGCATAAAATTAATCTTGTAGAGGGCTAAACCTTCGAGGAGAGACAAAGGAGATTGAATCCTCACATGGAGGAAACTTGAGGAAAGAGGTCCCTGAAATTATTAGATGCGGGAATTATATTCCCAATTGCGTGACAGTGAGTGGGTGAGCCCGGTTCAAGTGGTTCCTAAGAGGCTCGGGCATTGCTGTTGTGAAAAATGATAAAAATGAGAATGTGCCCACTAGAGAGGTGACCGGGTATAGGATGTGTATAGATTTGAGAAAGCTGAATGCCGCCACCAAAAAGGATCACTTTCCTTTGCCTTTCATTGACCAAATCCTTGAGAGGTTAGCGGGTCATGCTTATTACTGCTTTCTTGATGGGTTTTCGGGATATAATCAAATCACAATTGCACCCGAGGACCAATCAAAGACCACTTTCACATGTCCCTTTGGTACTTTTGCTTATAGGAGGATGCCCTTTGGGCTTTGCAATGCACCCGCTACTTTTCAAAGGTGCATGACTTCCATCTTCTCGGATATGATAGAGAAGTGTGTAGAGGTATTTATGGATGATTTTTCTGTGGTTGGAGATAGCTTTGAGGGGTGTCTTGATAATTTGACTATGGTCTTGAGGAGATGTTGCGAGACCAATTTGACACTTAGTTGGGAGAAGTGTCACTTTCTTGTTAGGCAGGGGATTGTCTTGGGCCACATAGTGTCTAGTAGGGGGATTGAGGTCGATAAAGCTAAGATAGATGTGATTTCTAAGCTTCCTCCCCCGATCTCAGTTAAGGGTGTTCGAAGTTTCTTAGGCCATGCGGGTTTTTATCGGCGATTTATTAAAGATTTTTCACAAATTTGTAAGCCGTTAAGTAACTTGCTAGCTAAAGATACCGAGTTCATCTTTGACCAAGACTGTTTAGATGCTTTCACTTTATTAAAAGAAAAACTTACTTGCACTCCCATTCTTTCTAGCCCTGATTGGTCTCACCCTTTTGAGATCATGTGTGATGCATCTGATTTTGCTATTGGGGCTGTTTTAGGCCAAAAGATAGATAAATTACCGCATGTAATCCATTATGCAAGTAGAACTCTTAATGATGCACAACTTAATTATACCACTACTGAAAAAGAATTTTTAGCTGTTGTGTTTGCACTTGAGAAGTTCCGTTCATATTTGCTTGGTTCGAAGGTAATAATCTATTCTGATCATGCCTTTTTAAAATATTTGTTGAATAAAAGGATGCAAAACCTAGATTGCTTAGGTGGATGCTTTTGTTGCAAGAATTTGATTTGGAAATAAGGGACAAAAAGGGGTCCGAGAATGTAGTGGCGGATCACTTATCAAGGCTTGAGGATTTCTCGTTTCAGAATAGCAATGAATGAGTGATTCCGGTGAATGAAAATTTCCCGGATGAACAACTACTTGCTCTACATGTTCAAGAGCCTTGGTATGCGGATCTTGTTAATTATCTTGCATGTGACATGATTCCTCCTCACTTTACTTATGATCAAAAGAGAAAATTTAAATCTGATGTGAGGAACTACATTTGGGATGACCCTTACTTGTGGAAAATTTGTCCGGATAAGATGGTGAGGAGATGTGTTCCGGAATATGAACAATTGAGTGTCTTGCGCTTTTGTCATGATTTACAATGTGGTGGGCATTTCAGTGGTCAAAAGACTGCTAGGAAAATCCTTCAAAGTGGCTTATATTGGCCCACCATATTTAAAGATGCGCAAGACTTTTGCAAAAGTGTGATAAATGCCAAAGAACGGGAGGGATAGGTAAGCGTGATGAGATGCCCCAAAATTATAATTTAGTTGTTGACATATTTGATGTGTGGGGCATTGATTTCACGGGACCTTTCCCCTCGTCCCATGGTTTTGTGTATATATTGGTTGCTGTTGACTATGTATCTAAATGGGTGGAAGCTATTGCCACCCGGACTAATGATGCTAACGTTGTTTCAAAGTTTGTGTGTGAGAATATTTTTTGCAGGTACGGGGTGCCTCGTGCAATCATTAGTGATCAAGGAACTCACTTCACAAACAGGCTTTTCAACCAAGTCCTGAAGAAATATGGAGTTGTTCACAAGCTAGCCACAGCCTACCATCCCCAAACATCGGGGCAAGTGGAAGTGAGCAACCGCCAAATCAAGGGGGTCTTAGAAAAGACAAGCACAAACAGAAAAGATTGGGCTTTGAAGCTCAATGATGCATTATGGGCATATCTGATCGCTTACAAAACGCCCGATGGGATGAGTCCGCATGCATTGTGTATGGCAAAGAGTGTCATCTTCCGGTTGAGATGGAACACAAAGCATATTGGGCTGTGAAGGAACTCAACATGGATTTGACAAAGGCAGGTGAGAAACGAATGCTTGATTTGGATGAGATTGAGGAGTTGAGGCAAGACAGCTACCAAAGTGCCAAGCTGTATAAAGAAAGAACCAAGAGATACCATGATCAGTACTTAAAGCCGAAATTCTTAATGCCGGGTAAGAAGGTCTTATTGTTCAATTCTCGATTGAGACTTTTTCCCGGTAAATTGTGCTCCAAATGGTCAGGCCCTTATGAGTTGGTGAAAGTATTTCCACATGGAGCGGTCGAGCTCAAAGATTTGAAAAACGGAAGTACTTTCAAGGTGAATGGGCACCGAGTCAAGCCCTATTACGAAGGGGTGTCTATCTTGGAGGAAATTGATGTGGTGGTGTTGGTGGATGCACCGGAAATCAACGGATAAATCATTAGCATCATGTCGAGCCAAAGACGTAAAACAAAGGCGCTTGTTGGGAGGCAACCTAACCTTAGGTAACTTTTACTGCTTTCTGTCTTTATATTCAGTTTATCACTACTCGTTAGCTTTGAATTCGCGTTGGAATTGTCTATGCAATGAGGACATCGCAAATTCTTAGTTTGTGGGTGGGGGTATTCATAAAAAAAAAAAAAAAGACTGTTATTTACCGTTTTCGAGTCGTAGTATAGAACGTGTCGAACTACGGTGACCTGAGCCTATTAATGTGGGTAGTTCGCTCACATTAATGGGGACGTAGGCAGCGAAAGTGCGGTCAAATGTTTGACATATTTTTGTCGAACAAAAGTTTTGTGTCACCCGTTATGGGTCTCTCCGAGTTTTTGGGTTTATAGGGGTGTGTAAATAGTTGTCACCCTCCAAAAATATTTACTTTTGAGTTTTGTCAATAGATATTACGCTTGTATTTGTGTTTGTGGTGATGTGCAGGATAGCACACAACTGGTCAAAACGGAAGCTGTGAACTTCAAGGCAGTAAAAAGGGCCGAAAAACTGATGAAATCACGCTGCTAGGGTGCGCGGGCGCGCTCGTACATAGAGCGGCCGCGCTTGTTTAAAGGAAAAATGACCATCAGCTTCGGCCAGGCTGCGCGGGCGCGCTCCAAGGCAGAGCGGCCGCGCTCATTAAAATAAAAAACTTGTCTTGTCTCGGTCATCCAGCGCGGACGCGCTCCAAGGCAGAGCGGCCGCGCTCCAACGGAAATTACGGGCAAATTGAAATAAAACCTAATCAGTAAACGCCCCCCCTTCAAATATACCACCGCCGCCTCCTTCCCTCTCTCTACAAAGTTACGTGTTATCTCCCTCTCTCTCTAAAAATCCCTCACCCAAACCCAATTATCTCCCCTTCCAACCTCTAAATCACCATACCCATCATAAATCCTCAAGCCAAGCTCGATTTCAACCTTCAAAAGGCCATTGATTCCGGCGAAGTTGGGCTATTCCGAAAAATTGAAGAGTGGTGTTCTAGAAGAGTTTTTCGGTTGAATCAAGTGGGGAAGAGCTCGAATTGAAGTGGGTATTCGTTCACAAAGGCAAGGGGTTGATTTTCCGGCCTTCTTCCCAAATTCCGGCGAGAAATTCCGGCATACTCCGGCGAATTTTCCGGCGAGCCTTGAAGGGGTAAGAATCTTCGAATTTAATTGTATTGCCTTGCTTAGTGTTCGATACAATGTCTACCTCTAATCCTAAGCGTAAAAGGGTAACAAAGAAAACCCCGGTTCCACCCCCATTGTTTGATGAAAATAAATTTGTTAGTGTTGATGCTCTGAAATTTTTCAATACTTATGCCGGACGGAGTTTTTGTTGTGAAATTGGTGCTCCCCCGTTGCAATCAAAACAAAGAAATCAACACACCCACACGTACAAGAAAGAAACAATCACACACAAGAACACAAGAGTTGTTTACCCGGTTCATTCACCAAACCGTGAACTACGTCCGGGGGCAATTGCCAAGCCAATATGTTATTAGTCTCTCTAATATGTTGCTACAATGTGTTCTAGGCCGAAATTATGCTTTTATAGTTACAAGGAAACCCTAAATCTAATTTAAGAAGAGTTACAATCAAATAAGGAAACAAATCGAAGCCCAGAACTCGGCCATGCTTGAGGCGCCCGCCTCAAGCCTTCCATGCGGCCGCCTCGCGAAGGACAGACCAAGCCCAAAACTTCGGCCCTTGAGGCGCCCGCCTCGGCCAGACCAGGCGCCCGCCTCGCGCTCCTCCCAGCCGTGCTCAGACTCCTTCTCCGTTTTGAATCCTCCTTTGATCTCACCAAAGACTCCTCCGACTTAGCCCCTTTTTCCTTGTAGTTTAGGACTCCTAAACCAACAATCTCCCACCGGAGACTAAACTAACAAACATAGAATCACCCATCAACTCCCACCACGGAGTAATGACCTTCGAACACATTCCCCCTTCATCCCATATTGGCTTGACACTACCACACCTCTCCTCAAGTACTAAGGCGAGTTGAAACCAAGCGACGTTTCAACCTCCCCGTGTTAGATCGTTCTTGCCTCCCCAAATCAGCTTCTACCTTGATTTCTCCCCGCAAGTCTAACTTCGCCTTCTCCCTCCAGACCCACCTTCCTCGCAATGCCTCCCCGTGAAACTTGGACACACCTTGTTTCTTGCATCGACTATTCTTGGTCTGAAACCGCTCTCTGTTAGGGCCCTTGGACTTCCACACCACGTTGATCAACTTTGAGTCCTCCCCAACATACCGTTTCTTGATGTCTCCCCTTTTCACACCAACAGGCCGGTTCTTAAGCCTCTTGCTCCCACCGGAACGAAAAGCGACATTGTAGGTAGAGTACAACGTCTTCCCCTTAACCCCATGAGCCAACACCTTAGCCCCTTTTGTGACTTCCCAAGACCCACCAATGAAAGAAACACCATATCCTTCACTATCAAGTTGTCCCACAGAAATCACCCTCCTCCTCAAATCCGGAACATGCATCACGTCGTGTAGTTGTAAAACAGCCCCATTTGGTGTCTTCATCATTACATCCCCCTTACCTTTGATCTTCAATGGTTGACCATCACCAAGATAGAGAACCCCAAAATCTCCGGTTTTGTAACGCCTCATTGATTCCGCATCCCCACTAGCATGACAAGAAGCTCCAGAATCCAACACCCAATCTTCACCCGATCGCTCCTCCCTAGGATTAATACATCACCACCATCATCCACCACGTGCGCACCACCACTTTTTCCCTGACAATCATAACCGATGTGCCCCAATTCACCACAATTGTAGCACTGACCTTTTTCCCCTTAGGTCCACCCCTTTTTCTCTCCACCCTAAGTGCAGCCCCATCTACGGACGATTCTCCCCTTTTCTCCTTCCTTCGCAACTCCTCTTGCAGGATGAGATCTCTAACCTCCGTATACACCAATGCCGTTTTCGACGTACTAATCGTTGTGACAAGAACCTCCCAACTATCGTGCAATGATTTTAGAAGAAAACAAGCTAGCACTTCATCGGATAAAGTAATATCAACACTTTTCAATTGGTCCACCATACCTTTGAAATTGCCGATATGACTTGCCGCCGTCTCGCCCCTTCCGACATCTTCGCATTCGCAAACCTCTTTATCAAATGCACCTTATTGATATTCGACGGCTTCTCATACATGTCCGACAGCGTTTGTAGCAACTCCACCGTTGTCTTGGCCTCCATAGCGTTCCGTGCAACGTCGTCGGTTAGGGCACTCCTTACCGCTCCTAACGCCTTCCGATCCAACACCTCCCAATCCCCTTGTGACATGTCTTCGGGCTTCTCCTTCAAGGGCTTATGAAGATCCTTACAATAAAGGTAGTCTTCAATCCTTGTCTTCCAAAACGTGAAATTCACACCGCTGAATTTCTCGATATGGTTCTTCATCTTGACTGCTTCACCAAAATCCCCAAGAACGCGATTCAAAATTAATCAACTAATGAAAGAATTTTGAATCCTCCGAACCAAAGCTCTGATACCAGTTGTTGTGAAATTGGTGCTCCCCCGTTGCAATCAAAACAAAGAAATCAACACACCCACATGTACAAGAAAGAAACAATCACACACAAGAACACAAGAGTTGTTTACCCGGTTCATTCACCAAACCGTGAACTACGTCCGGGGGCAATTGCCAAGCCAATATGTTATTAGTCTCTCTAATATGTTGCTACAATGTGTTCTAGGCCGAAATTATGCTTATATAGTTACAAGGAAACCCTAAATCTAATTTAAGAAGAGTTACAATCAAATAAGGAAACAAATCGAAGCCCAGAACTCGGCCATGCTTGAGGCGCCCGCCTCAAGCCTTCCATGCGGCCGCCTCGCGAAGGACAGACCAAGCCCAAAACTTCGGCCCTTGAGGCGCCCGCCTCGGCCAGACCAGGCGCCCGCCTCGCGCTCCTCCCAGCCGTGCTCAGACTCCTTCTCCGTTTTGAATCCTCCTTTGATCTCACCAAAGACTCCTCCGACTTAGCCCCTTTTTCCTTGTAGTTTAGGACTCCTAAACCAACAGTTTTAATATAGAAAAGGGAATAGACATTACGGATATGGGTCTAGATGATATTGTAGCGGGGTATGGGTGGCAAAACTTATTGGGTGCCCCGGCTGAAGGGGGAAGTCGCGAGTTAGTTCGCGAATTTTATGCAAATGCGGCTGCTAGAAAAGGGATACATAACACTTCTTATGTGCGGGGTATAGAGGTGGGGTATACCCGGGCGAGAATTATAGCATATTACAACCTCCCCACACATGTGCAAGCCGATACCTGTTCCTTCTTGCATCTTGAGAAACAAATGATAAACAACCCTAAGGGCAACCTTCATTTGATTGCCGAAACATTTGGTGGTTTTCCCTATGACCCGACAGTGCACAAGGGGGTATTAATTGCTTCAAAACTTCTTCCCCCACGGATGAAGTATCTTCACAGGATTATCTGTGAGAGAGTCCTCCCATCTTCCCGACCTCACGAGGTTGGGTGGCGTCGAGCTGCACTGATGCACGTCATCTTGACGGGGCAAAACATTGATACCGGGTCAATCATTGCCCACGAGATCAACAGGACATATCAACAAATGGGGAAGAATAGCTACAATTACCCCTTAATGATCACGGGTTTGATGGGGCTCTCGGGTGTTAATTTCACAAATATCCCTAGGGACATAGGCTTGGAGCCTACAATTACCGAGAGAAAGATTAGGGACAAGAGCCACCCCAAGGGGGTAAATGTGGTTGAGCCGGAGCAGGAGGAAGAACAGGAGGAGGAAGAAGAGGAAGAACAAGAGGATGATATAGTCGAAGACTGGAGAGAAAACCCAGCTGAGGGTTTGTACTATCTGTCGCATCAGTTGGAGGCGATGGAGCTGAGATTCGATCAGAGATTCACCACCCTGGAGCAGAGACAGGCTGAGACTGATGATAGGGTGAGAGCGGTTGATGATAGAGTGAGGGCAGAGATTGAGACGGCCCAAGCATGGCGGGCCCAAGAGATAGTAGGTGGGACCAACTCTTCGCCGGTTGCCCCTACCGGTTACACATGGCCACGCACCCGCCACAGCTTCCCGCCGCAGCGAAGAAGAAGAACAATTTCCCTGGCTCATCCTGACAAGGAGAGCAAATGGCGGCAGCAGAATAGCTTCCTGGAGGCTCTTCTAGCCAATGGGGTTATCCGCCACGTGATCGGTTGAGGTATCCCTACCCCGAGTTTATAGTTAATTGCATTGGGGACAATGCTATCTTTTAGTTTGTGGGTGGGGGTATCTCGTGTTTTATTCTCGCTTATCACCATGTTAGTTTAGGTTGTTATTTGTTTTTTTTAGTAAAAATTTAAAAATTTTTGTTCTCTTTATTTTGGGATATGTTGGCCTGCGCTCTGATGATTGAGTGTTATTTGTTAGTCATTATGCTATCTTGGATTTGAGAACTAGGGTTACATTGAAACAATAAACCACGATTGCACCACCTCTCACTTCCATTTATCATTGATCATTGTTGTCACTCTAGGTGCCCTTTATGGGATCACTTGTGCATTCTCGGGGTCCCTAGAACATGGTTTGCATGATTGCCAATAACACGTCAGTAGGCTAGTATGATACATATGGCTTATTCTTTCAACCCTTTTGTGTGCCTTCAGCTTTCTACCCCAGTAAATAAAAGTTTCCGCTAGAACCCTTGTTGAGCTTTAATAGAAAAGAATGGAAACTTAGACCGCCATTCGCCATCATTTGTTACCTTTTTCCTACCCGTTTCACATAGTTTTAGGATGTCTTACCTTCCGGGAAGTGAACTAGGGAATGAATGGGAATTTGGGGTGAATTTGGGGTGAGTGGAATTAAATGCACAATTTGGGGTCAAAATGCAAAATGGGGTGTGAAATACAATGAAGAGGGGTATAGAAAAAAAAAAATTATAGAAAAAAAATATAGAAAAAAAAAAAAAGAAAGAGTATGTGTTTGTATATATGTTCTTTCAATTGAAAAAGAAAAAAAAAAAAATCTTGCCCCTCCATTGTGTCAAAAGTTGGAAATTAGAAAAGGCCCCATAAATAAGGAAATGTGCTCAACCCGATGTTGTGTATGTATGCAAAAGCTTTAGTTTGTGGGTTGGCACATTGGGAAGAAAAAGGGTGAGCGGAGTGAATTATCATAGTGAGGATGTATACATAAAAAGAAGACTTCTTAGTTTCGCTTCCCGATTCGTATGTCCTTACCTTCGTTTGTAACCGTGAACCGAGCCATGCGATCCTTCACACCATAACGCTTAGAGCCATATCTTCATTTTGTTATCAAGTAGCCGGGTTGACAATTGTGTAAACATGCATATGAGTGTCCCTTTGTGTTTGTATTTGATACACATTATGTTAGAGCATCATTTAGTGAATCCATAAATAATCTTAGAGTGTGACAATGATCTACCAGACTTCACTTCATTATTCATGCCGCGGTGGAAAATTGTGGGTTTTTGCTTTAATGTAACATTAGTTGATAATTCATGATAGCATGCTTGTGATTATTTTGTGTAAGGATCTGAGACTGTCTGGCCGACAAGATTCCCGTTTTGAAGAGAACATCCCAAAAATATTGTGTTTTGTTTTCGTAGTGTAGTTTTATTTTTTGTTCGATAGCTTAGTTTTGTTCTGTTTTACTCGGGACGAGCAAAGGATAGTTTGTGGGTGTTTGATGGATGTGTTTTTACACACCCATTTTACATGTTTACGAACCTATTTTAGGCTCAAAATCCCGGGTTTTATGTTGTTTTAATATTGTTGTTGAGTGTTTATGAGTACAGGGGAAAAGGATGATTAAGTGTTGATTTGTGTCAAGAAAATGGCATGGGAAACCAAGTTGGAGCGGAGCAGAGCAAGAAATTGTGGAACAGGCACCAGAGCGGCCGCGCTCTACCTAAGAGCGGCCGCGCTCCATTGAAGATTTTGAAGAGCAACTCTCGGCCAACCAGCGCGGGCGCGCTCAACCCAGAGCGGCCGCGCTCAAGTGACGTCGTTTTGAAGATCAATGTTGCTGTCAAGAAGCGCGAGCGCGCTCAACCCAGAGCGGCCGCGCTTGTCCCGTCTTCAGTATCAGATTTTGGCAACTAATTAAGGGCAGTCTTGACTTTTCGCATATTTTTCCCATGTATTTTGCCCTAAGAGTATTTATACTTCAGCAGCAGTTTTAAAAACAATCTTGGATGGTAGTTTTTGTTCTAGTTTTTGAAGTTTCGTAGAGAATTCTTGTTCATCAATTCCGGATCTCTCAGGTTTTGATGTTCTTTTATTTTATGATTATTATGAGTTTTATTATGTCGTTGAGTAGCTAAGTTATTTAGATTTGCGGATTGGTTGTAGCGACATCGGATCTTTATGCTATTGATTTAATTCTTCCCAATTGATCTCTTTCTAGTTCTTCAAAATATTAATCTTTAACAGTTTTGAGGTTGCAATTTCATGTTAAGATGATTTTGGCCTTTTAATTATTTGGGTGTTAATTCCGCCATTAATTTTGGGGATTGATACAATTGAACACTGTTTTGAAGATTAGACCTAATTGAGGCCATAATAGAAATCAAAAGGGTTTAGATTCAATATTCTAATGTGTTGATTAATTATTTGATTGTTGTGTGGCCGTAACAGAAAACGCAGCTTGATAATAATTAAAAGGGTTGCAATCCGGGCACCACAACGTCCCAATCCTTACTTTTGTGAATGAATCCTAGATTTGAGATTAATGTTTTTAGCAATAAAAATAGCATAGGGTGAAAGTAATTGTGAATCCAATCCGTGAATATCCGTTGTTGATCTGAGTTAATTCGTTACATTTAAATTGCTTTCTTAGTTTTAATTGTTTGCTTCCGTTTTAGAATTAAATTATTATTTAAAATCAAAAATCTCTGGTTACTTTATTCATTGTTTTTCTTTTGCTTGTTTACCAACGAGTCTCTGTGGTTCGACCCCTGCTCGTGCATATTGCTACACCGGTAGTGAGTACACTTGCTCGGTTTTTATTACTAGAGGAATTTTTCTCCATCAAGGCTCTTAGTAAAGAGATGTCTGAAGTCTCGGTTAAAGATGAGGAGACTGCTCTCTTTACTAAATGAGGTATTGGGTGATGAGGAGGTGCGAGATCGGGAGATGGTCACAAAGAGACACATGCTCAAACAAGTGAACGAGATGGGAGTTATAAATCAGGAGCAAGTGATTCACTAGGGAGAGGCTTGCAGCAAGGGGGAGCTCGACATTTTAAGGAAAAAGACAGGAAAAATAACCGCTGGAATGTGGAGTGCTACAACTGCTACAAGAAGGGTCACTATGCTCGTGATTGCTCATCAAGATGGGCTAAAGGGAATGCAATGACATCAGCACAGAAGAGTCCTGAAAGTGAAGACGAATGGGATTTTGAAGTCTCGCTAGCTATCGAGGAGGATGAAGAATGTAAGGAAGATCTTGTTGCGTCGTGCATGGTCAAATCAATAGAAGAGGAGGTAGCACTTGTAAGTGTAAGTGATAAATTAATTGACTATAATAAAGATTGGATTGTAGATTCTGGATGCTCAAATCATATGACAGGGGACAAAGAGAAGTTATAAAGTATCACAAAATATAGTAGGGGAAAAGTTGTGGTGATTGCCAATAACTCAAAATTGACAATTACTCACACCGGAAGAACGATGATAATGTCGCGATTCAACTCAGACAAAGTGGAGTTGGAGAATGTCTACCATGTACCAGGCATGAAGAAGAACTTGTTATCTGTGTCACAATTGACTGCCTCAGGGAAGTATGTGGTGTTTGGTCCAGATGACGTAAAGGTGTACCATAGTCTCCAATCAAAGACAAAACCAATCATGGAAGGTCGACGTGTGGAGTCTGTATATGTGATGACAACACAGGAGGCGTATGTTGATCGTACACGGAGGAATGAGACTGCAGATTTGTGGCATGCAAGGCTAGGCCATGTAAGCTATCACATGTTGAAGGGAATGATGAAAAGGTCAATGCTTAAAGGTCTTCCACTGCTAGAGGTACGTGATGACACTATATGTGCTGAATGCCAATATGGTAAAGCTCATCAATTACCGTATGAGGAATCAAAGTATCACGCAAAAGTACCATTGTAATTGGTGCATTCGGATGTATTTGGTCGCGTAAAGCAGGAGTCTGCTGGTGGATATCGATACATGATAACCTTCGAAGACGACTTCTCAAGATATGTATGGGTCGACTTCATGAAAGGAAAGTCTGATGTTTTTTTGAAGTTTAAGGAGTTCAAGGAAAGAGCTGAAAGAGAAATGGGGAGAAAGATTAAGAGTCTAAGGACAGACAATGGGGGAGAATATACATCGAAGGAGTTCTCCAACTACCTTCAAGAGTGCATGATTCGTTGCCAGCTTACATGTCCTCGAACCCCGCAGCAAAATGGAGTTGCAGAGAGAAAAAATAGGCATCTAGCTGAGATTTGCAGAAGTATGCTGCACGCCAAGAATGTGCCAGCAAAATATTGGGTAGAATGTATGAAGAAAGCCGTGTACGTGATAAATAGACTCCCACAAGCAAGGTTGAAGTTCGTCTCACCACATGAGAAGCTCTGGAATGTTAAACCCACAGTAAGTCATTTTCGTGTTTTTGGTTGTGTATGTTACGTATTTGTTCCAGATAATCTCCGTAGCAAATTTGACAAGAAGGCTATAATATGCATTTTTGTGGGATATGATAATGAGAGAAAGGGGTGGAGATGTTGTGATCCCACAACAAATCGCTGCTACGTCTCACGGAATGTTGTGTTTGATGAAGCGTCTTCATGGTGGTCATCTCGAGCTGAGTTACTTCCAGATTCAAAAGAGATGGAAGAAGTTCTTAAAGAAAAATTAGATAAAGGTCATAATCATTTGAGCCCAAGTAAAGATGAGTCAAGTTTAGATAAAGATCAGTTAAGCCCAAGAAGAAATGTGTCAAGCTCGAGGTCTGAACAGCCAACTCCCCTTGGTGAATTATCTGAAGAAGTAAGCAGTAAGGAAGTTATAAGTGTGAGTCCACCTCCGAAGATGAGGCGACTTAGTGACCCATATGCTCGTTGTAATTTATGCATGGTTGAGCCCGAGAATTTTGAGGAAGCAGGAAAGGAAAAAGTTTGGAGAAAGGCTATGGAGGAGGAAATAGATGCATTGAAGCAGAATGAGACATGGGACTTGGTACCTAAGCCAAAAGATGTACAACCCATATCATGCAAATGGGTGTACAAAGTGAAGACTAGAGCTGATGGGTCAATAGAAAGGTATAAAGCCCGCTTGGTAGCCCGTGGATTTTCACAACAATATGGCCTCGACTACGATGAGACATTTAGCCCCGTGGCAAAGATCACTACAGTACGAGTTTTGCTAGCTCTTGCAGCTAGTAAAGTATGGAAGTTGTGGCAACTAGATGTCAAGAATGCATTCTTGCATGGAGAATTGGATCGAGAAATTTACATGGAGCAGCCTAGAGGGTTCGAAAACACTTCCCATCCCGAGTTTGTGTGCAAGTTAAAGAAAGCTCTATATGGGCTTAAGCAGGCACCGAGATCGTGGTATGGTAAAATCGCAGAATTTTTAACTCAAAGTGGTTTCTCGGTGACGGCAGCAGATTCAAGCCTATTTGTGAAGTCTAAAGTTGGAAAACTCACTATTGTTCTTGTTTATGTTGATGATCTTATCATCACCGGAGATGATGTTCAGGAGGTTCATCAAGTAAGGGCAAATCGTTCTGTACGATTTCAAATGAAAGAGCTTGGAGAGTTGAGGCATTTTCTCGGTCTAGAAATTGAGTATACCAATGAAGGATTGTTCCTGTGCCAGCAAAAGTATGCTCGAAATTTATTGGAGAAGTTCCAAATGTTGGAGTGCAAAGCTATGACAACCCCAATGGAGGTTAATAAAAAGCTTTGTTCAGCCGAAGGTCATGACCTTGAGGACAGTACTGCTTATAGAAAGTTAGTTGGCAGCTTGATTTATCTTACCTTGACTCGGCCTGATATATCATTCGTAGTTGGATTTGTGAGCAGATACATGCAGAAGCCAAGGAAGCCTCACTTAGAAGCTGCTAAAAGAATACTAAGGTATGTAAAAGGTACACAGGACTATGGGATCCTTTATACGAAAGGAGCTTTGCTAAGAGTAATTGGGTATTGTGATGCGGACTATGCTGGTGATCACGACACAAGGCGATCCACTTCTGGATACATGTTCTCTCTGGGCTCTGGGGTGGTTTCATGGTGTAGTAAGAGACAAGAAACGGTCTCACTCTCTAGTACGGAAGCAGAGTATCGAGCAGCAGCTACTGCAGCACAAGAGTTAGTTTGGTTAAAGCAACTGATGAAGGATTTTCAGCAGCCAATTAATCATCCCATAGATTTGAATTGTGATAATCAGTCAGCCATTTGTTTAGCGGAAAACCCTGTGTTTCACTCATGGACCAAACATGTTGAGGTACACTATCACTTTCTACGGGAAAAGGTATTACGTGGGGATATCAAGATGAAGCATGTAAAGACCGAAGACCAAGTTGCAGATGTTCTCACAAAGAGCTTAAGCCTGGGGAAGTTTGAAGCATTTCGAGAGCAACTTGGAGTAATGTCGAGATTGAGAAAGTAGTCAGTGAGGGGGAGTGTTAAATGTCCACTGACTTTCTTTCTCCTTCCAGATAATTCTCATTTTGTCTCTTCCTTTTCTAGATAATTCGTAACTTTCAATATTCTAGATTAGCATTACATTTAATATTGTATCCGGACGTGTCTTTGCCTAGTATAAAATAAGGTGATGTCTCCACTTGAAAGTATGTCAAGTGAAGCAGTTCAGTCCTCCTTAGAAATAGTTTGTTGTCAAGTCCAAGTCAGTCGTGCAATATCAATCTTGGTGTCTTGTATTTGTTTGCCTTGTAATAAGTAATTTCTGTCATTAATCAGATTGTTGCTGTTGGGTCTCACCAAGTCTGACTGTGTTCAACAGTAACTTCTCCATATCAGTGGTTGAAAATCTGCCTATATGTCATAGGTTCTAAACCTCGTAACTTCTCAAGTTTCTAGATGGAATTACATGTAAACTCTCAGTGTATTTGGTAAAGAGTAGGTCTGCTGAGAAACGCGTTTCTCCATAACTATGGAGAAACGCGTTTTTAATAGCCAGAAACTATACGTTTGATAACCAGAAGAAAATTTCTGGATATCAGTCTCAAAGGGTTCTGGATATCCAGAAGCTTTGTAACGGATATCCGTAAGCCTTCGGATATCCGTAAAACATATTTGAAGCCAAATCCAAGGCCAAGACCACAAATTGCTTATTGAAGGTTTCTGGATATCCGTGAAACCTTCAAATGTATATCCGTAAAACCATCAAATGAATATACGTAAAACATATTTGAAGCCAAATCCAAGACCAAGACCGTAAAATGCTTATTGAAGGTTTTCGATATCCGTAAACCTTCAAATGTATATCCGTAAACCATCAAATGAATATCCGTAAACATTTTGAAAATTTCTGGATATCATTTTGAAGGTTTCTGGATATCACTTTCATAAGCTTCGGATATCCTTTCAAAGGGTTCTCGATATCCGTAACCTTTGAGATCGATATCCGTGGCAACCATGGGACAAGGTCATGGCCAATACAAAAAGTTTCTGGATATCCTTTCAATAGCTTCTGGATACCCGTAACCCGTTTCTCCATAACTTTTGGAGAAACGCGTTTCTCCCTAGATTTTACGTTTGGTAAAGGCCTCATTTGCCATCCGACTTCTTTTTGTTGATCCACAATTTCATCATTGCTAGAATTTGCGACTGCCATGTCTGCTTCATGCTAAAGATTAGACTATGAGGAACTTTATAGATTTCATTTTCTGTTATAATCGTAATTAGAACCTAATCAAATTGGTGCTCTCACCAAAACTCACACCTTACATAACTTCTACAAGCCACCAAATATGAACAATCAAGTACAGCATCAGAACCTCATGATTGATCCACTCAAACATCTATTTAGCCAAATGTACTACTCCCTCCGTCACAAAAACCAGTCCCAATTCATGCTTTGTCTCGGTTCTTGGAAAAATAAATATCCAGTGTGCAACATATAAACGAATAAAAAGCTTACAACTCTCAGCTGGTGAAAATTTGGAATTGAGCAGGAAATTTACAATACAACATAAACTAAAGTTATGTGTTTGAGTTGTTATTAAAAGGTCAGTTTCAGTAAAACCCGAATGTAAAATTCCAACTTAAACTCATAAAATTAGCTCCACGGAAGTTATACATGTAAGGAATTTGAAATTTGAAACCAGACAAACCAGAAGGGGAGAAGTGATACGCTTCTCAACAGCAAGTACAACCCCTTCCTTAGTCTTCAACCCAATAGCCGTGGAACCCAACTGCAAATCACAATCAAAAGCCACAAAACACAAATGATTAGAAATCAATCTACTACACAGAGAAAGAATAAACATATGAGTTCAAATTGGTACCTTTATGGCCTCAATGGCATATTCAACCTGAAACAATCGGCCTTCTGGGGAAAAGGTGTTGATACCTCTATCGTACTCAGTCCTATATAACAATAGAGATAAATCATTAGGGAATTAACACGAGTACATGGAGGGCGATCTAAACAGAAAAAAAAAAACCTAGATTCGTGATTAACAAAATGTGCTAACCTTGTGAGAAACATCTTCGATTGAATTGGTAAGATCAAAACCAGCAATTAAAAGGAGTAAGTGAAAGAAGTGAGAGAGAGAGAGAGAGAGCGAGAGAGAGAGAGAGAGAGAGAGAGAGAGAGAGAGAGAGAGAGAGATTACCGAGTGAACGAGGTGAGCGAATCAAACGGCGGCGGTGAGAGCAAAACAAACAGACGGCGGTGGCGTGAGCGAAATTTCCGGTAAGCGGTGACAATGGCTAGGAGGGTGGGTTAGGGTTATATTTATATGCCTATTTACCGACGGATTAATCCGTCGGTATTATCGACGGAATATTAAGGTTTGCCGACGGACTCAAATGAAAATTTTAAAAAAATATCCCGGCAAATGAAAATAAACTTCCGTCAGTAACTGATGTTTGTCAGTCGGTAAATTTTCGCCAGTAATGAAGCTATTTCTAGTAGTGTGAGTTTTGATCCAGAAAATATAGTCAAAATGGAATGTAAAAATCATCAAAACAAACCCCCGGTCTTAGATGGTACCAGTTACTCCTTTTGAAGTCTAAAATGCATTACTACATCAAATCGAGCGAGGATGAGTATACTTGTTGCATGGCGACCACCCACGGTGGAGAAAAAGCCTGCATCAGGTAGTGATGAATTTGTATTTAAAAGAAAACCTGAGGCTAATTGTACTCTTGATGAAATCACTACTGCTAACTACAATTCTAAGGCCATGGATGCTATTTCCATTCATGTTTCTGGAATATGTACAAACTAATCACAAATGAAAGTGTGGCCAAAGCAGCATGGAATATTTTACAAATTCAATTTTAAGGTATACCCAGTGTTAAATCCACTAGACTTAGGATCTTAATGGATAAGTATGAAATTCTGAGAATGGAAGAGATTGAAGACATTGTCTCTTATGATGCTAAAATCCATGAAATTTCTAATAAGTGCACTAGCCTTGATGAGTCAATTTCAAATGTTAAATTAGTTATAAAAATCTTAAGAACCCTGCCAAAAAGATTCAATATCAAAGTGGCTGTCATTGAGGAGACTCATGACACAAACACTGTAGGTTTGGATAAAATTATTGGTGTATTAACTGTGTTTGAGCTGAATCTTGAATCTCAGAAAAAGAACATGGCAATAAGCCTTGCTCTCCAAAGCTCTGCAGCTATTCCAAAGGAAATAGCTTACCTCTCCTCTGAGATTGAAAAGTCCATCCTTGAGGATGTGGATATGGCTCTCATCTCCAAGAAATTTAATTCCATTCTAAAAAATAAGAGGATGAGCAAGTTTTCTAATATACTCAAAATGTTGAAAACCCCAAAGTTAATTATGATGGGGGATTCAAAAGACCTAGCTTTGAGAATAAGAAGTCCTCTGAATTTTAAAATGTAGGGCTTACCGTGGTTTTGGTCACTATGCTAATGAATGTGTGAATAAGAAAGGAATGAGTCTGACAGCTTCCCTGAGTGATAGTGAGGATGAAGAGGAAATAGCTAACATTTATGTGCTTAACTACTCTTCTTGTTTCAATGTCCATTTTGCAGGTATAGAGGATGGAGATTCTGAGGAATATCTAGATGTGGATTTGGATGTAGACACAACCATGTACACATCTGAAAATACACCTAATTCGACTCTCAACTGTTTCTCTATAAAGCGAGATTTAGATTATGAAGGTCAAGATATACCCTATGAAGAACTCTTTGATACTTACAGGGAGCTGCATACTGACTGGGTCAAAAGAATGGAAAAAAAATGAGGTATTTGCCAAGGTAAATAAAGTTCTCACTGATAAACTGTCATACTTGTGAAACTGAGAATTCTAGACTTTCAAAAGAGAATGATGGCCAGAAGGATTTCATTGCTAAAATTAAGGTTCTTGTAATTAAGGCTCCGTTTGTTTCACGGAAAATATTTTACGAAAAATGGTTTCCGTAAAATAACTCGTTTTACGATGTTTGGTAACTACAAATAAAAAAGTCAATTGAAAATATTTTTGGGTCAACGGAAAATAACTCGTTTTCCTCCATAAAATGACTTACTGACCTCGTCCTCAGTAAAACATTTTCCACGCCCGTCGTTCTCTCCCGTTTCTCTCCGGGTAAGCCATTTTCTTCCCCTTCTTCTCCTTTCTCTTCCCATTCTTTGTTGATTCTTCTCCTTTCTCTTCCCCGTCGTCGTTGATTTTCTTCAAATCAGTTAGGTTTTACTGACTTCGTCCTCATCCACGCCTGCTGTTCTCTCCCGTTTCTCTTCAGGTGCGCCATTTTCTTTCCCTTCTTCTCTTTTCTCTTCCCCTTCTTCATTGATTCTTCTCCTTTCTCTTCCCCGTCATCGTTGATTTTATTCAAACATGTTAGAGTTTAAGAGTATAATTTATCAGATCTATATTATTTAGCTTCAATAGGATCATTAGGGTTTATTTAGGTCTAATTTTTTTTTTTTTCATATTTTAGGGCTTTTGATCTCTCTAATCTTGCAATTTTCCGGGGTGGTTGTGGATCTATAGTGAGAACAATCAATTCGCAAAGAACAGGTAACAATCTATTTTCTAATTTTTAGTTGTGATGCTTCTTGTCTCATGTTCAATCTATTTACTGTGGTGAAGATGGTTAATGCCCTGTTTTTAGATGTAATAAGTTATGGATACATGATTTTCAACTTGAAATTCTATCTTTGAAGGTTGGGCATCACGTTATGGATACATGATTTCTAGGCAGAGTAACAAAAGTAAAATACAAAAAAAAAAATTATCAGTAAAATTACATGCATTAGTTTAAGGAATGGAGTAATCAATGAACCCATCACATTCTTTTTTAACTTTATCTAGTAAAATTGATAGTCAATCTTTGATTTGTTTATTTATTTTTATGAATATATACAGTGCTTATTACTAATTCTCCTGATCATGCTAAGTCAACATTATAAAATTAAAACTTATACCCCATTTCGCTTGTCATTTGGCCTTATCATGCCTAAAATTAGTTTAGAAATCCATGCTGTGTAGCAAGTACACTTCAGATACTAGCTGGATTTGGCTCACAATCTGGCACTCAGCATTCAAATCAACCTCATCAGAACAATCCTTTTGGATTTGGTCAGGCCACCTCCCAGCCCAAAGGAGGAAATGATTTTGGATCCAAAAATAACCTATTCAAGGTTCTACATACATCAATGTTTAGTTATTTACATAAACAGTTTACTTGCTTCTAGTTTACTTGCTTCTACCAGTATTTAATCATATATATATATATATATATATATATATATATATCATATCATATCATTGACGAATGCCATTTCTTTTATCTTACTAATGCAATGATTCGATTTGTATGAGTCAATAGATTTAAAGCAAATTTTAATTTTCTAGGGATATTGTTGGTGCTTGTAGAGGAATAAATACGCATACAATAATACTGGCAGATGTTTTAAGGGTAAGAGATATACCCTGATTATACAAGGCAGCTGCAATTTACCAAACACCGGAAAATATTTTTCGGAAAAAAATTTCTTCAAATTTACCAAACAAGATTATGTCATTTTTCGGAATACGTTTCACTTCCCGGAAAACATTTTACGGAAATCATTTTCCGTAAAACATTTTCCGTGAAACAAACGGAGCCTAAGAAAGAAGTTGAACTTGAAAAATTTTAAACTGATTTTGAAAAAAGCTGAAAGTACTATAACCATGTTAAATATTGGGAAAATGAAACTTGACGAAGCTTTAGCTCTTGGTAATACTGGAAAAACATGGTCTTGATTTTGGAAATACCAAATTTTTAAAAGAGAGAAGTGAGGTTTCAAATCTTGAGAGAAACACATTTTGAGTTCTAAAAAAACATGGAGAAGGCACTACATTTGTCATTACATCTTTGCTTCTGGACACATTTGTTCCTTTTGATACAAATTAAAAGCTGATAAGAAAGTTGGATGTATGAACCAATCTCAGATGTATAAAAGAATGTATACAAATCCCGACACACATCCGAGTGCACATCAACAGGGGCTCCACAACATGAAGGTTGAAACCAAATGGGTTTTAAAACCAAGTGCCAACTGTAATGTAGTCTAGTCTTCCCCTAAAGAGTAGTGTCACTAGTTCATGTTACTTTGATAGTGGGTGCTTTACACACGTGACAGGGAATCAGGATGATTTGACAGATTATAAATCCTTAAATGGGGGAAAAGTATACTTTGGTGGTGGTACACGGGGAAAAATAGTTGGGAAGGAAATTCTAGATATTAAGGGTCTCCCAAAATTGAACAACTTCTACCATGTAGAAGGTATTAAGGCAAACCTAATCAGCATCAATCAATTGTGTGATGATGACCTTCATGTAAAATTTGACAAATGGTGTGTGAAGTGTATGACTGATGGATGTGGTTTTATCTATCCAAAAAAATATGATTTCTAGCTTATTTGGTGCTCAAAACCTTGGTAATTTAATATGCTTTGTAGTGTTTTGAAAGTACAGGGGTTGAAGTGCAATTAGGCAGAAAATGGAGGATATAAGCTTATTTTGGAAGTTCAGGGACCAAATTGCTATTATGAAAAATATGGGAGTAAACAGGTTTTATAAAGTTCAAGGGCCAAAGTGAAATTCTTAGAAAAGAAGGGACCAAAGTTAAATTAGGTGAAAATAAGGAGAAAAATTGGTTAAATGAAGTTCAGGGGCTAAATTGCAATACTGTGGAAGTGGAAGGACTGCAGCTGAAGCTAAGGGCTGACCGGCATTTGCTGGGCAAGAAACAGGGCGTGGCCGGCCAAAGGACAATAGGTGCTCGAGAAAATAAGGCTCGTCGAGGACTGGCTGAGAAAACAGGCCACAAGGCCGAGCGATCACGCAGCTGGCCGAGCTACCGCCCGTTTGGGCAGTAACTTGGGGCGACCGCGCCATGGGTGGCCGAGCGATCGCGCCCATGACCGACCAAGGCATTTCGGACTGATTTCTGTGATGGAATCAGTCCGTCACAGAATTAAAAGCAGTTTTCAAGAGTTTTGCCACTGAATTTGTGACGGATTTCATCAGAATCCTAATTTGACTAGGAAATTGATCTATTTTAGCTGTAAATCAAGAATCCTACCCCCCCTTCTCCTAATAAAGGACCCTAGATTAGGTTTTTGTATCCTTTCTCTATCTTTTCTTCCCCCTTATCATATATTACATAGTTTAGGGTTTTTATTTATTTTGAAGATTCAAGAACAAGATTTTGTTTATTTATTTTAATGGCCATTCAAGGCTAATTTATTTGATTCATGGATTGAGGTTAGTAATAATTTGATCTTTATGTTAGGGTTTTAATTCTTCCTATCTCTCTCTCTCGTTCTTGTTCTTCTCAACATTCTTAACTATTGTTCTTGAGATCAATTGTATTGACCTAGCGGAATATACTTTTGATATTTTGAATTTATTTGGATATAAACCATTGCACTAGCGTGAATGATTTGTAATTTGACCATTGTTGAAAAGAGTAAATTCAACTGATGACCTAGCGGAATTCATATGAATCTAGGTTTTTATGTTCTTATGATTTAATGAGAAATTCTTTAATGTTTATATTAACCTAGCGGAAGTTATAAACAAGATAGAGTTATTAGGGTTTTAATGTTGGTATTGACCTAGCAGAATATTATACATCTTAACCCTATATTTTTGTGAACAAACCCAAGAATGAGATTGAATTCTTTTTACATGATTCAAATATCATAAATTGATAATTGTTATGATCTCCAATCCATGAATCATTTGTTCTCTTTATTTCTTTAATTGATTTATTTTGCTTTCTTAGGATTAATAATTCAAACAATAAAACCCCTTCTTTTGGTTATTTTAATACACTAATAAAATACACTTTTTCCACTTTAGTCCATACGGATTCAACCCTTGTAAGTAAGCATATTACTACATTGATAAACTAGTTCACTTGCTAGGTATTTATAATAAGAGAGAGATTTTCTCCATCAAGTGTTTGGCGTCATTTTCGGGGACTTGTGTGGCGAACAAGTTAATTTTGCTACTGTATTGTAAATAGTTTTCTCTTATTAGTTTCTTTTTAGTGTAAATAATTTTCTTGTATTATTTTCTTTTTCTTTCTTTTACTAGTTGTTTAAAAAATTAAAGGACATACATGAATCAAATTCTAATGAGAAGTTGGTCGGGCAAGTTAAGCAATTAATTGTTATGTTCAATGCAAAAAGTGCTTCGCCTAGTGCCAATATAATACAAGAAGCATGTTCCTGTTGTGGATTATACTCTCATGCTACTAATGATTGTCCGTCTAGGACATATTTTCAAGAGTATTCTCCACAGGTACAAGAAAGGAGTTCGTTCCATCCATTGCAACCACAATATTATTATTCCCCTAATTGTTGTACACAAGGGAGGAGAAACCACTCATGTCGGTCATGGGAAGACGCTCTGACAAGATTAAAGGAGGAAAATCGTCAACAACAACAGCAATTTGGGGCAACCATGGATAGGTTGGAAGCACAAATTGCTAAAATAATAGAAGCATTGAGAGGTTCTGAGGGAGATACTAGTTCTATCCAACTTGAATGTTATGAATGGGAGGACGCTTCCATTAATGACGAACTACCGATTCTCTCTCCGTTTCCTGCTAGTGATGTTGTGGCTGTTGATGAAGATGTTGATTGTAAAGAAGATGGGGTGGAAGAGAAATTAAAAGATGATGAGGGCGTTAATGTTGATGAGGTTGGGACCGACCAAATTGACGAACAATGTCTCAATGAAGACCATCTTCATCCCATCGAAAGTGTGAAAGATTATTTTCTCCACAATATCTTATTTTGGTAACATTGATCTCTCATATTTCATTCATCTTTCATTATGTGGTGGAGAATTGTAAGTTAAATGCATCCATGTAAATATAATCACATGTTCATGATAATGCTTGTAGATTATGTGTGTTGTGAAGAATCTGAGACTTGTTGTGACAACAAATTTTTATATGAATTGAACAATCCAAAAATATTTTATTTGCTTTAATTAGTTATTTAGTTTTTATTTTAGTTTTGTTTTACTCGAGGACGAGCAAAAGATAAGTTTGGGGGTATTTAATGGATGTGGTTTTACCCATCCAAAAGATATGTTTATTAACTTATTTGGTGCCCAAAACCTTGAAAATTTAATATGTTTTGTAGTGTTTTGAAAGTACAGGGGTTGAAGTGCAATTCGGCAAAAAATGGAGGATATAAGCTTATTTTGGAAGTTCAGGGACCAAATTGCAATTATGGAAAATATGAGAGTAAACTGGTTTTATAAAGTTCAAGGGCCAAAGTGAAATTCTTAGAAAATAAGGGACCAAAGTGAAATTAGGTGAAAATGAGAAAAATTGATTAAATGAAGTTCAGGGGATGAATTGCAATACTATGGAAGTGGAAGGACTACAGCTGAAGCTAAGGGCTGACAGGCATTTGCTGGGCATGAAAGAGGGTGTGGCCGGCCAAAGGACAACAAGTGGCCGAGAAAACAAGGTTGGCCAAGGACTGGCCGAGAAAACAGGCCACAAGGCCGAGTGATCACGCAGCTGACTGAGCGACCGCCCTGTTTCGGCAGTAACTTGGGGCGACCGCGCCATGGGTGACCGAGCGACCGCGCACATGGCCGACCAAGGCATTTATGATGGATTTCTGTGACGGAATCAGTCCGTCAAAAAATTAAAAGCAGCTTTCAGCGGTTTTGCCACATAATTTGTGAGGGATTTCAACAGAATCCTAATTTGACTAGGAAATTGATCTATTTTGGCTGTAAATCAAGAATCCTACCTCCCTCCTCCTATATAAAGGACCCTAGATTAGGTTTTTTGTATCCTCTCTCTATCTTTTCTTCCCCCTTATCATATATTACATAGTTTAGAGTTTTTATTTATTTTGAAGATTCAAGAACAATGTTTTGTTTATTTATTTTATTGGCCATTCAAGGCTAATTTATTTGATTCGTGGATTGAGGTAAGTAATAATTTGATCTTTATGCTAGGGTTTTAATTCTTCCTATCTCTATCTCTCTCTCGTTCTTGTTCTTCTCAACATTCTTAACTATTGTTCTTGAGATCAATTGTATTGATCTAGCGGAATATACTTTTGATATCTTGAATTTATTTGGATATAAACCATTGCACTACTGTGGATGACTTGTAATTTTACCATTGTTGAGAAGAGTAAATTCAATTGATGACCTAGCGGAATTCATATGAATCTAGGTTTTTATATTCTTATGATTAATGAGAAATTATTTAATGTTTATATTAACTTAGCAGACGTTATAAACAAGATAGAGTTATTAGGGTTTTAATTTTGGTATTGACCTAGCGAAATATTATACATCTTAACCCTATATTTTTGTGAATGAACCCAAGAATGAGATTGAATTTTTTTACATGATTCAAATAGCATAAAGTGATAATTGTTATGATCCCCAATCTATGAATCCCTTGTTCTCTTGATTTCTTTAATTGATTTATTTTCCTTTCTTAGGATTTCAAACAATAAAACCCCTTCTTTTGCTTATTTTAATACACTAATAAAATATATTTGTTCCACTTTAGTCCCTGCGGATTCGACCCTTGCAAGTAAGCATATTACTACGTTGATAAACTAGTGCACTTGCTAGTTATTTATAATAAGAGGGAGATTTTCTCCATCAAGTGTTTGGCGCCGTTGACGGGAACTTGTGTTGCGAACAAGTTAATTTTGTTACTATATTGTAAATAGTTTTCTCTTATTAGTTTCTTTTTAGTGTAAATAATTTTCTTGTATTATTTTCTTTTTCTTTCTTTTACTAGTTGTTAAAATTAAAGGTCATGCATGAATAAAATTCTAATGAGAAGTTGGTCGGGCAAGTTAAGCAATTAATTTCTATGTTCAATGCGAAAAGTGCTTCGCCTAGTGACAATATAATTGAAGATGGATGTTCCTGTTGTGGATTATACTCTAATTCTACTAATGATTGTCCGTCTAGGACATATTTTCAAGAGTATTCTCCACAGGTACAAGAAAGGAGTTCGTTCCATCTATGGCAACCACAATATGATTATTCTCCTAATTGTTGTAAATAAGGGAGGGGAATCCACTCATGCCGGGCATGGAACAATTATGAGCCATATTATTATGATCCACCGCAACCTAAAAAGCAATCATGGGAAGAGGCTCTGACAAGATTGGAGGAAAATGGTCAACAACAACAGCAATTTGGGGCAACCATGGATAGGTTGAAAGCACAAGTTACTAAAATAATAGAAGCATTGAGAGGTTGTGCGGGAGATACTAGTTCTATCCAACTTGAACGTTATGAATGGGAGGATGCTTCCATTAATGACGAACTACCGATTCTCTCTCCGTCTCCTGCTAGTGATGTTGTGGTTGTTGATGAAGATGTTTATTGTGAAGTAGATGCGGTGGAAGAGAAATTAAAAGATGATGAGGGCGTTAATGTTGATGAGGTTGGACCCGACCAAATTGACAAACAATGTCTCAATGAAGACCTTCTCCATCCCATCAAAAGTGTGAAAGATTATTTTCTCCATCCATTTTTTGGCGAACAATATCTTATTTTTGTAACATTGATCTCTCATTTTTCATTCATCTTTCATTATGTGGTGGAGAATTGTAAGGTAGATGCATCCATGAAAATATAATCCCATGTTCATGATAATGCTTGTAGATTATGTGTGTTGTGAAAAATCTGAGTCTTGTTGTGCCAACAACTTATTAAATGAATTGAAAAATCCAAAAATATTGTATTTGATTTAGTTAGTTAGTTTTTATTTTAGTTTTGTTTTACTCGAGGACGAGCAAAAGATAAGCTTGGGCATATTTTATGGATGTGGTTTTACCCATCCAAAAGATATGTTTCCTAGCTTATTTGGTGCTCAAAACCTTGAAAATTTAATATGTTTTGTAGTGTTTTGAATGTACAGGGGTTGAAGTGCAATTAGGCAGAAAATGGAGGATATAAACTTATTTTGGAAGTTCAGAGACCAAATTGCAATTATGAAAAATATAGGAGTAAACTGGTTTTATAAAGTTCAAGGGCCAAAATGAAATTCTTAGAAAAGAAGGGACCAAAGTGAAATTAGGCGAAAACAAGGAGAAAAATTGGTTAAATGAAATTCAGGGCTAAGTTGCAATAATGTGGAATTGGAAGGACTGCAGCCGAAGCTAAGGGCTGGCCGGCATTTGCTGGGCATGAACAGGGCGTGGCCGGCCAAAGGACAACAGGTGGTCGAGAAAACAAGGCTGGCCGAGGACTGGCCGAGAAAACAGGCCACAAGGCCGAGCGATCACGCAGCTGGCCAAGCGACCGCCATGTTTGGGTAGTAACTTGGGGCAACCGCGCCATGGGTGGCCGAGCGACCGCGCCCATGACCGGCCAAGGCATTTCTGACGGATTTATGTGACAGAATCAGTCTGTCACAAAATTAAAAGCAGTTTTCAGCAGTTTTGCCACATAATTTGTGACGGATTTCGACATAATCCTAATTTGACTAGAAAATTGATCTATTTTGGCTGTAAATCAAGAATCCTACCTCCTTCCTCCTATATACAGGGCCCTAGATAGGTTTTTGTATCCATTCTCTATCTTTTCTTCTCCCTTATCATATATTACTTAGTTTAGGGTTTTTATTTATTTTGAAGATTAAAGAACAAGGTTTTGTTTATTTATTTTAATGGTCATTCAAGACTAATTTATTTGATTCGTGGATTGAGGTAAGTAATAATTTGATCTTTATGCTAGGGTTTTAATTCTTCCTATCACTCTCTCTCGTTCTTGTTCTTCTCAACATTCTTAACTATTGTTCTTGAGATCATTGTATTGACCTAGCGGAATATACTTTTGATATTTTGAATTTATTTGGATATAAACAATTGCACTAGCGTGAATTATTTTTAATTTGACCATTGTTGAAAAGAGTAAATTCAATTGATAACCTAGCGTAATTCATACGAATCTAGGTTTTTATGTTCTTATGATTTAATGAGAAATGCTTTAATATTTATATTAACCTAGCGAAAGTTATAAACAAGATAGAGTTATTAGGGTTTTAATGTCGGTATTGACCTAACGGAATATTATACATCTTAACCCTATATTTTTGTGAACGAACCCAAGAATGAGATTGAATTCTTTTTACATGATTCAAATAGCATAAAGTGATAATTGTTATGATCTCCAATACATGAATCCCTTGTTCTCATGATTTCTTTAATTGATTTATTTTGCTTTCTTAGGATTAATAATTCAAACAATAATACCCCTTCTTTTGGTTATTTTAATACATTAATAAAATACACTTGTTTCACTTTAGTCCTTGAGGATTTGACCCTTGCAAGTACGCATATTACTACATTGATAAACTAGTGCACTTGCTAGGTATTTATAATAAGAGGGAGATTTTCTCTATCAATGACAAACCTAATAAGTGTGTCATTACAGGCCCCAGTTCTACACTGCAGACAATTGCTACCAGTTTGGTGACAATTTGTCAAGCCTAAGTACCACATTGAATGATGTAAATATGTGGCATCGAAAACTAGGCCATGCTAGTAGTAGAAAGTTGGAGGAACTTAAAAGGTTTGAGGCTGTAAAGACCTTTCTAAATTGAATTTCAAAAACACTGGTGTCTGTGGCTCTTATCAAAAGAGCAAACAGACAAATTCTTCACACAAGAAGGTCCAACGGTGTTCCACCTCTATATGCCTAGACCACATACACAATTACTTGATGGGCCCCATAAAGGTAAAGAGTTTTGGAAGGAAGTACACTTTTATTTGTGTTGATGACTTCTCTAGGTACACCTGTGTAATGTTTCTGAAAGAGAAGTTTGAGACCATTAATGAATTTAAAAATTGGTACAAAGGGGTTAGGAATTTTTATGGCCTTAAGGCTGTAAGAATTAGGTATGACCATGGTACTGAATATGAGAATTCTATGTTTACTACCTTCTGTAACTTCAAGGGAATAATTCATGAATTCTATGCTCCTATAACTCCCCAACAGAATGGAGTTGCAAAAAGGAAAACATAACCCTACAAGAAATGGCTAGGGTTAAGCTCAGTTCAAAAAATCTCTCAAAGAAATTTTGGGTAGAAGCCTTGAATATTGTCTGTCACATAGTAAATAGGGTGTTTCTCACACTTGGAAGCACAATGACACCATACCAAATCCTACTTGGCAAGAAACTCACTCTTAAGTATTTTCATGTTTTTGGATGTATCGATTACATTTTTAATGATAGTGAATACTTGTTCAAGTTTGATTTCAATAGTGATAAAACAATATTCATAGGGTAATCCACTAATAGTAGATCTTACTGGGTGTTTAACCGAGTTATGTACCAAGTTCGTCACTGATATATTGACTTTTTTACCTATTCGTCACCGAAGTATTTATATTTACGATTTCGTCCTTAACCTAAGTACTTAGTTTAGCATGTCATCCTTCCGTTTCATTTCCGTATAAACTGTCGTTAAAGCTCCATATGTGGCATGCTAATGTAATACAAATGCTGAGTTGGCAATAGATTTGGTAAAGATTTGCTGATGTCGAAATAAAAGGGTTGAAATGCAATTATTAAACTAGTGACCCTAGAAAATAAAAAAAAAAGTGGGAACAACATTACAAACTAAACCTCCTAATTTAATCCTCCCCTCATTGCACTTGACCTAGATCTTGAGAAACTCAGCGCCCTCCTCTTCCCTCTCCCCCTTCCCACCCACCCGTCCCTTTCTCACCCAAGTTGTCCCCTCTCCACACCACCTTATCCTCCTCGATACTATTGCCTACGACACCATCTCCAGCAACAATCAACCACCTCATCCAGCTCCCTTCTAATCTCTGGCCGCTTCTCCTCCCCTCTCAAAGTGTCGACGCCCACCATACCAACTGCATCCACCACCACCACCACCACCGCTGCTACGGTCTCCCTCTCATCTCTCTCATTTTTTTCCTCGTTCCTCGATCCCCTTCCTTCTCACCCGGTCGACTATAGGTGGAAGACTGCAAGCAACGTTGCGTCCCAAAATTGCTCCTGAAAGCTGCCCTTACCCGATCTAATTTCAATTTCGAGTCACTGGGAATTCTATATTTTTTCGCATGGTTGTCAGAAAAAGTTTTTAAATTTTTTCCCAGTTGTCTTTTATTCGTGGATCTGAAATTTTGTGATTCTAGTTTTTTTTTTTTAATCTTTGTCATTTTAATATTATTATTTCCCACTTGTTTAGGTGGAATGTGGAGTCTAGGAATGTATGGTGCTGAGAGTTTGTATGATGTAGTAAAAAAAGGGAAAATTGGAAAGGAAAAAAATAAGAAAATATCTAGTATTTTTAAGAAAAAATAACTTTTAATTGTTAAAATAATAAATAACTTAATTTGTTAATTTTGTTTTAAAATCATTAGAACATATTATTGTTTTGAAAATTTGAAAAAAAAATAACTTCTTTTTTTTATAAGGAGGGGTTTATTTATAAATTCATATTTTAATTTTAACCCCTCAATACTTTGAATTTTTGGGTGGGGGTCTCTAGTTCAATAATTTTCATTTGTACCCCCTTTTATAACCAAATACACAAATATTGAACAAGTGTACTACAAACTCAACATTTTTATGACATCAGTGTGCCACATAGACAGCTTTAACGGTAGTTTGGATGGAAATGAGACGGAATAATTACATAGTAAACTAAGTAGTTAGGTTAAGGACGAAATCGTAAATATAAATACTTAAGTGACGAATAGGTAAAAAGGTCAATAGGTCAGTGACGAACTCGGTACTTAACTCGTGTTTAACCTAAAATCCAAAACTATTATGGAATCTGCTAATGTGATATTTGATGATACACTTGATTTTACCTCAAGTCTGCTGAGTATGATGTTTCAGGTTGGATGCTGGATTTGAAATCTACAGAAACAGAGGCTAAAGGAATGGCATGCAATGAGGAAGGTGTACAGACAGAAGTAAGTACTGATGTGGAGAATAATGTTACTATGGATGTGAACATATCTGCTCCCACATCCTCCCACACATTTGAATCTAAGAACAGTTCCTCTGATTCTGAAAAAGCGGACAATCTAGCAGCTGATCAGGATGGATGTGTGGAGCTGCACTTCTCTGTTTTCCATGGTAAGTTATTGTTGTTATGTCTCTAATATTGAACCCAAAAACATAAATGAGGCTTTAAAATATGATGATTGGATTTTAGCTACGTAAGAGGAATTGTGTTAGTTTGAGAAAAAATGATTTGTGAACTCTAGTACTTAGATCCTCTCATGGAATTGTCATAGGTATTAAATGGATCTTCAAAAAATAAAACTGATGAGAAGGGAGTATTCACTAGAATTAAGGCTAGTTTTGTGGCTCAGGGGTATACAAAGGTTGAAGTAGTTGACTTAGAGGAAACATTTACTCTTGTTCCTAGGATTGAGTCTATCAGACTTCTGTTGGCCATAGCATGTCACCATAAACTAACTTTTCATCAAATGGATGTTAAGAGTGTCTTTCTTCTGAATGGGGTGTTGAATGAGGAAGTCTATGTAGAACAATCTAAGGGTTTTGAGGATTAGGAATTTCCAAATCATGTCTACATGTTAAAGAAGGCTCTGTATGGGCTGAAACAGGCCCTTAGAGCTTGGTATGGAAGATTGACAAATCACTTACTTCAGTTTTATGTTAAGATAAGGTTGAGCGATTAACAATTGGATCTTTATGCTAAGGTTTTAATTCTTTCTATCTCTATCTCTTTTCTCATTCTTGTTTTTCTCAACATTCTTAACTATCGTTCTTAGGTTTCAAATGTATGTTAAAATACTTTTGGCCTTTGAATTTACTTGGGTATAAATCGTTGCACTTACATGGATGATTTATACATTGACCATTGTTGAGAAGACTAGATTCAATTGGACAGACCAAGAAGTCAAACGAATCTAGGTTCTTATGTTCTTTTGATTTAAATTGAATCTCTAGAACGTTTGTATTAACTTACCTAGAGATAATAACAAGATAGAGATATTAGGGTTGTAATCCGCACACCAAACGTCTCACCCCTATATTTTTGTTAATGAACTCTTGAATTAGATTGATTCCTTTTATCCCATTTTGAAATAGCATAAAGAGACAATTGTTAAGATCCCCAATTCATGAATCCTTTGCTTCCTTGTTATCTTTACTAGTTTTAATTATTGCTTTCTTAGTTAATCAATCAATCAAATCAAAACCCCCTTTGGTTACTTCTTGCACTAATAAAATATATTTGTTCCACATGAGTCTATGTGGATTTGACCCTTCCATTGTGCATATTACTACAATGATAAACTAGAGGCGAGCTACATTAAGAAGGGTCGGTGGGTATAATTTTCACACGCGAAATGGTCCCGAAATACATGGGTCGGAAAGAGAGAACTATCCATCCCAATAGGTGCCTGTCTCTATTTCACGGGATAAGCAAGAAAGACTAGGCCCAATGGAAAACTACAAGAAAGAAGCGGAACATCAGCTTCAATGAAATGATTCTCTAGGGCAGGTCACATAGCTTACTCAAAGGCATAATGGGAGATTCCCAATTCTCAGTCTAAAGCCTTTTTCCATGGTTCAGGAAGAAGGGCCACTGCTATTGACCCACGTTGGGACTGGCGATCCATTGATAAAGTGAGATTTGAACCCCTCCTTTCTTGCGGGCTGACTGATCCTATGTGATTAGCCATGAGACCGTCAAAAGAACTGTCTTTGACCCAATTGAACTCATCGATACTACTAAACCTTTGTTTTGATGAGGAAAACACAGAGCAATACAATTAGGCATTCATTGTGATTCTCAAATTGGAAAGATACTTAGTTCGGATGTTCTAAGCCAATAGGCTGAACCACATGAATAATAAGAGGGAGAAATCTTCCATCAAGTTTTTTGCGCCGTTGTCGGGGACTTGTGTAGCAACCAAGTTAATCTTCTTAGTGTAGGCTTGGTCGACGTTCTTTGATTCGTACTTTGGATCCACTGAATGACGACATTGATAAATTAGGTCGACGTATGAAAGAGCTTGAATTAAAAGAGGGCAATCCCCTCGAAATGAACTAAATCCTTCTTCCACCGGCGTATAAGAGGAAAAAGCCGTGATGGCAATCCCACCGGCTCAAACAATGCAGGACTTTTGTCGTCCTAAAGTAGATGCCTCCATATCTTTTATTGTGCTAACTGAGGAGGCAAAGAACTTTAAATACAAGGGTCAATATTTTAATATGTTGCCCATTTATCAAAGCCTACCAATCGAGAACCCTTTGACTTTCTTGCGTGAGTACATGATGATAGTGTCTCACTTTCCAAGTAAAACAGGTGTAACTGATAAGCAAATTAGATTAAAATGCTTCCCCTATACTCTGAAAGGGGCGGCCAAGACATGGTTTATGATGTTGACACCTAGGAGTATTTGCACATGGGGTTGCATGATGTGTTTCTACAAAAATATTATCCCCATCCCACGTTGGCTAACATGAAGCAAAAGATAATATGATTTGCCCAAGATGTAGGTGAGCCTTTTCATGAGGATTGGGACAGATTTAAAATGATGCGAATGCAATGTCCCCATCATAATTTTCCTTTGCCCTTGCTAAATCAAACATTTTATGATGGCTTGAATCCTGTTAATCAAGCCATGGTTGATAATACAACGGGGGGCACACTAGGAGCCAAAAGCCCCTAAGAGACTCATAACTTGTTTGAGATGTTGGGTGCTAATTCCTAACAAAAGAATACAAGGAGTAAGGCTGGGGGAGTACATGAGTTGGAAGCTAATGATAATCTGGCTATACAAGTATCTCAATTAAATGCCATGTTTAATGCTAAATGCACTTCTTTTGGTGCCAATGTTGTGCAAGATGCTTGTTCTTTATGTGGCTTGCATACTCATGATACTAACTTTTGTCCTAGTGGTACACAATTTATTGCTAATGATTAGCAGGCACATGCACTGAATGGATACAACCCAAGGCATCCGCAAAACAATCCGTATAGCAACACGTACAATTCGGGGAAATGGAATCATCCAAACTTTTCATTGGAAGGAAACCAATGTAATCAAAATAAACCCCTACATACTCCACCACCCCAAGGGCAATATGAGCCGAAGAAAGAGTCTTCAGAAGAGGCCATGGAAAGAATGAGGTTGGAGCAACAACAAGAGTCAATGCAACATAGTGCCGCCATTAAAAAACTTGAAACTCAAATAGGGTAACTTGCTCAAACCCTTCAAAGCCATAAGCCCCGAACCTTTTCAAGTCAAGGGCACCAAAATACGTATAGTCGTGCGACACAAGGTGACCACTAACTGCAGCCTATAAATAAGACCCTCCCCCTCTCAGAAATGATCCCAACTTTAGCCTACTGTTACTCTGTAGAAATTGCATCATAACAAAGCCCCCCAAACACAACCCTCTCTCGCTCTCCAACCTTCAACCTACCCAATTCCCTCCAATCTAAACCCATTTTCTCAAACCAAGTCACTTGAATCCTTTGCATCAATTCTCTCAGGACCCCAAGAACAGAAGCAGTGAATTGAAGGGTTCTGTATCTAACTTGATACAAGATTCGTGGAAGCAACAAGGGTAACGAATATCAAACTCCCTCTTCTCTCTTCCTTTTATTCAATTCTTCATAATTCTACTGTCTACTTCTGTTAGGATTCAGTAATCAGACTCTATCTATCTAGATTTCTGAATCTCAATCGCAATCTCTCTGTTTAACTTGTCTAATCTGTTTAATTGAGCTACTATTGTTGAATATTTGCTTGAATTCGGTGTTTAAACCCCAATGGGGTGTGGATCTATCCATATCCACACTCCCGGGGTCGATTTGTCATTATTTCTGTATTTTGTATCCAATCTAGTCAATTAATTAGATCTGTATTAGTTGTTGTTGATTCTGGTGTTCATAGTGTAAGTTTCTGTAGATGGCCTATGTATGTCACGCAACACATTGTTCCAAGGTGATCCTGTGTCACGCGACATATGTGGTCACCTGTATCATGTGTCATGCGACATATCGTGACCATCTGCAGAAACCTTTTTTCTTGTAATCTGTTTTAGATTGTTGTAGCGGGGATGTGGCCTCCCTAAATAATGGGCTCACGAGTTGTAAGCCTCGATTCATATTAATAAAATGCATGTTTACCACATTTGTTCATTGTCAACACTTGCACACACTTTTGGATTTGCTTGGATGTTTAATTGAAAGACTCGTCTACGGACGAGGCGTGTTGGGTGAACTCTCGGTTCTTCCCAACACGTAACCTGACCTGCGAACCCGTATTTTCTCTCTAAAAAAAAAGGTTTCCAATGTTTCCTCTCAAAAACGGCGTGGCGACTCCTTTACATATTTTCGAAATTCCAAAATTTTGGGCGAGCGCACATTCACCTATGTCGACGTCCAACTCGATCTGTTCCTTGGCATCGACCCTATGGCTGGTGAAGCCTTCCAATCTACCATCATAACGTTCGAGCTGATCATTTGAGAGTCCCATCTCCTGGAACGTTTTGTAAAACAGAATATCTTTGCAGGCCCCCGTGTCTATTAAGAGTCTGCTCATTGTACACCCATCTATTAATCCTGGGATAACGAGAACTTGCTCTCTAGCCGCTGCATTAGTAGGTAGCTCGTCCGGGTAGAAATAGATCATCTCGTCTCTTAGGTACCTTTTAGGAGGCACATGAGGCGCCTTGTTAAGCTGGAATATCTTGTGTTTGATGGCAGTGTTGCTTGCTTGCTCAGTGATGACCCCCAAATTCAATCTAGGCTGTCTTGGCTCTTGCTGTCCACCATTAGCTCGCTCACCACCACCTGCTTGAGGTCTCTTTACATACGCGTCGAGTCTCCCAATGTCGACCCACTTTTGAATGAAGCGTTTCAGGCTCATACAATCTTCAGTGGTGTGGCCCGTATCTTTATGATAGTCGCAATACTTGATGTTATCCCTTCTAAACTTATTTCCTGGGTTCATAGGGGCAGGTGGGCCCAGCTCGACCATATTTATGATTTCTGTTCGACTCACTGTCAAAGGAGTGAAAGCTTCGGGCACTTTCTCTGTCGCCCTAGTTCTATTTTTGCCATTTTTGTTGTTCCCCCCATTCTTGGCTGTGTCTTTCTTATCGTTATCAGCGACCTCAGCCTTGGGGCCCTTACCACTTTTCTTCTCTTTTCTTTCTTCAGCCAGAGCTACATTATAGGCCTTCTCGAACAACTCTTGTCGGGTAGTCACGGTCCGGATTGTCAGCTCGTAATCCAAATCTGCAGATGCAACCCCATTCCTGAAAAAATTGATCACCTCCCTGTCAGTGAGGTCCTCCTCAATCTTGTCGACCATCTCCTTAAATTTGGTATAGTAGCTCATCGTGCTTTCGTTCTTTCCCTGTACCAAGTAATTTAGATCGGTGACTGTCATTTTACGAGCTCCAGCTGTCGAGAAGCGATCCAAGAATTTCTTCCTCATATAATACCACATCGAGATGCAGCCTGGTGCCAAGCCATTGAACCAAGTAAGAGCTACCCCAGTGAGAGTGCTATAAGTGCCTTACACATCTTGTCATCCTCGTTGGAGACAAAGCACATAGTAGCCTCTAGATGCTGTATATGAATTTTGGCATTGGTTGCACCCGAATACTTTTCCAGGACAGGCAATCTAAATCCTGGGGGAGGTCGACGATCGAGCAACTCCTTAGCCAAGGGACAAAGAGCAAAATCTGTTGGGTTTTATGGGTCCATGCACAGCGAAATTAGCATCTAAATAACACAAAACTCAAGAGCCCTAAGATCCGTTCTATATGATTAAATAGAATTCCTATGGGATAGAATTTACCAACCTTAAACGCTTTCCTTTCTTGAGCTATCGAACAATTATCAATGTGATTTTGAATCACAAACTTCGATCTTCAAGACTTGAATCTTCAGATTGCTTGAACAATTAGAACTCTAGGCCTTGATCGTCGTACGAGCGAAGACCCTCTAGTAGTATCCACACTTTTTGAATGAACCAAGAACGATTCTTGAGAATTGCTAGATTCTTAAACCTTTGAAGGATATTGAGAAACCTTTATTGTGATTTTTCCTTAGAAAATTCGGCTGTCAAATAGGGTTTACAGACCTCATATTTATACTACGTTAGTATTAGTATTTGTGCCCTAATCGTATTAGGAAACAAGGCTATAAATTGCCTCTGGGCAAGATCTGTCGCGCGACCTATTGTCACCTCTGGGCAAGATCTGTCGTGCGATGACTCTTGACAGATCAGGAACTCTCAATTTTCTTCCTTTGGTTTAACCAATTCATTCCAATTGTGTGTGTGATCCAATAGGATTATATTATGTTAGCAATGAGCCCGATCATATCGACCCTCATAAAACATAAGCGGACTCTAGCAAGCCATTATGTCTACCCAATTAATATAACGTAAAAGTTTACGTTTCCAATGGTACACTTCCATTTCTCCCTTTGTCTCACGGTGTTATATTGAACACAAGTCATGGTCCACGTCAACTTGTATTTGTTCAATGCTTTCTCGATATTGAGTATAATGATAATCCAATCACATTGGGGTATGGCCATACACTTTCATCATTATCACTCATCGAGGGGCCCAAGCAAAACATCTCTCTTTCGAGGGACAAATTCCATCTTGACTTATTATCCTTCCCATCATGAATCCGATCATGCCAAAGATAGCCTTTATAAATATCGTGTTAAGATATCGTTTGGCTAAAATCAAACATAACTTTCATCATATGTCAGGTCATGATAATCTCAGGTCTAGGGACTAAATGAAATGACCATATGAGATTTAATTATGACATTTGACCATGACATAAATCTCATACAGGTCAAGTCCAGTCACTTGTTCACTAACAAGTACCCATAATTTTAATGTGCATTTCTATGCATATAATCATCATATGATTATCCATTAACATTTATACTAATTATTCACTTAATAATTAGGGAGGGAGATTATTACAAATAAATATGCAAACATATAATAATCAAATAATAAACTTTTTATATAATAATAAATAATGTCAACATATAAGTATATCAATTATAGGCCTAGGACATAACACTAACAGTCTCCCACTTGCACTAGGCCCAATCTCCCATGTATCGAATACCCATGGACCTAACATGACCATCATGCTTAGCTTGTGGAAGAGCCTTAGTCAATGGGTCCGCCACATTGTCATTAGAGTCCACTCTGCATATCTTTACGTCTTTCCTTTCGCATATCTCTCGGATAATGTGGAAACGTCGAAGTATGTGTTTGGATCTTTGATGTGACCTTGGTTCCTTTGCTTGTGCAATGGCACCATTATTGTCACAATAAAGTTCAATAGGATCATTGATACTTGGAACGACTTCCAAATCACTAATGAACTTTTTGATCCAAACAGCTTCCTTAGCTGCATCAGATGCTGCTATGTACTCAGCTTCAGTTGTAGAATTAGCGATGGTACTTTGCTTGGAACTTTTCCAACTGACAGTGCCTCCATTCAGCGTAAACAAAAATCCTGTCTGCGATCTGTAATCATCTTTGTCGGTTTGGAAGCTAGCATCTGTGTAACCTCTTACAACAAGATCTTCTTCCATTCCTCCAAAGACCAAGAATACATCCTTAGTTCTTCGTAAGTACTTGAGGATATTCTTGACTGCTATCCAATGTGGTTCGCCGGGATTCGATTGGTACCTACTCATCATGCTTAGAGCACACGAGACATCGGGTCTAGTACATAACATAGCATACATGATAGACCCAATTGCCGAAGCATATGGAATACCATTCATTCTCTTTCGCTCATCATTAGTCTTAGGACTTTGAGTCTTACGAAGAGATACACCATGCAACATTGGAAAGTTTCCTCTTTTAGAATTTTCCATTTGGAATTTTCTAAGAACCTTGTCAATGTAAGTACTTTGACTTAAACCAATCATTCTTTTAGATCTATCTCTATAGATCTTGATTCCAAGGATATATGCAGCTTCGCCCATATCTTTCATTGAAAAACACTTTCCCAACCAAGACTTGACAGTCTGTAGTGCAGGAATGTCATTTCCAATGAGTAAGATATCATCGACATACAACACTAGAAATAGTGCTACACTCCCACTAATTTTCTTGTATACACAAGGTTCATCTTCGTTCTTGATAAATCCAAACTCTTTGATTGCTTCGTCAAAACGTAGATTCCAACTCCTAGAAGCTTGCTTCAATCCATAGATGGATCTCTGCAACTTACACACCTTATTAGAATTTTCTGAACTGACAAAACCTTCAGGTTGTATCATGTATACATCCTCAAGTAACTTCCCATTTAGGAAAGCTGTCTTGACATCCATTTGCCATATCTCATAGTCATAATATGCGGCTATGGCAATTAAAATTCTAATAGAATTGAGCATAGCTACAGGCAAAAATATTTCATCATAGTCGATACCATGAATCTGCCTATATCCCTTAGCTAAAAGCCTAGCCTTATAGGTGTGCACCTTCCCATCCATGTTGGTCTTTTTCTTGAAGACCCATTTGCACCCTATGGTTTTTACACCTTCGGGTGGATCAATCAAGTTCCAAACTTGATTATCAACCATGGATTGTAATTCGGACTTCATGGCCTCTTGCCATTTTTTCGAATCAGGAGAGGACATCGCTTCTTGATAGCAAGTAGGTTTATCAATTTCGATGAACTCCACTTCATCACTTTTCGTAACGAGAAATCCGTATCTCTCAGGTTCAGATCGTGACCTACCACTTCTGCGAAGGATTTGTGCATCTTGAACCGGTTCCACAACTCCTTGTGAACTTGGTTCAGTTTCTACCATTGGTTCAATGTTTTTTTCGGGTTCTCGAACTTCTTCGAGATCTATTTTACTCCTACTGGTTCCTTTGCGAAGAAACTCCTTTTCTAAGAAGGTACCATTTCAAGCAACAAACACTTTATTCTCGTTTCGGTTGTAGAAATAGTATCCTTTAGTTTCCTTAGGATAACCCACGAAAACACATTTGTCAGATTTAGGTGCTAGTTGTCAGAAGTTAACTTCTTGACATATGCATCGCAATCCCAAATCTTCATGAAAGACAAACTGGGTTTTCTTCCATGCCACATCTCATATGGGGTCTTTTGAACTGATTTGGTAGAAACTTTGTTTATAGTGAAAGCAGCAGTTTCTAGTGCATGTCCCCAAAAGGATAAAGGAAGCTCAACTTGACTCATCATTGAACAAACCATGTCCAACAAATTTCTATTCCTCCTTTCAGACACACCATTCCATTGTGGTGTTCCGGGTGGAGAGAGTTTTGAAACGATTCCACAACTCTTAAGATGACTGTCAAATTCTTGGCTCAAATATTCGCCACCTCGATCGGATCGAAGTACTTTAATAGTTTTGCCAAGTTGATTTTGCACCTCATTTTGAAAAATTCGAAATATCTCAAACGATTCACTTTTATGTTTCATTAGATAAACATATCCAAATCTATTATAATCATCAGTGAATGTTATGAAGTACTGAAATCCTCCCCTAGCATTGCTACTCATAGGTCCACATACATCAGTATGTACGAGGCCTAGTAAGTCGCCCGCCCTTTCACCAGTTTTGGTAAATGCGTCCTTGGTCATCTTGCCTAGTAAACAAGATTCGCATGTCTCATATGATTCATAATCATGTGAGTCTAAAAATCTATCTTTATGGAGTTTAGAAATGCGTTTCTCATTTATATGGCCAAGACGACAATGCCATAAGTAAGTGTGGTTTACATCATTGGGTTTAGATTTCTTGTTAATGTTATAGATATCATTATTACGATTTTCAACATCAAGAATATAAAGGCCATTGAATGAAATAGCAGTACAATAATGCATATCACTCTTGTAAATGGAAAACTTCTTATCACATACTCCCTCCGTCCCACTAATATTAGCACACTTTCCTTTTTGGGCGTCCCGCTAATATCCGCACACTCCCAAAAAGGAAATTTTATATTAATAAAATATTCATCCAATCCCACTCATTCTCTCTCCTACATTATTTTAATACTCACAACACCATTATAATTTATTACACCCTCCACTCATTCTCTCTCCACTCATTCTTTTACACTCACAACATTTTATTAAAATATCATATTTCTTAATTCCCGCGCAAACAGTGTTTGTGCTAATACTAATGGGACGGAGGGAGTATGAAGCTAAAGTGGGGGGGCCTGTACAATATCGGTGGATTGGTTTCCTTGTGAAGTCTCACTTGCCTGGCCCTCTTGCGGAGTAGAATGAATGGAGTAAAGAAGAAAAACAAGTTATCTGGCACAAATTTCTAATAAGTTCAATTTCTAGAACGAACACTTGCGATTTTATATGTTGCTTAACATATAGTTTATTTATTTTAGGAGTACTATCAATTCAAAGCGGAGGACCTAGAGAGGGCTGAAAAGTTATTGGAAATGCATATCGCTGACAACTATCGGAATTGGATGTATCGAGCAAGAGAGGACGCTAAGAAAAGGCATAGAGGGGACTTGAGCAAGTCTGTAAATGAACCTCCTGAATGGATTGGAACAGTTAAGTGGCAAGGTCTTCTTAAGAAATGGCTAACAAATGAATGGGCGGATAAAAGTGATGCTGGTAAAAGAAATCGTGCCATGTCTGATGGTGCGGTTTACACCGGTGGTTGTAGGCCTGTTGAACAGGTTGCTTTGGACATGGTAAGGCTATCAAACATTAACTTTAACATATAAAATTTAAAAATGGTAGGACATACTTTTGCTCTTCATGCTGGTGAATTTTTAATGTATAAAATGTTTCACATTCTTTCTTTCATATCACATTCAGTATAAGCAGACGAAACAAATGCCAAGCCACTTCGAGTTGTTTGAAGAGACACATAAGACCAAAACCTCAAAAGAGTGGATTTCAGCTAGAGCCAAGCGTATTGGAGTAAGTATAACTGTTTACAACGATATATTTTTGCATGTTGATATTTCATATTACATGAATGCATACTTGATCCAAATGATGTGGCCCAATTAATAGAATAGGAAATGGCCCAAAAAGTCCAGACGACACTGTCCTTTTTCCAACAGAAAGTTCCTGCAGATGGGTCAACTTTGAATAATAAACTATTTTGATTGGTAGAGAACCAGCCCATGGGACATATATGGTTGGAAAGCCCTATGAGTCTAGTTTCATACGCTTCAATCGGGTTGTCGTTTGGGTTTGTCTAGAATTAGTTATGTCTGTTTAGCTAGAAGGTGTCAGAATATTTCGAAAATCTGCCAATAAATGTCTTTTGGTGTTCTTTAGAGTCTTTTCAAATACTTGGGGGTTATTCATGTATTTAGAGTCAATGTTCATGAGTCTTTGAGGTCTAGAAAGTTGTATGAATAAATGGAGATGGTGTAATGGCTCCTAGAAATGGCTGCTGGGTTCATTAGAGATAAACATGAGGTGGTCAGATGGGGAGGAAAAATATGGCATAAATGCATCCCTACAAAAGTGAGTTGTTTTTGGTGGAGAGTTATGGGAAATGGCTTACCTGTGGACATGAAGTTAAAAAACAGAGGGTATAATATGGTATCCAAATGTGTTTGTTGCAATGAACAGCCTCAACAAGAATCTATACAACATCTTCTGTTACAATCTGAAGTAGCTAAGGATTGCTGGAGATATTTTGCTACTATTTTTGGTAATGTGGATACTTATTCCTCCTTGGAGCAACTGTGGGATACTTGGATGCTCAATAGTTCAAGTAGATCTCAGGTTGGTTTGGTTAAAAGAGGGATCATGTTGTTTTGCTGTTGGGAAATTTGGAAGAGCAGGTGTAAGCTGAAGTATGAAGAGAAGCCTATGAATAAGCATGAAATTATGAAGCAAGTTAGTATTTGAAGTAGCAGAGGTAGAAGGAAAAAATGGCTGCTGGGTTCATTAGGTAGAAGATGAACAATTCTGAAAATTCTAATAAGGTCCCAGAATTCTTAAAGTATTTCTGGTCCATGTACTTCGGAAATTCAGTCTGGTCCCTGAAGTTTTGACCGTTTGCTGATTTTTTGTTTTCATCAATGCATGTAATTGTTTTACAAAAAAATTATAAATTAATGCATCTAACTGTGAAAATTACTTTGTTCCCCATAACATGTATAAGGTTTTTCCTTGATATATATATAAGTGTTGCATCTTTTCACAGGAGAAATACAAATCACTGTTGGAAGAAAACACTAGTTCTGATGGGCCAAATAAATACAATGATCCTGGTTATGATGTATGGAAGACAGTTGTTGGAGTTAAAAAGGGTAGATTGCTCGGGCTTGGCCCTCGACGAAAGTTTAACTCATCCAAGCTCAATGCTTCTACTACATCCTCATATTTAGGTATGTTAAGAGATGATCCAATTGTAAAACAACTACAAGATGAGGTGAAAGAGCTACGCGAGAAGCTTGGTGAGAAGACTAGTCACTTTGATGCATTACAAGCTCAGTTTGATACATTGCAATCTCATTTTGCTATGTTGTGTGGACATATTGGCTACTCACTTCCTTTTATAGCTCCAACAAGTCAAGCTACTACAACAGTTTCTACGCCTTCACCAACAAATGCACCAACAAATACAGAAGCATACATTCCATCATTTGACTCATTTTAGGGGTAAATTTGGAGAATCTTGACATGGATTTCATTTAGTTTTTTTTTTCTTATTAGAACAGGATAATCTAGTCATTGGGGAGTTGAACCATTTTGAGTTAGTATATGTTTTAAATGTTTAGATTTGTTTTTATATTAGTACAGGCTAGGATAATTTAGATTTGTTGAACCATTTAGTTATATGACTTGCTTGTTGATGGTTTTGTGTTTACCAGTATTTAATTTTTAGTTAGTATAAAAATTTTGCAGTGTATTTTTTTATATATTTCATAATTGCATTTATTATTATTATTATTATTATTATTATTATTATTATTATTATTATTATTATTATTATTATTATTATTATTATTATTATTATTATTATTATTATTGTTGTTATTATTATTATTATTGTTATTATTATTATTAATGTTATTATTATTATTATTATTATTATTATTATTATTATTATTATTATTATTATTATTATTATTATTATTATTATTATTATTATTATTATTATTATTATTATTATTATTATTATTATTATTATTATTATTATTATTATTATTATTATTATTGTTGAGAATATGAATGGTATTGGTATTGGAAAAATGTATAATTTTGTGACTAAAGAGTGTGACGGGTAATTTTACTTTTCTGACTTTTGTGACAACAAATGTCACAGCCACCGCCACCAGGGGTCCTAAAATTCAAATTTTAAAATATTTGGCGAAAAAATTTGAACTTTAAACGATATATCGTGACACGCAAATTTTAGTTTTCAAAAAAAATAATGTGACAGAGTTTGCCACGGACAGCCCGTCTTAAACAGTGTGACGGCACCGTCCCAAACATGCATTTGTGACTAGGGAATAGGTGACAGACATCGAGACGGAGAAAGTTGTCACAAATCCACTATTGTGACAGAATATTTTGATTTATTACGGAATTTGGCCGTCCCCCAAAGTACATTTTCTTGTAGTGTTCCTTCTTCTCCTCTTCTCTCGAATCTCAATCTCAGTCACCGTGATTCAGTGGCGCCGTGGCTCAGGTACCCTCTTTCTCTTAGATCTGATTCATGTGAATAAATCAACAACCTTATGCTTTGTGATGATTTGTTTGTTATTTATGCTGATTCGATTTTGAAACCGCTCACAGATACAATTTCCTTGTTTGTTTATATATTGCATTTTTTATGTGTGTATCTTATGTATACTTATGTGGATATATGATTGCCTGATTAGATTTTGTTCATTGGTTATCTTTTGCTACAAGTAGACTCCACATGCTTAATTGCTATATGTAGATGAAGCATTGTAGTAAGGCTTTGATGTTGATGGGGTATTCAAAACAAATGAATGGGATAATTAACATGAACAGCTGTTCTATGCATGCCCCAAAATACAGAATAGCTGCAAATGAATGGGATAATTTCAATCAACACTTCATTAGTAACAGAGCATTCTCACGAGAAATAAATTTTAGAACAACAATGATAGACAATTGTATTTGAATAGAAGATCATCATTACATCAGTTCCTTTTATAATCCATTTCAATTACTGAGCATAGTGTATACAAAAGATTTCAATACTTCCTCTTTATTTCTAACTAGTAACGAAGCATATGTATGCGCATCTTTTTTTCTTAGTGTTCAGTAATTTTGCATTATACTCCCTCCATCCCGCTACAAATCGTGATAAGGATCCAAAAGATCCTCCCTAATCTTTGTATATATTTAGATATAGAAAGTAATCTTGTGTAAATCTCTTTAATTATTTGTTGTAATCTTTTACTTATTCTCCAAGCTAGGCTTTATGTATATAAACCTCTATCATATCAATAATACATTAAGAGAGAATTTTATTCATTGTGTTGTTTCTTCATATGGTATCAGAGCACTCCTTGTTCCTCTAATCTACTCGGCCAAACCTAGCAGCCACCACCATGTCCATGCCGACATCCACCATACCCAACTCGGCTGAACCAAACTCCCCTCTTATTCTCGTCAACCTCTCTTCCTGTATCACCCTAACACCGCTCTCATATCTCCCTTGGGCCGCTCAACTTGAATCCATTCTTTTTGGTCTTGATCTACTCAAATTCGTAGATGGCACCCACCCACCCCCACCACCCAAAGTCTCGGCCAACACCCAAGAAACCAATACCCCTGCAGTTCCCACCAACAACCGAGAAACCGACAACCCGGCTTTCATTACTTGGAGCCGTCAAGACCGCCTTATCTTAGGTGCCCTACTAGGAACCCTTGATCCTACCGTTGCTCCCTTAGTTCTCCAAGCTAAGACTTCCAATGAGGTATGGACTCTCCTTCGCACCACCTACGCCAATCCTTCCCGTGGACACATCCTTCAAGTAAAGGACAATCTTGACAACCTCACCAAAACCACTCAACCCATAGCCGACTATATGCACTCCATAAAAACCTTGACCGACAAACTAGCCATCCTTGGCAAACCAATGGATCCCGAAGACATAGTAGCCAAAACCCTCAAAGGCCTTGACTATGAAACCTTCAAACCGGTTATTGACTCAGTTCGTGCTCGCGACACACCCATATCCTTTGAGGCTCTCCATGAGAAACTAATAAACCATGAGCTTACCTTGAAACAACACAACCCTCCCTCAAACTACCCTGCCACCGCCCATGCTGCCCACTTCCGCCATAACCCCACCCGTCCCAACAACCACAACCCCGCTCCCTTCCCATCCCCACCCAACTTCTCTGCCCCCCACTCACCTTTTCCGCCACCCCCATCTCACTCTAAACCTAGCAATTCCTCCCCCGCTCCTTTCAAAGGTAAGTGCCAGTGGTTAAACCCGTCACGGTGCGTCTTCTCTTGTCTCTTGCTCTCTGTCATGGTTGGAACCTTCGACAACTTGATATCAACAATGCCTTCTTACAAGGCAACCTTCATGAGACTGTTTTTATGTCTCAACCTCCTGGCTTTACTGATGCCGAAAACCCCTCCCACATGTGCCGTCTTCACAAGGCCATATATGGCCTCAAACAGGCTCCCCGGGCATGGTACATGGAACTAAAATCCTTTCTTCTCAGCTATGGTTTTCGCTCCTCCATTGCTGACCCGTCACTCTTTATATACACAAAATCCTCCTTCACTCTTTATCTCTTAGTATATGTCGACGATATTATCGTCACTAGTCCTTCTTCGGACTTTCTCTCTACATTCATCACCACATTGTCCTCTCGTTTCTCTCTAAAGGACCTCGGTCCCCTTTCCTACTTTCTTGGAGTCGAAGTGACGCCTAATGCCAATGGTCTCCTCCTTTCCCAGTCGAAATACATTTATGACCTTCTGTCTCGTCACAATATGTCTAACTCCAAACCCTCTGTCACTCCCATGGCCACTTATCCTCCCCTCACCAAACAACCCGTCTCACCCATCTGTAACCCCACGGAATATAGGGCCATTGTGGGGAGCTTACAGTACCTCTCCATTACCCGCCCGGATATTGCCTTTTCTGTCAATAAATTAGCCCAGTTCATGCAACGCCCTCATCTATCACATTGGACTGCTCTCAAGCGACTTCTTCGCTATCTCCATGGCACACTTGACTTGGGAATTCAACTATTCCGTAACTCACCTTTCACCCTTCACTCCTTCTGTGATGCCGATTGGGCCGGTGATAAGGATGACTACGTTTCAACAACGGGTTTCATAATTTACCTTGGGCGAAATCCTGTAGCTTGGTCCTCAAAGAAACAAAAAGCTTTGGCTCGCTCCTCCACTGAGGCCGAATTTAGAGCCATTGCTGATGCCTCAGCTGAAGTTATTTGGATTCGAAATTTACTCTCTGAGCTTGGTGTTAACATCCCACAAACACCAACGATTTATTGTGATAATCTCGGAGCCACGCACTACTCCGCCAACCCGGTTTTTCACTCTCGCATGAAGCACTTGGCCCTCGCATTTCACTTTGTTCGGGAACTTGTTCAACAAGGGCATCTTCGTGTTCAACATATCTCCGGGAATGACCAACTAGCGGACGCTCTCACAAAGCCTCTTCCTCGTGCTCGGCTACTCTCCTTACTATCCAAGATTGGACTTCTCCGTGGATCGTCCATCTTGAGGGGTCGTGATAAGGATCCAAAAGATCCTCCCTAATCTTTGTATATATTTAGATATAGAAAGTAATCTTGTGTAAATCTCTTTAATTATTTGTTGTAATCTTTTACTTATTCTCCAAGCTAGGCTTTATGTATATAAACCTCTTTCATATCAATAATACATTAAGAGAGAATTTTATTCATTGTGTTGTTTCTTCATAAATCGCACGGTTACTGTTTGTGCGGAGATTAAGGAAAAAAAATAATGATATAAATGTTGTGAGTGTAAAAGTAAAATATGAGAGAGAATGAGTGGAGGGAATAGTAAATTATAATGGTGTTGTGAGTATTAAAATAATGTAGGAAAGAGAATGAGTGGAGGGAATAGTAAAGATTCTTTGCTATTTTAAGAAGTGTGCAATTTGTAATGAAACGCCCAATAAGAAAAGTGTACAGTTTGTAGCTGGACGGAGGGAGTATTAAATTTTTAAAAGTGAAAACTTATATACAATTTTTATTTATAATAAGGGGTACTTTCCAGCAATTTGAAAAGGCATGAAAAGGCTTCACAATTTCAACACTTGTATACCTGTGAAAACTTATAATACAACTTATATACAACAACAGGCATTTTGGGTTGTATACCTGTGAAGATATTGCAATATGTTTGTTGCTTGACTGATACAGTTCAAAGTTTTTTAACAAATATTTTATTTCTTGCAGGTCGCAGGTCGCATGGTCTTTATGGAAAATGGATTTTAGTCTTTCATCAGTGAAGTGACTGAAACTGAAATATGAGTTGAATTTTGTAATTTGTTATTAACTTATTTTGTTATTAACTAAATTCTAACTTTTAACTTGTAATACACTTGCTGAGTGTTTTTTTTCTGCCTGAATGCTGAAGCATGACTGAATGGCTGAATGCTGAAGCCTGAATGGCTGAATGCTGAGTTCTGCTGCTGAATGCAATCCTGTGTGTTTTGACAGTTTTGTAACTCATGTTATGTTTTATAAATATGTAGTTTGGAGTTGGAGTTTCTTGTTGATATTATATTTATGGATATTGATTTTGGCGCCTAGTCAACGTTTATTTCTCATAGTCAACGGGTCCTGTATGGGTCCCGCGGGATCCCGCGTCTCGCAAATGGGACGGGATGAGACGGAGTATTTTAGTCCCGTCCCGTTTTGTCCCGTTTCCGTCTTGGGACAACGTAATTTCGTCCCGTCCCGTATTCCCGTATTGACGGCTCTAAGTTTGACTCGTTTGAACTCGAGTTCAATAACAACTCGAACTCGAAATAAACTCGTTAAGCTCGAAAATTTGTTTCCAAAAAAAGCTCAAACTCGAACTCGGATCGTTTAAGCTCGAAATTGAGATCGACTCGAGAAGCTCGCGAACAACTCGAACTCGATTGAGCTCGAGTTCGAAACACCGATTGAACTCGAACTCAAACTCGAGAAAAACTCGAACTCGATAACTATCAAACGAGCTCGAGCTCGAACACAGAAAACTCGTTCGAACTCGACTCGTTTACAGCCCTACTCATATTCGATCAAACAACAGTAATCTCTTATAACTAATGTATAAGACTACCCCGCCTCTTATACATCAAGTATAAGAGTCATTTTTATCAAAAAAAATAATTAATAATTTTTAAGAAAAAAACGCAAATATTATTTAGTCAAATCCCTATCAAACTCCTATACTTGATTTATAAGACTAATTCGCCTCTTATAGTTGAAGTATGAGTGTCATTTTTTTTACATAAAACCTATTTTTTTTTCAAAAGTTTTATTAACATTGACTTTTATATGGTCAAACACAAGTTTGCTTTTATTACTGTTACTTTATGTGCCTCTGAAGGTCATATACTTAGGCATATAAGACATATTAGAAGGTTATTTAGTTGTAAAACGCAAGTGAATAGTCTTTTTTATCAGTTTTCATGGTCGTAAAATTAACATATTAGACTAAAAATATGCTTATATTTATAATTCTTATAAGTGAATTATAAAACTATTTCGTCTTTTTTTTTTTACTTATAAGACAATTTTTTCGACCAAAAAAATCAAAAAAATAATCAATCACACGCTAACAATTAATAAGCTCGAAAACACTAATCAAACTGAAAAAAAAAAAAGATTTTTAACACCATAAACATAAGTATATGTTCATCACGAGCGCCATATCTAAATTTGGCTTTGAACAAAGGGAGAGCCATGATGTTTTGGTCGGTTACCGGTCTTGTCGGAGAAGGAGAGTATAAGAAAATAAAACATGTCGTAGAATTAGATGAAAATAGAGACGAATGTAGGAATAAAGTTAAAAGGATGGCGGCCGAATCTGAATCTCGACAGGAAACCACGAATGCCAGGTTTGAATTTGACCTTGAACAAAGGGAGATATGGCCAGAAATTGTGGCTTAGCGACGAGCAGGTAATAGGCACCAAATCTGAATCTAGGGTTTAAAGAGAGAGAATGAGTGTGTATGTGTGTGTGTGTGTGTGTTTAGAAGGAGAAAGAGAGAGGAATAAAATGACGTGAGGGGAGAGAGGGATCATAGGAGTGTTTGGATAATTACAGTTTCGGGTGAACTCTTTATTTGAAAATTACAAAATATCTCTCCTAAAAATGAAATGAAATCTGAACATGAGGCAATTGGGAAATTTTTCCTATTTCTATTGAGAAATAATTTGCCGTCCTTGTGACTTTATCAGTCTCGTGTTAGATTTGTTAATACAAGCATTATATTGTGGATGCTCTCTCTAACATTTTAAACTTTTAGATGAATTGATTACATAACATGATATAAGAGCTCTAAGTTTAGCAAGGACAAAGATTCGAATCTTATCGCTTGTTTTATCCTTAAAAACTATATAGATTACGTATTGGTCCAATTGCATCCCTATACTAAATTCACGCATACACGTGAGGGAAGTGTTGATATGAGCATGATATATATTGTGAGTTCTCTCTTTAACAGCTTAATCTTTTAGATAAGTTGATAATTTAACAAAATTAAGATTAGTGGATACCGGTGGTTAAGAAAAAAAAATCCATTTGGGCTTCCTCTTCTCTCTTCTGGGCCTATGATTTGAAATAAGGCTATTACTAATCATGATGCAAGCATAATTGGGCTTCTTCTTTCTTTCTTTTGGGGTTGCTTATTTAAATAAGCCTACTGCTAACGAAGATACATGCATGGAGGATTGCATGTTGTGGCCTGAGAACTAACCAAACTGTTGACAAACTTGGACTAGTCCAACACCAAAAACTCTAGTATAAGGATTTAGTATTCTTGTCAATGGATTGCAGGAAGTCCATGCCATCCGATGCTCACATTTAATCTTTTTCAAATGAACGGTCTTTGTTATTTGGGGGTGAAAAATAAATTCCACTCTATCCTACTCTTAATAAATATTTTATTGGTAAGTAATCTGACTTCACTATCATTAGATAGCTCCGGCCCATAATTCATAAAAGAGGGGGGTTATGTCTAGACGTTGTGTAATTTATTTATTTTTAATACTTTCCTCTTTATTGTTATTAGTTTGACTTTATCATACGGATACGGAGATTAAAAAAAATGTTATGAGTATAAAAAGTAAAATAGGAAATATAAAGTGTGTAGGAAATTTTTGTTGTAATGATAACAAGTGGGTCTCATTGTCCATTTTAGGTAATAAAGCAAATAAAAACCTTAAACTGAGACAGATTAAATAGAAAAATAAGAATATTAAACCGAAATAAATGAGGCAAGTCAAATTAATGAGTTGAGGAAACGTAAGTGAAGGTGTAGATAAAACTATTTAACTGTTTTCCAAATCCAGTAACTGCATGGAGAGAGTACGTATCCATAATACCCATAATACGGTTTCGGGCGAGTACAATCGAACCGGATAGAAGTCGGGTCGCCGAGGTCAACTTACAAGTTGGAATGAGACGTGTCTGATCAAAATGTCCAAAAATACTCTTAAGTAAACACCTAAAGTATAAATCATCAAGATTTAAAGAAATGGAAGAGATGAAGTGCAAGCTGGACCGCAATATTCCAGATCCCCATAATACATACTATTCGAAATAGAATTTTGGTCAACTTGATTGTAATTTGACCAATGATCCGAAGAAAAAATAATGATCCTAATAAATTTTCAAAAACTATTATTGCATAACGATTAATAATAGTCACAATAACTATTTTTAAATTTTTATTAGAATAATTTTTTTTTTTAAAATTACTTGGCTAAGTGTAATCAATTAAGTTTACATAAATCCTATTTTGAGCCTGCCGAGAAAGTATATATCCACATTAGCGTCCCGTGCTCTTCTGTCGCCGTTTCGTGCAGGGTGCCGTTCACAACCAAAAACATGACCACTTCATTTTCCAGATGGACGTACTTTCATACATGCCTCCAAATTTCACTAGCCACTTGCCACTACTATTTCAAAGGCATTACAATATTTTGTCAACCAACCATTGACTTTAATCCCACAACCTTAAGTCAACGAAACATCATCGTCTTTAATAAATCTCCCAACTACCTTGTATAATGTACAGGTCGATCTAGGCTGACAAACTTTCGGTTCTAGCTTAGGTAGTGTAGAAATAGATCATGTTACGTACCACCCTATAAATAAGGCCATGCAAATAAGTTAATGGGACATCTTTAATTATCCTAAATATCTAAAAATATGGTAACCTTTAGGAAAATGAGTTCCAAGATCTTCCCGCTCTTGTTGGTTGTTCTGTTTGCAGTTTCTCTAGTCTCTTCTGCCGCGTTTGATGAAACTTCTAAAAATCATGCTCAAAAGAGTATGTACAGCTTTTGTGATATTATAACTAGTTCAATATGCCTGATGCATGTATGATTTTTTTAATTTTTATTTTTTTCATTTCTTTTGTCTCAAATGCAATGCAGATGTGGAAGAAGGACAACAGGTAGGTGAAGATAAGCAACAGCTTAATGGTTACGGTGGTGGTGGTGGTGGTTATGGAGGTGGTAGAGGTGGTTGGGATGGCGGAGGTTATGGAGGTGGTAGAGGAGGTTGGGGTGGCGGAGGTTATGGAGGCGGTAGAGGCGGTTGGGGTGGCAGTGGTAGAGGAGGTTGGGGTGGTGGTGGTAGGGATGGATGGGGCGGTGGTGGTTGGGGTGGCTACGGAGGAGGGGGTGGTTGGGGAAGAGGTGGTAAAGGCGGATGGGGTGGTGGTTACAATGGAGAACCAAATCAAGTAGGGGATCAAAAGTATTGTGGTGGTCGTTATGGTGGTTGTTATGGTGGAGGTAGGGGAGGAGGTGGTTACGGAGGCGGAGGCAAGGGTGGTTGGGGAGGAGGCGGTTACGGTGGTGGAGGAAAGGGAGGTGGCTATGGAGGCAGGGGTGGATGGGAAGGAGGTTACTATGAAGGTGGACAACCCTAAAATGTTTTACTCTCTCGACTATAAAACCCAACTTGTAATAAAGTAATGCATGTACATATAAAATAAAAACTTGTTTGGCTAGAGTTTGGCTAGAGTTAGCATGTAAGAAAAGCAGCAGTAAGATATATGTTAAAGAATATGCATGCTTTGTGACTTTGTATTTCTTTTTCGATATTCACTAATACTCCTTCCATCCCTATCCCTTGCAGCACAAAAAAAAAAAAATATATATATATATATATATATATATATATATATATATATATATATATATATATATATATATATATATATATATATATATATATATCTTTTAACAAATTTACTATTGATTAAAAGCAAACTTGATTTTTTTTTGAATATTTAATTGGAATGAAGGGAATATATTGTAAATTTATGCTTTATGTTTTGATGATTCAAGAAACGGTCCGTATCAGCGTTAATCCAGCAATAGGTTATAATCCAGCAACTATTACCTGAAAACACGAAAAAACGATTAGCCGGTATTGTCTACGGCTAATACCCTAATTATGGACCTTTGTTGAGCATGCCCTTAGCCAAAGGTCGAATAGTACAATCATTTCGTTCGACCAGCTTGTCGTCTGTTGCCTTCCGATCTGCTTCCACGTCGTCTAACATCCTTTTCAGATTGAGAAGCTTCCTAACATCCAAGGCGCCTCTTTGATGGGAGATAGATTTGGACTTTTGTCTCTCTTCCTGATGGTGCTCCCTTCTAGAGTGGGTTCTCTGTCTCTCATTCCTTGGGGGGTTCTTTCTCTTCTCTCTCTTATGTGAAGCAATCGTTCTCCCCTAGGAGGTGACCTACACTGAGCTCTATCAGCCTCGAGCTACCTTTTCTGGGCTGAGTCGGCTTCTTGCTCCCTTTGTCGGTTGAGCCTTTCCCTTAGGTCGCCCATCCCATCCACAGAGATGTGGGTAGGAGGAGGCCTCTTCCCTCTCCTCTCTTCTCCGGACGGCCTGGGACCCCCATTGGCACGTCTATGAGAGGTAAGAGAAGGAGCTACACTTTGTGATGTCGTCTTTTTTAGTAGACTCTGGTAGCTCGAGCAACTCATTTTGCACTTCGAGCAAACTCTGCAGCAATCTAGCTCGCTCTAGCAAGATCTCCTTCCTACCAAGGTGAGAAACTGAGGGACCTGGAATATCGCCTGCAGTTGTTCGACCCATTTGGATCCTCTTAGCTTGCTGGCTTACTCCTTGGTTAAGCAAGGGTCTCTTCTCCCTCCTTTTATCTTGCAACCCCATGCCATCGACCACACTGTTGGAATAAGTGACCCTCCAAGTGGTGTGCCCAGGTGGAGGAGAAGGCAAGTTGGAAGTACGGTTCCCCGCGTCTGCACCCGTGCCTGGGTTGTTACTGTAGCGATGCGTGAATTTTTCGAATAACAGAGTCGCCGCTTATTATTTATTTAGGAAAACAATAAGAAAAACCTTAAAAAGAGATTTGAGGGTTCGGGGGTTAAGTTATCGAATGGGTAGGTCGAGGAGCATCCATTCCACCCAATCCGGAGATCGGTCTTGCCAATTGAGTATTATCAATCTTTTTAATTACTAATTAAATAAAGAACAAGAAACCCTAATCAATTTCTTGATTAGGAATGTCGGATTGTACGCTTCGAGATCGCCTTCATCGATTGAAGGGACTCTAGGCTAATCCTTTTGATGGGATTACACCACTCTAAAAGCCAATAGAGAGAGATTAAGAAGAAAAGAGTAAAAATATAGGAGTTTACCTAGTTTAGGAAGGATTTGATTTAGAACGTGGTTCTAAGATGTTTTCTCGATCGAGAAGTGATTTGGGCAGAGTTTCGACTCAATATGAGAGTCAAGTCGTGATGCGGACAGAGCTTCGTCTTGATGCTAGGCTTGAGCCTTGATGTTCGTCAATCAACGTGGTTGAAGGACGAATTTATGAGTTATTTGTGAGTGATTTGAAGGAATCTTTCGTGGAGAGAAACCAACAAATTGTGTGTGTTGTGTGAAATTCTGGACCTCTGAAACAGTGGAAGTCACCAAGTATTTATAGGGGTTTAAGAGGTAGAGGTGGAGAGGTAAAACACTCCTAGGAAGCTTCCAGAACTCAATTCTGATTGGAGAACCGGATTAGATGAGGTTTATCAAGAAAGGAGGTTGAAACGGAGAAGGAGAGTGATTTCTTCACATCCTGTCGAGGGGATATCTCGCGCGAGATATGATATCTCGTGCGAGACAAAGCGATCTGTGGACAATTACGCCCTCTTCGGTTATTCCGTTAGTCGGTTAGGTCCAAAACTAACGAGGTTAGTTAGAAACTTAACGAAACATGACGAAGCGATACGCTTTCATCAAAACATAAAAGAGAGACTAAGAGTAGTGTAATCATGATTTATTGGTTCAGAATGGGGTGTCTACAGAGCCCCTCGGCGACAGGTCTTATGAAAGAAGAAGTGTCGTCGATAGAAAGACATCATTCTGAACATTGGGATGGTCGTGCCGCACGGCTGCCTACGTATCTCTAAGAGAGAATCAGACCAAACGTAGTTCGACTCCAAAACACTAAAAAGGCTATTTTAGGTATTTTGAAAAGAATTTTTGAAAATCGAAGAGGGATTTTTTTTTTGAAAAGGTAAAATCATACTGAGGAATCAAAAGACTTGACCCAATTCTGAAGATACCCATTTGTTGATGAAGTTGTTGAAGTGCGTCGTCCGAGGTTACTGACGTTGCCATTGTTGTTGCCGAGGTCACGGACTTGAAGTTTACTGCCGTCACAGACTTTGAAGTTGTCGCCGAGGTCACGGACTTGAAGTTGCTGCCGTCACAGACTTTGATATTGTTGCCGAGGTCACGGTCTTGAAGTTGCTGCCGTCACAGACTTTGATATTGTTGCCGAGGTCACGGACTTGAGGTTGCTGTCATCACAGACTTTGTTGATGTCGCCGAGGTCACGGACTTGAGGTTGCTGTCATCACAGACTTTGTAGTTGTTGCCGAGGTCACGGACTTGAAGTTGTTGGTTGAGATGAAGGTTCTGTCGGCCCCTGTAATGCAAGGATATATGCATGCGGATCTCGGATAGACCCGAATGATTCTTACTTTTCTGCACCTATCAGCACATAAAGATTCCAAGTAGAGATTTTTCAGATTTTAGTTGTTTGACTGGACTTACGTGGTGGTGCTCACGTCTGTTCGTGTAAATGGCCGGTTGGTCATTTTGGTGATGAGTTTATGTATGAGTATAGGGTATATGGAAATGTAGGGACATTTGTATGGATTTGTATATTTGAGATGGGTGAATTGTATGAGTGAACTTGTGTTTGACAAGTTGGGACCAAATCAGGTTTTGGAGAATCTGTTGCTAGTCAGCGAGGATGTACTGTTTCTTCATTGTTGTAGCATTTCGATGAGTAACATTGTGTGAACACATCTAGGCATGTGCGAATTTTCATTCTTACTTCTCCTTTGAATCGTGTCTCTAGGAGGCAAACGACTACAAATCTGTCGACTGTCATAATGGCTTTATGTCTAAGGCCCTTTGATGTCTCAAGCCCCAAGTTGCTTGCAAGTGGTAGATGACTTTGTGAACAGGCTTGTGAGTCTGCTCTCTTGACTTGAAGGTGATCGAAGAAGACTCTCCTTGTTGATTTGATTTGAAGAGGATCGAATGACGTCCAGTGAAGAAGGTTGAAGAATACTCTCCCTTTGACCTTTGATTTTTTTTTCTTAGTGCGCACCCTGGTTTTTGCCTAGACCGCCCTTTCGGGTTTTCAATCTAGCGGGCATCTCTTTTGCGTCTTTTTTTTTCATTTTTTTTATAGTATGTAACTCGAAGAGAACTCAGAGAGATAAAATCTTATTGAGGAGAGAAATGAGATCTCAAGTTAGTTTAGGAGAGACGGACTCTATTCATTGGAAGGTGATCCAAGCATTGATTTTTTGGAGAAGTGTATTCTCTAATGATGAGAGTGAGAAGCAAAGAGGAAAGCCCCTAATGTAGATTTGATTGTTTTGAAGAGTTGAAATAGAGGTTGACTGGGGGAGGAAAGGATGGGAAGCCCCAGTTTTGATGCTTGGATTTCAAGAGTGTGTATAAGAGTGGCTAACAGGAAGCCCCTAGACTCAACAAGAGAAACGCTTCTTGGCTCAAAGATCTAGAAAAGTTATTCTACCTTTTAATGAACCGTGTATCATCTAGAAGTTTCTAAATAAGTTTGAGAAGGAAGCCAATCATTAGTATGACTTAAGGGTAAACATTTTTCTTGATACTGAAAGTCTTCTTCACTTGATGTAGGAGGATTTTGAGGAATCCTCTTTTCTTTTGTTGGTATCACTTGACTCCTCTTCTTTGTGGGAGAGTCTTTCTTGCCTTTGTTGAAATTCCATCCTTGTTGTGGGGCGATGAAGGCTTGAGAGTTTTTCTTTCTCCCTTTTTTTTTCGATGCTCTATTTTTGCCTAGGACGAATTGAGGAGTTTCGTCCTAGCGAGCTTTTTATTTATTTATTTTTTGTACTCTCAAAGCCTTGAGTTGAGTAGCCCCACTTTTCTTTGGATGAATGTTGACAGCAGCACCTTTGGCTTTCTTCGTTTGTTGACCCTTGACTTTCAGTAGGGGTAATGTTTAGCCCTTAAGCCTCCTAATGATAACTTGCTTTTTAAAGTCACTTAGAAGTTTCTATTTTTGCGATGATTTAGGGAATGGAAGGTCCATTACTTTGCATGAGTTGAATGATATTCATGAGGTAGAACAACTTTAGGGAAAGTGTTTAGGAAAGAAATTACTTTAATTTATTGAGAAATTTAAGAACAGACTCGATAGTTTAGAAGACACAAATTAGAGGAGGCGAGGAGTACTAGAAAGACAGAACGACTCTTCGAGTTCATACTTGGAAATTTAAAACCTAATCTACTTCTATCAAAGGAGAAAGGGAGAGGATAGTGGTAGCCCCAAAGTGGTAAGTGTAGATTTCTTCTTGGAGCTTCATCTTCTTCATGGATTGCGAGGGAGAGGATTGGTGATGACGTTGGGACGTTCTAGATCTCCATTGTCAAAGAGGTCTTGGATGATGTCCTTCAAGTGGTGGCAAGAGTTGGTGTCGTGGCCGGTGAAGTTGTGGTATTTGCAGAATAAGTGATGAGCATGATTCGGACCCATATCCTTCGGAGGACCACCTTCCCTTGGTTTGATCTTTTCATTCTGGACAAGCACATCGAAGAGTTCTTCTTGAGTGATTCCTTCAATTTTATCGTAGTGCCTCTTTTTCTTTTCGGGAGGAGGGACAACAGAATACTTTCCGGTGTTGGGGCGGCTGAGTGCAATAGCGTTGACTGAAGCATCCTTACTTGTGGTGGGCTTGTTGTAGCGGAAAGTACTTTCCTTCTTTTTGCTTTTTAGGAAGTCGTCAACCCTAATTCCGTACTCGAGGAGTTCATTGAAACTAGGAAAGTAGTTACCGGCGAGCTTCTCTTGAAATTCATCACGAAGGCATTGAAGGAAGATATGGATTTGCTCTTTGAGAGCAGGCCTTTCGACAATTTCAGTGAGTTTGAGTCTCCATCTTCTAGCAAATTCAGCAAAGGACTCATTGGCATGTTGCTTGGTTTGTTCAAGATCCCTCCTAGTAGGGCGGTAAGTGGAGTTGTCTTCAAACTGCCTTTGGAAGACTAAACATGCGGATGACCAATCAAGCCTTGTAGTCGTAGGAAGAGACATGTACCAATCCCTTGCAACACCTTCTAAAGTTTGAGGAAAGCATTGGGCCAAGATTGTGTTATCAACGCCCATTGGAAGCATGGCCCAAGTGTAGGTCTCAACATGAGCTCGAGGACAGGTAGTACCATTGAACTTGGCGATATCGGGTGTCTTGTACTTGCGAGGAAACTTAGTGATGGACTGTTGAAGAGCATCGGGATCAAATGGAACGAATGACCCTTTGGAAGTGTCAAGAGTTGCAAGCTTCTTTTCGAGGTAGTTCTTAGTAACATGGTCACCAAGTTTAGTAGTTTCACCACTGCCTTCTTTCTTGGTTTTAGCACCCTTGGAGGTATGTTCCTCATCATCGGAGGAGGATGAGGAAGAGGAGGAATCGGATTCTTCCTTTTTCTTGCTTGACTTCTTGGTTTTTCTATTCATTTTAGTGTAGGATTCCTCTTCATCGGAGGAGGATTCCACTTTCTGCTTTTGTTTTCTGCCTTTCTTGACTTTCAACTCGTGGAGTTCTTTCATGAGGGCGGCCATTTGGGCGTTTTGCTCATCAATTTGCTTACTTTGTTCATCCAACCTAGTCATGGCTTCGATGAGTTGGACCTTAGCATCGTTGAAATCGGCCTCGGTGGTAGAAGGAGAAGCAGACATCGTGTCGAGCTTTGGCGAAGAACCTAGACGTGTAGCAACCGTGTTAAACCATGATCGAGTCCCAACAAGTCGGCTGAATAGGGTGAATGAAGGCTTGAAGGTTTGAAGGTTTTGGCCAAAACACGAAAAGACCGAACACTTATCTCGTACGAGACAAGTAGTCTCGCGCGAGACTTCACCACGGAAAGTCACAATTTTCTGATTTTAATCCTAATTTTGGTCGGACGAAAAATCCGTTTTGGGGGTTTCTAAAGTTCAAGAACCAAACCTAGGGACCTAGGGGTCGGAGTAATCCAAAGTAACATCAAGTTTTGTGCAATAATTTTGATGAGAAAATTTTCTCTTTTTAGGGGCAAATCCGAAGGGACAACCGTAGGGACGTTTCCGAAGGGACAATTTCGAAGCGACAATTTATTGATTTCTTTTCCATGGATTATTGCACAAAATGATCTTGACAAGGGATTACAAGGACTCCAAGATCAAACCGACCGGTCAAGGAGTGTCTTAAAAAGTCAATCTACATGATATGTGGCGATGCAGGGCTGGAAGGCTAGGCTCCCCGCGATATGACAATCTAGGTGGATTGAATACGTGGAGTGGGATGATCCAACTTCGGAGAGACCGGCGACTAGGTGGTTACCGTCATCCGTCCTTAGTGTGGGTCCCGGGTTTATAGAGGGTATGTAGTGCAATGACAGTTATAATATGAGTGCGCGTGTGTGATAGTCAATCTATGTGATAGAGTAAAATAGAAAGTTTTATTTTTGAAAACTAAAGAAAAACAGATAGTGGCCGCACCAAGTGGTTGCCTACGTTTCTCCCAAATTAGGAAGACTCAGGCCGTCGTAGTTCCACTTAAAGGAGAGAGAGAGAAATAAATAAGTAAATTACAACTCCCGAATCCTCCATTGGACCGGACTTTAATTTAAAAATCCAATCACACGCAGTTATATAGTTTAAGTAATAAATTAATTACTCTACCCTGCAAAATAAAGTTAGCAAAGTAATAATAATTTATTTTGACTTTTCTGAATTTATTTTGAAAGTTTTCGAACTGTTTTTTTTTTTTTTGAATTACCTGCGGTCAAACTTTGTAGGAAAGTCAACGAGTCTCTTTTTTTTTCTTTTGTGCAGTCAAATAAAAGGAAAGGTCAACCAAGTTTTCACTTTTCCTTTTTTTTTTTTTTTCATAAGGTTAAACTTAAAAAAAGAAAAAAAAGTCAACCAATCCTTTTCTTTTCCCTGAATGAATGCCGCCGCCAAAACAGGAACATGATTTTTTTTTGTTTTTATACCGTGTACTAATCTCGCGCGAGATTAGTATATCTCGCGCGGGATAAGTATTCGAACAGTTTTTTTTTTTAAAAACAGTGCCGAAAAATTCCAAAAAAATTCAGAAAAATCAGAATTTTTACAGAAAAATAAAAAGATTGATAATACTCAGTTGTTAACGCAAGTCTAACCCTCTTAATTAATTGTCCCAGTAGTCGCCAAGCGTAGCGATGCGTGAATTTTTCGAATAACAGAGTCGCCACTTATTATTTATTTAGGAAAACAATAAGAAAAACCTTAAAAAGAGATTTGAGGGTTCGGGGGTTAAGTTATCGAATGGGTAGGTCGAGGAGCATCCATTCCACCCAATCCGGAGATCGGTCTTGCCAATTGAGTATTATCAATCTTTTTAATTACTAATTAAATAAAGAACAAGAAACCCTAATCAATTTCTTGATTAGGAATGTCGGATTGTACGCTTCGAGATCGCCTTCATCGATTGAAGGGACTCTAGGCTAATCCTTTTGATGGGATTACACCACTCTAAAAGCCAATAGAGAGAGATTAAGAAGAAAAGAGTAAAAATATAGGAGTTTACCTAGTTTAGGGAGGATTTGATTTAGAACGTGGTTCTAAGATGTTTTCTCGATCGAAAAGTGATTTGGGCAGAGTTTCGACTCAATATGAGAGTCAAATCGTGATGCGGACAAAGAGCTTCGTCTTGATGCTAGGCTTGAGCCTTGATGTTCGTCAATCAACGTGGTTGAAGGGCCCAATTTATGAGTTATTTGTGAGTGATTTGAAGGAATCTTTCGTGGAGAGAAACCAACAAATTGTGTGTGTTGTGTGAAATTACGGACCTCTGAACGAGTGGAAGTCACCAAGTATTTATAGGGGTTTAAGAGGTAGAGGTGGAGAGGTAAAACACTCCTAGGAAGCTTCCGAACTCAATTCGATTGGAGAACCGGATTAGATGAGGTTTATCAAGAAAGGAGGTTGAAACGGAGAAGGAGAGTGATTTACGCACATCTGTCGAGGGGATATCTCGCGCGAGATATGATATCTCGTGCGAGACAAAGCAGTCTGTGGACAATTCTGCCCTCTTCAGTTATTCCGTTAGTCAGTTAGGTCCAAAACTAACGAGGTTAGTTAGAAACTTAACGAAACATGACGAAACTGATACGCTTTCATCAAAACATAAAAGAGAGACTAAGAGTAGTGTAATCATGATTTATTGATTCAGAATGGGGTGTCTACAGTTACCCCCAGCATCCTTATTAACTAGTTCACTTGAGGCGGTGGCAGTACATCCTTCATATACCATGTTTAGTGTTTTCGTAAGTGTTAATGTAACGCAGATGATATCCTGAATGATTTCCCATATTCCAGATGATTTCCCATATGATTTTCTGTGCTGAAATTTATATAGTTGCACATTTCTTGATTAATTGTTTATGTACTAATGTGCTAATATGATCTGTTTAGTATATGTTGTAAGTCCATATTTCAGGTTATAATATGGTGGAGTCATGAGCTAGAATCGTGGAGATGGTTGAAGAAATTAAGTTATGCATAAAACTAGTTTTATGCATAAACTTTCCAAGAGTTACTTTGTGTCAACAACTTCAAAAACGTGGGAAGACCATTTCAAAGTTGTTGTTGCTGATTCAAGGAGGGCACAATGATAGAGAAGCTTAGGAGTACAAGGCCGTATAGCGTGGACTTGGAGAGCAAGATACGGTTGCTACAATTGTGGGATGTTGGCGCATGAAGTGAGGAACAAGCCCAACAATCTCTCCACTCTCCCTACACGATCAAGACAGCCCCAAGGCTGTTAGTTTGAGTAGCCTTCAAGACACTTGAAGACTATAAATATGCATTGAAGGAGACACTTCAAGTCATGCCAATTTTACACACCTTCAAGCATATCTAGATAGAGTTCTTTGTTGGTTCGTTTTATTCCATCCTCCCATATAATATTTCGCACTTGATTACCTTGGTTTCAAGTTGTGTGTTGGCTAGGATTGGAATTCGTCCTTATCTCTTGTTCCATAGAACTTACATTGTATTAGTCATAGGGAACACTTTCGGCTTTTGTAATTCATCTTATATAGTGATTATAAAGTCTTGCCTAAGAGGCATCCTCAAGTTATATAATTTATATAAATTGAGAAAAACAATTTTGGTGTTATTTTCCGCTGCAATCTCTTTTCAAAATTGTTTTTATTTTCGAAGTGTGTGTGTGCTATCTCAAGTGCTATCGTTGGTGCTGTTATCACCTTGGATATCACTTGTGTTTCAGGCCGTGACAATTTCAAGTGGTATCAGAGCCTATCACTTGACATACTAAGTGCTAGATTCGGTGTCATGGCTTTTGATCCTGCAAATCTAAACCAAAAACGTCTTCCTGTTATAGATGGTTCGAATTATGCATATTGGAAGATCCATCTTCGCTCGCATATCAAATCAATTGATCTTCGAGCTTGGCGATCTTTAGTTAGTGGATACTCTCTTCCACTGTTAACTCCTGATGAGGATGGAGACATTCAGGTTAAACCTGAAGCCGAGTGGACTAATGAAGAGATTGTCCTAGCTAACTACAATGAGAAAGCTCTTAATGCTATTTTTGAATGGGTTGACATGCACATTTTTAAACTAGTTCAAAATAGTTCCACAACTAAGAAAGCTTGGGATATTTTACAAAGGTTTTGTAAAGATGATTCTAGTGTGTGTGAAAACAAGCTTAGATGTCTTAATAGCAAGTTTGAAAGGTTAAGAATAGGTAAAAATGATACCATTTCCTCTTATTTTGAAAAATTGTTTGACAATGCTAATGAGTGTCAACTTTTAGGTGAACCTTTCACAAATAAACAATTGGTTTCAAAGGCTATTAGAGCACTCCCTGAGCGTTTTAATATGAAGGTTGCATCTATAGAAGAGGCTCACAACCTTTCTACTATGGACATCAATTCCTTAATGAGCATTTTAAAGAATTTTGAGTCAAACCTTGCAGAGCAAAGTGAAGCTTCTAAAGGCAAGAGTGTTTCTTTAAAAGTTCTATCCTCAAGTTTATCAAATGATGAGGATGACGAAATTTTTGAGGAATTAGGTGAAGATGCTAGTGTTGCCTTGCTTGCTAGGAAATATAATTCTATGTTAAGAAAGTTTAACAAAGAAAATGTGCAGGTTAAGGCTAAAAAGTAACAAACCAAGGTGTATAATTTAATGCCGAAGAGGACATTTCCATCTACTCAGAAAGGTGGTCCCATAAGAAGAGCATCATCAGATCAATCTAGATCTGATCCGAAGTACCTTGAGACAATCCAATGTTACGCATGCTCTGGGTGGGGTCATTACTCAAACGAGTGTGCTAACACTCTAAGGAAGATGGGGAAGAACCTATGGGTATCCCTCAGTGAAAATGAAGATGAGGAGACCAATCAATCTGAAGATTCAGATCAAACAGCAGTGATGGTCACAAATTGTGACTCAGACACTGACAGTGTTATCTCAAGTGATATCCAAGCTGGGATAGCACCTGCGATATCATCCAGCAGGTATACTAATTTTTGTTTGACAAATGTTGTTTGTTTTGTGGGTTTCGTTAACATGGATGCAGGTAGTTCACAAGAGGGTGAACAAAGTAATGAGTTCAGCAAGGATGAACTCATTTGTGGTCTTAAGGACCTTTGCAAAGAATGCTTGACGAATGGAAGAAAGAGAACAAGAAGGTGGTGTTCTTGTCCAAACTGGTTCAAGATCTGACTGATGGCTTGACTAAGTTGGAAGTCCAACTCACAAAAAAGGATGCGAAGCTGGATAAAGTCAAGACCAAACTTACTCTAGCCGAGGCCACATTTAAAAAACTCAACACGGGTTCTTCCAAGCTGGATGAAATCCTTGGGTTGAGCAAACCACTCAAGGCAGGTATGGATTTTCAAGAGTCCTTAAATGCTATTACATCTACTTTGGCTAATAAGGAAGATAAAATAGTTTTGTTAAAGAAAGGGATAATGTTAAACTATTGTCTTCAGATAAGACTTCTGACAAAGCGAGAGTATGTAACTATTGTTACTTTACTGGACATGTTAAAAATAATTGTAAAACTCTTTTAAAGAAACAGTCCAGTTCATCAGTACTACCTGAAGTGTTGCCTAGCACGTCAGATATCACTTGCAGTCAGAAGAGAAATAATCAAAGTAGGAAAGCATGGAAACCTAAGTCTAACCTAAGATGTGATGTTGTTTACACTGCCTTAAAAACTAATGTTTAAGGTTCATGTTATTTTGATAGTGGTTGTTCACGTCACATGACGGGAACAAAAATGTTTTTAAAGGAATATGAACCTATTCAAAGTGGTAGTGTAACATACAGTGGTGGTGGCAAGAGTAATATAGTAGGAAAAGGCATTCTTAATATACCTGGATTTCCTGTTTTGAAAAATGTTTTGCATGTTGATGAACTTGTAACTATTTAATTAGTATTAGCCAACTTTGTGATGACAATCTTGAAGTGAAATTCAATAAGAACACTTGTGAAGTTTTTGATGTACCATTAACTGTGTTATGTCAGGTACTAGGTCAAGTAATAACTGTTATCTTGTTGAGGATAAACAAGTGTGTCATTCTGTGAGAGTTGATGATGCTACTTTGTGGCATCAAAAGTTGGGTCATGTCCATTTTCGTAACATTGTGAAACTTCTTAAGGTAGAAGCTATAAGTGGTATTCCTAATCTGGACATAAGTAAGAAAATCATATGTGAAGATTGTCTCAAAGGTAAACAGACAAATGTTGCTCATAATGCTACCCAACACTATGAGGAGTACTCCGGAACAACACACTATTTTTAACTTTTACATATGGTTTTAATGGGTCCAGTTGAGGTAGAAAGTTTAGGAGGTAAGAGATATTCTTTTGTCATAGTAGATGATTTTTCTAGATTCACTTGGGTGTATTTTTTGAAAGAAAAATCAGAAACTTTTGAAAAATTTAAGATCTTACATGCTAAAATCAAAAACATGTTTTGTGCTCTTATTATTCGAATAAGGTCTGACCATGGAAAGGAGTTTGATAATTCCTTGTTTTCAACTTTTTGTGAATTAAAAGGAATTAAACATGAGTTTTCTGCTCCTAAAACACCTCAACAAAATGGGGTGGCTGAAAGGAAAAATAGGACTTTGCTTGAACTGGCTCGTGTTATATTGTTTTCAAAAATGATTTCAAAAAGGTTTTGGGCTGAGGCCTTAAGCATGGCTTGTCACACGGCCAATAGAGTTTTCCTAAGACCCGGTACCACTATGACACCATATGAAATTTTGAATAGTAGGATACCAAAAGATCATTATTTTCATATATTTGGGTGTGTGTGTTTTGTTCTAAATGATCGGGATTACTTAGCTAAATTTGACTCTAAAAGTGATAAGGCAATATTTCTTGGGCATGCTCAGAACAGTCGAGCATATAGGGTTTATAACCTTAGGTTAAAAACCATTCAAGAATCATTTAACGTTGTTTTTGATGACTTAGCAAGTGTTACAATTGATGGAGCGCAGGAATCTCCATTAATATTGCTGGAAGAGCTGGAGGAACAAAGTAAAGTAAGTGATACCACGGGTGCTGACCAGAGTGTTGCCACTGAAAGGATAGCATCTCAGGTATCACCTGAAGCCAGTCCAACAACAGAAAATGATGAACAGTCTGATGATGATGCTGATGTACATAGAGATTTAAGAAGGGATCCACCAGCTAGGATCAGAAGAAATCATCCTTCTTCTCAGATTATTGGGGAAGCAGATGAAGGGGTACGAACAAGGAACAAAGAGCCTATTAGTTACCATGAAATGGTGAGGTATGTGTGCATGTCCACCACATACCATAAGGTAAAATATTCCTATTTTGTTTCCTCTTTAGAACCCAAGAATGTTTCAGAAGCTTTGAAAGATAATTTTTGGATATAATCCATGCAAGAGGAACTTGAACAATTTGCTCGTAACGAAGTTTGGTTTTTAGTACCACGTCACATTAATACTAATGTAATTGGCACTAAATGGATTTTCAAAAATAAATCGGACGAGCAAGGAAATATTGTTTGAACAAAGCACGTCTCGTGGCTCAAGGTTATACACAAATAGAAGGTGTTGACTTTGATGAGACTTTTGCTCCCTTAGCTAGAATAGAATCTATAAGACTCCTCTTGGCAATAGCTTGTTATCTAAAAATCACCTTGTTTCAAATGGATGTTAAAGCTGCCTTTTTAAATGGTTATTTAAATGAAGAAATTTATGTTGAATAACCAAAAGGTTTTGAAGATCCTCATCAACCAAACCACGTATATAGGCTTGACAAAGCCCTATATGGCTTGAAACAAGCTCCACGTGCGTGGTATGGTCATTTAACCTCTTTCTTACTTGAATATGGTTTTACAAGAGGTGAAGCGGATAGGACTTTATTCATTCTAAGGCATGGAAAAGAAATAGTCATTGTTCAAATATATATTGATGACATAGTCTATGACTCTACGTCTCAAACGTGTCTAAAAGATTTTGTAGAGGCTATGACGTCAACATTTGAAATGAGCATGATTAGTGAGTTAACATTCTTCTTAGGCTTGCAGGTGAAACAATCAAGTGAAGGGATATTTATTTCACAAAGCAAGTATGCAAAAAGCTTAGTGAAAAGGTTTGGGTTGGAGGGGGCAAAGAGCTCTAAGATTTCTATGTGTTCATCTCTTAAACTTGGTAGAGACCAAGTAGGTGAGGATGTTGATCCTACTCTATATCGTTCTATGATAGGTAGCCTTCTCTATCTCACTTCTAGTCGTCCTGATATCATGTGTTAGCGTGTGCGTTTGTGCACGTTATCAAGCAAATCCTAAAGTCTCCCACCTTAACTCTGTCAAAAAAATAATTAAATATGTTTCTGGAACAAGTGAATTAGGGATTTGGTTTAGTAAAGATACTAATACCAATTTAGTAGGCTTTAGCGACTCGAATTAGGCAGGGGATATAGATGATAGGAAGATTACTAGTGGGGGGTGTTTTTACTTGGGTAACAATTTAGTATCATGGTATAGTCGTAAACAAAACTGTGTTTCTCTTTCCACGGCTAAATCTGAGTATGTTGCAGCTGGTAGTTATGGCTCACAACTTATTTGGCTAAAACATATGCTAGATGATTATGGCCTTGAGAGTAATTCTTTGACTATGTACTGTGATAACTTGAGTGCTATCAACATTTCAAAAAACCCTGTTCAGCATTCCCGTACTAAGCACATAGATATACATCATCATTTTCTTAGAGATATTAGATAAAGGCCTAATTCACATTGATCATATTGATACTAAGTATCAATTGGCTGACATCTTTACAAAGGCCTTAGACCATGTAAATGTTAGGACATGTGTTGCCATGTGTGTTGTTCCCAGTGTTGCCATACCAGTGTTGCCACAGGTGTTGCCATTTGAGATTTGGCAATAGCAGAATAGTTACTGTATTTTTTATAAATAACAACGTGTTAACACTACTACATTTCTGACCTAATGTAACGCCAATTTTCGTTGCATTAGGGCCCAAAAACCGTTACATTAGGCCTAATGTAACGCCAAATGGCCGTTGCATTCTCTTGCGTTGCATTAGGTCTAATGCAACGACATAGTAAGCTAATGTAACGCCAAAGCTTTGGCGTTGCATCAGGTAAATACCTGATGCAACGCCAATTTACCTGATGCAACGCCAATTTTAAAACTATATGAACACTTAATGCAACGCCAAAAAGAACCTAATGCAACGCCAATTTAAAATGTGGTTGAATACCTAATGTAACGCCAAAAAATTGATGAGTCCCTAAAATTTATTACATAATTTCACAATTTTATTAATTTTTTAATTTTCTTTTTTCAATATATATATATATATATATATATATATATATATATATATATATATATATATTTTTTTTTTTTTTTTTATTTATTATTATTTTTTTTTAAATATATATATTTTTTCTCAAACAATCCCTTAACTTTTTTTTTCTCAAATCAGTCCCTTAATGTTTTTTATTCTCAAATTAATTCCTCAACATTTTTTATATTCAAATCAATTCTTACATTTTTCAAAAGTAATATTTTGCTCCACCACCATTCACCACCATCCACCACCGTCCACAACCACAAATTAAACAAAAGATTGTACAAATCAAAATAAAACACAAAATACAATAATAAATCAAAAGGAAAGAAGGTTCAGGGATTGAGATCGGAGGTGTTGTTTGACGGAGAGAAGAAGACGGTTGAGGAAGAAGAAGGTTGAGGAGATCTGGAGGTGTTGTTTGAGAGAGAGCGTTGGTGGTTGTCGGCTTTGGGTAGCGATTGAGATCGGAGGGTTGTCGCCGGAGAAGGGGAACGGTAGGGAGATGTCGCCGGTGTATGGTTTTTGGCAAAGGGGAAATTAGATCGGGAAGTTGGAATGGAATTGGTCACCGGTTGGTTTGAGGATCGGAGAAGAAAGGAGAGGTTAGGTTGAGGTAGCTTGGTTAGTTAGGAGTTCGCCGGTGGGGAAGAAGCTAGGTTGAGGGATTTGGTGAAGAAAGTTGCCGGAATTACGCCTGCGTATAGAGAGAGAGAAGAGCGTATAGAGAGAGAGAAGAGGGAGAGGGGTGATTTACGGATAGAGAGAGAAGCATAAGAGAAATGAGAGAAATGGAGAGAACCGAGAAAGAGGTTTTGTTTGAATTAATATCAACCGTTGGATCGAATGTATTGAACGGTTAGATGTTGATTTATTCATGATCCGGGTGAAATTATTGGATCCAATCAAAAAATTGCACAACACATATTTATATTTGTTTCCCACTATACTATATGCTAACTAAAATTGCACAACACATATTATTAATAATTATTATTAATAATTATTATTAATAATTAATAATTATTATTATTAATAATTATTATTAATAATTATTATTATTAATAATTATTAATATTAATAATTATTATTAATAATAATTATTATTAATAATTATTATTATTAATAATTATTATTATTAATAATTATTAATAATAATAATTATTAATAATAATAATTATTAATATAATAATTATTAATAATAATTATTATTAATAAAAATAATTATTAATTATAATTATTAATAATAATAATTATTAATAATAATTATTAATAATAATAATTATTAATAATAATTATTAATAATAATAATTATTAATATAATAATTATTAATAATAATTATTAATATAATAATTATTAATAATTATTATTATTAATAATTATGAATAATAATAATTATTAATAATAATAATTATTAATAAAATAATTATTAATAATAATTATTATTAATAATTATTATTATTAATAATTATTAATATTAATAATTATTATTAATAATTATTATTATTAATAATTATTAATAATAATTATTATTATTATTAATAATTATTATTATTAATAATTATTAATAATAATAATTAATAATAATAATAATTATTAATATAATAATTATTAATAATAATTATTATTAATAAAAATAATTATTAATTATAATTATTAATAATAATAATTATTAATAATAATTATTAATAATAATAATTATTAATTATTAATAATAATTATTAATTATTAATAATAATTATTAATAATTATTAATAATAATTTAAACTATAAAATAATATTATGCCTAATATAATTAATAATAATATTTATTATCAATAGGGTATACCCTATACCATATACCCTATAGGGTATACCCTATACCATATGACCTATGCCCTATACCTTATACCCTATACCCTATAGGGTATACCCTATAGGGTATACCCTATACCATATGACCTATGCCATATACCTTATACCCTATACCCTATAGGGTATACCCTATACCCTATACCCTATAGGGTATACCCTATACCCTATAGGGTATACCCTAAACCCTATAGGGTATACCCTATACCCTATAGGGTATACCCTATACCATATGACCTATGCCCTATACCTTATACCCTATACCCTATAGGGTATACCCTATACCATATGCCCTATACCCTATAGGGTATACCCTATATCCTATACCCTATAGGGTATACCCTATACCATATGACCTATGCCCTATACCTTATACCCTATACCCTATAGGGTATACCCTATACCATATGCCCTATACCCTATAGGGTATACCATATACCCTATACCCTATAGGGTATACCCTATACCCTATAGGGTATACCCTATACCCTATAGGGTATATTCTATACCATATGACCTACGCCTCTATACCTTATACCCTATACCCTATGTGGTATACCCTATACCATATGCCCTATACCCTATAGGTATACCCTATACCCTATACTCCTATACCCTATAGGTATACCCTATACCATACGACCTATGCCCTATACCTTATACCCTATACCCTATGTGGTATACCCTATACCATATGCCCTATACCCTATGTGGTATACCCTATACCATATGACCTATGCCCTATACCTTATACCCTATACCCTATGTGGTATATCCTATACCATATGCCCTATACCCTATATATACCCTATACCCTATGTGGTATACCCTATACCCTATAGGGTATACCCTATACCATATGACCTATGCCTCTATACCTTATACCCTATACCCTATGTGGTATACCCTATACCATATGCCCTATACCCTATGGTATACCCTATACCCTATACCTTATACCCTATACCCTATGTGGTATACCCTATACCATATGACCTACGCCCTATACCTTATACCCTATACCCTATAGGGTATACCCTATACCATATGCCCTATACCCTATGTGGTATACCCTATACCCTATACCCTATGTGGTATACCCTATACCCTATAGTGGTATACCCTATACCCTATGTGGTATACCCTATACCATATGACCTATGCCCTATACCTTATACCCTATACCCTATAGGGTATACCCTATACCATATGCCCTATACCCTATAGGGTATACCCTATACCCTATACCCTATACCCTATAGGGTATACCCTATACCATATGACCTATGCCCTATACCTTTTACCCTATACCCTATAGGGTATACCCTATACCATATGCCTATACCCTATGTGGTATACCCTATACCCTATACCCTATACCCTATGTGGTATACTCCTATACCCTATAGGGTATACCCTATACCATATGCCCTATACTCTATATGGTATACCCTATACCCTATACCCTATAGGGTATACCCTATACCATATGACCTATGCCCTATACCTTATACCCTATACCCTATAGGGTATACCCTATACCATATGCCCTATACCCTATAGGGTATACCCTATACCCTATAGGGTATACCCTATACCCTATAGGGTATACCCTATACCATATGACTCCATGCCTCTATACCTTATACTCCTATACCCTATGTGGTATACCCTATACCATATGCCTCTATACCCTAGGGTATACCCTATACCCTATACCCTATAGGGTATACCCTATACCCTATACCCTATACCATACGACCTATATCCTATACCTTATATCCTATAGGGTATACCTATACCCTATAGGGTATACCCTATACCATATGCCCTATATCCTATAGGGTATACCCTATACCATATGCCCTATACCTTATACCATATACCCTATACCCTATAGGGTATACCCTATACCATATGCCCTATACCCTATAGGATATAGGTTATAGGGTATAGTGTATAGGGTATAGGGTATAGGATATAGGGTATAGGATATAGTGTATAGTGTATAGGGTATAGTGTATAGGGTATAGGGTATAGGGTATACCCTATACCATATGACCTATGCCCTATACCTTATACCCTATACCCTATAGGGTATACCCTATACCATATGCCCTATACCCTATAGGGTATACCCTATACCCTATACCCTATAGGGTATACCCTATACCATATGACCTATGCCCTATACCTTATACCCTATACCCTATAGGGTATACCCTATACCATATGCCCTATACCCTATAGGGTATACCCTATACCCTATACCCTATAGGGTATACCCTATACCCTATAGGGTATACCCTATACCATATGACCTATGCCCTATACCTTATACCCTATACCCTATAGGGTATACCCTATACCATATGCCCTATACCCTATAGGGTATACCCTATACCCTATAGGGTATACCCTATACCCTATAGGGTATACCCTATACCATATGACCTATATCCTATACCTTATATCCTATAGGGTATACCCTATACCCTATAGGGTATACCCTATACCATATGCCTTATATCCTATAGGGTATACCCTATACCATATGACCTATACCTTAACCATATACCCTATACCCTATAGGTATACCCTATACCATATGCCCTATACCCTATGTGATATAGGTTATGTGGTATACAGTATAGTGGCATGTGGTATAGGTATGTGATATAAGTGGTATAGGATATAGTGTATAGATAGTGGTATAAACAGATGTGGTATATAGTATAGGTATAGTGGTATGTGGTATAGGATATGTGGTATGTGGTATATGGTATGTGGTATAGTGGTATAAAATGTGTATAGGTATAGTGGTATATATAGTACCAGGTATAGTGTATAGTATAGGTATAAGGTATAGGATACAAAGATTATAGGGTATAGCCAGTATAGGCATGTGGGATAGTGGTATTGGTATATCAGATAAGTATAGTGTATAAGGTATGTGGTATATGGTATAGGTATGTGGTATAGAATATAGGATATATGATATAGGTTATAGGGTATAGTGTAGGTATAGGTATAGGTTATAGGATTTCGCGTGCATTAGTAATTTAGGCGTTACGTTAGGATTTTGGCGTTGCATTAGTAATTTAGGCGTTACATTAGGATTTTGGCGTTGCATTAGACTCGTTACATTAGCTCTGGCGTTGCATTAGATGCGTTACATTAGCTCTGGCGTTGCATTAGATGCGTTACATTAGCTCTGGCGTTGCATTAGCCGTTACATTAGCTCTGGCGTTGCATTAGGTGCGTTACATTAGCTCTGGCGTTGCATTAGATGCGTTACATTAGCTCTTGGCGTTACATTAGATGCGTTACATGCGTTACATTAGGTCAGAAATGTAGTAGTGTAATTAATGATTATATGTCAGTTGTTAGTCTGCTATGTTTGAGGTTGAACAGGTCAAGAGAAGATGCCCAGGCGTGACATTCGAGTTATTGAAGAAAGTTACACATAAACACATTGTTTATGTGTAAAAGTGTTGATCAAGTAATTGGGTTATTTGTTAGCTATTTAGGGGGAGCTAAGGATAGAAGTACAAGGCTGCTAGATCAAGGCGTACAAGCATGAGAAGCAGAGAAGACTTAGTCTTCTACAAAAGAGGCGAATGGAGCTAAAATTAAGGAAACAAACTCAAGGCGGTTTAGCTGGTCATTTAGAGTAGGCTCCAAGTTTTGGAGTCCTATAAATAGTGCAGTCAATCAACATTAGTGATCATCCAATTTAGAAAAAAAAATCTACACAAGAAAAAATTCTTCTCTTCAGTGTCGCCATTCAAGTTTTGGCAACACTCTGTCCAACACCCGAGAGTTTTCACATATATCTTTGTATTCTGTGAGGTTTTGAGTGTTAGATTGTTAGTGAATATACAGAGAAAGTTCTATATTTGTTGTTCCCCATGTTAATGATTATAAATCATTAAGGGAACATTCGATCTTGTATCTAAAGCATTTTATAAAGAAAGGTCTTGCCCTCCTGGCACCCATCAAGTTATATATTTATATAGCTTGATAAAATTATATTTCTTGTGTATCTTTATTTATTCTTCCGCTGCTATTAGAATTATTTCTATTATTCACTTTTTTGAATTGGTGTGCGTTGTGTTTAGTGTTGCCGACACTAAGAACAACACTTGTGAGTTTCATCTCACTTTTGCTAAGCCATAGACAATTTCAATTGGTATCAGAGCTTAGCACTTGATATACTAAGTGTTTTGATCCATTTGTCATGGCTTATGATCCTGCTAATCCTAATCAAAAGAGGTTACCTGTTTTAGATGGGTCAAATTATGCTTATTGGAAGATTCGCCTTCGCTCGCATATCAAATCAATTGATCTTCGAGCTTGGCAATCTATAATTAATGGTTATTATGTTCCAACGCTTCCTCCGGATGAAGATGGTGACATACGAGTCAAACCTGAATTCGAGTGGACAATTGAAGAGAATAATTTTGCCAGTTTCAATGAAAAGGCACTAAATACCATCTATGAATGGGTTGACATGCATATGTTCAAACTCATTCAAAATAGTCCCACTGCAAAAGATGCTTGGGATACTTTACAAAGATTTTGTGAAGGAGATGGTAGTGTCCGATAAACAAAGCTTAGAGGTCTTACTAGTAAATTTGAAAGATTAAGAATGGGAAACGAAGATATTTCATCTTATTTTGAAAAGTTGATTGATATTTCAAATGCTTGTCAAGTATTAGGAGAACCTTTTACTAATAAACAACTTGTTTCAAAAGCCATTTGTACTCTTCCCGAACGTTTTAATATTAAAGTTTCGGCTATTGAAGAGGCCCATAATCTTTCAACTATGGATATTAATTCCTTGATGAGTATTTTGAAGAATTTTAAGTTGAATTTGAATGAACAAAACGAGGTTTCAAAAGGAGAAAATATTGCCTTAAAAGTCGAATCTTCGGACACTTGTGTGGATGATGAAGATGAAGCCTTCGAGGAATTAGATGAGAATACTAGGGTAGCTTTACTTACAAAGAAATACAATTCCATGCTTAGGAAATTTAACAATGTGCAGGTTAAAGCTAAGGACCAACAATCCAAAATGCATAGTTTTGTGCCTAAAAGAGCCCCTCCTCCAAACCAAAAATACACACCACTAAGGAGAGCGTCCTCTGAAAAGTTCCGATCTGACCCCAAATACATTGAATCTATTCAATGTCACGCTTGTTCCGGTTGGGGTCACTATGCCAATGAATGTGCAAACACCTTGAGAAAGGTGGGCAAAAATATGTGGGTGTCTCTTAGTGATGAAGAGGAGGAAGGAACGGAGAAAGATGAAAGTCTCGAGCAAGTGGCTATGTTGGCCACGGTGGAGGAGCAGCCTTTGACTGAAAGTGTTGCCTCAAGTGTTGTCCAGAATATGACAACATCTGTCGCAACACTTTTAGCTTCGTCAGGATGTGTTGCCTCAAGTGTTGTCCAGCAAATGGCAACACTTGACACAACACTCAGCATGTATGATTCATTAAATGATTTTTTGCTTGCATGGTTCGGTAGATTTCAATACTGATGAGTCTAAAGAGGATGAGCTCAACAAAGATGAGCTCATTAATGAATTAAAAATTCTCTATGAGTTTCTCCTCATAGAATGGAAAAGGAGAACAAGATGGTGGTATTCTTTACAAAGTAAAATCATGATCTTAAAGACTCCTTGACTCGGCTAGAGGTTCAACTCACTAGGAAGGATGCGGATCTTGATAAACTCAAGGCCAAACTCAAACTAGCCGAATCAACCTTCAAAAAACTCAACACGAGTTCGTCCAAGTTGGATGAAATACTCAACTTGAGTAAGCCTCTCAAAGCAGGTATTGGGTTTCAAGAATAACTAGAAAATATTACTTCTTCCTTGTTTAATGTTGAAACTAAAACTCGTTTTGTAAAAGAACAAGTTAAGGAAAAAGATAGTACTTCTAGATATACTTCTGATCAAACCATTGAGTGTGAATACTGTCATAAACCTGGACATAAAAATCAGATTGTTTTATTCTTCAAAAGAAAAAGTCCAGTTTGCAAGTGTTGCCTCAAGTGTCGTCAAAATCTCAGGACAACACTCGAGACAACACTGGAGGACAGAAGTTCAGAATTGCAAAAAAGGTTTGATTACCCATAGAAAATCTGAAATGTTATGTTGTGTACTCTGCTTTAAGGACTAACGTTTCAGGTGCTTGGTACTTTGATAGTGGTTGTTCACGTCACATGACGGGAACAAGATCATTCTTAACGGAATACCAACCTATTCAAGGAGGCTCAGTAACCTATGGAGGTGGAGGCAAGAGTGACATCATAGGAAAAGGAACACTGGATGTTGTTGGTTTTCATCCTTTAAAAAATGTCTTGCATGTAGATGGTCTACTTGCTAATCTAATTAGCATTAGCCAATTATGTGATGACAATTTGGAGGTAAAATTCAATAAAAATACATGTGAAGTTTTTTATAATACTAACTTTTGTGTATTGACCGGAACAAGATCGAGTGATAATTGCTACCTTATTGGTAATAAACAAGTGTGCAATTTGACGAAACTTGATGACATAAGATTATGGCATCAAAAGTTAGGTCATTCTCATTATAGGAAACTTGAGAAGATTACCAAACTCAATGCTGTTAAAGGTGTTCCCAAGTTAAATCTCAAGAATACCATTTTGTGTGGCGACTGCCAAAAAGGTAAGCAAACTCGTGTTTCTCATAGTGTTGGACATCACAATGAACAACACTCAGGAACAACACATTGTTTTCAGCTTTTACATATGGACTTAATGGGTCCAATTGAGGTAGAAAGCTTGGGAGGTAATAGATATGTTTATGTAATTGTGGATGATTTTTCTAGGTTTACGTGGGTCTATTTATTGATAGAAAAATCTGAAACTTTTGATAAATTTAAAGACTTATTTTCCAAAATCAAAAACATGTTTTGTTCACCTATTTTTCGTATAAGATCAGATCATGGTAAAGAGTTTGAAAACATCTCCTTCTCAACTTTTTGTAGTAAAAAGGGGATACACCATGAATTTTCAGCACCCAAAACACCACAACAAAATGGTGTTGCTGAAAGGAAAAATACGACTTTGTTAGAAATGGCTCGTGTTATGCTAATTGCTAGGAATATTTCTAAAGGCTTTTGGGCCGAGGCATTAAACACGGCATGTCACACTACGAATAGAGTTTTCCTAAGACCCGGTACAACCATGACACCCTATGAGATTTTAAATGGAAAGAAACCTACAGTTCACTATTTTCACGTGTTTGGGTGTTTATGTTATGTTTTAAATGATCTGGAATATTTAGGAAAATTTGATTCGAAGAGTGACAAAGCTATCTCTCCTAGCTACTCTCAAAACATTCATGCTTATCGAGTCTATAATTTAAGGTTAAAATTGATTCAAGAATCGGTAAATATTGAATTTAACGATTATTTGAGTGCCACAGGTGAACCAGCCGAAGATATACCTCTGACATTGCTTGAAGAAGCAGAACAATGGGCTGGAACAGAAACAGCAACACATGAGACAACACCGGAGAACAGTGGCTAGAAATAATGACTCAAAAGAAGAAGATGGTTTGGTGTATCAACAAGGCAGGAGAGATCCCTCAGCAAGAATTAGAAATTACCATCCCATTACTCAGGTAAATGGTGATGTGAATGAACGAGTTCGAACAAGAAATAAGGAGCCAGTTGACTATAGAGATATGGTAAGGTATGTGTGTATGTGTATGTCCACCACATACTCTAAGGTAAAACACTCCTGTTTCGTTTCTGCTCTTGAGCCTAAAAATGTGATTGAGGCTTTAAAGGATAATTTCTGGATACAAGCTATGCAAGAAGAGCTTGAATAATCTACCCGGAATGAGGTTTGGTGTTTAGTTCCACGTCATTTACATACTAATATAATTGGAACTAAATGGATTTACAAAAACAAATCTGATGATTTGGGTAACATTGTTCGTAATAAAGCCCATCTTGTTGCTCAAGATTATACACAAGTGGAAGGAATCGACTTTGACGAGACCTTTGCACCTGTGGCTAGAATTGAGTCAATAAGACTTCTTCTAGCTATAGCTTGCTACCTTAAAATCACATTACACCAAATGGATGTTAAAGCAGCTTTCTTGAATGGGTACTCAAATAAAGAAATTTATGTTGAGCAACCTAAAGGGTTTGAAGACCCATTCCACCCAAACCATGTATACCGACATGATAAAGCCTTATATAGCTTGAAACAAGCTCCACGAGCATGGTATGGGCATCTAACAAGCTTTCTAATTGAATATGGATTTGTTAGAGGTGAAGCCGATAGGACATTGTTTATTCTAAGAGAAAATAAAGAACTTGTCATTGCTCAAATCTATGTTGATGACAGAGTTTATGGATCCACATCTAAAAATTGCTTGCAAAATTTTGTGGAGGCTATGACATCAACTTTCAAGATGAGCATGATAGGTGAACTTAACTATTTCTTAGGATTGCAGGTAAAACAGTTTGATGATGGAATCTTTATCTCTCAGAGCAAGTATGCAAAAAGTTTGGTAAAAAGGTTTGGATTGGAGAGTGCAAAGAATTCAAAAATACCTATGGGATCATCCCTTAAGGTGGCTAAAGACCAGGAAGGGGAGGATGTTGACCCAACTCTGTATAGATCCATGATAGGTAGTCTTCTTTATCTTACTGTCAGTCGTCTCGATATTATGTTAAGTGTAGGTGTGTGTGCTAGATATCAGTCTGCTCCTAAAATTTCTCACCTAAATGCTGTCAAGAAAATCATTAAGTATGTGTTCGGGACTCTTGAATTAGGAATCTGGTTCACCAAAGACACTAATACCAACTTGGTTGGTTTTAGTGACTCTGATTGGGCAGGGAATATAGATGATAGAAAGAGTACAAGTGGGGGTTGTTTTTTCTTAGGTAATAATCTTGTGTCATGGTACAATCGCAAGCAAAACTGTGTCTCTCTCGACCGCCGAACCGAGTATGTAGCGGTCTGAGCCGTTGTTCATGCTAATATGGTTAAAACATATGCTTGATGACTATGGTCTTGATAGTAATATCTTGACCATGTACTGTGACAACCTAAGTGCAATAAATATTTCCAAAATCCCTGTACAACACTCTCACACTAAACATATAGATATCCGCCATCATTTTTTGAGAGATTTAGTAGAAAAGAACTTAATCCAAATAGAGCATATTGATACCAAACATCAACTTGCTGATATTTTGACCAAATCCCTGGACCATGAGAGATTTTCAAGTTTGAAAAAATCTCTATGTTTGTGTTTTTTATAATCTGCTGTCTCAAGGTGTTGTCGTCTATGTTGCCAACATAGACATCAACACTGTGTATTGTTGTATATTTTATAAAAAAATAGTTTAAACCCAATGGGTGGTATTTACTGACATTTTTGTTCTAGTATGTGTATATACTTAAATTTAAATTTTTGATAAAAATTCCCTTTGTGCTTAAAGAGACAAAGTCTCTTATGTTATTGTTGATATTAAAAAGGCAAAGGTTGTTAAAATACTCCAAAAGTAACTCGGGGCACGGCATTCGCTGCGACGATGCTTCTTTGCCAAAACGGGAGCATAATGTATGTGTTTTATACTCAGTATTAGAGACATGGAGCTCGCTACTATAGTGTACCCTACTTGAAAGGTATAAAACATAATACATACTCCCTCCGTTTCAGTAAGGTTGTTACATGAGGGTTGAAGCACGTAAATTAAGAAAGGGGAATAATGAGTGGTTGTGAGGAAGAGAGAGAATGAGTGGAGAATAATGAGTGGTTATGAGGAAGAGAGAGAATGAGTGGAGAATAATGAGTGGTTGTGAGGAAGAGAGAGAATGAGTGAAGAATTATAAAAATAATAAAAAGTTTCCTTTTTGGGTAATGTTGCAACTTAAGTGAAATGTCGAAAATGGCAAAATGTTACAACCTTAGCGGAATGGAGGGAGTATGACTTTACATATTAATAAAAAACTCGGGGCACGGAGCTCGCTACTACGATGCTTTCTTGTAAATAAAATAGGTGTAAAGTCTGCTTAAAATTTCCTAAGGATTTGATGAGTTATATATGTTGAAAATATCAAGGGGATTTTATTCAAAATTTTGTCTTTTGTGTTACACAACATTGCTAGCAACACATTAGTAGATGCTACATTATTTTTTTATTTCTTCTTTTTATTTTTGTTAATTAAATTTTGAATTTCCAAAAGTCTATTTTCATTTTTAGAGTTTGTGAAATTTAAAAAGTTTTTAGCAAAAATCTTTAAATTTTCCCTAACTAAATGTAATTATGAAATATCTATTATGTTAAAGTTCATTTTCTTTTGAGCTTGTTTTTCAAATTTGAACATCAAAAACTTTATGGATATTTCTGAAATTATTTTTAGTTATTATATATTACAATTAAATAAATAAATAAATAAATAAAAATAAAAAAATAAATTATTTTTTTTAATCAATGGTCGGATAACAGTGTTGAGAGTTTTTTGAGATAAGGGATAAATTTGAATTTTGATTGTGTCAAATCACCCATTATCTCTCACTATTCCTCCCTTAATTACCCACCTTCCTAAACCCTCTCTTCACCTTCTCTCTCTCTACCCGTTAAACCCTCTCTCCTCTGTTCTTCGTCTTCTTCCCCTCAAAGTTCCATGGCTAGCCCGTCGAAATCTCCTCAAATCACCTCTCCCATGGACATTTCTCCTCTTGCTCCCTCAAGTGTTGCTTCGAATGTCGCCGTTCCTATGGAGACATCACCCATGACAACACTCTCTGTAACACCAACCACATTCCCAAGTTTGGACATTATTGTGTACAATCCTCTTCCAACTCCCACTCCAATGAGCCTTCCCGAAGCTTCACCATCTGTTGAGTTAACTTTTGCACTTTCCAAGAAAACCAAGAAAAGGAAGTTTCTTGATGCTTCTTCAAAAATTAGGGCTGGAGGCCGTCGTCAGTCAGAGAGGATTAAAACCTTGGCAAGGCCAAAAATTCCTTCCAACACTGTTGATGATCCAGTTGAAGTTGAAGATGATTCAAGCTCGTCTCTTGATGTCTCATCCGAAGAAGGTTCGGACCCCAATTTCAAAGTAACAAAGGAGACCTCTTCCTCAAATGATGATGATACTGAAGCATGGCTGGAAGATGAAGAGACTCTTGTTTAAGCTCAGTTCAGAGTGGTGAAAAGGCAGAAAACTCAGAAAAGTGTCGCCTCCAGTGTTGCCAATCCAATGGCAACACCTGAGACAACACTTGCAGCAAAGACTAAACCATAGTCAAGTTCTCCTTCTTACTCTCCTATTTCGTGGCCTGAGGTAACTCCAACTCATTATCTAATTTTGAATCTTTTGGGTACTATGAACTGCCATTTCTCTCCGGGGAGTTTTATTGTGAATCTAACTTGGACAAATGGGTCCAAGACTCAGAGACGAGAATTTTAAATGAGAGAAACATGAATGTGGTTCAGTTCAAAAGTCTAGGAGTTTATCAGTTTCTTGAGGATAGAAACTTATTGTCAACAGTTACCAAAGTGTCTGTGTATGTCGAAAGCATTGTTAGGAATTTCTATGCTCATCTTAGGGAAGACATTGACGATAGGAGCACTCCACACTATGGAAAAATTTTTGTGAGGGGAAAGATTTATGATTTTAATCCCTCCATTATCAATAGAGCCTTAGGTCTCCCGAGTGTTGAAGATGAGAGTTTGAATATAGAACCAAATGCCCTAGCAAGTTTTCTGACTGGTGGAAGAGTGTCTGTTTGGAGTGACCATTTTAAGGCAACCCTTCTTTCTTCCCTATTTAGTGTTCTCCACAAGATTTGCATTAGCAATTGGCTCCCTACGGCCAATGAGAACACAGTTACCTTTGAGCAAGCCACATTGTTATACAAATTGGGTAAGAAGCAAAGGATAAATTTTGGGAGATTGGTGTTTGCCCACCTTGCTGCATGGGCTAAGAAAAAGAAAACTTCATTCTATATTTTTCCCTCTCTCATTTATAATGTTCTCATTATTCAAAATATGAATCCTTGGAATGCGGACAATATCTCTGAAAAGCCTGTATTCTATAAGATAAGTAAACATTTAACTGAAGGTGATAGGCACAGAGATTTGCCTTGGGTTTCAGTTTCTTCAGCTGCTCCTACTTCTTCCCCTGCATCTAGTGTTGCCCCAAGTGTTGCCCTTGCAGTTGGAAACACTCAAGGCAACACTCAGCCTGTTATGATTGATGTTGCAATGGTTCTGAATTTTTTCAACAGGCAAGTGGAGCAAATAGATTCAGTAATGGAGGGATGGATAGAGATGCGCTCAGACTTGGCAAAAATGGTGGATTTGATTTCTTCCAAAATAGGGGGAGATCAATTAAGGCCAAGGCGTGATGTTGATGGAGCTGGGCCCAGTGGTACGAATGCAGAAGAGGCACTACAAGAAAGTTGGTTATTTACGGCACTCATTTACGGCGGGTGACACGCGTCCGCCGTATATATTAGTTATATACGGCGGATGATATGCGTCCGCCGTATATAACAAATATGTACGGCTGTGTATATGAGATTTAAGTTATATACGGCGGTATATAAGTAGCCGCCGTAAATAGTTAATTATATTCGGCGGTTTACATGCGTCCGCCGTAAATAGTGCATACTATTTACGGCGGTGTATAATATCCGCCGTAAATATTAATAAATACCGGGAACCCAAATTTCCAACTCTCAGTTTCGCGCAAAAACCATTTCTCTCTCTCTCTCTCTCCTCTACGGCAATCCAAAGAACAATCCCTTCCTCTCCGTTCTCTCTCTCTACTCTCCCCAAATCGACGTTCCCTCTCTCTCCGTTCACCGCCACCAACAATGCCCAACTAGGAAATCGCCTTGCCGGATTTCCTTCTCCTTTGATTTCTCCGATCTTCCTCTCTCTCTAATAGCCTCAGCTCCAGGTATACATTTCTTTCCCCTTTTCTGATTTACTTTTAATTTTTGGGTTTTGTTGTTCTTGGTGGTGGGTTATTGACACCCTCTTGTTCGATTTCTCTCTCTCTCTCTCTCCTCTAGGGCAATTTGCGACGCCGCCGGTGACCTGCATAGCGACCGTGATTTCTTCGATCAACAACGAATCAGGTATACATTTCTTCCCCCTTTTCTGATTTACTTTTAATTTTTGGGTTTTTTTGTTCTTGGTGGTGTGATCTGTTGTTGCTGTTGCTGTTGTTGTTGTTGTTGTTGCTGTTACTGTTGTTGCTGTTGATGTTGTTGTTGTTGCTGTCACTGGTACTATTGTTGTTGTTGTTGACTGCAATTGAATTAAATTGCTAGTTTACATAGTTATAATTTTGATTTCAATTTCAGTATTCTGTACCTTCGATGGGGACGGGATTGCTTTTTGTGCCACTGAACTTATGGTTTTTGTTAAGTAGATCTGGTTAAAATGTTTTATGCTATTCGTGTTTGAATGTTCTTACTTCTAACTTGTTTCCATATTCTGTTTGTGCTTCACTCACTTTCCGGTTCAGGTTTCATGTCTAGGAAACATTTGATGTGATTAGTTCCTGCATTTCCTATTTCATTTTGGGTTTGTTATATACTCACCCTTGTTAACGTTAAATAGTACATGTCTGAAAGTCAACCTTTTAAATTTCATACCTTTGATGTGCCATGATTTATACTATGTAATTCCTATGTTTTCCGTTTATTTTATATTCAATTTTCATGTATTTAGATAGGTTTGATGTAATATTGAGAGTATTTTTTATTGTGAGGATTATGAGAGAAACAATGTAACTCGAGCGAATTTTAGAGAGTTTACCTTGTAATCAATTTTGTTCTCAAGAAGCTTCAATCATCATCTTCAACATCAATGGAGGCTGACAAAGTCAAGGCAAATCATGGATATTTGGAATCGCAGCAAGGATCAAATCAAGGCACGAGGAATGGCAATAGATGAAGAAATCTGAGATTTTTACTATGGGGACGAGTCGTCCCCGCTACTATCAATTCTTCCCCATCACAGGGATGGCAGAATCTGTGAAGAGTTGTTTGGGCACGATTCGTCCAAGGTTTCACGACTCGTGACCTCGACGCCAGAGCGGAAAGAAGCTACGTGACTTTATTTTGAGTTTTTATGTTTTATTTATTTATTTAATTTATTTCTCCTTTTTAGACTAGGTTTTGAGAGAGAGAGAGTATAAATACTTTTTTTTATTATTTTAGAGGGGAGAGACACACGGCTGGAACACCAATTTGGCTGGGAACAAATTCCAAGTTTTGATTATTTTCATGGAAGCTTAACTTCCATTACTTTGGATTAAGGTTCTTTGAACCATTCTTTTTATGAATTGAGGTTTGATTTCTTCTCCCAATTATTTTTCTATTTCATAGTTTTACTTGTATTGCTTGATTATTATTGATTACTAGGGTTTAGAAACTTGATCAATTTCTTAATTCTTGTGATTAATTACTGCTAGAAATCTCTTCTACCGTGTCGGATTAGGGTTTTCATCGTAGCAATTTCACAAATCTTGTATGTGTCATCTTGATTTATGATTTGGGTAAAACTAGATAATCATCTAAGTGGAAGTATGTTAGTGATTATTCTCAATCTTAATTTCTTAAATCAAATCAATTGTTTAATCGAATTATTGATCGTGTCGGCTTAGTTTGATTATCAATTAGGGTTCTTAGTTGAGCGTGTCGCCGCTATTAACTATTATCAAAGAAAGAAATAGAGATTGAAATATATCTCGTGATTGAGTGAATAGGAGAATAAGGGAAGGGATTTAATCAATGATATTCAGAAATAGAATGGGGATAGAACGATGATCCAAAGTCTTCTTTTTATTATTGTTTACAACTTGATTATTTCTTGCTATAGTTTAATTACAACAACAAATCAAAACAAATCCCCCAATCTTGCTAAGTGGCAATTACACAACCAAATAACTGTTCCCTGAGATCGATCCTGGACTTTCACTATCTACATTATTAGGAGTCCTTGTAGTAATTTGTAGGTGTTGCGATAAAGCCTATCAACCTTCATGCCTATGTATTGCTTAGGATTTATATTAAAGTTATGCATTTCCTAATAGGCACATCATGAACCATCATACTTTGCTCAAACTTCAGTTTTACCATCCATTTTATTTTTCGCAGTTTTAACCCCCGTACTCAAAATACGTATGCTCAAACCCCTAATGCTATCCAATGTCGTTTATCAAAACCTAACAAAATTTACCAAAAGTTAATGATTTTGTTTACTCTCTCCGTATAATCGTTGTAATAGATATTTTTGTTGGCGTGCGTGTGTGTCTAGGTGGTGGTGGGAGTTAGGATTGGTAACTAGATTTATTGAGAAGAAAAGCTTACAAAAGTGGTCCACTAGAATACCCTTAAAGCAACTATTCCAAAATGTCTCTCAAAATAAAAAAGATCGACGCTCATTTAGCTAGTCATTAGATTTGAAATCATCCCTTAATGCTATTACATGAATCATTTATATCATGTTACATATTATTAGCTTCACAATTAGAGGGGGGGGGGGCTTGTGAGAGAGAACGAATGAATGTTGTCATGGGGTTATACTATATCATGGGCCCAAGCTCGACTAATAGGCTAGGCTCCAACAATGTATATTATCTATATTGAGCCAAAAGTTGTACATATTTAGACTATGTTTGTTTATGAGTTTATTTTTATTCTAAAAATTGTGTCTCTCGGTCTTATATATAGGTTGTATTTTAACGTTAAAAATATCAAGTCATATATGGACAAAAGTTGGATTGATTTGGGTAACCAGATTTCAAATGAGTATATGTCTGGGATTGACAACTTCCTCGATTTTGCATTCTCAAAAAAGTCTGTTGGTATTAAAGAAATATATTGTCCTTGTAAAAAATGCGCAAATTGTTACCAAAAAGACCGTGCAACCTTGAAATCACATTGTATTGAAGTGTGATTTCAAAAAAGATTACAAGAATTGGACTAGGCAAGGGGAAGAGTACATTTCGGCGTATAAGAATGATAATAATGATAGGACAACTAAAGATGGCATTGAAATTGAATTGGGCGTGCAAGATTGTATGAGGCGAATGGTACATGAAGGAATGGGTATGTCGGATAGTAACCCGCCAGGAATTGAAGAAATCGTACAATCAGATGCAGCCACCGCAAAGTTTCTTAGACTTTTGAGAGATGCTGATCAAGCCTTGTGGGAAGGGTGTGATAAGTTTACATTACTCTCATTTATTGTAGAACTTATGCACTGGAAGGCTAATTATCGAGTGGCCGATAAGGGATTTACTTCTTTATTAAAAAAATTCATTAGGGCATTGCCTCAGTTAGCAAAAGTGCCAAGTTCCTATCGTGAGGCATACAAGATGACTACAGATTTGGGTTTCAGTTATAAAACATGGGACGCGTGCATTAATCATTGTATGTTTTTTTGAAATGAAACTGAAAAACTTACTAAATGTGAAATTTGTGGAGCCTCTAGATATAAGCAACAAGAAGAAGGGGGTAGCGATGAAGATGCGGAAACAAGTGGCAAGAATAAACTTCCCAAGAAGGTAGCGATGAAGAAAGTATGGTATTTTCCCTTAAAGCCAAGGTTGCAAAGGTTGTATTGGTCATCTAAGACCGCGACACTCATGAGATGGCATGCCGAGAAAAGAATAGATGATGGTGTGCTGAGGCATCCTGCAGACTCTCGTGCGTGGAAGGGATTCGATGAACATTATCCATTATTTTCAAGTGAAATTCGGAATGTTAGATTGGGATTAGCATCTGACGGATTTAATCCTTTCAGAACAATGACTATATCTCACAGTACTTGGCCGGTTGTGCTTATTCCATACAATCTTCCACCTTGGTTATGCATGAAACAACCATATTTCTTCTTGTCGGTGCTTACTCAAGGCCCAAAAGGGTCGGGCAACAAGATAGATGTGTATCTCCAACCGTTAATTGATGAGTTGAAGGAATTTTGGGAAGATGGTATATCAACTTATGATGCATCAAGGAACGAGTTGTTTACTTTACGAGCTTCACTATTATGGACAATAAATGACTTTCCTGCATATGCAATGTTGTCTGAATGGAGCACTAAAGGTGAATATGCTTGCCCTTGTTGCAATGTGAGACCTCAAGCACGATGGTTGGATCATGGTGGCAAGTATTGTTATATTGGTCATCGACGCTTCTTGCCTAGGAGTCATGCTTTTCATAAGGATAAAAGCTCTTTTGATGGTACTCATGAAGTGAGAGATAAGCCCAAGTTATTGTTTGGAACATAATTGCTTAAACAAGTTGAAAATATGGAAACAGAGTATAAAATAGAAGATGTTATTAAAAAGAGGAAAAGAGAAGAGGGTGAGAAGCAATAAGCCAAGTTGGAGAAGAGAAAGGTTCCTAAGTTGTGTCACAATTGGAAAAAGAGGAGTATCTTCTTTGAGTTGCCATATTGGACAAATAATCATGTTCGTCATAATCTTGATGTTATGCACATTGAAAAAATGTGTGATAATGTGCTACATACTCTGTTAGGTACTGCGTTGAAATCAAAAGATAATGAGAAAGCAAGAAGAGACCTAAAAGAGATGAACATTCGAAAACTATTGCATCTACAAATGCTTCCACCTCCGGCTCAGTTCACAATGAGTAAGAAGCATAAAGACATATTCTTGAAAGTTCTAAAGGGAGTCAAAGTCCCTGATGGCTACTCGTGAAACATATCTCATTGTGTACATCTAGTGGAAAGAACTATTTGGGGTCTTAAGAGCCATGATAGTCATATTTTGCTCCAACAACTACTCCCTTTAGCTATTCGAAAAGCGTTGCCTACTTCTGTTGTAAAAGCCATCATTGAGTTGGCAAATTTCTTTAGGAAATTATCCTCAAAGGTGAATACACTTGCTGATCTCGAAAAGATACAAGATTGGATGACTGTCACACTATACGCTCTCGAGAAAATATTCCCACCAGCTTTCTTTGATGTTATGGAGCACATGTTGGTGCATTTAGCCGATGAGGCCTTGCTAGCAGGCCCAATAGAATTTCGTTGGATGTATCCGGTAGAGAGGTACATCCATATTAAATTTACTTTGAAAAAAGTTAAATTCTTTTTTACATCTTATTTAGCATAAGTAAATATTTTTGTAGGTTTCTACTTACATTAAAATTTTATGTTCGAAATCGAGCCCACCCCGAGGCCTCCATAGCTAAGGCAATTGTGGCTGAAGAATGCATGACTTTTTGTACACAATATTTGGATGACATTGAGATAAAGTCCAATCATTCTAGAAGAAATGATGATGAAGGTGACGAGTTATGCCGCTTTGTAGGAAAAGAAGAGGTAATTACCCTTGATTACATCACACGAGTACAAGCGCATAGATATGTGATTTTCAATACTGAAGATGTTGAATAATACCTAGAGTAAGTGATTCCTTACATGAGGCTTACATTCCTTATATCTTTTATATTTTAAATTAATACTTAATTTATATTTCCAATATGCTCATAATGCATCGTGCACATTTGAGGGAGACACTACCTCGTAATCAACGACATCTTATAGAGAAAGAACATAATGATAAGTTTGTTAGCTAGTTTAAGGATTATGTAAGTATGAAACCACTTTCATATGATACTTTCAATTTATCGTTTTAAATATTTTCTTATTAAATTTTGTTTTTTATAAAAGGTATGCACGACGAAAGATGTAGTGCCCGAAAGAATTAAAAGTCTTGCATTGGGTCCTCATATGGATGCAAGGTTGTTTAAGTCTTACATAATAAATGGTTTTCGATTTCGAGTGAAGGATGTCGATAGACGGAGGAAAACTCAAAAATAGTGGAGTCATGTTAAATGCAAGTGTGAAAAGTTTTGCAAGCCGAAAGGATAATAATCCCATTGTAGGGGATGTTAACTTCTATGGGGAGTTGATTGAGATCCTTGAAATTCGTTATAGCAACTCAATAAGATTTGTATTGTTTAAATGTGATTGGGTTGATAACCGGACAGGTAAGATGGAAGATGAGCAAAAATTTACTCTTGTAAACTTCAATCACAAGTTGTATAAGGATAATCGAGTTGGTGATGAACCATTCATATTAGCATCTCAAGCTGAGCAAGTTTGGTATGTTAAAGATCCTATAGAAAGTGATTGGAAAGTTGTGATGAGGATTACACCAAGAGATAGTTTTGGCATATATTCAAATGATGATAAACAAATTTCAGATTCGATTCCACATTTGGTACCATTTTTCCACAAGATCTGGATGAAAATGTTGCTAACAAAGAAGCATCACCACTAGAATAAATTAAAGTAGGGACTGACAACTTGGGGCAAATGGGAATGGCCAAGGTTGGTAGCTAAATAGGGACAAACATATTAAAATTAGGAATCACCAGAATGTTCCCATAATGCACAATAATATTTGCTATCAAAATGAAGACCAACAACAAAATAGAGACCAATTTACTAGAATAAATTGAAGTAGAGACTGACAACTTGGGGCAAATGAAAATGGCCAAGGTTGGTAGCTAAATAGGGACAAACATATTAAAATTAGGGATCGCCAGAATGTCCCCATGATGCACAATATTATTTGCTATCAAAATGAAGACCAACAACAAAATAGAGACAACCCACTACCATCTTAAATAGTTTTATTTATTAAAAAAATTTAAAAATTAAAAAAGTAAATGCTATTATCCGTCTCTCTTTTTTTCTATTATATACTTTCATTTCTTTAAAAATTATTAACTTTTTTTAAAAAAAATTCCTACTAAATAACATCTCAAACAGTTTTATTTATTCAAAAAAAATTAAAAAAATAAAATAAAAAAGTAAACGCTATTGTCCGTCTCTCTTTTTTTCTATTATATACTTTCATTTCTTTAAAAAATATTAACTTTTTCTATATAACTTTTTGTAAAAAATTTCCCTACTAAATAACATCTCAAATAGTTTTATTTATTCAAAAAAAAATTAAAAAAAATTAAAAAATTAAATGCTATTGTTCGTCCCTCTTTTTTTCTATTATACACTCTCATTTCTTTAAAAAATATTAACTTTTTTATATAACTTTTTGTAAAAAATTTCCCTACTAAATAACATCTCAAATAGTTTTATTTATTCAAAAAAAATCTTAAAAATTAAAAAAGTAAATGCTATTGTCCGTCCATCTATTTTTCGATTATACACTTTCATTTCTTTATAAATTATTAACTTTTTTATGTAACTTTTTGTAAAAAATTTCCCTACTAAATAACATCTCAAATAGTTTTAGTTATTCAAAAAAAATTAAAAAATTAAATGTTATTATCAGTTATTATTTATCATGGGACGGAGGAAATATAGTCCAACCAAAAGATGACATAATAAACTAAACGACATGAATAACTTTTCCTTTTAAAAATAAGTTTTCTTTTAATTTTGCTGTCCTTTTTAAAAAACAAATTTCCTTTTTCTTTTAGAAATAAGTTTTCTTTTAATTTTTTTTTATAAATTTCATCCAATTTGTTTTTTACTTTTCCTGTTCCCTCCACATATTTTCCCCAAATAACATCTTCCCTCCCAGTAGCTTCCCAAAACCGCGCCATAACAATCCAATTTGCGTTGAATTTTCCCCAAAAATTACTTCCCTCCCCGTAGCTTCCCAATACCGCGCAATAACAATCCAATTTGCGTTGAATTCTCAAAAACTTGGCGCAATAACAATCTAATATTCCGGAGAATTCTCAAAACTCTGGCGCAATAATAATCCAATTTTGCAGTAATCTTCTCTGCGTATAGGGTTCCTTGGCGATTTCCATTCATCAATCACTGTAACAGCTAGCACAATCACAAAATCAGGTATATTAATCCCCCTATCATCTCAAATCACATACTTGTAAAACCTAAGACATATTATTGAAAGATTTCTTACGGCAATATGATTTTCTAGTAACTTATCTTAATGTTATTTGTGTGCAGGCCAGAGGCATCATCATCAATCACTTGAAACAACACGAAATTGGTGATCCTCTTAACCTGGTAATTGTTTCGTTGACGATTTTCTCTGTTCAACCTCTTCTATTTGATTTTTTTCCAATGACTGTTCAATTGGTCTTATGTTTATGTGTGTTAAGTTAAGATTTGTTATTCATACTTCCATTACTTCAAATCTTGCCTATGCATCTCTCTTTTAGTTTACTCAATTGTTTGAAAAATTAGGAATACTGTTTTGTTTTTTCTTTTATTTAGATATTGAGTATTGACAAATTCCTTTGGGATCATTGTTATTTATGGGTTTGTGCACTATTGACTAGTTCTAGTTTTGTATATGTTTTTGGTGGTTATGGAAATATTTCTACTTCAAAGAGGTAGTTGGGACTGAGGGAGTATACAAGAAAACAATGGAATTGGATTGGAATTAGTTTTGGGTTTTATTGCATATTCGGTTGTCTCACAATGCTATCAATAATAAGTTTTAGATTTTCATTAGGATAATTAAATCAATTTAAAATTATTGCTCAAAGTTCATTCGTAGTAACGACAAAAAAAATGGGAAGATCATTTGGGAAGGAGGGAGTTTACGATAACGGATCTCTTAAATATCTGAATTCAAATGGGAACTGTCCAATGAAGGTGAGAATGGTCACAGTTTGAACTTCATTATTGTGATTGCTTGTTCTTGAGGCCGGCATAAGGAGAAGGAACAATTTCAGTTTACTAAACAAATAAAATGAATCTAACCTAATGCAATGGAAACTTTTATGTACAGCCTGTATAATATAGGTTGTCTCATGAACAAACCTTTTCTGAAGAGCTATTTCTTTTTCATTAATTAGGTTGACAAGGAAAGGGTCATTGCATGTCTCCGGTTGATGGGATTCATTGGAGATGATTTGATATCTAAAGGGACATCGTCTTGCATTATTGATGTGCCTTTGCTTCTGGATTGGATCTTGCAGGTACATTTTCCGTTCAATTTATTGGGAATATAATCATAACCATAAGTTATCAAGGATTAAAATTATAGAATGAAGCCATGTATTGGAAACATTGAACAAATGAGCATCATAAAGTTTCAAATTTAAGCATAGCTTCACATGATCACATTCCTTATTTTGATGAAGCAACCTTACCTGATTTTTATTTTAGGCAATTTTGTGTTTATGCTATGCAAATTGATTTAGTTAAGTCTACTTTGGTTGCAGAGGCAAGCAGTTGATGGAGGGTTCCAAGGTAGACCTAACAAGTCTAGTGACACATGTTAAGCCTTTTGGTGAGTTCACAGCAACCGTTGATACATGATTTTGGATTTGGATTTGGATTTCTTGCCCTTTTGAGTGGTGTTGTGCTTCTGTAGGGTTGGAGGAGTTCTGAGGATCTTGGGGGCCCATATATTTATTGATGAAAAAGCTCTACGCGAGTTTTTGTTGACTTGCCAATCCAAGGTCTGTTACTTCGCTATTTTATTCCTTCCATTTCCTTAGATAAATTATCTTTCCCCCATGGACTTCTGTATAAAGTCGATGAAATCGAATAAAACAAAAACAGGGTATTAGGGAATCCTTAAATGTGACTTTTATATTAGCATCATCTACCTAGACTACCTTATGTGAAGGAAGTATCTTACTTTTCCATTTATATTTATACTCCAATATTTAAGTTTTCAAGCTATTGTTAACGGCATCCTAACAGAAGCAAACTGCTAGCATGTGACTGACTAGGATATTTTTGGTTATCTTGACAATTGGGATATTTCTATACTCCCTCCGATCTAAAATAAATGTCATACTTTGACTTTCTTTATCAACTTATTTGAACTTTGGCCAAAATTTTATGAAACAAAGATATTCATGAAATTGTTAAAGCTGCAATTGATAATAATCTTAATGGCTGACTAAGGTTTTCTTTTTCTTTTCAAGATATCTTTCTTCCTCTACATGTTTTCCCTGATTAGCTGCTGCTTTACTGAAAATAAGAGCATATTTTACTTCATGGGTCTTGTATCAATTTTCAATGCTGATCGTCAAGTATTCTCTATATTCTGATTTGTATAACTTACTCATTTTCTGTATGGTCTGTAATTCTTGTTTTGTTATTTTTAGGATCAATATATAAGGATTGCTCGAGAAAAGACAATTTCTGATGGTTCGATTAGTCCAGATGATGCCTTAGATACTCGCATCCCTTTTCATTGCGAAGCATAGCAAGCTGTTGTTGTCTCTTTCTATGAATATAAAGGAAAAAGGGTCAAGAGGGGTGATAGAATATTTGGCTTTGGGCCTCATGGAAAAAAAATTCCTGAAGCTGCCATCTTCAAGCCGCTCCAGTTCATCGCTCTGTCAATCATTGAGCCAAACTTCCAATCCTTCTGACAACCCAGAAAAGGAACAACTACGGGAAGAAGTTAGCAGTCTAAAAGAAATGATGCACCAAATGATGGAGCGGGAGAAGGAACGGGATTAGCGTGAGCAACAACAACAGGAGGAGCAACGACAAAAATAACAACAACAACAGTGCCAGCGGTGGCACATTCAACAAATGATGGGCGGTGGTGGCGGTCCCTATCAAAATCAACAAAGGTTCAATCCGAATTGAAGCTCCTCTGGATTCATGAGTCGTATCCCTCCCGGTGGTATGTTCATTCCTCAACAACAACAACAACAATTACAACCACAACAACAGTCATTTCAGCAACACATTAGTCATAGTTCGAGCTCCAATCAGTGTGGTGGTTGTACATGTATCGGTATTGGTACTGGCCCTATACTTGATATGTTATTGGATTCTAACTTTAATTTTGTTGGAGATGTTAGTGGTAATGGAGGAGTTGTGGAGGTGTTTGTGGTACTAGAGGAGAAGGAGGTTCTACTACTGCTGGTAGTGGTAATGGAGTAGAAATTTAGAAACAAACAATTTTAAATTTATTTTGTAATTAATATGCTCATTTGTTTTGGATGATGTTATTTTGAATTGATAAAGGTATTTTGTTTTTATAAAAGCTTAGTTTATTGTTCGATTAATTTTATTTTGTGATATTTCTCATTATTGTTAAAATATATATAATCAGTAAATATTAATATTTTAAAAATAATTATATTTATTGATTTTTTTCCGTATTTGGAAACGAAGAGATGATCCCTAAATTTAAAAATGGAAATCAATAGTTGGGGACGAACATTTTAGGGACAAAAAAATAGGGATGAACTGTTGGTACCAAATTTAAAATTGGTGACCATTTGTTGATCCTTAAATGGGGACGACCTACTACTATGGCAACTAACATGTGGTTCCCAAATGGGGATGAACAGTCTTGGTCAATTTTAGCAACAAAAAATTGGCAACCAAAATGTTGATCCCCAAATAGAAAAATTGGGACGACTTTGTACATTTAGAAACCATTTTGTCCGTTCTTGATATAATTTATTCTAGTAGTGCATCGTGGGTGCGAGAGGGAGTTGATGGGGTCGAGATTGAAACTACTAATAACAATGATGTTGATGTTGATATGGCCGATAATGATGATGTTGATATGGTCGATAATGATGATGATTAGTTTGAGTAGTATTTGTTTAGATCTTATTTGCTTACTATTACTAAGACAATGTTATTACTTATGTTTCAATCAAACTTGTTATTTTTGTACGGTTGAATATTAATATTGTTACTTGTAATATGTATTTGTTTAGATCTTATTTGCTTACTATTTACTAAGACAATGTTATTATTAAAATTTGTCTCTCCGTCTTATATATAGGTGTGTTGTGCTGAAACTGTAGTCTGGTGGTTGGGTTGGGAATTGGAAGGAGAATTTGATTTTGGGGGTGTGTTAATTGTTGCACTTTCTTTGTGATTTGTATGGAGGTTTTGTAGTTGGCTTTTGTGTTGAAAATATGCCTCCTAAGGAGAGAGACGTTAGAGGGGGTAGCAACAAGAGGGGTAGACAAAACCCGCCGCCCGTAGTCCCAAATGATCCCACTTCCCCTAATGCGTCATTGCCGTATATGGGATTGATCCAATTGACCTCCGCTCAAAAGAAAAAATGGCGAAATTTGGAGGGTAGGAAATTCCAAGTCACCACTTTCCTTCATTTGCCGGTGTTGAGGGATTTGGGTTTAGAGACATTAGTAACAGAATTGATGACGCAAGCCGGGTTAGGTAATTTCCTGGGGAAGAGGGCAGATACGTATTTGAGATATTAACTTGAGTTTCTTTCAAATTTGGAGGTAGGTAAGGGGTCACAAGAAAATTCTATTCGGTTTCATCTGGATGATGAAGCCTATCGAGTGACTTATGATGAGTTGAGGGGAATCTTTGGGGTTGATCTGCCAAGAGGAAACTGGTTGGAGGCTGGTGGGGCGACTTGTTTTTTCTTTTCGAAGCTCACAGGATTGCCCTACAATAAGAAATACCTTAGGGCTTCCTCTCTTTCTCCCGGCTTGGAAATTATTTTACAGAGGGCTATCTATGTCTTGGTTGGCAAACGGAGAGCCCGCTCAATTGAATGTGGCTATGGTAAACCTTTTGCGAACGGGGTTGAGGAGTTTTCAGGTGATTCCTGATTGGGTTGATATTTTTGTTCGGAGATGTGAGACATTTGCCCTTACCAAAAAGGGAAACATATCAATAGGGGGGATGATCACGTTGATTGCTAAATCTTGTTTGTGGGAACTAAAACCCGAGGCGATGAAATTAATGGGGGCACGAGTTTTTATTCTGGAGACTGGCTAGTGCAGTATGACAAGTTTGTGAGGGACCCGAGGGCGGCATACAACATGTCTTTATTGTTTGAATATGGTACTCCTAGGAGGACGGTCCGTTGCAGGGTAGGGACCACTTTTCCGAGTGGTGCACAGGCCAGGCATTGGCGTATGCCCGGTGTTGATGATGAAATGGATCCAGTTGATGAGGAGGATGATGAGGAGCAGGAAGAGGAGGATTAGGATGAGGACATTTTTGGAGGAGCAGGAGCGATCAAGGATAGCTCGGGAGCAGAGCCGACATGCTTTGGAGGATGTCAGATGGGAGGAAGTTCAAGATCGTTTTGAGGGGCTGGAGGATGATACTGCCATTTTGGGAGCCCGGGCTAGGTAGTTGGAGGCATGGGCGATGCAGACAGAGCCCCGGAGTTACGAGCCAGTTTCAGAGGATTATTTGACTATGATGCATTCGAGAGCCACTGCTCGTGCACAGAGGCGTTCTTCCTGTCAGACCTACTATCAGGGACAAGCCTCCGGCTCTCATCAGTGATGTTATTATTTATGTTTCATGTTTCAATCAAACTTGTTATTTTGTATGGTTGAATATTAATATTGTTAATTGTAATATGTATTTGCTTAGATCTTATTTGCTTACTATTACTAAGACAATGTTATTACTTATATTTCATGTTTCAAGCAAACTTGTTATTTTGTATGGTTGAATATTAATATTGTTAATTGTAATATGTATTTGATATGCTTCTTTTGTATCATAAATCATAGCTATTCCATTTTTAGACTGGTGGATAGACTTTGTAAAGTTGTAATGTAACAGTTCCAATATATTATTCTTTTAGCTCAGGTCATTTCAACTAGTTTTGGAGTTGCATTGCCAATGGTATCTCAATAATGAGTGCTGACCATTTGCTTATGGTTTGACAGGTCGTTTCCTCGCGGAGGTGATAAAGCAAGTGTTTTCAGACCTTGAATCGAGCAAATATCAAGTTAGTCCTTTACTTCCTTCTTCATTATCACTTTGGGATGTCCCCGCCCCACTTCCCCACCGATTCGGTACCCACGGGAGCCCCAACCCCCCCCCCCCGTACTATTTTATACTTTTTTTGTAATAACATTTGAAGGTCACAATTATTTGCTATGCTCATACCATATGATTGCATCATGTTCCTTGATAATAGCCTTACAAAGCATGTTCCTTGTTGTTCCTGTTGTTGCTGTTGTTTTAAAGTGGATTGAGCCATTTGAAAAGGAGATTGGAGATGGTGGAGTTGTAGCAGATGTTTGATTGTTTATCCCAAAATCCCAAAAGAGTTATTGTTCTTTTTGTGGAAATAGGGATTTGGGAAGTGTGGGATTTTTTTTAAGGAGGCAGGGACAGGGAATGTGTATATATATAGAGAGGAAGTGTGTGCATGTGTGTGTGGGTGTGTGTATATGTGAGTGTGTGTGTATGTGGGTGTGGGTGTGTTGTTGTTGTTGTTTTGGGGGATCTAGGGCATGTGATGGGGATGCAAGTGCACCCTTTTAATTTCTCCATTTATTAAAAGTAAATCTTTTTTCTTTTTTAGTGTAATTGTGCATCATCTTTGAATAGCTCTTGGATCTGCTACTGAAGTATGATTTCAAATCTAGATGGAGTGGTTTCAAATCTAAGCAAGTTGTGGGAGTAGTAAATTACGGTTTATTTTTCTAATATAATTTATTATTTCCTATCCTATGCTTTTTTCCTACTAGTTAAATTTTTATGTAAGGGTGCTGCAACAAAATTTGGTCACAATGGTTTCAAATTTAATTAACTATATTTTGATGATGTGTTATACACTCATTGGCTTGTCCTAAATTTTGTTGACGTGTAATATACTCATTGGCTTGTCGTATGATTACAAATTTAAATGTAGCAGAAGATAATATACCCAAAATCCCGAAAGAGTTACTGCTCATTTTCCTTTTTCTTTCTCTCGTTTCAATACATTAGCAATCGCATTCAAGTATATGCTATAATAATTACTGCTACATCAGTCATCTACTTGGTTGAGGCTGTTGTTGTTGTTGTTGTTGTTGTTGTTGCTGTTGTTGTTGTTGCTGTTGTTGTTGTTGTTGTTGCTGTTGTTGTTATTGTTGTTGCTGTTTCTGTTACATTAGTCATGTTTATGTACACTCTGTTGTAAACCCTATGAATATTGACTAAATGTAAAAGGATTCTGCCTCACTGGCACTAACAATTACAGCTCCTGATGTTATATCATTCTCCAGACTGAGCTCTTCCTCTGTAGGTGCATTTAATTTGATTACTGGGTTGACTTGGTTGCAGTAATGTTATGAGTGTTGCATTTAGTCAGAACTGAACTCTTCCTCTGTAGGTGCATCATTTTCATATAATCTGTGCATTAAATCGCCTTACTCGACTTTCTTGTCTCCTTCTAATCCAGCTTACAATCATTATAAAGTATAAACTATTCTGGAACTTCTTCTTCTTGTTGTGGTTGTTTGTTTGATATCATTTCTACAATTATGGATTTTAAATTATCAAATGGTTGGTCTGTTTCACTCAATTGGATGCATGTGTATAGTGGTTCTGAAGCATGCGGAATAAATATTGCGCGTTAACAAGTCTGTTTCAAATGCTATTTGAAACTACAAACTAAAATTTGTACGGCTTATTTGGAGTGCTTGGACATTTTTAGTTTGCATTGATGCATTTTAAGTGGACCTGACCCAAGTAACACTTGAAATGTACTAAAATGGAGCTTTGTCAAGCATTATATTAAGCTATTGACCATTCTCTAATACTTCTACTCTTACTTGATCAATCTGGAGCTAAAACCTTCCTTACCTAATTTTCATTACCCAATTTGTGAGCCATTAAGTTTCATTCATTTGAGGCAATTATGTTGTTTCTTGAGGCTCGTCAGCCGTCAGGCCTGTCATGAATGTTGGATGTTGTTTATTTGTATAAGTTGGATTAAATACAATGTCTTACGCATTTCTATTCTCTTGCTCATGTTATCTATTTCTAAGATACCCGATATAATCGAAAATGGTCCCAGTCTTGCACATATACACGGTATAATTCTAATGAGTATGATCATATATTGAACTTGACACAACATTAGACCGCTGACCCGAAGTTTATATTTATACGTACCTGGGATTCAGTTTTTAACCCATTTAAGCACCACTTCTGAATTTGTACTCTTTTTCCTTTCTGTGAAAATGTTTGATTTATAGCATTTTCCATTTTAAATGAAAAACTTCGGCTTGGTGCAGTTATTGTTGTTTCAGTCTCTATATTTGTGGCTTTGCTATGTTTTGGCTTTAGGCGTGGTTCATTAGTAAAATTTCTTTTGTATGAAGTTTTTTAGCCAGATATGCTGCCAAGGAAGGAATTAACAAGTGAGGGCTCAAGAAGGAAAGGAAGAGGGCTGGCAAAATCAACAAAAAAATGGGGTAAAGAAAAACTTAATATAATATGGAATGAATATGGACAACCCGTTGGTGGGGAACAGGCAAAACTAGCTACTCAGCTAGGACATTTTGTTAGAAATGGGGAACATTTCCCATTAACTAGAGAGTGGTGTCAGATGGAACGTGCAGTTCTAGATGCCGTATGGAGAGACGTTCTAGTAAGTTGTAATCCATATTCCTTACATAAATCTCACGTTTACATGATTATTTTTTCTTGGCTTTAGTTTTGTATTCTAGTAAGTAGTCAAAAGTCTTATGATTCTCTAACAATTGTTCTTTTTCTTTGTTGAATTGTATATATAGGATAATACCAATGCGCCTCCGGAGTATGAGCCAGTTATGAATGTAGCTCTCAATAAACAATGGCGAGACTGGAAATATCAGGTGAGACAAGCATATAATAAGTATGCAACAGACGACTTTATTTACTTGTAATATGTATTTGTTTAGATCTCATTTGCTTACTATTGTGAATGTGGTGACCAAATTATTTTTTTTTATTTGGATTCACTTGAGTTTGAAAACATCCGGTTTAATTTGAAAAACGGAGTCGCCACGCCATTTTGATTTCCTCAAAACTTTGAAAAAAAGGAATTAGGGTTCGGAGGTTATGTTACCCCCTTGGGAAGAATGGATCGTCGTTCACCCAAGGTGCCTTGCCGAAGCAATTCTCCCAAGATTCCATTTTTCTTGCTTGCTTGTGTGCTTTCTTGTGTGCATGTGTTGAAAAGAGGGGGGTGTTCCAAGTTGTCTTCCGGACGTATAAACCATTTAGTTGGTTATCGCTCGGGATTCCTTGGATTTTTATGTGTTCGGGACTTTGATCCCACCCTCATCTTGGACTTGTGATCATCACTATTTGACCTTGGGTCATGTGTGATCGAGAGAAGGACTCTCTTTTATGGTCCAAGAGTGAGGTCCTTTAGAAAGGAATGACCTTAGCCCATCAATCCTACACCTTGAGACGATTGAGCTTGTGTAGGGACTACTATGCTCGTCTCAAGTGATAATCGGAGATATAGGGTTCAAGGCTTATTCATTTCTAAAGGGATTATGGCATCTTTAGGTGGAAGAAATGATGTAAAAATAGGACCTTTACACCATCTAACTCCAAGAGATGCTCCAAATACTAATGAGGACTAGGGAATGCATGTTTAGGATAAAAATGACATTTTTAATGAAAAGATGACATTTTAAGTGCAAAGGATGCTATTTGTTTGCAAAAGATGCTTTTTGATGTTAAAGAAATGATCTTTAATGCAAAGGATGCAACCTTTGTATATAAAAAAGGTTTTAGGTGTAAAGGATGCACCTTTAATGTAAAGAAAACATTTTTAAGTGCAAAGGATGCAACTTTATATATGAAAATGGCATATTATGTGCAAAAGATGCATAAAGATATCATTTTGAGAGCAAAGGATGCTACTTTAATGCAAATATATCATTTTTGATGCAAAGGATGCAACTTTATATGTAAAGATGATGTTTAAGTGCAAGGGATGCTACTTTTCACATCACCATGTGAGAGATCCACCCTAGAACAAGCCTTTTATGAGGTCTTATTTGTTCATCCTTGGGTTGGATTCTCCATGGATCCTATGTGATGAGGGAAAAGGGGATATATGATTAAAGATAGTATCTTTAATGACAATGTACCAAATACCAAGTAATATATAGCAATATGTAAATGCAAGGAGCAAGTATATCACATAAAACAAGTATAATGCAAGGTAAAGGGTAAAAGAGGTTACCAATGGTGGTGTCCTCTTGCTCTTGGAAGCTTGCCTAGGAAATGGACCAACTTTGGGAGGTTTTGGTGAGGAGGGAGGTGGTTTTTATCACTCTCAGCTCACTAGATTTTCGTAGTTGTATTTTGGCAGAGTTTCAATGCTGAAAACTTGTTTTTTAAATGGGTAGAGGAGGCCTCTATTTATAGGCAGTCTGGTGACAGCCAATGAAGCCATGCGGCTTGGAGTCCTGGCCTAATGCAGCCGTGCGGCATTATCCCCAATGACTCAGCATACTTCTAGAATCATGCAAGGTGGCCTTTCTAGAAGGGTTTTATATTAAAGGAAAACGTGGTTTTTTAATTCCAAGTAATTCCTCCACCCCTCGGAAGGTTCGGAACAGTTCCCGAATTGCTCCTGAACTTTAGGAAAGTCCGGGGAATTGCCGGGAAATTTAATCGGAAGGCATGAGCCAGATTTGGGTACTTACAGAAGCCCCTTGGCAATGTCACTTGTAGGGCGAGTGGGGTTGTCGATAGAAAAGGATCCGATCTGGCGAATGTCGAGACGGATTTAGGTGGTCGAGTGGCTGAACCTTTGGCAGGCTACCTACGTATCCCAAGTGGGAATCAAGCCATAATCGTAGTTCGGAATTCACTGGGGAAAGGGGGTGTCATATGTGACGAATTGGCTGAACCTAGAGTAGGCTACCTACGTATCCCAGAGGAATCAAGCCAGATCGTAGTTCGGAACATATCCGCTGGGGAATGGCGAAGAGAAACTGGTCCCTTGCTGGGGAAATAGAAGGGAAGGTGACCTAGGAGGTCAAGTGACTAATCCTACTGGGGATAATGCTAGAAGTGACCGATGTGAGCGGATATCTGGACCTCTATGAGGGGCTACTTCACCACTGAACTTTAGGAAAGTCCGGGGAATTGCCGGGAAATTTAACCGGAAGGCATGAGCCAGATTTGGGTACTTACAGAAGCCCCTCGGCAACATCACTTGCAGGGCGAGTGGGGTTGTTGATAGAAAAGGATCCGATCTGGCGAATGCCGAGACGGATTTAGGTGGTCGAGTGGCTGAACCTTTGGCAGGCTACCTACGTATCCCAAGTGGGAATCAAGTCATAATCGTAGTTCGGAATCCACTGGGGAAAGGGGGTGTCATATGTGACGAATTGGCTGAACCTAGAGTAGGCTACCTACGTATCCCGGAGGAATCAAGCCAGATCGTAGTTCGGAACATATCCGCTGGGGAATGGCGAAGAGAAACTGGTCCCTTGCTGGGGAAATAGAGGGGAAGGTGACCTAGGAGGTCAAGTGACTAATCCTACTGGGGATAATGCTAGAAGTGACCGATGTGGTCGGATATCTGGACCTCTATGAGGGGCTACTTCACCACTGAAAAGTGATGAATGAAAAGGGTGACCAATGTGGTCGGATGGCTGGACCTTTTATGAAAGGCTACCTACGTATCCCGGAGGAATCAAGCCTTGGTCGTAGTTCAAGCCTCACTAGATAGTTAGGAACAGTGTCTAGGATCCTTGAGGTTTTGACGATTAATGGAGGAGTCACCTTATTGAACTAAATCTTACGCCACTATCGAGTGGATAGAGGTAGCCGAAGTTAGGAAAACTTGAGCGTACTTCTCAATCTGTGATAGAGGTAGCTAAAGTTTGGAGAACTTGAGCGTACTTCTCAATCTGTGATAGAGGTAGCTAAAGTTTGGAGAACTTGAGCGTACTTCTCAATTTGTGATAGAGGTAGCTAAAGTTTGGAGAACTTAAGCGTACTTCTCAATCTGTGATAGAGGTAGCTAAAGTTTAGAGAATTTGAGCGTACTTATCAATCTGTGATAGAGGTAGCTAAAGATTTTTTTTTTTTTGACAATTCGGAGGATGTCACCTAGCGTTATTCCGTTGTAACGGAAGTAACGGAGGCGACTCGGGAGGAAAGTTAATTCTTCTTTGAGATAACGAATATACTTGGAATGTTAAGAAATAACGGGAGTTGTATGCCCAAGTGGAAAGTCCAGGGGCATAAGTGTAATTTTCTGCTCAGGGCAAAAGAGGCCGCCCGGCATGAGGTGATGGAAAAAGAGGCCGCCCGGCTTCAATCCTGATTTTACCAGATTGTTTAAACAGATTCAAAAATGGGCAAAGCGCCATTGTCACCCTTCTATTGCCGAGGAATAGAGAGAGAGGAGAGAGAGAATTTTCGAAAATCCTTCAATTCCTTTGTTTCTTTTGATTTAGGATGGATCCGGAAGGGAATCCGATGCCTAGGAAAGCACGGAGGAACATCTCCGAGGCCGCTCGAAGGAGGAGGAGGGAGCTTGTCTGAACGGAGAGGAAGTATGACTTCAATACGCCTCCATCGGAGCAGTATCCCGGCAAGAGGGAGCACAAATCCATGAAACCTCAATCGGTTGGGGTAAGCATTCTTGATTTGCTCGATTCCGTCAATTTTGATTGATTTAAGGGCTTCACACGAGTTTTAGGAATTTCTCGAATTTTCCTAGGATTTTTTATGATGATTTTGGAATTTTGATGATTAACCTATGAGGCTAAGAAGATGAACGAACATGCATGTGCAATTTATTTGAAAAATAATGAGAACGACCCTTTTTTTTTCGAAAGTAAGAAAAATAATTGTCTAAAATGTGACGGAGTTCTTGCATGTTCTAGAACTAGGTCAATTTTTGATCATGGATGAGGAAACGGGATTTTGGACGATGAAAAGGATTCATGCATGCCATTTTTTTTTGAAAAAATTAATTCTTATGTGCAAATAATTTTGAAAATCAGAATTTTGTGCTTAGGAGAGCAATGTGCTTGACACGATGCGTTTCAAATGATGAAAGGCACGTTTTCTATGCAAAGGATGCTAGAATTTTTTATGAATGCTTTTCTTTTGAAAATATGTGTATTTTTGAATATATGCATGCTTTTGAAATGAGATGAAGGACTGACACGCTTTCTGTTGTGCTTTCCTACAGGAGAGCAAGTCTACGGGACCTTCTGAGGTTACTGTGAGGCTATGGGAGAGGATGTCCGACTTTGAGAAGGATGGGGTGAACCCCAAGCAGCTACTGAGGGCTACCGGCCTGGATTTGTTAGTTGAGGCTATCGGCAGAGGCATTCATGTGACCTCGAAGAGCAAGGGCTTGATCCAGGCCCTCTCGGAGTTTTGGTGGGACACCACCCACAGCTTTCATCTCAGCTGGGGAGAGCTTACGGTGACCCCGGCCGATTTTACTGCTATTACTGGCTTGCAGTTCACCGGGAGGCCTGTGACTTGGAGGGACCATATCACGGCGGAGGAGTTTAGGGCTCTGGTTGGGTTTGACCTCCAACCTAAGGGGCTCGGGATGGAGACTAGGAATGTTGAGGTGGCAGTCCTGAACTGCATGCAGGGATTTGCTGCTAATGAGGTGACTGCCCAACAGCTTGCGAGGGCTTTTCTGTGGTTGATGCTGTCAGTCACCATCTTTGCTAATTCTGGAACTTTGGCTATGCTGGGCCTTCTGGAATCCTTGGAGGATGTGGACGAGATTGGGACGGTCTCTTGGGGTGAGGCCGGATTGGCTGAGCTTTACTTCTCCCTGGATTTGTATAGCCGAAATAAGGCTGCTTCGATGGACTGCTTCTCCTTTGCTCTTGAGGTATTCTCACCTTCTTTTCTTTCTCTTTTTACTTTTGAGATTCTTATGAGAGAAAATGACCCTTTTATGTTTTGAACATGCAGGTCTGGTTTTGCGAGGTGATCAGGTTCTTTCCGTGGAACCAGCAGAGTGATTCCACCATCTTCCCTGCTATGATCCGTTGGAGGGGAGATGCTAGAGACAAGTTTACCGGGAAGACCCGGATCACTTTTGACTACAAGATGGTGAGACCAGTCATCAACAAGGACGGGCATGATGGAGTTGACTTCTACCCTTGGGGGAGGTACCCGGAGGTTCTGCTAGGGGATGCCATGGAGGCGACAAGGCAGAGGAGGTGGCTGACGGGCCTGACATGTGATATCATTTATCTGGGGGACCGCTTTTCCAGGCATCATGGCCATGTCCCTCCATTGGATGCCATTACTCCTCATGATCCTCCAGCACGGATGTTGCAGCCCAGGGACTGGTCAGCGGATGACATAGCGAGGTATCGTGTGCAAAGGGCAAATGAGGAGTATTTTGATTTGGCTACCCCGTATGCTACCTTTGTGGAGCAAGCCGAGGACGCCACGAAGCTAGTGAAGCCGGGCCGTCACTCGTGGGTATGGGGAAGCCGAGCCTATCGACCCGCCGATGCCTCCTGCTCACCTTTCTTATGTGGTCAACGGGGTACCAAGGAGGTTCAGGATTCCTGTCCCCGACACGAGGGAGCCCAGTATACTCTGCCGCCCGACAGCACTGTGAGTACACTTTAGGGTTTTTTTTTCCTTTTTCAGATTTCTTTGCTTTTTACAATTCCGAGATTTTTCTGAGATTTCTTTTCTTTTTCTCAGGTTCCAGCTCGTACTTATGACGGCTTGGTCAGGCAGAACAGGGGCTGGAAGGACGTGTGCCGGTCCCTTGTGAAGAAGCTGGCTTGCGCTTCAAAGGCTGCAGCGAATGTGCAGGAGCCCGTGCGCAAAAGGAGGCACGTAGGGAGCACGACATCCACCTCATCGGCTTCAGAGTACTCTTCTAGTGCCCTGCCTTGGGGACAGGGACCTAACACCGGCATCCTGGAGCAGCTAGCTGAATATGAACATGTGAATTTCCATCTTTCTGATGTGAGTGACAGCGAGGATGTGATAAGAGACCCTAGCTTCTACGAGCTGAGTAGTGACGACGAGGGGTCGGAGGCCTAGGAAGTCCTTAGGATCAATCTGGGAAGGAAACAAACAACGAACAATTTTATGCACATTTTGTTTATTTTTTGCTTTATTTGGGCGTCGATGGGGCGAAAACAATGTATTACTGTTTTATTTGCTTTCCTAATTTATGCTTTATGAATTCGCATATTGCTTGAGCATCGGGGCTGCTTTTTTGCTTGGAATTGAGGCTGAAACTGGGCCAAAATGATTTGTGATGACACATAACTGCATGGTTGGTGTTTGGATATGTTTTTGTACACGTTTCATTGAGAAAGTGGGGTGAAAACTCCCTTTGGGCAGCAACTTGGGTTGCTGCAGATTTTTTTCTGCAGATGGAAAATGAGGCCGTACGGTCTGGAACCGAGGGCAAATGAAGCCGTGCCGCTAACAGTTCTGTCTGGACTGGTCTTTTTCAAAATAAAACCAAGGCTTGGCCATTTCATTTCATTTTCACCCTAGACTTGTCCCAACTGATCCCAGAGCATATTTTTGACCTAAAGACATCAACTTTGATCATCTTGCAATGGAGAAACCCATCAGATTGCAAAAGGGGAAAAGAGACCGTTTTCTGTCCGATCTTCAATCTTGGGTGAGATATAACTTTCAATCTCACAAGGGTCTGTTTGATACTACCTTCAAAATCAAATCTTTATGGCATTTGAAGGATCTCTCGCCCGATTGGGACCTTTTGAGGGCAGCAGCAAAGTTTTGGGACGTTCGTAGACACGTTTACTGCTTTTCCTACAATGAGATTGTCCCAACCTTTGAAGATTTCTGAGCCTTGATTGGGGGTCCAGAAATTGAGGCTATATCAATTCCTCTGATCGAAGACGTGCTGGTGGCGGCAAAGTTGGCATCTTTTCTGCACATATCTCTGGGAGAGGCTGACGGGATGATGATAGCTCCGGACAGGATTGACCTTTCTGATATCCCGAGCAGGTTTGGGTCTCCGGATATGGCTACGACCATGATGGCTATATATGCCTTTATCCTCTGCGTATTCTCGTCTCTGTTCACTGCTGAATCCGTGGGGATTTGTCATGGTGGCCTCTTGGACATGGTTAGGGATTGCAGGGCTGGGAAGGATATTATCCCACTGGTTTTTGGTGAGACCCTGCATGGTATTGACAGGATGGCTAGAGGAGACCGTTTTATGAGGTCTGGGAGTCCGGGTGTGTTGACTTTATGGCTGCAGGAGAGGCTTGGGGCTTTGCCAGGGGCTTTGCCGACTCAGTGCCCTTGGGTGATTTCTCGGAGGGGTTCGCCTAGGCAGCAGGACCAGGGTGACTGGGAGCTGATGATGGTTAGGTTATCCACTTCGGATATTCGCTGGTGGGTACCTCACTGGAGGTTGCAGACCCGGAGGACATTTCAGGATTCCTATGCGGTGAGGGTTCCAGGGTTTTGTTGGTCATCCTTCTACATACCCTGCATGGTATCCAGGCAGTTCGGGGCCTTACAGGAGCTGTTGGGCGATTGGGAAGACATCCGCACCATGGAGGTGATGCCTTTAGACATGAGGGATCCAGCCAGCTTCTCATTCTTCTCGAGGGCTTGGACATATACTCTTTTTCCACCCAGGGCCATTCTCAAGAGCAGGAAGAGTACCATCTTGACTACGGACTACTTGGACTTGTATGAGAAGGAGATGGGAGCGACTCAGGTCATATTGGGAGAGAGACGTCAGGCTTTATTGGGGGCTGACTGTGACTCGAGTAGGATTCTGAGGGAGACTGAAGCTAAGGCGAGTCGCCAAAACCAGTCGGGTGACCTTATCAGGGATATGGAGGCTCGATACAAGAGACTATCTGAAGTCACTCCCTTGACTGAGGCTCAGAGGGAGGAAGTGCGGACTCGTGCTCGGGTTGAGAGGGCACTTATTGACACAGGATTGATGGAGGCTCCAGTGAGGATGCCTGATGTCGGGGTGAGGGAGACCGATATCATAGAGAAGAAGAGAAAGAATACTCGACGAGGTTGAGGTTAAGGGAAGAAGACCAAAGAAGACTCAGTGAGTGAATGACAGCTGATAGATCTTTTCTTAGGATTCCCTTATTGCCATTTTGCAAACACAGTAGTTTATTAGGCATTTTATTGTATTTTAGATCTTTGTAGCAGGTTAGCAGAGTCAAGAGTAGACAGTGCTTGAACTCATCAAGAAGTTTTTAACTTGTATTTAACAAAGATATGATCTTAGAAATTAATCAAGACACATTTCATGGAAATTTCAGATGTCTTATTGATTGCTTAGGACCCGTTTTATGAAAACTTGATTGCCCTTTATTATTTATTGTTTAGACCGAACCATATATGGCTGCCTACGTTCCCCTTTTACAAGAAAGACTAAGGGGCTCAGGTCTTCGTAGTTCATTCTGGTGAACTATCGGGATTAGGTCTTTTGGCCTTTTCTCTTTTTTTTTATGTGCAACCCTGTTTTTTGCCTAGACCGCCCTTTTTGGGTTTTTCAAATTTAGCCGGGCATTACTCTTTTGCACTAAGATTTTTTCCTTTTTTTTTTTTTTTTATGTGCAACCCTGTTTTTTGCCTAGACCGCCCTTTTTGGGTTTTTCAAATTTAGCCGGGTATTACTCTTTTTGCACTAAGATTTTTTTCTTTTTTTTTATTTCTCTTTTTTTCGTACATAGTACCTTCTGAGCTTATCGCCATTGACTGGATAGACAAAGGGATTGCCGTCTGTGTCCGCAAGCTTCATGGCTCCTCCCGATAGTATCTTCTGCACCACATACGGGTCGATCCAAACGGGTTCCCACTTTCCCAGGGGGTTGTCTCTGGTAGGGGGTTTTACTTTCAGAACCAAGTCACCCTCTTTGATGTCCCTGGCCTTGACCTTTTTGTCAAATGCTCTGGCCATTCGCCTCTGGTAGGCTCGGGTGTGTTCCATGGCTTTGAGCCTTCTTTCGTCGAGCAGGGCCAACTCATCATACCGGCTACGTAGCCACTCTACTTCATTGACACTATTTTCCAGGAGGACCCTTAGTGACGGGATTTCCAACTCCACTGGTAACACTGCTTCCATCCCGTAGGTTAAGGCAAAGGGGGTTTCTCCCGTAGCTGTTCTGACAGACGTTCAGTAGCCCCAGAGTGCCAAGTGCAGCTTTTCGGGCCAATCACGACCACGGGTGGCCATTTTCCGGATGATCCGTTCGAGCGTCTTATTGGCAGCTTCCACGGCTCCATTAGTATGAGGTCTATATGGGGACGACTTGTGGCGAGTGATTCTGAATTCTGACAATAACCTATCGCAGTCTCCTTCAAAGTGTGACCCGTTATCAGAAATGATCTCATTAGGCACCCCATATCTACACATTATGTTTTCTTTGATGAATTGGGCCACTTTTCTGGAAGTGAGGACTTTGTAGGACTTGGCCTCTACCCACTTGGTGAAGTAGTCGACTGCTACTAACACAAATTCATGCCCATTGCTTCCTGCCGGGGCTATCTTCCCTATCACGTCAATACCCCAAGTTGCGAACGGCCAAGGAGTCGTCATACAGTACAGGTCATGAGGCGGGAGATGGTTGAGGTTAGCAAACCGTTGGCATTTGTCGCACGTTCGGACATGCTGGACACAGTCTGTCTCCATGGAAATCCAATAGTAACCCATTCTGAGGATCACTTGCATCAGGGCTCTATCTTCCCTATCACGTCAATACCCCATGTGTGTGTGTGTGTGCTTTTAAAAATGCATGCTGTGTCGGATGTCTACATTGTACACTACGTATTGAAATGTATTGAAATAGTAATGGAAGGAAGCCTTACCAATGTTGGTTCGTGTCTGTCTTCCGCTGGGGAATAGTGTTTGAGGTCGGAGTAGCGTTCCTAAGACGGATCGGGATTGCTTCGGGAGATGCCTATTGTCCGCGACAGAGTTTCGGCGTGAGTTGAGGTTGCGAGTGCTGCGTTCGGGCGCAGGTTCGGCGTGCGTGGGGATCGTCGGGATCACTCTGCAGAGGTTCGGCGTGCGTTAGAATCGTTGGTTGGATTCGGGCAGAGGGTCGGAGTTGGTTGGGATTGCCGGTTTGCCTCGGAAAGAGCCGGGACGCCTCGGGAAAGAGCAGTCAAGGCCTCGGAGTACCACGAGGGGCCTCAGAGTACCTCGAGAGTGCCTCGGGGCAGCGCGGGAGCGTCGCGGGAGCGCTCGGAGAGGCTTCGGAGCACCACAAGGGAGCTCGGAAGGCCTCGGAAGGATCTGAAAGGGGCCGGGAGTGCCTCGAGAGGACTTAGAGGGGAAGCCTGAAGGCTTAGGGAGGAAGAGAGAAGTGGGAGGTGTCAGAGGTCGTCGAGACTGCGTTGATGAGTCTGCGGTGCTTCCCGTGTGCTTGAAAGGGGGTGATCCAGATTGGGGTACTTACACCGGCGCCGAAGATGAACCCCAACGGGAAGGGGAAGAAAAATATGAACAAGTATTGTGAATACCACAGAGATAAGGGACATGACACTGAGGAATGTTTCAGTTTGAAGAAAATCATTCAGAGATGGATCGATGATGGTCGTCTCCAGGAGTACGTGAGGAAGGATCGTCAAGCAGCCAACACTCGAGTTGCTAACGACGGCCCTCCGGAGAGGCAGCCAAGGATGGTCTTGGTTATTTCTGAAGAGACGAGCAAGAATCAAATAAAGAGCGCCATTTACCATCTCAAGAAAGCCCCTCATGTTCCACAGAAGTCGGAGGTTCCAAACGACGTGATAAGCTTTTTTCCATACGAGCTAGCGGCCAACCCGTTGGCACGTCAACAGACGCTGGTCATCCCCGGATACATCGACAACTGCGAGTCCAGACGGATTCTAATCGACACTGGGGCGGCCAAAGACATTTTGTTTTACAGCGTCTATCAACGGATGGGTCTACCCGATAGCCGCCTAAGTCCTTACTTAGGTCGTCTAGAGGGATTCACCAACCACCGAGTAGATGCAAAGGGCCAAATTGACCTTCCTGTTGACATTGGAGAACACCCATTAAGAACCATCAAAACTGTGACTTTTATTGTGATTGACGTCGTCAGTGACTACCACGCAATCCTTGGCCAACCTGGCCAAGCCGCTTTAGGGATCGTCGCCTCGGTCCCTCATCAACGAGTCAAATTTCCTACACTTGCTGGAGTGGGATGTGTGTTGGGGACGGCCCCAGAATTCCTAGAGCATGTGCTAAGGGCAAAGCGAACCATTGAAATAGACGACCCAAATCACATTGTGAAGCTTTCCAAATCTGTCAAGCAAATGACGACATCAAATGTCCCCGTCTCGACCATCAAGTGTGTCGACGACCCACAAGACTTTGTTGAAATATTCATGGACGATCAAGCCACTGAACCACAACTTTTGACCGCCCATGAATCGGGGGCCGAGCTAGATAAACTCATTGAGGACGAGGTTCCAGATTTGACCCCTGAGGCAAGAAGAAAAATCAAAGAAATTGTCATTGAATCCATGGACTTTAGGGACGACGCCCCTGAGATGAAACCAGCCGACGAGCTAACGAAACTGATCATCAACCCAAACTATCCAGAGCAGAAAATCAAACTGGGGTCTCAGTTATCCACTGAGGAGAGGGAAGAGATAATCTCCCTACTCAAACAGAACCTCGATGTCTTTGCCTGGAAAGTGGAAGATATGAAGGGTATCAGAGAAGACGTGGCAGTTCATAGGCTTGGAGTGAACCCTACCATGAAATTCAAAGAACAAAGGTGCAGAATTTTTTCGACGGAGAAAGAGATCGCAATCAAGCAGGAGATTGAAAAGCTACTAAGTGCTGGAATTATTGTGAATGCTGGGTTCACAACGTGGCTGGCAAATGTGGTTCTTGTCAAAAAACCCAACGGAAAGTGGAGGCTCTGCGTAGATTTCACCGACCTAAACCTAGCGTGCCCCAAAGATAGTTACCCCTTGCCCAGAATCGACAAGCTCGTCGACTCTGTGGCCGGTCATACGAACTTGAGCTTTCTCGACGCATATTCTGGCTATCATCAAATCAAGATGGCCGAAGAGGATATACCGAAGATGGGCTTTCAGGCCGCAGGGGGAACTTACTGTTATACGAAGATGCCCTTTGGGCTCAAAAACGCCGGGGCCACATACCAAAGAATGATCAACAAGGTGTTCAAGGACCAGCTCGGAGACAACCTGGAAGCATATATCGACGACATGGTTGTCAAGTCCAAGAAAAGAAAACATGTCGACGACCTACAGCAGACTTTCACCAACCTTCGAGCAAATGACATGGTCCTCAATCCAGCCAAGTGCGTTTTCGGAGTTGTAGCTGGAAAATTTTTGGGATTTATGCTTTCACAGCGGGGAATTGAAGCCAAACCTGAGAAAATCAAGGCTTTGATTGACATGGCAGAGCCTACGAGCATCAAGGAGGTCCAGCGTTTGAACGGACGAATAGCGGCCTTGGGTCGTTTTATTTCCAAGTCCGCCGAGAGATCACTCCCATTTTTCAAAGCTCTCCGAGGTGCTAAGGACTTCAAATGGACGGAAGAGTGTTCCCAATCATTCAGGCAGCTAAAAGAGTATCTTGGCTCTCCACCACTCCTCCAAAGCCCCGTCGCGGGGGAAGATCTTTATGTTTATCTCTTGGCGGGTGACAAAGCAGTCGCCGCCGTAATGGTTAGGGAGGAGGAGGGAACACAGAGGCCAGTTTACTACGTTAGCAAAGCTTTGTCGGACGTAGAAACCCGCTATTTTAACGTAGAAAAGATTGCTTATGCTCTCGTCATCACAGCACGAAAGCTACGAGCTTACTTTTCTACTCACCCCATCATTATTTACACCAACGCCCCACTTCGGAAAATTTTACATCGTCCTGAAAGTTCTGGCCGTCTATTGAATTGGAGCATTGAGCTGACAGAATTTGATATCCGCTATACGGCAAGAAAGACTTTATGAGCGCAGACCTTGGCAGACTTCCTAGTTGAAACGTCGTTCACCATTGACGACGATCAACGACCGCCGCATAAGGAGAGTAAGGGCAAAGAGGTCAGCGGCCAGCCAGCGGAGTTAGTCTTGCCTCTGGGATGTTGGAAAGTCTATTCAGATGGGTTGGCAACAAAGGACCTCATTGGAGCAGGAATCGTGCTGGTCGAACCAGAAAGCAGCACAGTTTTTGAAGAAGTTTTGAGATTCAAGTTTCAAGCATCGAACAATCAAGCAGAGTATGAGGCGCTGATAGCGGAAATCGAGTATGCAAAGTGTTTTGGAGCCAATAAGATAGCGGCTTTTTGTGATTCTCAATTGATCGTGAACCAGGTCCGCGACGACTATCAGGTCGTCGACTCAACCCTCCAGAAATATCATGCTTTGGTCGGCGAGTTAGTTCAGGGGCTGGAGTTTTGGGCCATCCAAAGAATAGCCAGAGAAGACAACGAACACGCCGACCTACTATCGAAGCTTGCAACAGATCAACTCCCTGAAGACGAGCATGGCAATCATTTGGACTACCTCGACCAGCCGGCCTATGAACGAGTGAAGGTTATGTGCATGGGAGACGGTCCGAGGTGTTGGATCGATGAGCTAAAAGCATTTATCGAGAAGGATGAGTTACCAAATGATGAAGTTTTGGCACGATAAGTCAGAAGAAAGGCAGCCAGATTCTCGGTCGTAGAAGGTGAACTGTATAGACGATCTATCACTAGACCGTTGCTAAAGTGCGTCCATCCTGATAAGGTAGTTCGATTGCTTTTCGAGGTACATCAAGGAGAATGTGGGGGCCATCCTGGGGCCCGTACGTTGGCTGATAAGTTGATTACCATGGGGTATTATTGGCCCCATCTCCGAGAAGATGCCAAGCAGTTCGTACGGAGATGTGATACTTGCCAGCGTTTCGCCGACCTTCCAAAACTCCCGACGACTGAGTGCACTCTGGCCATAGCAAAGCACGGCCATTCGACATGTGGGGCATCGATTTGATTGGGCCTTTTCCACAGGCCAAGGGAGGAGTCAAATATGTGATTGTGGCAGTTGACTATTTTTCAAAATGGGTGGAGGCCAAGGCCTTAAACAAAATCACTGAGAACAATGCCCTAAGCTTCATCCATGACTCAATATGGTGTCGCTTTGGAATCCCAAGGGTAATCGTCTCGGACAACGGCCTGCAGTTTTCGAGCAAGTTTGAGCAAGAATTGAACAGAATGGGCGTCAAACATTCTAAGTCGTTTGTTGCCTATCCCCAAGGTAATGGACAAGCTGAAGCGGCAAACAAGCTCGTCTTGTCAGCCTTGTGCAAAAATCTTGAAGGGCGAAGTACGAGATGGTTGGACGAACTCCCTTCGGCTCTCTGGGCAGTTCGCACAACCACCCGGGGGCCTACGGGGGAAACTCCATTTGCTTTGGCTTATGGCTCTGAGGCCATGGCTCCCGCCGAGCTTCAGCTTCCTACGGACCGAGTTGCTCTCTATGACGTGGAAAAGAATATCCATAATCGACAGGTCGATCTTGACCTTGTAGACGAGCGAAGATTGGACGCCCAGCTAAGAATGGAAAACTACAAGAAGAAAACCAAGGCTTACCATGATAAGAAGGTGAAGAAGAGGTTCTTTAAAGTCGGTGATCATGTTCTTAGAAAGATTGAAGCGACGGGACTCAAGGCCCGCCAAAACAAACTCTCTCCCAACTGGGAAGGACCATACATCGTCACTAGTGTGGTCAGAGAAGGAACCTACCGCCTAGCACGGCCAAACGATGAACAACTCAAACATCCATGGCACGCTAATCATCTTACGAAGTATTACTTCTGAGATCGTCGTCAACACTCAGCGCCCTCAGGGCATCATATTTGTGGTTCTATTGTAACTTTTTCATTGTCATTTTTTGAAAATTCTGAAAGTTTGTAAGGGATAATCCGAAGTCTTAAAAGTAATCGAGTTGTCAACAATGTATGATTATTGTTCGAAAGTTATCAATGGAAACTCGTCACTTCGCTGAACTTCGCCCGTTGCAAACTCAAAGTTTAGAATGGTTGAAGCCTGACTTCGACCCTCACAATCACTTTGATCAAGTATAAAGATCAGTCAAAGCAAAGACTTTGACACTTACATTCACTTTAGCCAAGTATAAAGGTTAGACGAAGCCAGACTTCGTCGAATGCTATAACGGAATAAGACGACTCGTCCATAGAATATTGCCTACGAGCAAAGACCTACGGACCTTCATACTATTCCTACGAGCTATTGAGAAGTTGAGAAAATACAAGGGTGAACAAGAGTCGTCCACATTAGGACGACCCAAGTTCTGGTCGTCACTCACGACGACCATTTACACTTGTCCTCAAACTTGCTCACCAAAATTTATCACATGCTATCTACGATAACACAGATTAACAAATAGAAAACAAAGGCATTGAATAACTTAAAACACCAATAAAATAAACAAACATTGTACGACCCCCTCTAGACAACGAGGAAACAGGTCAAATACTTTACAAAAATTAAAAAATTGTTTGAGACAATGTTTGGGACCACCACCGAAAAGCGAAGCATTGTTTACAGCATTACAATCGGTCGTAGAAAGGCCAAATGACTACTAAGGACCGTCAACGTTGGCAGGAGTATCATCAGGATCAAGGCCGTCTCCAAGGAAGTTGGCATAATAAGCATCGAAATTCTTGGGATCAACGGCTGGAACTGGCCACTCATCTTTTTCCGCCTTCTCGTCATCCTCCTTGATAATAAGTAGGTCGTTGTCATTGAAGGGAACGAGAGGGTGGATGAGACGAGCCGCCTGGTCATGAGATGGCTCTGTGCAAAGGTCGGCCAATTTCCTTATGGATATTAAGTCTTTGGTCTCTGTGTCAGCCAAGATCCGCCGCGCCAAATGCTTGGCCCCATCCTAAAAAAAGTTGTTGGCTTTGTCGGTGACGACCTTGAGGAACTCACCACCCCTTTTAAATTGTTCCACAGCATCCAGTTTTGCATCGGCCAAAGCAATCTGATGGTCAGCACGCATCTCTTCGATCTGGAGCCGTGCAGAGTCGTAGTCAGCTTTCATTTTGTCAAACTTGGTCTCCGCGGCCTTAAGACTAGTCGTCAAGATCTTTCCCTTCTGCACCACTTTGGCCCTCTCAGCTTTCAAGGTTTCCGCCTCCTTCAGAATTTTATCTTTCTGAGCCATCAGGGACTCTTAGGCGGCAGTCAATTGAACGACGTTTTCTTCAGTTTCTTTCAACTTCTTTTCAGCCTCTTCCTTTGCTCCAACCGACAAAATCAGCTACTCGTTCTCCTTTTGCTCAGCGTCGTAGCATGCCTTGAAGTCTGCCGTCATGGCCTCAATCATCGACGCCATCTGCAACCAAAGGAATATTATTAGTACAAGTATAAAACGACGAGAAAGACGCGCGGAAAGCACAAGACTGAATTACCTCAGTTTGCATCAGCCCGAAGTGAGCATGATAGGTCGTAGGACTCATCTTAGCCCCCCTCATTTGGCGGACAAGATCAGCATCCTTGCCCCGTTTGGTCAAGGCCGTCCCCAAGAGGAGTGCAGGACCACTTCTTGCCAAACAAGGAACCCCAGATATCTGAGGAACCTTACCAAACTTGGTGGCCATTTCCAGAGCCTTTGTCCTGGTAAGTACTCCTGAAGACGAGCCAGGAGTTTCAGCCCGAGGAGTTGAAGGGTCGGAGGAACTGGGAGGGTCATAGGCAGCTTTCTTACTTCTCTCTCCGCCTGCCTCAGAGCCCGCAGGACGATCTTTTCTCTTCTTAGAGGCTTGGCGTTTGGCCTCTGGATTAGAGTCAGAGCTCCCAACAGTCTCAGGGTTGACGTTCTCACCCTCAACGACGACTTGCTGGGCCTCAGCATTAACAGCTGCAGCACTTGACTCAGCCCCAGCCTCTTTCTCTAGCCCGTCAACCACTACTTGACGGCCTCCAGTATTCAAGCCTTCAACGACGACCTCCTTCTCAATCAGGGGGATTGCGCCAGTAGGGTTGTCCTTGGGGAGTTAGGCATTTCTCTTCTCCATATTCTCTTGACGATCAAGGATGGCATTGGACGACGCTCTATCCTTCTTGGCCTTGGTTCGCTCATTAGGTCTGATTGCCCCACTCATGATTTCCTTTTCAATGAGGTTGATATCCTTTTCAGAAAGAACTGCCAAGTAAAAATGGAAAAGGGTCAAGTCATTCACGACGAGATAAAAAGGCAAATTATCAAAATAAATAGACAAGTGTTGAGAGCCCAACCCCCAAACATCTCAAGATTCTCGCACCGCTCTTCAGGATGGTCAAAGCGGGCACCGGCACAATTTATGCAGTTGTCTTCCCAAGTTAAGTCGTCGTGAACGACCCAGGTGGGATAGCGAGTGTCAAGGTTTATCTTCACTAAAGGATCGGGGCCCTTCGACGGCTTAGACATAATGCCGACCCTTATGTACCTCCAGTGAGAGGCTTCGATGTCCGAAAACGACACCCATCCAAGACTTAGCAGATTATCAATCTTTTCCTTCAGCTCGTCGGCCCACGGAGCTTGAAACACATGTTCGTCGGTAACCAGGTCGTGACTCTCCGGGAAAGGGAATTGCCATCCTACTCTACTCTCCACCAAGATCATGTGACTGTCCCAGTCATACACTTTATTTTGAGTGTCTAGGAATAAGCCTTGAACATTCCTAAGGGACGACACACTCACTACGGACTTCCCGTTCTTAACGGATCGTTTCGTCCGATAGTATTGACGGAACACCTTATTGCATGGCTCGTAGCCAAGAAATCTGCAAACCACAATGAAACATGACAAAATCCTAACCGTGTTACCACTCAACTCCATCGGCACGGAGCTCGAATCTTCCAGAAACTCGTTGATAAAAGGATCTAGGGGCAGCCTCAGCCCAAGTTCAAACTGTTTGTAAAAGAAAGCAACTTTCTTCTTGCTAGTGAGGAGTGACTGCCTACAAGGCTCGTATTCCTTCAGGCTAAGATATTCAAGCTTGTACGACGCTGCAGATACTCTGAAGGAGCCTCGTAGGGAATCTATAAAAAGCTTCGCGTTGTCTCCTTTCATCCTTGTGCTGACCTTGGTAATGGCCCAGTTACCTCGTGCCCCTCCTCCGAAGTCTAGTTCATGCCCTCCAGCTCGTACACCGGTGCGGAAGGCGTCGACGATCCTTGTGCTTCCAGCACTCGTGTTGGCTTCATTTGTTTCTTGAGCCGGCTGATCAGGACGCCCGTCGTGATCCATGTCTACAAAACAAGGAAAGACAGAAGGGGAATCAGTCCTAACATTCTAAGGCGACGACCTAACTATGGGCAACCTAGATTCCCCCATAATCAAATTCCTAGGTGAATCACGACGGGACGAGGAGTAGTTGGCTCGTATATGGTTGGGAAGGTCGTTCATTGACCTGAAAGACGTCACCCTTGGGTCGTCTTCCTCAAACTCCCCAAGGACCTCACCTATTGGGAACTCTAAGGGTTCATTCTCAAACCCAAATTTCAGCAAGATAGAAGAGTATTCAGCCAATGGAATCTCCCTCCAAATACCTTTAGCACATTTATAAACTCTTTGATTTAGCCCAAAACCAAACTTGACTCCCCTCTCAAAGCTCACCGTTCTGGGACCCATTGAACAGAGCCTTAAACCCCAAGCAAAAACCCAGAAAATGAAGAACAACGAAAGAAATTACCTGTTTCTGGGTTGGGAGATGGGTTTTCCGATTAATTTACCAGCGGCAAATCAAAGAAATTCCTAATCCAAGCAGCCGGATTGTCCAACGGCGGTGAAGCCAGGGCAGTCTAATGCAGCCGAAAAACGTTTGCACGGTGGCCGGAATGCTTCTTGCTGGATGCCGGAAATCGCCCTTGCAAGTTGCTCTCCAAGGATTCTGACGCGAAAATTTTGAAATGGAGGAGGGGGGAAGCTTTTATATATTTGGGGAAGACAAAGGGTTTATGCCTGAGAAACCCAAACGGCGAAATGATGGGCATTAAATACCCTATGTGATTTTCGAGGAGAATGTCCCATCACGGGACACGTGCCAATTAATGGAGGGATCCCAGCCGCCCACGTCATCAATGCTGACGTCATCCTAATTCAAAATTCAAATTGACGGCCGTACGGATAGCCTTGGAGGGAAAACGACAACTCCTGGCCCGTCAAGACGATCCATGAGTCAGCCACTGAACGGAATATTCTGTGATGGGCCGAGCCCACTACTTTGCTACGAGCTATGAGCCCGACAGGCCCATCAAAGGTCCAACTACGAAGGATCCGATCAAGACCTGGGTTATAGCCCGTCCAACAGCGGATGGCGGTCTTCGCCATTGAGCGACCAAGCCCATCCAAGCGACGAGCCAATACACCTAACGACGAGCCTTCTCTCCACGCAAAACTGATCTCACCCGAGAGTGAGCGTCGTCACTGAACGACCAACTCTTTGATGGTTTGCTCGTCAAGTCACCTCTCGAGAAGACGACCTAACTGGACGCACAGCTTCAGGTCGTCCATTCAATTAAGCTTCCTCAACAAGCTTGATTAATTAGCTAATTTGGGATAATGTCAGACATACTACAGTGCCTTTTTACACGTGCAATCATGTAACCAGTAATGACACCAAAAGGTGTGCAGGTTGACTTTCCTTTATAAGCTAAGCTACTTATCAGTGTCTGGTGTTACATAGTCCTTATTTAGGCGGACCAATCCCAGCGTGACACGTGTACGCTTAGGAGACAGAGCTGATCCAACGGTTGGCATCCACCCAATCCAACGGTTCAGATGAAAACTCTAATATCATTATATCCACTATAAATATGAGAACAAAACATGGACAAAGATAATGCTTTACTGCATATTTACGTACTCTCACACTCTCCATATTATTTTGCACCACTTTCCAGTCCATCAACTGATTCTCACGTCGGAGGGGCTTGCCGGAAGATTCCCGGCGCAGTTTCACGATTGTTTTGTGGTGTTGTGCAGATCACGAAGCTAGCTCAATTTTTAATGGACACGATAACTGAGACCAAGACACATTCTTGCGGGATCAAAAAGTAATGCAATCCTACTGAAAGAAGACAAACACAACGCACGTGCAGTAACATAGGGATCAAACGCTAAAAATGTCATATTCTATTTTGGGATTTTGTACGACTATCTGGGCAGCTGGGAACAGCACTTCGCCACGTGCCACCTTTTTATATCTTCTCTCTAGTGACTAGCTACCACTTATATGATCCATGCACAACATCTATCATTTTTAATGCCATTTTTACTATTCCCTTCGTCCCACTTCAAAATTTTATGGGTGGATTTACATGTTTTTTAAGGAATTTTTTTAAAATGAATAGAAAATTAGAGGAGAGAGAATATAAAAATTAAAAGTGTGGTAGAAAATAGGAGAGAGAATATAAAAATTAAAAATATTTAATAGGAGAGAGAATGAGTGGGAGGAATAGTAAATTAATGATTGGTTTTTTTGTAAATATGTTAACTTTATAAGGGTATAATGAATGATTTTTTTGTAAATATATGGAGATAATAAGTGTTTAAATACTAACTCCAAACCCTAAAAGAAACCCTAAGGCGAAATAGCAAATCAATGACCAAAATACCCTTAATTAAAATAAACCAAAATCAGTAAAAATCAAATTAAACGCAAAACCAGTAATCCTCCCGTCATTTGAGGCCCCCGCCTGAGGTAGAACCATGCGGCCGCCTGGCTTCCCGAAGGTTAGTTGCTCGTTGATGCCGGATTGATGCGGCCGCCTGGAAGGATTGATGCGCCCGCCTCACCACCAGTGACTCTCGCCTGGGTTTGGTTACTCCGCCGTGAATTCCATCCCCAATTTCTCATACATCAGTCAACCACTCTTCAAAAGAACTCGACCCCGAGTTCATATCTGATATTTGGCAAGATCCGTCCCAGAAGAACAAATACTTTGAATAAATCAATGCTTTTCTTGCCTTTGAAAAAAAATTTAACACATCAATCTCATCCTTCTGTTGTTCGTCCGTCTCATCTTCCCCATAGTCAACAATGACTGAAAAATTAGTGTCCTCCATGGACTCTCCCACAATCTCCCCATGATCAATAGTAAAATTATCATCGTATTTTACTTCTTCTGTCCAATCAATAACACCCACAACCATATCAAAAATTGATGGTGCATACCAAGTAATACTACCCGCACCTTCATTCATGAGCTCAATTAGGGCATGATCATGGACCATAATATTTGTAAGAACCATGATACTTGTGGGAACAACTTCACATACCTGAAGGATCTCGTATTCTGCACATAAATCTGCCCCTTCCACCACCTTCTCTTCAGATTCGGCCAAGGGAACTGCTGGAAAGACGGATTTGTCGACTTCTGGAACTTCTTGAACATCAATTTTGTTATTCTGCAACAAGACCTCGAACTGGCCCCGACGTTCTTCTTCAAAGACGTTCATGGACCGCAGCATCTACGCGCTTTCGCTCGAATCTTGGCAGTGTAGTGATCGGCTTTGTCGGCATAAAAATTGGCTTCCATCCTATGTCCGTCGCCTAAGCACTCGCTCCCTTGATGCTCGATTCAGATCTCTGATTGATTTATATTTCTGTACAAGTCGATCATGCTTGTCCGCTTCGTCGAGTTCTTCTTCCTCTAACTCTAGAAAATATTGTTCCTGTTGTCGAGCACGATCCAATCGTCGATCTATTTCGTGAATAACCTTGTCATCAGATCTTGTTACTTGAACCCCCATAACGAACCAGCGATGAAAAGACAGGATATGGCCTGCTCTGATACCAACTGACGCAGAACGGAAGCCGGATAAATTTCGTGATTAGCGCACTAATCACAAGAATTCTTCAAGCGAAGAATCCTAAAATACAATAACTGAAATCCATCAGCGATAATCTGGAATCCACCAGAAATAAAGAGAAAAACTCTTCAATTTTAATTAATCAAAAGCTACCTTTAACAAAATCAATAAAGTGTTTAAATACTAACTCCAAACCCTAAAAGAAACCCTAAGGCGAAATAGCAAACCAATGACCAAAATACCCTTAATTAAAATAAACCAAAATCAGTAAAAATCAAATTAAACGCAAAACCAGTAATCCTCCCGTCATTTGAGGCGCCCGCCTGAGGTAGAACCATGCGGCCGCCTGGCTTCCCGAAGGTTAGTTGCTCGTTGATGCCGGATTGATGCGGCCGCCTGGAAGGATTGGTGCGCCCGCCTCACCACCAGTGACTCTCGCCTGGGTTTGGTTACTCTGCCGTGAATTCCATCCCCAATTCCTCCTACATCAATAAGGGTATAAATATATAGAAAACTTTCCATTAAGAAAGAAACCTTGAAGTGGAACGGACCAAAAGGGAAAGGTGGAACCTTGAAATGGAACGGAGGGAGTACTATACTTCCTTCGTCACATATAATATTTTACAAATAAATTTCATTTGAAAATTAAAAAAAATGTATAAGTGATATAAGTATTATGAGTATAAAAAATAAGATACAAAAGAGAACATAGGATAAGTAATAATAAGTTGATTTAATGTTATAAGTATAAAAGTAAAGTTTGAAAGAGAATAGTGGGAAGAATAGTAAAAATTAATTGCTATTTTAAAAAAATAAAATTTTATATGTAACGTCCAAAATTGTAAAAGTGAAATTTTAGCCAGAACGGTGGGCGTATTCGTCTATTTTTATGCTATTTATGATACTAGTATTGCACTCATGCGTTGCATGGTATAAGCAAAATTTTGTTATGTTAACATATTTTGTTTAAATGATGTTATATAATTATAATATATTAATTATGAGTCCAAAATAATTTATAATAAAAAGTATATATATGTTATAATTATTTAACCAATACAATGAATATTATAAATTTTGGAAGCTTTTTGTATACACATATTTCATGATGTAAGGAACTTCAGTGATTATTCCAATATGAATTGTTATTTTAAAATATTTTTCCTTAAATAATTTATTTTACTACTTTGTTATTTTACTATTCATTATATAATTGTAAAATTGAAAATTTGGAATAGCAAGTGTATTTATGCATCTTTGCTCAAATAAATATTTTTTAAATATTCCTAAATCAAAAGTTTGATAATCGTTTATTTTTTATTCTAAAGGGACAATTCATTTGAATTTGAAGTATTCGCTTTGGGAAAGAAGATAAATATTTTTATTATTCACTTTTAAACATTTTATTTACGATGATAAAATAAATAGTGAAAGAAATTTAGTAAAAAAACATTCAGAACAAAGCTTTTTATAAAAAAGACAATTTAAAATAAAAATTTCTCACATTGAATTTCATAAAGAGACAAAGTAGTAATAATTAAAACAAAATCATCTAATTTGTCAATGTATTTAGTAGCCTTATTATTATGACAACAATTGTATCGACTTTTGGTATTTTTTATAATTTGTATAATTTTGATATAATTAAATAAACAAAAATCAAAATTAATAACTACATTTAAAACTAATGTAACATTTATCAAATTTTTTAATGAAATAAAATCCAAAAAAAAAAAAAGAGCTTAAATCAACATGAAATAATGGCTCTTTCGTCGAAAGGTGCATGACATCATAAAGTATTTTTTTTTTTAGAAACGTGACACCGGAAAGTTAGCAAAGTCTTTTATATATTAATATTTTCATCTATATATATAATGTGGGGTATCAATAAAATCAGTAAAATAGTAAATAAAATAAACATGAAATAATAAAATTTCATTTGTTCAGTTAGATTATACTCCCTCCATTCTATTATAAACTATACACTTATTATTTACTCGAAAATTAAGGTAAAATATTAGTGGATTGAGTGTTGTAAGTATGGAAAATGAGGTTGTAGAGAGAAAATGAGTTGTTGTTCTAATTATGATACGCAAGTCCCATTAATATAAATATAATAAACATTTCCATTTTAGAAAGTATATACTTCCCCCCCTCCCCCCCTCCCACCCGACTTAGGACAATTTTTCATTTTGAGTGTCTCACTCGACTTACAACATCCTAAAATGACAAGTTTGTATTATTTTTATATTCAATGAAAATAACTTGTTATACTAATAACAACAATCTCCTTACTATGCCCCTCACTTGTTCTATCTCATATTTTACTTTTTATACTCACAGTACCTCCCCACTCATCTCATCTTATTATATTAATATTTCTTAATGTATGTGTCGTAAGAGAAAATTCTAAATTGGATGAGACGGGGGGAGTAGTTTGTAGTGGGATACTGTGAGAAAAGTGTGTAGTTTGTAGTGTGACAGAAATAGTATATTTCTTAAAATTAAATAAATAATGCCAAAAGTATCCATATTGATGTTTTTTTTTTGGGAAAAAATTCATATCGATGTTAAAAATAAAAAAAAATTGACGATAAGGAACAGAATTGATAAAAAGGATCTTGTTAAATTGAATATAAGCCCAATTATTTTGCAAGATATTTTAGTTCTTTTTTTTTTAACATTTATCAGAAAAATATTAAAAAGACTATTAACAATCGTAAAATCTGAGGAGAAACGCGTTTCTCCATAATTTATGGAGAAAGGGGGCCCGACTTGTCGCGCGACAATGCAGGCCAAAACACGTTTCTCCATAAGTATGGCACGACTCTTTTTTCTGGATATCCGTCCCAAGGCTTCTGGATATCCAGAACCTTATGAAAGTGATATCCAGAATCAGAAATTTGGCCTTGACCTTTGCCCCAAATTTTTTTTCTGGATATCCGTTCCAAAGCTTCTGGATATCAATATTAAATGTTCTGGATATCCAGAACCTTATGAAAGTGATATCCAGAATCATAAATTTGGTCTTGGCCTTGGATTTGACTTCAAATCTTTTTTTCTGGATATCCGTCCCAAGGCTTCTCGATATCAATATTCAATGTTCTGGATATCCAGAACCTTATGAAAGTGATATCCACAAATTTAGAATTTGGCCTTGGCCCCAAATCTTTTTTTCTGGATATCCGTTCCAAAGCTTCTGGATATCCAGAACCCTTGAGACTGATATCCAGAAATTTTTTTAATGAATGATTTTTTTTTTCTGGATATCCATTTCAAAGCTTCTGGATATCCAGAACACGTTTCTCCATAAGTTATGGAGAAACGTGTTTCTCCAGAGACCGACTCATTAACAATAGCTTCTAGAATTGTCACTATTTTGGAGAAAAAATATTATTTTTTGAAAGGAAAGAATATAAAAAAACACTATTCTCTTTTTATATATATACTAGTACTCTCTTGCCCGTGCCAATGGCACGATTACAGTATGAACGGTGATAGTATGAAATTGATTGGTTCTATAAAAATATAGTATGTACTTTGCAATTAAGATATTTGAGAGAAGTCGATTGTCTGAATGTGTTATTAAAGTTTTATACCACCACTACATACAAAATATTTACACAAAGAACTCAATCACATTATAATAAAAAAATAATGACATTTTAAGAACTTGGACAACAAAATGGTGAAAAATCATCCTTCAATACTCAAATTAGGCATAAATTTCTAAATTACTAAAAATAATAGAATTAACCCTTCAAAAGAAAACTCAGAAATACTCGAAATCCTAAAATTAAATGAAACCCTAAAATTAAATGACGGATACATTCTAAAATACTAAAAAAATAAAAAACCACCCTTTCCTAAAGTGTATGAGAGACTCATATTCTAGTTCATTACCATGTAAGGAAAGCATCAATATTAGCAAAGATTTAAAGCATCAAGTGGATACAGGTAACCTCTTCCTCTTGCAGCATCATCTTTATGAACAGAAGCCCGATGTCTTTTAGAGTCTCTCCCTTTTATTTCTTTTTTCTTTTTGTTCCGTGATGGTTTGGTCTAGACTCCATCATACTTTATTTTCATATTTTAATAAATTAAGAGGATTTTTAAGCCCTTTTTGGTAAAAAAAAAATCTTTACGAACAGAAGCACACAACCATAGTTTTTTTCGCATATTTAATAAAATTAGGAGGATTTTTAAGCCCTTTTTTATTAAAAAAATCTTTAAGAATAGAAGCACACATCCATAGTTTTTTTCGCCTTCATCTTGCTGAACCAAACACAGTTGGGTGTTCTAGAAAGCAGTCAACTGCATACAATCTCTCCCATACTCTGTATGCCCTCTCTAGCACACCAACAATTACTCTCATGTCCATGCGTCTTCTTCTCCTACATCCGAGTTAGATTAGACATTATAACGCTTTCCATTAAAAAATCACAATTCAACGTAAAGTTAAACTCTTCAAGAAATAAATTCAGAAAACAAATCTTCACCACTTTCATTTTTTGTAGAGATTGACAAATATTAAATAGATTTAAGGAACGCTAAGTCGTTTAATTCGGAGGAGAAAACAAAAGGAACACAAAGAATTTAAAGATACATAAATCAAAACATATAAAAAGAATTAAAGAGACAAAATTTAAGATACATCAGAAAACTCAAAATGAAAAAACTTAAGAAGGAATCAAGGGGGCTGATACGTTCTAATCAATAAAAATACCTCAAGTATACTGAATTGCCATTTGCTACAACAAATTTATCTAGATTTACACACCAAAAACAAAAAAATAGAAATGAAATGGTAAGAATCATAATTCGAAAATTGTGGGGAAGAGAGATACTAATTTGGGGTTGTTTGATTTTTGGTTGCATTGGGAGAGAGATAAAAAACTGTGTTGTTGTTTATGGAGGAAAGAAGTGGGCAGTTAAAAAACTGTTTGGGAGGAGGAAGAATTCTGACCATTGGATTCAATTTTTGAAATTTAATCAGGATCACTCTTTGTCTTAGTGGTTACCTCCATTGTTTATTGTAATATAGATAGATTTTGCATATACCAAAATACCACTAAGATTATTGAAGTTGAAGGAACAAAAATGTCCATGAAATTTATGGTTTTGACTTTTGAGCATAAATTAAGAGATTGTGAGGTTGTTAACCGCCATGTCATTGATGGAAAAAAAAAAAATTGTAGTAATAAACCTCTCCCTTGCTCGCAGTTAAAAGTGGATAACTTTTATTATTATTTCCTCCATTCTATTTTGATCGTATTTAATTTTTAATGATCAAACACAATTTTATTAAATATTAATGTCAATCTAGTTGATAAAATTATAAAAAATGATTTTGCTAAATAACTTAGTTGGACTGTACAAAAATTCAATTTTATTGACGTGTAAAATATTAAATGAATTAATTTCGTACTCCCTTCGTCCCAAAATACTTACAATTCTAGGAGAAATATATTGTCCCAAAATATTTGCAGGTTTGAATTTTTTCAAAAAACTTTGACACAATTTGCCCAAACTACCTTTATTTATGATTAGCTAGTTGTTATTGTAAAATTATTTAATTGCCTAGCTCGTTGAAATATTTTAAAAGTAATTAAATTTATTAGATATGTACTAAATGTATTTTTGTGTGAAAAACTCTACAATTATAAATATTTTGGGACGGAGGGAGTAGTAAAATTGAGTAATCTATGAAGTCCAACTCAAAAATCCATAAATATGTATTCAGTGGTCAGTGTGTGTGAGGGGTGTTTGAATGCATAGCAAGTGGAGTTTTAGGTTTTATAAATAATATTTTTATAAATAATAGAGTTTATCAATAGAAGCTGGCATTCGTTAACTCTAACGCTGGTACTAATTACAATAGCACTGGCTCTTAAACATATGTGCTAGCACGCTGACATTTATCAAAACAAATGCACTATCACTCAATAACAAAATAAACTTTAAAGGCCCATTTGAGGATCTAAATAACGTCTTTTGGGGTTTAATATATTGTGCGATTCGTGGTTTATCCCGAGCAAAAAGTTATGTTTTGTTTTAGCGCACGCGCACAATAAGACAATCACTTTTAATAGTAAAACACAAACACTGTCACTACTTGTAATTAACGTTGGTTGTATCATTTTAATGTCTGTGTAAGTGTTTTTCAGTGCCAGGTAAATGTACCAGCACTCCTTGATATTAACACTGACACTCATTTTTACTAATACTAACTATACGAGTTTAATGCAGTGGTAGTGTTTTTGATTGTCAGGTAAATGTATAATCGATACTGGCAGTGTGCGCAAAGTTTTAGTTATTTACAAAAATGTCACGCCTTTTAATGTCAGTAACAAACATGTCAAGGTTTATTGGGGTTTTATAACTTTTAAATCTCGTTCATGGGTTACCGGTTACTCCGCCCAAATGTCAATCCTTTGGAAAAACGCGTTGTTTACTAGACGCACTCAATTCATAAGCTAGGCATGCAAAAGAGTGTCACCAAATAGATACATCCCCATATAGCACATATATAGTCGATCCGACTAGCTAGATAAGGCTTTATTAAATGTGAATTGGACACATCTCACAAAAGTTTTGTGCTCTAGCTGTAGTGTAGCAGTACTAAATAAAAAAAATCCTTGGTATATATACAAGGCAGATACGAGGAAACTGGTATAGCTTTGTCCCCCTCATAAAAAATCTTAAATCCTAAGAATAATCAACTGAAAAAAAGTAGATGAAATCAAACACCGTAGTAATATTTGTGGCTCTTCTTCTCGCAATTGTACTTCTCTTCTCTTCTGCTGTCACGCTCGATACCTCTCAAAATGATCAGCAAAACAGTAAGTAATACTCCCTGCGCCTTACAATAAATAAATCACCAATTTTTTTTTCAAATTTGTTTTTAATCTTTAAAAAAATCAACAAAACAGTAAGAAAAACTCAAATTTGCTTTTGATCAAATTTGAAATAAATGTTAAAAAGATTTTCAAATATGCTCTAGTTGAAATTAATTTGGATACAATATGGAAATTTATTTTTTAACGGAGGGAGCATAAGATATGGTACAACTATAGTTTATTGTTACTGAGTTACTTGGTATATGTGTAAATTACTGTGAATTTTGTTTGCTTTGTAGGCCAGGTGGAGGACAAGAAGTACAGGGGCGGTGGGGGTTGGGGTGGAGGTGGTGGTGGTGGCCGTGGGGGTGGAGGAGGCCGTTGTTGTGGTCCACTAGACCAAGACGGTAAGAAAGGAGAGGTTGGTCCTGAATCAGGAGGTGATGGCGGAGGTCAAGGCGGTGGTAGAGGAGGAGTTGGTGGAGGTCAAGGTGGTAGAGGAGTAGGGGGTGGAGGTCAGGGTGGTGGCGGCAGCCACGGAGGTGGAGGCAGCCAAGGAGGCGGTAAAGGAGGTGGTGGTGAGGGCCAAGGAGGTGGGAAAGGGGGAGGTGGCGGCAGCCAAGGTGGTGGTAAAGGAGGTGGTGGTGGGGGCCAAGGAGGTGGGAAAGGGGGAGGTGGCGGCAGCCAAGGTGGTGGTAAAGGAGGTGGTGGTGGGGGCCAAGGAGGAGGGGGCGGTGGTAAAGGTGGAGGTGGGGGTGGTCAGGGTGGCGGTAGAGGGGGAGGTGGTGGTGGAGGACGTAAAATGTAGAGGAAAAGGGCCGTTGGAGAGGGAGGAGGTATAATAGTAGGCCTATATGACGGGAGGTAACACAGGAAGAGCTAGGTAGCAAAATATGTGCTAGTAATTCCTTGTACGTACATAAATAATGAGCATGGGATCTAATGTGTTTATGAAACCTATAAATACGAGTCAGTGCTTATAATATGAAGTTCAGTGTAATGGTTGTTTCTTTGCAACACGTTTCTATCTTTTTCTCTCTGATCCGTACAATTAGATAGTACAATTGTGGTTTCATCTTTTTTTTTTTTTTTACTTTTTGTTAATCTCAAAAAAACAAATAAATATGTATTTTTAAAAAGGGGTTCCTTTTGAAAAGTCACTCATTCTAATTAATGAACACAAAATCTAGGGAGAAACGGAGAAACAGGTTTTTCATTACGGGACACGGCTCACACCTGGGTGTCATTCACAACGCAGCAACAGTGGAAGCCGCCATAATTGTTGCTTCTCTGTCCCCACCCACACAACACCAAGAAACCTCTTCCCACAGGTCTTCACGCTTCCCCAACTTAGATCGATCTAGTTCAATTCCACCGTCCTGAAATTAGGGCTTTTTTGGGTGCCATTGTTGCTTCAGAAGTGAAAAAGTGAGCTCAAAAAGTTGGAAATGAGGGAAGTTAAAGAGAGTTCTAGCGATTAGGATGAAGAAGAAGGGGACGATCAGTTTGTTTTGGTGTGATCAAACGTCAGCTTTCGTTGAGAATTTGAACTTTTTCACTTCTCCGAACACATAGCATCTGAAACAAAACCCACATCTTCTCCGAACACATAGCATCTGAAACAAGGAAATGGGATTGGAGTACAGACCCAAAATAGGAATAGGAGTATGCAATTGTTGGGCATTGGTGGTGATCTGGAGCCGAAATTTGCGAGTTAGGGCTCGATTTGGTGAATGAAATTCTTTTGGTAATTTGTAGTTCTGGATATCCAGAATCTTTTGAAAGGATATCCATAAATTTATTAAATGTTTCTGGATATCATTTTGTAAGTTTCTGGATATCATTTTGTAAGTTTCTGGATATCCAGAACTCTTTGAAAGGATATCAAGAACCTTATGTAAGTGATATCCAGAAATTTAGAATTGACTTCTGGATATAAGTTTTAAGGCTTCTGGATATCCATATTCAATGTTCTGGGTATCCAGAACCTTGTGAAAGTGATATCCAGAATCAGATTTGGTCTTGGCCTTGGATTTGATCTCAAATATTTTTTCTGAATATCCGTCCCAAAGCTTCTGAATATCAATCCCAAAGCTTCTGGATATCCAGAAACCCGTTTCTCCATAACTTATAGAGAAACGCGTTGTAACGACCCCGAATTTCCATGTTTTGAATAATTCCATAAACATAAATAAACACCCCAAAAGACGGGTCCATAACGGTAACTTAATTCAAACCATTACATAAGTGCGGAAAAATCAGATGTAACGGCTAAGTACAATTACTAGTACTACTAAAAGTTCTGAAATCCGGAATCATTAAATAATTAATTTATTCTATGCAATTGCTCCGTCTCTTCTTGATGACGGTCCTCCTCCTTTCTATTCCGATCCTGGGGGGAAAAAGAAAATGAAGAATGAGCGAACAATGCCCTGTAAGTTCATACGTGGTCCCATCGGTACAATGAGGAGACGACTAGAATGAACGAATCCAAAAATTATATTCAAGGATAGGTTATAGACAAACATATATGTGTATATTTCATAACAAAGAAAGTGTGGCAACTACAATTTTGTTATACTTTCAGCCTTCCGTCAATTCTATGGGTTATACCCTACATTGAGTATTCCCAACAACGAACACCTACATTGATGTCGTGTTTTCATAATACATGCTTTTCATTAAGCATAAATTTCATGGGTTATACCCTACATTGAGTATTCCCATATCGATCACCTACATTGATGTCGATTTTCCGTTACACTTACTTTTCATTAAGCATAGTATAACATAACTAGCATATAATATTGCATACTAGTCAATACATACAGTGCATTCATAGGTACAATAACACACATAGCAATTTCAATATTTACAGATATTCCATGAACAAGAACATATCATAGAATAAAGAATTTCCAATGACGATACATTTCGTAAGAGTATTTTAAAAATTACTATCAGCCACAGATAGCATTCATGTTTTGAAAAGACTCGATGGAGTTTCCAACGAAATTGATATACAAGAGTACTTAGGATCGTAATTCCTTACCTTAGCTTTGCTTCCTTCCTCGAGCAATGCCTTTACGCGAAATCTACAATCACGTAATAACATATCTTAGGTACAAGTAATCTTTTATTACTTCTTATGCACTTATACTTCCTTTCCTTAGTTAACCTATGAGTTACTCTTAGACTCACCTTAATTTGTTAACTAACTTTCTATTTTTAGGAATTTTCCTAATTTAGCAGTTTCTTAATTTAGAAACTTTCTTCTTCTAAATCTTTCCTCAAGAGGACACTTGGTTTCATTCCTTTCAATGAAAGTCTAATTCCTTGATAGCTTCCTAATTACGGTCCCTCTTCTCTTTTTGGGTAACCTTCTTTAATTAGAAAGTTTCCTTCTTTGGAAGCTTTCAATTTCGAATCCTACTATTATAGGAATCTAAGTCTTTTGGTATTCTTCTTAATACTAAAGTGTTATTTTTCTTCTTTCTCTTTTATATAACTTCTTTAAAGTCTTTGGTCTTCCCCTAAATTTCAAAAGGTTCCTTTAGGTTTTCTTAATTTCAATAAATTCCTTTAACTTTCCAAATTTTACAAAATAGTCCCTCAACTTTTGAAAAATTACAAAACAGTCCCTCAACTTTTGGAAAATTACAAAACAGTCCCTCAACTTTTGGAAAATTACAAAACAGTCCCTCAACTTTTGAAAAATTACAAAATAGTCCCTCCCCTTTTGGAAAATTACAAAACAGTCCTTCAGTTTTAAAGTAATTGCAAAACAGTCCTCTGACTTTTAAAAAATTACAGAACAGTCCCTCAGAACCTTTGAACTTTTCAGTTCAGTCCTAAAGTTAACTGTCCAGTGGAGAATTTAACTGGAAATCAGAATTTAATCCTTCCAACTTTGCAAACTTTTCAGTTTGGTCCCTTTTCCGTTTAAAAACTAACTGTTTTTATACAAACTAACTAAATTTCTAACACTTAAATGGAGACCACCCCAAATCCAACCTAGAACAATTCGGCCGAAGCCCTAGGTTGATTCAAAAAAATTATTTTGTTCCTCTTTTTATTTTTTTAAACATTAACCATTCATTTAATTTATATATCCTTTAATCAAACACCTTTAATTAAATTAATTTTGTTTGATTCAATTTCAAAACAATATGAACTAGGGTTAGGGTTACATCATTATAACCTACAATTCCCCATTAATCAAACCCTTAATTTATACATTAAACACTAAGATTAAACCATTAAAACTCTAAGAATAATTAAACCTAGAATTAAATAGTTTTAAGATTTCAAAAATTCATAACTAATTCAATTTAATTCCAAATTGAATGAAATAAAAACTAGGGTTTAGGGTATCATCTTACCTTGATTTTGATGAAGAAACAATGGCCAAAGAAGACCAAAAACTCGGCTGCCACTCCTCCCCAAGAACGGGCCGCCGCCCCTCTCCTCTCTAGGGTTTTTGATTTTTTTCTTTTTCTTTGCTAAATGAATGATTTTGAAAAAATTTAATTAGGAGATTTATTATATATAGTTAGGCTTTCACCTCCTTGGGTCCCTTTAACCTCCTAAGCCCACAACTTAGCCCACTTGATTTAAATTATTAACTTGGTCCATTTAATTAAACCCAAGTCCAAATTAACTAAGGAGTATTATTTTATTTATTATTCTAATTAAAATAATACTAAAAAATTCAAAATTTTTCGGGTCTTTACATTCTTACCCCCTTAAAAGAGTTTGGTCCTCCAAACTAAACGTACCTTAATTTTCGAAGAGATCGGGATACATTTCCCTCATTTCGCTTTCGAGCTCCCATGTCGCCTCGCGTTCTGTGTGGTTGCTCCATTGTACTTTCACGTACGGGATAACTCGTCTTCGCAAATTCTGGTCCTTCCGATCCACAATCTTAATCGGTTTCTCGTCGTAACTCAAGTCCGTTCGAAGCCTTAACTGCTTGTATTCAATTACATGACTTGCATCTGCCATATACTTTCTTAACATGGATACGTGAAATACATTGTGTACCCCAGCAAGTACAGGTGGTAAGGCTAATCGATATGCCACCTTTCCAACCTTATCCAAGATCTCAAATGGTCCTACGTACCTTGGACTCAACTTTCCTTTTATACCAAACCTCATGACACCTTTGGTTGGTGAAATCTTCAAAAATACATGATCTCCCACTTGAAATTCTAGGTCGCGTCGTCGGTTGTCTGCGTAAGATTTCTGCCTACTCTGTGCTGTTAACAACCATTTACGAATCTGTTGTACCTTGTCCGCAGTTACTTGGACTAGTTCTGGTCCTGTCAATTTCCGTTCACCTACTTCATCCCAACAAGTAGGCGATCTACACTTTCGCCCATAAAGTGCCTCATATGGAGCCATTCCAATACTCGCATGAAAACTATTGTTGTATGCGAACTCCACTAGAGATAAGTGTTCGTCCCAAGTGCCTTGCCAATCTAACGACGTAGCCCTTAGCATATCTTCCAAAGTTTGGATTGTTCTTTCCGACTGTCCATCCGTTTGTGGATGAAAAGCTGTACTCATTGTCAACTCCGTTCCTAATGCTTGTTGTAAACTGTTCCAGAATTTCGATGTAAACCTTGCGTCCCTGTCCGACACTATCGAAACTGGAATCCCATGTAGTCGTACAACCTCGTCAATGTACAATTTAGCCAACTTCTCTAATGAATCGGTCACTTTGATTGCTAAGAAGTGAGCCGACTTTGTTAATCTGTCCACTATCACCCAAATTGCATTTTGACCTTTCAACGTCCTTGGCAGTCCAACCACTAAGTCCATCGCTATGTGATCCCACTTCCATTCCGGAATAGGTAACGATTGTAGTAATCCCGCAGGCTTTTGGTGTTCACTCTTCACTTGCTGACACACCAAACATCTTGCCACAAAATCAGCCACGTCTCCTTTCATGTTGTTCCACCAAAATGATTCTCGCAAATTTCTAAACATCTTGGTACTTCCCGGGTGAACTGAGAATCTTGAACAATGTGCCTCCTTCAAGATTTCTCTTTTTATCTCTTCTGTGACGACCCCAACCCTAGGCACTAAATTTAAATATTTTATTATATGCTTTTAATGATTATGATAGCTTTATGTGTTCAATTATGTCTTTAGATTCTTAATTTAAGATAAATTGGGTGAGAAGTAAATTTAGAATCTTTTGAGAAATTATTGGGTATTAAATAAAGAAACTTGGGGAAATAATAAAAATGGAAATATGATAAATAGTACAAGGAGGTTAAATGAGTAGGATGAATTATTTGGTTAAGGGTTAATTTAAATTTAAAAGATAAAAGCCTTAGTTTTAAATAATTGTAGGAGGGGGCCAAATTGTCTTGCTTCTCCCTAGGCTTGACAAGTGTCCTCTCCTCACCTCCTCTTACTCCCTTCTCCCTTCTCCTTCATTCATTCTACTTCCTCCTAGTAAGACCTTGAGAGAACTCCATGGAAGCTCTCAACTCATCTTCTTGAAGTCAAGCCATTTCTCCACCAAAATTCAAGTCTAAGAGCATCATTAAAGTGGGATCATCTAGAGAATCCATCAAGCTAGAATGATCAATCTTCCATTATAAAACTCTAAGGTGAGTTGTTATGATTCCTTCTTCTACATGTGTTCATGAGCTCTTTAAATGTTGTTCTTGTTCTTATGATGTTGATTTCTTGCTTTGGAAACCTTAATGGAAGTTGGATGATTGGAAAATGACATTATTTAAAGTTAGGGTTCTTGGTAGATCATGTAAAAAAAGGGTTTGAAATGGGTGGAATGGGTAGAGATAAATGATCTAGGATAACTTGGTTTGAATTTACTTGTTTTTATGGGACCTGGTAAGATGAAGTTATGATTTGGTGTTCTTGAAATAAGCATGGTTAAAAGGAATGGAAACCTAGGCATAAATGGGTTAAATTTGAGAATGGGGCCGAGGAGGCTTGGGCGGTCGCCCACGGGCTTGAGCGGCCGCCCATCACTCCGAAACTCCATCTTCCTTTGAAAATCCACTTGGGCGGTCGCCCAAGTGGTGGCGGTCGCCCACAGTGGCGTAAACCCTTATCCTCCTTGAAAACCCACTTGGCGGTCGCCCAGTGGTAAGGGCGACGCCCATGACCCCGAACCAACTTTCTTGATTTAAACTAGAATTGTTTAGCGAGTTTGTTTGACCTCTTATAAATGGACATGTCTCCCACTTGGTAATTGAACTTGAACCTTCACTGAGGCCTTGTATCTTTGAATATGGAATTTGTAGGGTAGGTTAATGATCCCTCATTTCCTTACTTGATGTTATATATCTTGTTGTTGATATTGCTTAGTGCATTCATAAATTGTTGCACCTTGATATTGATTGGGCATGAGTATATATTACCATGTAGCTATTATTTATCCCTTTTGTGGATTTTATTCAAGTATCTATTATGTGCTTGATAATGTGTGAGTCGGTGACGTTGGGGTATAACGAGAATACGATCAATTATGGAAGTGTGACCTAATGTGATCGGATTATGTTATACCGTGACCGTCCCCTCCTGTGGCCACGAGTTGGGGTTATAGCATCTGTATTGAGCCAAAAGCCTTACAGAGTTGCTACTATCTTATTTGGTTCCACTGAAAAACGGGTCTTATAAGACGTGAGTATTGCTTAAGCGGCTCACTTGTAAGATTGGAGTATTATTATACCCAAATGTTGTACGACTATTGTTCGAGACGGGAAAAGGTAAACCAAGGTAATGGAATGTGTTTATAGCTTTCCCAATGTGTTATGCGACTTGTTATATGTTGCATTTATTTGGCATATTGTTGCATCCATAATAGCTTGCCGAGATTTATTCTCACCCCTCTCCCTTTTAATGTTTTAGATCCCGAGACAGGCGGGACCGGCCAAGTAAGGACGGGAAGGAGTTTGGAGTAATCTTTTGGGTTTTGTCGGGGTATGTTTAGGGTGGCGTATAAATTGTATTTTGGAATAATTCCATTCTTGGAGTTTGTAATTATAAACCTTAAACTCTACGTCATAACCTTAAATCTTTTGTAACTAAACAGCTTAACTATTTTCAAAGTTAGGTATCTCCTCCTCCGATGTGGAGTAGAGTGGAGTTCTTTTGAAATGTTATGTTATTAATGTTTATGTTTGAAAGTCAAAGTGAAGTTTTAAAAGTTTAGTGTTTTTGGGTTAGTTTGAGGACGCTCCAACTCGGGACACGTGTAGGTTCGGGCTCGGGGTCCTCACGGTTGTATCGAGCTCGGTTAGAATTCTCGGGTAGAGTCTAGGCGAGTGAGAGTGTGTGATAGCCGACGTCGAGTGTTTAATGCGGGAGTTTGTTGTTATGGCGGGAAATGATGGTGATCGAATCGGGTTTGGGTGGTGTTGGTAATCCGAATGCCGAGATGATGGATATGTTCCGAGGGTTTCTTCGGCACTATGGCAAATCGTAATCGAATTTGAATCGAGAATCTAGGCGACAAGGGCAACATGGGTTGGAGAAGTTCGTGAAGATGTCTCCTCCTAGCTTCAACGGAGATCCGGATCCGGTGAAGGCCGAGAGGTGGCTTGAGGCTATGAATAAGATTTTCGCGGCTATGGAGAGTACGGATGCGGAGAAAGGTGAGATGCGCCGTTTTCAAGTTGGAAGGACCCGCAGAGCACTGGTGGCAGGTAGTGCAGGATGGTTGGGACCGGGATTTGACACCACAGACCTGGGAGAACTTCACACGCAAGTTCCGGGATCACTTTGTGCCGATGGTTACTAGAGACAAGAAGGAAGGCGAGTTTCAAAGCTGGAGCAAGGGACCATGACGATAGCGCGATATTCAGCAAAGTTCACGTAATTGGCCCGGATATTGTCCTCATTTGGTGCCGAGATGAAGAGAGGCGAGTCTACCGGTTTGTGAAGGGTTTAAGGGTTGAGTTCGGAAGCGATTATTGACGCATAACTTCGCCAACTTCCAAGCAAGCGGTGAATATGGCGTATCGGATTGAGAATGACATAGAGGAGCATCGTGGTAAGAATGAAGGTGGAAACAAGAATAGATTCCAAGGTCAAGGTTCGGGACGAGAATAGGGTGCGGCAGGGACATTTACTCGGGAGCGAATCGAGGAGGAAATGTGGCGGCTCAGGCAAATCGTGCGACTTCCGGTCGGTTTGGGACAACATGTGGGTTTTGTAAGAAACTAGGAAGGGCATTCGGAGGACAAGTGTTGGAGCAAACAAGGAAAGTGTTTGGAGTGTGGGTCGGCAGGCCATTTTAGGAGGAATTGCCCCAAGTTACGAGAATAAAGCAAGCCGGGTACCGGATTTGGAGGACAAGGTAGTGGTGTGAAGAGAGATGTTGATGGGAAACCTAAGGATAGAGTCCAAGGTCGTGTGTTTGCTTTGGGTCGAGGAGAGGTCGATCCTAATGCCGTCATTAGAGGTATAGTTCTGTCTCGGGAGTTAAGGCCCGCATTCTTATAGATCCGGGTCTTCCCATTCATTTGTGGCATCGCATTTTGCATTCTCATTACATATCTTGCCCGAATCTATGCCTTATGTGTTGGAGGTCTCTACTCCTATGGGAGAGAGCCTTGAATCTTCTTTGATATATCGTGGTTGTGATGTGACTATATGTGGGCATGTATTGCGGTGGATTTGGTCGAGTTACCAATCCGTGATTTTGATGTGATCCTTGGGATGGATTGGTTGAGTCAGTCATGCATTGGGTAGTATCGTCGTAGAAAGCGAGTCTCATTTGCTATGCATGATATGCCTACTTTTGTAGTTGATGCGGATAGATCTATGTTCGGTTTACATGTTATCTCTGCTTTAAAGGCTAGGAAGATGCTATCTAAGGGGTGTACGGGTTACTTGGCTTATGTGGTAGATTCCAATAAGAAGTCTCCCGAGTTAGCTCATGTTCCGGTTGTGAATGAGTTTAGTGATGTGTTCTCTAGTGAGTACTCTATGCCTCCGGATCGTGAGGTCGAGTTTTGTATTGACTTAGTGCCCGGTACCGCCCCTATCTCTAAAGCACCCTATAGAATGGCTCCGGCCGAGTTAAAAGAGTTAAAGGTCCAATTGCAAGAATTGCTAGACAGAGGTTTTATTCGTCCTAGTGTGTCTCCGTGGGGAGCACCGGTCTTGTTTGTTAGGAAGAAGGATGGTACCTTACGATTGTGCATTGACTATCGTTTGTTGAACCAAGCCACCGTTAAGAATAAATATCCTCTTCCGCATATAGATGATTTGTTTGACCAACTCCAAGGTTCCGTTATCTACTCAAAGCTTGATTTGAGAAGCGGATACCATCAGTTGAAGATTAGACCGGATGATATTGCTAAGACAGCTTTCCGAACTAGATATGGTCATTATGAGTTTGTTGTGATGCCGTTTGGGTTAACTAATGCTCCAGCCATGTTTATGGATATGATGAACCGTGTCTTCAAGCCTTATCTTGATAGTTTTGTGGTGGTCTTTATTGATGATATTCTTGTGTATTCTAAGTCCCGGGAAGAGCATGAGAATCATTTGAGGATTGTCTTGTCCGTTCTTCGGGAGAAGCAATTGTATGCTAAGTTTAGTAAGTGCGAGTTTTGGCTTGAGCAGATTTCTTTCTTGGGGCATGTTGTGTCGAGTTCGGGGATTTCCGTGGATCCTGCAAAGATTGAAGCCGTGGTTAATTGGAAGCAACCTTCGGCGCGTGACCGAGGGTCCGTAGTTTTCTTTGGTTTGGCGGGGTATTATCGGAGGTTCATTGAAGGGTTCTCTCGGATTGCTACTCCGTTGACTAGGTTGACTCGGAAAGATGTTTCGTTTGTATGGGATTCCAAGTGTGAGGAAAGTTTTGATGAATTGAAGAAGAGGTTGACGACGGCTCGGTTCTTACCCTTGGGATGGTTGTGAGAATTTTGTGATCTATAGTGACGCCTCGAAGGCGGGTTTGGGTTGTGTCCTCATGCAAAATGGGAAGGTTATTGCGTATGCCTCTAGGAAGTTATCACCGGCGGAACAGAATTACCCTACTCATGATATGGAATTGGCGGCGATTGTATTTGCGTTGCATAAGTGGAAGCACTACCTTTATGGGGCGAAGTTTGAGATTTTTACCGATCATAAGAGTTTGAAGTACTTATTCACCCAAAAGGAGTTGAACAACCGACAAAGGAGATGGCTTGAGTTTTTGAAAGATTTCGATTGTATAATTTCTTATCATCCGGGGAAGGCCAATGTGGTGGCCGATGCGATTAGCCGAAAGGCGTATTTGACAGCTTTGAGTTCTCGGGAAGTGAAGAGTGAAGTAATTATTGCGAATGTTAGAGCCGTTCCGACTTTGTATGGGGATTTGAAGGAAGCTCAACAAGGTGATCCGGAGTTGAAGAAGATTTTAGATCAAGTGCAAGATGGGAAAACCGGGGAGTTTGCTTTGAATAGAGATGGGATTTTAACTTTCCAAGGGAGAATTTGCGTTCCGTCATCGCCGGAAATCAAGAAGCGTGTTTTAGAGGATGGCCATAAGTCCAAGTTTGCGATTCATCCGGGAAGTACCAAGATGTATCAAGACTTGAAGCGTGGGTATTGGTGGAATGGAATGAAAAGGGAGATAGCGGATTATGTATCTAAGTGTTTGACTTGTCAACAAATTAAGGCGGAGCATCAAAGACCGGCGGGACTACTTCAACCATTGGATATTCCGGAGTGGAAATGGGAAGGGATCTCGATGGATTTTGTTTCGGGTCTACCTCTTACCGCGAAGAAGATGGATGCTATATGGGTTATTGTGGATCGGTTGACGAAGTCGGCTCATTTTCTTCCGGTGTCAACTAAGTTTTCGTTGGAGAAGTTAGCCCAGTTGTATTTGAAGGAGATTGTAAGACTTCACGGGGTTCCGGTTAGTATTGTTTCCGACAGAGATCCGAGGTTTACATCTAGATTTTGGAGAGCATTGCAGGAAGCTTTGGGTTCTAAATTGTGTTTCAAGATTTGGCACTTCATCCTCAAACCGACGGTCGATCCGAGAGAACTATTCGAGATACTTGAGGATATGTTACGAGCTTGTGTGATGGATTTCCAATTATCTTGGGAGGATCATCTACCGTTAGTCGAGTTTGCTTACAACAGTTATCAGTCTAGTATTGAGATGGCGCCGTATGAAGCATTGTATGGTAGGAAGTGTCGATCTCCGATGTGTTGGGACGAGGTTGGTGAAGCGAGACTTTGGGGCCTGATTTGGTTCGAGATTCTACGGAGAAGATCAAGGTGATTCGGGATAGATTGAAGACGGCTCGAGTAGACGAAAAGCTACGCCCGACAATAGAAGACGGGATTTATCATTTCGGGTTGGTGACTTTGTGTTCTTGAAGGTCTCTCCCGAGGACGGGATTAAAAGGTTTGGGAATAAGGGTAAGTTGGCTCCGAGGTTTGTAGGACCGTTTGAGATTCTAGAGAAGATAGTGGAATTGGCTTACCGGTTAGCGTTGCCTCCGTCTTTCTCTTTGCTTCATGATGTGTTTCACGTTTCTATGCTTAGGAAGTATTGTCATGACCCCTCCCATGTTTTGAGCTCTCCTCCCGATGATGTTCCAAGCGGACATGTCGTATGTTGAAGAGCCATTAAGAGTATTAGAATTCCAAGTTAAAGGAGTTGAGAACCAAGAGTATTCCGATAGTGAAAGTCCTTTGGAAGAATCATACGGCCGAGGAAGCGACGTGGGAGCTAGAGTCGGAGATGCAGAGCGAAATACCCGTGGTTGTTTGAAAATTCAAGTAAGTTTCCTTTTAAAATTCGGGTCGAATTTTCTTTAAGGAGTGAGTGTGACGACCCCAACCCTAGGCACTCATTTTAAATATTAAATTATATGCTTTTAATATTTATGTTATCTTTATGTGTTCAATTATGTCTCTAAATTCTTAAATTAAGATAAATTGGGTGAAAAGTAAATTGAGGAACTTATGAGAATTTATTGGACATTAAATAAAGAAACTAGGGGAAATAATAAAAATGGGAAAATGCTAAATAATATGGGGAGGTTAAATGAGTAGGATGAATTAATGGGATAAGGTTTATTTTAAATTAATTTGGGTAGGATGAAGCCTTGGATTAATTTCCCATGGGGGGGGGCCAAATTACTCCCTTCCCCCTCCTTGTGCCAAGTGTCCCCTCCCCATCACCTCTCTTACTACCCTTCCCCTCCCTCTCCTTCATTTACACAAATTTAACTAGAGAAAGCTTAGAGAGAGACCTCCATTGAAGCCTTGCCCAAGCTTTGAAGTCAATACATTCTTCATCAAAATTCAAGTCTAAGAGCACTATTAAAGTGGGATCATCTAGAGGAAGCTATCTAGCTAGAAAGATCAATCTTCCCTTCTAAAATCCATGTGAGTTGTTATGATTCCTTCTCCTATGTGTTCATGAGCTCTTTGAATGTTGTTCTTGTTCTTGTATTGATGATTTCTTGCTTGGGAAACCTAATGGGAGTTGAATGATTGAAGAATGGAATTATTTAAAGTTAGGGTTCTTGGTAGATCATGTAAAAAAAGGGTTTGAAATGGGTGGAATGGGTAGATATAAATGATCTAGGATAACTTGGTTTGAATTTACTTGTTTTTATGGGACTGGTAAGATGAAGTTATGATTTGGTGTTCTTGAACTTAACTTAGTAAGAAGGACTTGGAACCTAGGCATAAATGGATGAAATTCGAGAATGGGCCGGGAGGCTTGGGCGGTCGCCCAGGGCTGAGCGGCCGCCCACGCCGCGTAACTTCAATCACTTGGGAACTTCACTGGGCGGTCGCCCAAGTGATGAGGCGGTCGCCCATGTGGCGTAAACTCACTTATCCTCGGAAGCACCCACACAGGCGGTCGCCCAAGTGGTATGGGCGGTCGCCCAAGGCCCTGAACCAATATTTCTCGATTTGAATTAGGACCGTTTAACAAGCTATGGGTCACTTATAATTGGACACTCCCACTTGGTAATTGAACTTGAACCTTCACTTAGGCCTTGTATCTTTGTATATGGAATTTGTAGGGTAGGTTAATGATCCCTCATTTCCTTACTTGATGTTATATATCTTGTTGTTGATATTGTTTAGTGCATTCATAAATTGTTGCACCTTGATATTGATTGGGCATGAGTATATATTACCATGTAGCTATTATTTATCCCTTTTGTGGATTTTATTCAAGTATCTATTATGTGCTTGATATGTGTGAGTCAGCTGACGTTTGGGGTATAACAGAATACGATCAATTATGGAAGTGTGACCTAATGTGATCGGATTATGTTATATCTGTGACCGGAGTCCCCCTCCTGTGGCCGCGGGGTTGGGGTTATAGCGTCTGTATTGAGCCAAAAGCCTTACGAGTTGCTCGTCTTATTTGGTTCCACGAAAAACGGGTCTTATAAGACGTGAGTATTGCTTAAGCGGCCACCTGTAAATTGGAGTATTATTATACCCAAATGTTGTACGACTCTTGTTCGGACGGGAAAAGGTAAACCAAGGTAATGGAATGTGTTTATAGCTTTCCCAATGTGTTATGTGCGACTTGTTATATGTTGCATTTATTTGGCATATTGTTGCATCCATAATAGCTTGCTGAGATTTATTCTCACCCCTCTCCCTTTACTGTTTTAGATCCCGAGACAGGCGGACCGGCTAAGTAAGGACGGGAAGGAGTTTGGAGTAATCTTTTGGGTTTTGTCGGGGTATGTTTAGGGTAACGTATAAATTGTATTTTGGTAATTCCATTCTTGGAGTTTGTAATTATAAACCTTAAACTCTACGTCATAACCTTAAATCTTTTGTAACTAAACAGTTAACTATTTTCAAAGTTAGGTATCTCTTCCTCCGATGTGGAGTAGAGTGGAGTTCTTTTGAAATGTTATGTTATTCATGTTCATGTTTGAAAGTCAAAGTAAAATTTTAAAAGTTTAGTGTTTTTGGGTTAGATTGAGGACGCTCCAACTCGGAACACGTGTAGGTTCCGGGTCGGGGTCCTCACATGCGCTATGTGACTCTTGGCATTGGTTGCCCCTGAGTACTTTTCCAATAGGGGCAATCTGAAACTAGGAGGAGGTCGACTGTCTCTCATCTCCTTGGATAGAGGTCGAAGAGCAAAATCAACTCGTTCAACCTTTCCAGTGTCCTTTTTCTTCTCCTCCTCCCATTGTTCGAACCTCTTTTTCATCATCAGCCATTCCCTAGCGTCGGGTCTTTCATCTCTTGGAGGGGGAACGACATTCGACTTTTGACCTTCGCTTCTGGGGGGAGTTACCTGCCTACTTCTCCTGTCTCTGTTAGAATGAGCCCTTTCCGATCGAGCTGGAGACCTATGCCTGTCATTCCTTTGGGGCGACTGCGCCTCATTCCGGATGGCGACATGCGCCTATTATCTCAAGTGGCGACTGCGCCTTTCCTCCTATATGGCGACACTGCGGCCATTTCTGTCTCTATGAGACCCCGATCTTTGTGTCCGTCTTTGGGGAAACGCGTTTGTTTCTATTGGCGGTTAAGTGTGTCCTCAAATGATTGAGCCTCCGCTCCCTATTCCTGGTGAGGCTAGTCCTTAAGTCATTACATGGCACACGTGGATAGGTGATTGAGGTCGGACTACCATCCTTTGATCGGCATTTTGACCCACACCCTCATTGGGCCTAGCACTCCCGGCCCGCTTGCACATTAGAGATTTGAGAGGGAGCCACCCTCTGCGATCTTACGCTCGCCTTCTCGGCCTCCTCTGTGCCCGATAGCTCGGCCGAATCCGGGCTCGCTCCAATAACATTTCCTTCTGCTCAATGGGTTGGATGAGGGACTGCCCTATTTCCAACATTCACATGAGCGGTTGGACGCTAGGGGAGGTGGAGCTCTTTGTCCCTCCATGTGTCTCTTTCCCTTCTTGAATCGAGCAATCCCTCACATCAAGCAACACCGGTAGAGCGTGTTGCTCTACCATGAGGACGATTTGGTGGGGAGGAGCGGATTTACGTTTTGATATTGGTATTGAGATCCACGTTGGTGTTGGCATTCACCTCATTAAGTTCATCGAAGCTTCGTCACATGCCCATCTCGGGGTTACCATTGTTGTAGGTTGATGAGATCTTCGAGGTCAAGCGAAAGCACGTTCTCCAAGAATGGAACCAAACCGATGTCAGCAGAATTGTGCTTATCGGTAATCCTCCACGTGGCGGGACTAATCACCTGGCTCCTTGACACGAAATCGAGAACCCACGACTAGCCGGATGTGTCTCCGGCGAAGACGCTCGGGCGTGAGAGTAAGATAACGGTTGTATATAGCTCAAAATGTATTGAATAATGAATTCAGATAACAAAATGGCAGTTACCTTTGCACCGTTGGTAGAGATGAAATATTTATAGGTGATGGTTGTTGTATTTTTGGTGGAGCGATATGTGCTCCGAGATTCTAGCGGCAGTTACTTGTCATGAGAACGTGCCTGAAACTGTCCCTGATTTATAGGGATGCAGTTATGGAAAGATTTTGACCATGTACGTCTACCTTAGCTAGCTCGACGCTTGAGTGATTAGGTCGAGGTCGCCACTTGAAGAAGGGTCGACCTGACCGACGGGTAGAGCATGGATCGTACCCGTATTAGAGTCTGGATTGTAAGGTCGGACTAAGTCAGGTCGGGACCTAATAGGTCGGACGTTGGGCTTAGTCGACTCATATTTGGTATGGGCTTTGGGCCTTGCATTGATTGGACCTGGCCCCCTTGATACGTTGGGGCAATGGTTGCCTTGAGGATTGGGCTTTGCTTACTTGGCCCAACTCGACACTTTTGGTATGTTCAGTGGACATAATTATATGGGAGGTGGGGTTCGAACCGTAACGACCTCAAGGTTACACAGGAACATCTCAACGGCGTGCCAAAGCGATAAGCGATCATTCTAGAAATTACAATGTCCAAAGTCTCAAAAGTTATGAAAAAAAAAGAATGTTTCAGAAGCTCTTAAGTCTGCCAAGATGGTTACTATGCTAAGAGAAACAACAACATTGGAAGCAGCCATATATAGTTCAAGTTGTTTCAGATTATTGCAGGCAGGGACATGCCGTATGAAGGACGAGTGCGCCTCTTATATGCTTTGACATGGTATAATGACACCTACATGATCGAGTTATGAGACAGTTTGGCATGTTACATTCGGTCCCCAATCCATATGTTGGTGTAATGTCCTAGGCTTTAGTTATGTTTAACTTAAAACCGTTATGTATCATCTTTATCGTTTAAGTTTAATATTTGATTATTATATATTTTGTATATTTATTGTAATAATCTTTGTCCCTAATTATTAAGTGAATAATTAGTATAAATGTTAATGAATAATCATATGATGATTATATGCGTAGAGATGCACATTAAATTTATGGGTACTTGTTAGTGAACAAGTGATTGGACTTGACCCGTATGAGATTTATGTCATGGTCAAATGTAATAATTAAATCTCATATGATCACTTCAGTTAGTCCCTAGACCTGAGATTATCATGACCTTACATATGATGAAAGTTATGTTTGATTTTAGTCAAACGATATCTTAACACGATATCTATAAAGGCTATCTTTGGCCTGATCGAATTTATGATGGGAAGGATAATAAGTCAAGATGGAATTTGTCCCTCGAGAGAGAGATGTTTTGCTTGGGCCCCTCGATGAGTGATAGTAATGAAAGTGTATGGCCATATCCCAATTCGATTGGACTATCATTATACTCAAGATTGAGAAAGCATTGAACAAATACAAGTTGACGTGGAACATGACTTGTGTTCAATATAACATTGTGAGACAAAGGGAGAAATGGAAGTGTACCGTTGGAAATGTGAACTCTTACGTTATATTAATTGGGTAGACATAATGGCTTGCTAGAGTCTGCTTATGTCTTATGAGGGTCGATATGATCGAGCTCATTGCCAACATAATATAATCCTATTGGGTCACACACAACTAGAATGAATTGGTTAAACCAAACGAAGAAATGATTGAGAGTTCCTGCAAATGGCACATGTCGCCGCGCGACACAACTTGCCCATAGGCTTCTTGTAGTCGCGCGACAGGATGAGTCCAAGGCGGTTTGACAGACAATTTCCCAATATGATTAGGAAACAAATACCTATACTAATGTAGTATAAATATTAAGTCTGTAAACCATAATTAGCTAGCCGAATTTTCTCAAGAAAAATCACAACAAAAGGTTTCTCAATATTTCTTCCATATGTTTAAGAATCTAGCAATTCTCAAGAATCGTTCTTGGTTCATTCTAAAGTGTGGATACTACTAGAGGGTCTTCGCTCGTACGACGATCAAGGCACCTAGAGTTCAAATTGTCCAAAGCAATGCGAAGATACAAGTCTTGAAGATCGAAGTTTGTGATTCAAAATCACATTGACGAATTGTTCGATAGCTCAAGAACGGAAAGCAAATAAGGTTGGTAAATTCTATCTCATAGGAATTCAATTTAATCGTATAGAACGGATCTTAGGGCTCTTGGGTTTTGTGTTATTTAGATGCTAATTCCGCTGCGCATGGACCCATAAAACCCAACACCATATGACACACACACTAGAAGATTTGCATAGTATTGAGCGCCGAGCTATAGGACATATGGTTTGAGATTTAAAACATAGTGAGCACATATCATTATGGAATGCACGAGCTCAGAGTGTGGTGAATGGTTTGTTGGGTGAGGAGGTGATGGATTACGCCCATACATACATGATTTGGTTCAAGAAGATCACACGTACATTAATTGTGAATCCGATCCATGTAGAGTATAAAGGGTACAAATCACATGCCAGTGTCTTCGAGGGTTTAATAAGTGAATATAATTTTAAAAACCTTTTATTATTAGGTTTTATTGATTTTATTAATAAGTTAGTAACATTCTTGCCCTGTTGATGTTAATAGATTCAAAACTTACAACGCATGTATGAAATTAACGAGGGAAGCATCACCCAGAAGTTGGAGGTGGATAACTTTAGGCTTCAAATGAGGCATCTTATTATATCTTCTCTTACGCATATACGACAGTAGCAACAGCTTGATGCTTGAGCACACCCGGCACCAATTGATCGCGTCTAGTCAGTTCCAAACAGACAACCACGGCCTTAACATCGTCGCGTGCAGAGAGTGCCACAGATGTAACCTGGTTAACATTTAGTGGATGAGCAAGAGGAGGACTAAGAGCAGCCGCAATGTGACGGAGACCAGAAGCTCGGGTAGAGATTTAGACAGATGCACCTCTCGAGACTCCATTACAGACGGATATACCTCCCGAGACTGCATTACAAACAGATGCACCTCTCGAGACTCAGACAACGATCGAGGTACAAGGTACAAGGTGAATCGCATCATAGCACACGATCCCACGATACACAGGGTGAGCGTGTGAAATAGCCCGGATCCGAGAGACAGCGCATTCGCGCCCCGGCATCTGGCGTCTTTCGCGTTGGAGCGAATGTGTCTCGCCGTTTTCGTTTTGTAGAGTCGCCACGCCGTTTTTATTAAGCCCAAAACATTGAAAAAGGGCATCAGTTTAAAGATAATTTTAAACTGTTTTTGTGTGATGAGATTTTGAGTTCGGAGGTCAGATGACTCCCCGGGAAGAGAATATTAGAATATTAGAGCTCACCCGAGTAGCCTCGTAAAACGAGTCTTTCGGATACCCCTAATATCCTTTAAATGTTGTGTGTGTGTGTGTGTGCTTTTAAAAATGCATGCTGTATCGGATGTCTACATTGTATGCTATGTATGGAAATGTATTGAAATAGTATAGGAAGGAAGCCTTACCAATGTTGGTTCGTGTCATCTTCATTTGAGGGGAATAGTGTTTGAGGTCGGAGTAGCGTTCCGGTACGGATCGGGATTGCTTCGGGAGATGCGGTTGTCCGCGACGCAGTTTCGGCGTGAGTTGAGGTTGTAGGCTGCGTTCGGGCAGGTTCGGCGTGCGTTGTGGTGGGGTCACTCGGGCGAGGTTCGGCGTGCGTTGTGGTGGCAGGAGTCACTCGGGCAGAGTTTCGCGTGGTTTGGGATCGTCGGTTTGACTCGGAAAGAGCGGGACACCGTGGAAAGACTGTGCGAGGCCTCGGAGTACCACGAGGGCCTCGAGTACCTCGAGAGTGCCTCGGGGCGGCGCGGGAGCGTCTCGGGAGCGCTCGGGGAGGCTTCGGAGTACCACAAGGGAGCTCGGAAGGCCTCGGAAGGATCCGAAAGGGCGGGAGTGCCTCGAGAGGACTTAGAGGGAGCCGAGGAAGGCTAAGGGAGGAAGAGAGAAGAGGGAGGTGTGAAAATGAGGGAGGGGGAGCCCTCTATTTATAGTGTAGGAAAGCTGCAAAGAGGTCCGTACGGACCTCTTAGGTAATCCAAAATTTTAGATTTCCAGGATTTGAGGGAATCTCGTGGACTTGGAGGAATATTTAATGATTATGGTGCAATGAGGTCCGTACGGATCTTTTTTGGCATGCAAAGAGGTCCGTACGGACTTTCCATGCTCTTGTGAATGTGATGGCAAGCTAGCTCTCATCGAGAGCTTTCCAACCATATATGGCACGTCTCAATCGGAGTTCGTATGAAGGAGTTATGACCTCAGGAAGTTTGCCCCCGATTTTGTCGTATGCTTGGATGGAGAGCGATCCAGTTGGGGTACTTACGAAGCCCCTCGGCGACGTCACTTATGAAAGAAGTGGGGTCGTCGATAAGATAAGGGTCCTAACTGGATCGCGTGCAGGGAGAGGAAGTGACCGGGAGGTCGGTGTGAGGACGTGGTGGTGTCTTTGTGCGACCGCATAGCCGCAGCCGTAATTTGAACCCCGTGATAGGATTCCTACGTATCCCTGGCGGGAATCAAGCCTGGTCGTAGTTCGGGTGTGGGGTGAGTGTTTTGTGATGTGGGCGTGGTGGTGCCCCCAGGTGTCGTGTGACCGCGAGGCCGGTGGTAAGACGCGGTGTCTCCGGGTGACCGATGGTCGCGGTGAGGACGTGGTGGTGTCTAGGGTGACCGTATAGGTCGATGGCTGGACCCCCGTGATAGGATTCCTACGTATCCCCGGCGGGAATCAAGCCCGGTCGTAGTTCGGTGTGGGGTGAGTGTTTTGTGAATGTGGGCGTGGTGGTGCCCTCAGTGTTGTGTGTGACCGCCGAGGCCGGTGGGCGAGGACGTGGTGGTGTCCCGGGTGACCGCATAGGGGTCGACGGGCCGGGACCCCGTGATAGGATTCCTACGTATCCTCGGCGGGAATCAAGCCTGGTCGTAGTTCAGAGGTCGTGAATTTGTGAGTGCGGGCGTGGTGGTGCCCTGAAGTGTTGTGTGACCGCCGAGGTCAATGGTAAGGACGTGGTGGTGTCCTAAGATGTGGTGACCGCCGAGGTCAATTGTGAGGACGTGATGGTGTCCTGGGATGGAAATTTTACGATTTTCCTAATCGGGTGGTTTAAGGCCTTCCGGGCCGGAGATAGCTTGTTAGGACTTGAATCATCTTCTGATTGCGGTTGGTGCCACGCTGGAGGACTTTGAATCGTCTTCTGGCGGCGGTTGATGTTATGCGCGAGGACTTTGAATCGTCTTCTAGCCGCGATTGATAATGCGCGAGGACTTTGAATCGTCTTCTAGCCGCGATTTGATGTAATGCGCGAGACTTTGAGATCGTCTTCTAGCCGCAGCTTGATGTAATGCGCGAGGACTTTGAATCGTCTTCTAGCCGCAGCTGATGTAATGCGCGAGGACTTTGAATCGTCTTCTAGCCGCAGCTTGATGTAATGCGCGAGACTTTGAATCGTCTTCTAGCCGCAGTTTGATGTAATGCGCGAGGACTTTGAATCGTCTTCTAGCCGCAGTTGATGTAATGCGCGAGGACTTTGAATCGTCTTCTAGCCGCAGTTGATGTAATGCGCGAGGACTTTGAATCGTCTTCTAGCCGCAGTTGATGTAATGCGCGAGGACTTTGAATCGTCTTCTAGCCGCAGTTGTGGAGGCGTGGCTGCCTTGTGCTTCGAGAGGCGTAGATGCCTTTGTGTTTTTGCATGTTGAGTAGAAGGCTGGACTTACGATGGCTCCGGTGCTTGCTTGCGCTCCCGTTGAAGTGGGCAAGGATGACGGCCGGTGATTGCTTCCCCATTTGGCGTTTTGGAGGCGCTTCGTACCTTGGGACTTGTACTCGGAGGTGTTGGCTCCTATTTGTGCTTGTTTTGCCGTTTGAGTGGGCAAGGATGATGGTGTCCGGGATATGCGCCTTGTACGACTTCCCTTTGACTTGTTGGGAGGAGCTCTCGGCTTACTTTGATGGCCGGTGCTTGCGCCGCCGTTGAAGTGGGCGAGGACCGGTCTTACGTTGATGGCCTGCTTGAATTGCTTGGGGATGCATGACCAGTAGGGCCCTTTTCGTTGGGAAGATGACTTCGAACCTCTTTTTGAGGGCCAGTGGTTGAGTTGTCGCTGAGCGCTGGAGGCGTCTTCAGGCCTCTCGATATTCGTGCCGGGAGGTGTCAGCTCCTTTCTTGAATTGCTGGAGGCGTCTCGTGCCTTGGATCGATTCGGGGAGGTGATGGCCGGTTTGAATTGCCGTTGAAGTGGGCGAGGACCGGTCTTACGTTGACGGCCGGTGGTTGAATTGCCGTTGAAGTGGGCGAGGACCGGTCTTACGCTGACGGCCGGTGGTTGAATTGCCGTTGTTGGGGCGAGGACCGGTCTTACGCCGACGCTGGCCTGGTTGAATTGCCGTTGAGGGCGAGACCGGTCTTACGCCGACGGCCGAGTGGTTGAAGTTCGAGGGGGCTCTGAGGTGACAAGCGGCGGCGGAAGATGTCAAGGGGCTTGACCCGTGACGATCGTTGCACTGTGGTGGAGCTGGTCTTCTGTGGCAAAAGATTGGGCCCCGGTGTGCTTCCTGCCGTTAAGGGCTTCCGAGGGACCCTCCCTTTGGGATGCTTGACTCCCTGGGATAATGGATGTGCTTGACTGAGAGGTAATTCCTGCGTGTGGTCGGTGCCGAGGAGTTTATTTTGTATGGAGAGGAGTACGGGGCCTTCGTGGAGGAGGAAGCCGAGGACGCCGCAGTACCGGCGAGGAGAGAGAGGCCGGCCCGCAGCTCCCCTGCAGGTTCCGATGCCGGGCCGGATTTCACGTATGTCCGTGGGGACGGGTCGAGGAGGAGGGTGTCGTACCTGCCCGGAGCAGCTCCCCGCCGCATACAGAGTGGACCCCGATAGATCGGTGAGTGTGCCGACTCTTTTCCATCTTGGCATCTTTTCTCGTATTTTTCTTTTTTGTTGCTGAGTATAACCGTACCGCCGAGCGTTTCCGTCGCTTGTTGGTGCAGTCCCGGGGAGAGCTTATGATATGCCGACTCGCCGTTATGTGGCGATGAGGTCGTTTGCGAAGAAGATGGCGTCGAAGATTTCTTGCCGGTCTCGCGACGCGTGCCGGCGCACGAGCCTATGCCTTCGAGGCACTCGTAGACGTTCCTCCGCCTAGAGCCGAGCCTGAGCCGCAGCAGGAGGGACCTTGAGGGGCGGCATAGCATGGATGCCGGACGTCTTCGGGAGCCGCAGTGGCCTTCGAGGGAGCAGCTCTTTATCGCTTCATGCCTCCGCATGGCGCACGTGGCGAGTGGTTCCTCGAGCCTTCTTTCTTTGATCCTTTCGCCGGATTTGATCCTTCCGAGTACTTTTCGTGGGAGCCTCCTGGCGGGTGCTCGGTATTCGACGACGAGGATGTGACGGGCGAGTTCGCCGGGATGCCCGACTTCTCTTTGGAGGACCTCGCGAGGATGATGATGCCGAGGAGTCTCGATTAGTATTCATTTGCTTTCCCTCTTTTCATATCCCTCTTTTTTTGTTTAGCAACAGACATTTATGGGTACTGTAATAAAACACTTGTATTTGCATGGCAAACAAGATTTTATTTTAAGATGTAATGTCAATTTTGTGATTCCCTGGAATTGTCCTAGAAATTGTTGCTATTATTATTTTTTATTTTGTGCATGCCACGTGAGCCGAGAGTGTGTTTGTGGGTAGTGTTTGTTTGCTCGGGAATGGCTTTGTCCAGTTGTTTGGGCGCTTGGAGCAAGGTCCCGCCGAGGACAGTGGTTGTTGTACCGTTTGCCGGGGAAATGGGTTCGTTTTGCAAGGAGGTCCGTACGGACATACTTAGCATGCAAAGAGGTCCGTACGGACCAACCTTGCTTTGGGAAGGACATAAATGCTTTCCAAAGTCCGGTTCTTCCTCATTTCCCCATTTGCACCATTTTCGAGCTTTCTTCCCCATTTTCTCTAGGAACCTCCATTTTTGCCATGGATTCTTCGTACGTCCCTAGAATTTTGCCGAGGCTTTCGCAGAGAGGCAAGCACACTTCCTCGAGCGCTGGAAAACGTGGATGCGGCGCCGTATGAGGCATCGAGACGGGCTTTCGAGGTAAGGTTTCGTCTTTGCTCTGGTTTGGTCTTTTAAGGAGTTGGTTCCCGATTGGGATTTGTTGCGGGCCGCCGCGGTTCGGGATGTTAGGAGGCACGTGTATCGTTTCTCCTACAATGAAATGGTGCCCACTTTTGAGGATTTTCGGGCTTTGATTGGAGGACCGGAGGTGGAGGCCATCTCGCTTCCTTTGATTGGTGGTGCCGCGTGAGCGTGAAGCTTGCAGACTTTCTTCGTACTTCGTTGGAAGAAGTGCAGGCATGATCCTTGATTCGGGTCATATCGACATTTCGAGCCGCCGGAGCGGTTCATGGTTGATGATGAGAGTGACGTCTCTTGGGATGTATTTGCCTTGTGCGTGATGGCGACGCTTTTTCCGGCCGCCTCGGCATTTGTGATGGCGCTTTGCTAGATGTGGTAGGGCACCGCAGAGCCGGGAGAGGATATTGTCCCGTTGGTGCCGGGGGAGACTCTTCATGGTATCGACCGTCCGGCGCACCGGGGATCGTTTTATGAGAGGGGGAAGCCCCGCTTTGCTCACCTTGTGGCCGCGAGAGAGACTCCAAGCCATGCCCGAGGCTCCGACGTCGTTTAGCCCGTGGTCATTTGCTCGCCGACCTCTTGTGTTGGATATGGATCACCCGCCCGGGAGAGATGGATGGCACACTTGGTACGCATCGATCCGCCGGTGGGTTCCGCACCGGAGGATTGAGACCAGGAGGATCTTGCAGAAGGGTCCTACGTTGTCGAGTTCCAGTTTGTCTTGGTCCTCCTTCTATATTCCGTCGCTTGTTTCCCTGCTAGCTTGGGATGAAGCAGAGCCTTTGTTGGCCGGGATGACCTTGCTACCGCGGAGGTAGTTCCTCTTTGTATGGCGCCTCCAGTGCCTTCTTGTATTTTCCGAGGGTATGGAAGTATTCCGCTTTCCCTCCCGTGGTACTCCTTAGACGTCGGGGAGCGTTGTATTGACGACTCGCATCCGGCCCGGTATGAGCAACATGTTTGGGCAGTCCCCAAGCTGGTCTTGGAGAGCGCGCGTAGCGATTCTGGGACCCGCTGCCGTAGTAGCTATTGCCTTAGGAGTTCCGAAGCCCGGTCTCGACCCTTCGGATGTGACGGGAGACACTTTGTTTGACTACGAGACTAGAGTTGACCGACCGACAGGGAGAGGTCCTCTTTACGTACTCGCAGGAGGAGATCCGAGCCGAAGCACGGGCGAATGAAGCCCCGAGAGCTACCGGATTATTTGACTCTACGGGAGGACCCCAGATCTCTGACCGAGAGACGCAGAGTTGGTTCACGTGAGCGAAAGAAGACTCGCCGGGGACGAGGGAAGAAAGGAAAGAATGGCGAGGGGACAAGCGCAGATGGCGCGGAATGACCTCCTAGGTATCCATTCATTGCATTGCAAACACATTATTAGTTAAATGTATTAAGCTGTCTTTTAGCATGTTGTGAACTTGAGAGTAGACCGTGCTTGAACTCATCAAGAAATGTTGTAACCGTTAGTGATTTGTGATTTACTTTTAAAGCTTTGTCGAGACGCAAGATCTCTTGTTTGCCTTTGCTTCTGTTGTGCACTTTGTCGGCGTCCATCTTTGGACTTTTCGTTGCATCCGCGGGACCGAAGGGCCTGGGCTCCCGACGGCAATCCCCTTTGCCGAGGCTTCAGTGCTTGGCTGAGAGGTTGAATGCTCCCTTGACAAGTCGTTTTGACGGTCTTTTTCGTAGCTTCCTTGCCTCTTGTTGGCGTCGGGCTCTTGACCTCAATTTCGCAGCTTCTGCTTGAGCTTCTTTTATTTATTGTTTTTTTTTGTGAGCCCTTGCTCGAGCTCTCTTTTTTTTTATTTTTTTTTGTGAGCCCTTGCTCGAGCTCTTTTTTTTTTTTTCGAAGCGCGTGAGGGCGAAGACAAGCCCCTGGCTTGGAAGCGTACATGAGTCGGTCGTTTGATGCCGAGTGACCCTCGGATGTCCTTTGATGTTGCCGCCGTCGTTTGACTTGGTCAAGGTGACCGGCCGGGGGCGTGTTCTTGAAAAGTGCGTAGCTTGATGGAGGTCTTGATTGACATTCAAACTTTTGACTTTTTTGTGTATTTTTAGACCGGACCAATTAAGGTTGCCTACGTTCCCCTGACTAGAGGGCTCAGTTCGCGTAGTTCGACACTACATGGAGTGCCAAGAGATGCACAGCTGTTCTTCTTCGTGCGAAGTATCTCGCGAAGTTTGCTTCCGTTGACCGGATTCATGAAGGGATTGCCGTCTAGGTCTGTTAGCTTCATGGCGCTCCGGAGAAGATCTTTTGAACCACGAAAGGGCCGATCCATGTGGGTTCCCATTTTCCCAGTGGGTTGGTTCGAGTGGGAGGCTTTTCTTTGAGTACAAGGTCACCTTCCCCGATGTCTCGGGATTTGACTTTCTTGTCGAAAGCTCTAGCCATCCCGCTTTGATAGGCTCGGACGTGTTCCATGGCCTTTAGTCGTCGCTCGTCTAGCGTGAGCCAATTCGTCATGTCGGCTTCGAGCCATTCGACTTCGTTGATGTCATTTTCCAAAGAAGACTGGAGCGAGGGAATTTCCAGCTCGATGGGAAGGACTCGCTTCCATCCCGTATGTCGTGGCAAATGGGGTTTCTCCCGTGGTCGTTTCGACCGATGTGCGGTAGCCCCAAAGTGCAAGGTGGCCTTCGGGCCAATCTCGTCCTCGGGTGGTCATTTTCGGATGATCCGTTCGAGGGTTTTGTTTGTCGCTTCCACGGCGCCCGTTTGTTTGTGGCCAGTAGGGAGAAGATTTGTGGCGTGTGATCTTGAATTCAGCCAATAGCCGTCGAATCCCTTCGAAGTGTGAACCATTGTCTGATATGACCTCATTTGGGATGCCGTATCGGCAGATGATGTTTTCCTTGAGGAAATGCGCGACCTTCTTGGAGGTGAGTACCTTGTAGGACTTGGCTTCGACCCATTTGGTGAAGTAGTCGATGGCTACTAAGATGAACTCGTGACCGTTGCCGCTCGGCGGAGCGATTTTCCCGATGACGTCAATTCCCAAGTGGCAAAGGGCCAAGGTGTAGTCATGCAAGAGAGATCGTGGGCGGTAGATGATTGAGGTTGGAGAACCGCTGGCACTTGTCGCAGCCTTTTCGGACAAAGTGGATGCACCGCCTCCATGGAGATCCAAGAGTAGCCCATCCCGAGAATGATTTGCATCAGGGCTCTGGCGTTCATGTGGGGACCGCAAGCCCCATTGTGGACTTCGTTCATGAACTTGCTTGCTTCTTCTTGGCTGACGCAGCGTAGGAGTGGCCCGTGGTAGCGTTTCTTGTATAGCATGTCCCCGAGGATGACGAAGTGAGAGGCAAGGCGTTTTAGGGCCATGATGCTCTTGGTTTTGACTCCCTTCGTGTGGGTCTTCCTTGTTCATGAAGGTGGTTTCCGTTCTTGAGGTATTGGAAGATCCGGTTATACCATGGCTCATTGACGGGCTTAGGTTCCGGTTCGATCTCACAACAAGAGGCGTGAATTTCCTTTCGTCCGACTTTGAAGGGTTTGATTGCTTTTCCTTCGTGGATTTCCACAAGTGGAAGCCAAGGTGGCTAAGGCATCTCGCAAACCTCGTTTCGGTCTCTTGGCAAGTAATGGAAGGTGACCTCTTCGAATTGTGTGATGAGGTCCTCCATGTGCATGGTATTTTTGCAAGCCCGGTCTATGGTTTTCCACTTGTTGGAGACTTGGTTGATGATCAAGGCCGAGTCCCCATAAACTTCGAAGTTTGGACATTCCTCTCGAGTGCGGCTTGTAGTCCAAATAAGAAGGCTTCATATTCGGCGGCATTGTTGGTTACCTCGAAATTGAGCTTTATAAAGCAATTGGGGTGTGCTCGTCCTGGGATCTACCAAGAGCATACCGATGCCGTTTCCTTTTTGTTGGCCGCTCCGTCGAAGAACAAGCTTGCCATCGATTTTCGCCTTCGATTGCGAAGATTCCTTCGTCCGGAAATTGTGGTTCGGGGCCTCGAGCCTCGCTTCTGCTGGGAAATCGGGCCAAATTGCTCACACCTACTGGCCCGTCCCGATTGACTTTTGGTTGACGTACTTGATGTCAAACTCCGCTAGGAAGAAAGACCATTTGGCGAGCCTCATTGACAGAGATGGTTTGTCGAAGAGGTACTTGACTCGGGTCCATTTTGGAAACCAAGTGCACCGTGTGCGATCGCATGTAGTGCCGTAGTTTCCCGACAACCCATACCAGAGCCGCGCAGTTTTCTCGAGGGCCGAGTAATTGAGTTCGCCGCCTTGAAACTTTCGACCGACGAAGTAGATGGCGTTCGACCCGTGACTCCTTCTTTTCTTGACAGAGCATGGCTCCAACCGCGGTGCCTGGCCACGCTTAGGTATAGCAACAAAGTGGCTTTTCCTCGTGGGGAGGACAGAGAATCGGAGGACTCACAAGGTATGCTTTTATTTTTTCAAAGGCATCTTGGCATTCCGAGTTCCATTCGATGTCGGCGTTCTTCTTCATCGCTTGAAGATTGGCTCGCACATAGAGGTCAATTGGTTGACGAAGCGGCCGATATATTGCGTGCGGCCCATGAAGCTTTTCACCTCTCGTCCGAGTTTGCGGTGGTCTCATTTCGATGATAGCTTTGATCTTTTGAGGATCCACCTCGATGCCTCTCTCGGTGACCATGTATCCCAAAACCTTGCCTCGGCTTAACCCCAAATGTGCATTCGTGTGGTTAAGCCTCATTGAGTGTTTTCTGAGGCGATCAAGAATTTTCTCAAGTCTCGCGAGGTGTTGTCCGTTCGATCCCTTTGAGTGAACGATCATGTCATCGACGTACACTTCGATCTCTTTGTGGATCATATCGTGGAAGAGGGCGGTTGCCGCCCGTGGTAGGTAGCCCCAGCGTTCTTTAGTCCGAACGGCATTACTGTAGCAAGCAGGTTCCCTGTGGTTGTGAAAGCCGTTTTTCTTGGTCTTCTTCGGCCATCTTGATCTGATTGTAGCCGGCAAAACCGTCCACGAAGGACTTGACTTCGAAATTGTCAGAGTGTCTACCAACATGTCGATGTTGGGTAGTGGAAAATCGTCCTTGGGACTTGCTTTGTTGAGATCTCTAAGTCCACGCAACAACCGTACTTTTCCATTGGCTTTGGTGACCGTGACGATATTGGAGAGCCATGAGGGGTACTCGATCACCCCGATGAAGCCGACGCTGAGCATTTTTTCGATCTCCTCTTTGACTTGTAAAGACCATTACGGCTTGATTCGGCGTAGCTTTTGCTTGACGGGCTTAGCCTCGGGATTCAAGGGGATCCGGTGCTCTACAATGTTAGGATCTAATCCGGGCATGTCTCGGTAAGACCAAGCGAACACGTCCACGAACTCTTTGAGCAAAGGTGCTAATGCGTCTTGCTCTGTGCCGGTGAAGAAACTTCCGATTTGCGTCTCTTTTCGCTCTTCGCCAGCTCCCAAATTCACTTTGGGCGGCTTGGGCCCGGTTTTTCTCTCGTTTGACAACATGCTTAAAGATGTGCTTAATGTATGGTTCGTTTAATGTGTCTCGCTTCTTTATCAAGTGAATCGTTATTAACCGTTTGTGTGTTAGTTAATTTATCAGCTTGTTAAAGATGCAATGAGAGGATACTCTAAAGATCGAAGCATTCATTAAGAGCATACGGGAATACATTATTGGCAATGAGTTCGTAATCTTCCGGCGTGAGGCCATCGAGATGACTCGAGAGACTCAAATTCAAAGCTAATGGACTCAGGATGAGTTTTGACACTAGACTCTAGGACTCGAGGGGTCGACCAAGTTGTTCGATCATGTCCTTTTGCTGCGTAGGTCCGGAGAATGTGGCCCAGCTTATTGAGTGACAATGAGCTTGATAGGAGATGGGGCTTGAAAGGCTTTATGTCACCGTTCCCGATCATTGCTATCACAGAGTTATCGAAAACAAAATCGATTAGATCCGGCATCTCGATTTCTTCTTTGAAGAGCAGGTGGAGCAGTGGTTCGTCCCAAGCATCGTCTCGCGGAGTCTCTTGCTTTTGTCTTGGGCATTACTAGCTCGAATGAAGGCTCGTCCCGCTTGTTGAAGGCAGGAGTGTTGACAGAGAGTTTTTCGAGTTCTTCCGCCAAAGAGGGAGTTTTCCGAACCAAAATTCATTGTGAATAGTGGTGGTTGTGGATCCCGGCAGGGCGGTGTGTCGAGGAATGCTCTTTCTGGACAGGATTTGGCTTGAGGCCTCCGAATCTTGCCAGTTCTCGCTGGAGCTTGTCCATGGTTGTCGGCCGCCTTTGTTTGGCGCCGACGCCTCTGTTCCCTTTTCTCTCGGATCTTCTTCCAAGTTGTCGGCCTTCCTTGTGAAGTACTTGGTCATGTCGAAGCCGTAAGGACGAAGATCGGAGATTGCGTGCAAGCCTCTTTTGTTATCTCGTGGAGCGTTTCGTGCGGCTCGCTTGTCCTCCGCAATGTGTTCGGGAGTAGGAGAGTATCCCAGCCGTGCGAGTGGTATTCTGTTCTTTGATATTGATGGTCCGTTGAGTGCCCCGATGGCGTTTTCCCAAACCGAGCCCCGGATGTAGTTCATGTGCTTCATCATTTTCATCGGGGAGGGATCTTGTCCCAAATCAAAGGTGTCTATGTGGCACACTTGGGCCTGGGCTTTCGATGGTGAACCCCGTTAGCATCATGCCATCATCTTCGGGTTTGATTTCTAAGACCGGACGCCGTTTGTTTCGGTCCTTTCGTTGACTATGCTATCACCGTAGATGATGGTAAAGATCTCGTTCCTTGGACGAACTTTACGCACCGATGAAGAGTGGATGCCACCCCATTGATACGGGTGTAGCCAAGGGCGTCCCAAAATGGCAGTGAATGTGATCGGGATGTCGATGACTTGGAAATCCGTCGGGACCATTTGTTTTCCAAACCAGGTTCAAGGAGGCTATTCCCAAGACTCGGGCGGGATGCGGAGTCGTATGCCTTGATTGCTCGAGTCGAGGGCTTTAGATCGCTTGCTTTGATCCCTAGCAAATCCATCATTTTGGCCGGAAGGACGTTCATGGATGATCCCCATCTACCAACACCCGAGGGAGACGGCGCTCGTCCCATTGAATCGTTATGTAGAGAGGCTCGTTGTGGTCGGCCCCAAATTTTGGAAGATCGAGCTCTGTGAAGGTGATGATATTCTTGTAATTGACGTTGCCAATCATCCGAACCGCTTCATCGGGTGTCACTGTGATGGGAACCATGGTCCGGGCCAGGCTTTCTTCCAACTTGAGCTTGTGCGGGTAAGATGAAGTGAGTAAGGACCAGAGTGAGATGTTAGCCCGAGTGCGCTTGAGAGCCGTGTCAAGACGGGATCTTCAACCTTCGGGGTCCAAGGTTTCAGCTTCTTTGGCGTAGGGCCCCTTTTCACCCGTGGCTCGTATGGCCGGGCCTTTTGTCTATCCGTGGAGGATTCACTGGAATTTTACCGGAACGTGTCGAACATTCACCTTTGGACTTATGGTTTTGCTTGTCTCTCCCGTTTCGTAGTGGGAGGAGCCCGATTGGCGTAAGGCCGACTGCGCATTTCAATTCGTTCACCTGCCATGGCTTTTACCGAAGCATCAATAGTGGCTTTGAGATCTTCCCAAGACAGGGGTTGGATTATCCGGACCTTCGGGCCTTCGGTGGCGGTGCAAAGCTCGTTCAGTGATCATGGAGCGTACATTGCCGTGGCCCCGTGCGTAACTAGGGCCGGGAGATTTGCCGAGTAGATGACATAGTAGTCAAACTTTCCCGAGGGTTCTCCAAGGGTTCCGACCGTGGGATCACCAGATTCATACCTCTTTTTCGCTTTTGTTGAGAAGATAGCTTCTTCTTTCGTCGAGGACGGCCCTCGTCCATTACATCCCGGAATTCCATTTCCGACAAGCACCGCAATCGCAGACGTCCCACCGCATGTGTTCGTTGTTCGGGCGGTGGTACCGGGACCTCAGGAGGCCGGATGGGCGTGCTTTCCTCTGGAAGGTCTTGTGGTCTTACGTCATAACCGCATGGCTCGTACGAGGGTAGCAGTTGACTTCTCGGGAGACAATGAGAGACGTTAGAGGCCGTAGGAGTAGTCATGGCTTGGGAAGCCCTGTGTAGTTGGGTGGCTAAGGTTCGAAGTGGTGCATGGCACCTTCGATCCAGGCTTGTTGCTCACCTTGACGCTTCTCAATAGCCATGAGGACCCGCCAAACTTCTTCCAGTGTTGGGAAATTTCTTGGGGGTAAGGTCCCGTTCTCATCGTTGTTATCCACCGACTTGGCCTACGGGGGATTTGACTGTGTCCCGTGACAGAGCCGGGAAGGAGGTAGGACCTTGCCGTTGACACCGGGAGACGGGTTCCCGGCACTCTCGACCACTCTCTGTTAGCTGGAGGGGGTGATGGGCAAGGTTTAGACATGGGAATGACCTAACGGGATAAAAGGGGGAAAGCTCACGTGGCATGCGATTTCCGTTTCTTTTATTTTTTTTGATTTTTTTTTTGTTGTTTTAATTTACTTAAAACAGTATTTTCTCAGAATCCTAGGTAGGTTGGAAAAGATTGCTCTTCTTTTTCGCAACTATGCTAGATCCTGGGTCGTGGAGACCATACGTGTGGCTATAAGCCCCTCGTTTTGCAGACCCGTATTTCGACATCCCGGGGTGGACACCCTGTGCGAGGGTCCTATAGTGCAAGTGGTTTCCACCGGCCTAAAAGAAAAATCGAACCTAAGGACCGAGCCTGTCATGTTCGTTTTGACGCGTTAGCCATGCGAATAGTGAACCGAGCCAGCCACTGAGTCAAGATCAGTCCGAGTTCTAAGATGACCTCTCTTTACTTGCTAGGCGCAAGGGATCTCGTGACGTTAGGCGTTGGCTGGGTCATATCGTCATGGCCGACGTATCAAAGGCGTGATGACATGGTGTCACGCGAGCACGGATGTATATCCGGACGGAACATCGCTCTGGGTGTAGCTGAAATCAAGATCAGTCAAGATTTTAGCATGACCTTTCATCGCTTTGCTTGCGCAAGGGATCTTGAGTTCCGAGCCTTGACTCGAAAATGGCCGGCATGGTATATGTATCCAGCCGTATGACACCTGACCGGGTAAAACCAACCGAGTCCGGACAGAGTGTGACTCAAGACTCAAACGTGCGGGGTTCGACGCTTGGCTAGGATGGGATGTTTGGAATGATCCCGTGCGCGTCCAAGAGGCCTAGGAAGACCTAACGGACCGCAACCGAGACCACTCCGGGTTGAGGGTCAGTAGTGCTGTATCCGAGGCAAGAGCTGCGCGTAGTGTGCGGTGTAACCGAGGCGGTGTGGAGTAGAGTGCGGTGTAACCGAGGCAAAGATGCGCGTAGTGTGCGGTCTCTAAAATTCTTTTTTTTTTCGAGTAAAACGAAGTTTTTGAAGAATTTTAAATGGATGCACAGATGTATATTGATGCATTTTTTGTATTTTTATTTTTTTGTAAAATAAAAACGAAGCACGTGCACACACACACAACAGTTAAAGGAAGGGGTAAAATGAAAGTTTGACCCTCATCATCGTTTTAAAAATCTTTTGTTTTGTTTAAAAGTTTTTAAAACAAAATGATCCCCAGCGGAGTCGCCAACTGAAATAGCACGGATCTGAGAGGCAGCGCATTCGCGCCCCGGCATCTGGCGTCTTTCGCGTTGGAGCGAATGTGTCTCGCCGTTTTCGTTTTGTAGAGTCGCCACGCCGTTTTTATTAAGCCCAAAACATTGAAAAAGGACATCAGTTTAAAGATAATTTTAAACTGTTTTTGTGTGATGAGATTTTGAGTTCGGAGGTCGATGACTCCCTAGAAGAGAATATTAGAATATTAGAGCTCACCCGAGTAGCCTCGTAAAACGAGTCTTTCGGATACCCCTAATATCCTTTAAATGTTGTGTGTGTGTGTGTGTGCTTTTAAAAATGCATGCTGTATCGGATGTCTACATTGTATGCTATGTATGGAAATGTATTGAAATAGTATAGGAAGGAAGCCTTACCAATGTTGGTTCGTGTCTGTCTTCCGCTGGGGAATAGTGTTTGAGGTCGGAGTAGCGTTCCGGTACGGATCGGGATTGCTTCGGGAGATGCCGGTTGTCCGCGGACAGAGTTTCGGCGTGAGTTGAGGTTGTAGGCTGCGTTCGGGCAGAGGTTCGGCGTGCGTTGTGGTGGCAGGAGTCACTCGGGCAGAGGTTCGGCGTGCGTTGTGGTGGCAGGAGTCACTCGGGCAGAGTTTCGGCGTGGTTTGGGATCGTCGGTTTGACTCGGAAAGAGCCGGGACACCGTGGAAAGACCAGGCAAGGCCTCGGAGTACCACGAGGGGCCTCAGAGTACCTCGAGAGTGCCTCGGGCGGCCCAGCGGGAGCGTCTCGGGAGCGCTCGGGGAGGCTTCTGAGCACGCGAGGGAGCTCGGAAGGCCTCGGAAGGATCCGAAAGGGGCCGGGAGTGCCTCGAGAGGACTTAGAGGGGAGCCAGAAGGCTAAGGGAGGAAGAGAGAAGAGGGAGGTGTGAAAAATGAGGGAGGGGGAGCCCTCTATTTATAGTGTAGGAAAACTGCAAAGAGGTCCGTACGGACCTCTTAGGTAATCCAAAATTTTAGATTTCCGGGATTTGAGGGAATCTCGTGGACTTTAAGGGGATTTTCGTAATGATTATGTCTGGTGCAATGAGGTCCGTACGGATCTTTTGGCATGCAAAGAGGTCCGTACGGACTTTCCATGCTCTTGTGAATGTGATGGCAAGCTAGCTCTCATCGAGAGCTTTCCAACCATATATGGCACGTCTCAATCGGAGTTCGTATGAAGGAGTTATGACCTCCGGAAGTTTGCCCCTGATTTTGTCGTATGCTTGGATGGAGAGCGATCCAGATTGGGGTACTTACAGCGTGTTACGCAAGTTGAGGAGATATATTTCGACAAAGAAAAAACATATAAGCGTAGGAAAAAATGATCCCTAAATGAAAATTTGAAAAATTTCCTATGTGACCGGGTTGTGATCATTTAATGATATTTTGTTCCATTTACACGACGTTGAAATGTGTTTGATTGGTACATATTAAATGTGTTTGTTTTTCACAGATTTTTAATACAACTTTGTTATAAAATTGGGATGTGAGCTGACTTTATTTGGCTGGTTTAGGTTTACAGTAAATTAGCTAATGGTAGTAGCAAATTTAAATTCGCTGTTGCCATTAACGAGTTTAAGTTAATCTAAAAACAAATTTAATTAATCTAAACTCGTTATTTACAGTAGCGATTTTTAAATTTTAATAAAATTTTGCAAAATTCTCGAAATTGTTTGCGTAAAAAAAAAAGAAAAAGGAAAACTGAACTCGTTACACGAAGTAGCGAGTTTAAGCGATTTTTTTTTTGAAATCGCTACACGAAATAGCGAATTTTGAAAAGTTGGTTATTTTGAAAAATAGTTTTAAATGTGAGTTATTTTGAAATTTATATTTTTAAAATAAAATGATTTGAGAAAAAAAATCCCTTTGGTGGTAGACCCTATGGAAATAAACAAAAAAGGTTATCCTCTTTAAACATCACGTTAGATTTGAGAGACTTTTGATGATTTATTTTATATTTATTCTTGGGTAATAATGATAGAGATATAAAATAAATTTAGAATGCCAAAATGTTGTAACAATAGTTTATTAGTTACGTCCATTATACTTTAATTTCTAGACATCAATGACGCCTTGACTTTCAGGTGTCTAAATGGTTGAGGATATCTGTCTTGATATTGGTTTGTACTTAGAATACAACAACAACAATAAGTATTGTTAAGGCAAAAGTTGGAGTTTAATCCAGCTCAGGTCCTCGGATGTGAGAGTAAGATCTCTTGAGGATTTATAACTAAGAAATAAGACCTGGAATGTCTTTAGTGAGTTGTGTGTTTAGAATTTAGACAATGTGACTTACAAATATAGATTTTGCACTTATTTTGTCCATGGGGGCAAAGGTTGATATTTATAATAAGTGGGAGCTGCTCGTTGACGTCAGCCCTAAGGATATCTTTGTCATTGACCTAGGACACGTGTCCGTGCCTGGTTGACTCTGTCTGTAAAGTGAGATTTGCTGCTGAGGAATGTCGCTGAGTGGACATGAACAGAGGCAACTTGCGCTAGTTGGCGCGGCGCCTTAATGGCATAGTGGGTGCCTGAGTCACCATTTAATGCGATGGGAGTAAGCCGACTTATTGGTGTTAGAGCCAATACGAAATTTTTCTCTACAAGCTTTGACTTTAACCGGGAGTCTGTGAGATAACCGGGAGTCTGATATATGAGACCGCGGTCAACATCTTTTGCGCGGTCAACAATATTGACGCGGGTACGGATCTTGCGGTCATAGCTTCCGCGGTCACCTTACTGACGTTTTAGCTGTTCGCGGTCACCTTACTGACGATTTAGGTATCTCGCGGTCACCTTACTCTAGCCGTCTAAGGGGATGTCACGTGGCAGCCTCTCATAGGCCAAAAAAAAAATTTTTAAATTTTTAAATTTTGTTTTTTTTTTTCGGTTTGTGAAAAGTAATAGTTACTATAACATAATGTAATAATTGTATGCATATAAAGTAATAGTTTGTATACATTAAAGTAATACATATATACAGAAAAGTAATAGTGTTTTTCCCTATGTTTTCTTCGTTTGGCAAAAGTAATACTCCCTCCGTCCCAATCTAAATGTCCAAACTTTTCTTTTTGGGCGTCCCATTGAAAATGTCCCATTTCCAAAAAAGGAAATTTTTTTTCACTATTCAACCCACTCATTCTCTCTCCTACTTTACTTTTACACTCACAACATTCTCTCTCCTAACTATTCCTCCCACTCATTCTCTCTCCTATTTAATTTTTCATACTCACAACATTTAAACTTTTTCTCTTTCCTACCTCACTTTCCTTAATTCCCGCGTCGGACCCATTTTTGGACATTTAGATTGGGACGGAGGTAGTACTTATTATAACTAAAATGTAGCAAACGTGTTATTTATATGTAATAGTATTTGTACATAATTGTAACACATATGTATAGATATCTATATGTTTTCAAACAATAAGTTACAATGAGTTCAAATTTATCATGATACATGTAAAAGTATTACATTATCTATAAAAATATGTTACAATTTCATCTATCAAAGTGTTACATTTACTTGTATAAACTATTACATTCATATACATAAGTTATTACATTTCAAATGTAATACATATAGTTTGTATTACATTTGAAAAAATGGGTGAAAACGAGCTTTTGTTTTTTTAAAACAGGTATTACGTTTACTTATGAACAATGTTACTTTATATGTATACAGTCATTACATTAAGAGATGGTAACTATTACTTTTTCTAAACCACTGAAAAGCCAAAAAAATAATATAAAAACTAAAAAAAAAAGCAAAAAGCAAAAAATAAAATAAAATAAAAAAATTGGGCCTATGAGAGGCTGTCACGTGTCAGGATCGGACCCATAGGTCCTGAAGAGAAAAAAAAATGGCCTATAAGAGGCTGCCACGTGGCGGATCATACCCCATGGGTCATGGGTCGACCCGTCTCAAATGCATGCGTGAGACGGATCCCCTTGTTCTCATGGGAGACCACCTCAATACAATTATAACACTTTTTTTTTTAAATCAAAATTTTTATTTTCTTTTATAACTTTAGAGTTGGTTTTATAAAAAACTAGTTTTTTCTTAAGATAAGGAAAAACGTGTTTTCCAAAAGCTGTTCAAAATAAACGGTGGCAATTTTGTAATTACTGCCAACCATGTTCAAAATAAATGGTGGCATTTTTGTAATTACTGACAACCATGATAAATGCCAGTGTTAATATTACAAATGACCAGCGATTTCATACTGACATTTTATAAACATGAAACTGGCACTTTTTACACGGGCACTTTTTAATACATGAACTGACACTCTTCACACTGGCACTCTGTTACACTAACACGGGCACTTTGTTACACTAATATTTTTGCTGGCTCTCAAAAATACAAGCACTGGCATTCAAAAATACATGAACTGGCATTTGAAAACACATTTACTGGCATTAAAAAATGCATATACTGGCACTCAAAAAACACTGATAATTATTTTTGCTGGCTCTCAAAAAAATATGAACTGGCATTCAAAAACACATGGACTGACATTCAAAATTACAAGAACTGGCATTCAAAAACACATACACTGGCACCAAAAAACGCTGGTAATCATTTTTACTGACTCTCAAAAATACAAACACTGGCACTCCAAAATACATGAACTGTCACTCAAAAAAACAAACACTGACATTAATTTGAACTGGAACTGGCACATCAAAATTTTCCAGCAATACTCTCAAAAATACAAATGATCTGGCACTTAAAAAAACAAACACTGACATTAGTTTGAACTAGAACTACACATCAAAATCCCCCAGCCGATTCAATTCCAAGAACAATGCTAAGAACCAATGGAACAAAGTTGCAAAGGGTTGGGTTTCTTGTCTTCCACAGCGACGGTGATGAAGAAGCGGTCGATTCAATTCCACCACCGCCATTCCGTCCACCCAACGCCTCCGACAGAAAATTCAACCCATTTCCACCCTTTTCCGGCTACTAAACGGGTCCATCCATGGATAATTACCAGAACCAGAAAATCCAATTCGAATCCTTCCCCCAAAATAAACAACATATACAGAAACCAAAATCAACGGCACCATCATCCATAGGAACTGCGTCGACGGCGAACTCGCGGTCAATTTCCACCACGGTTGATTGGGGTGGAATTGGTGACTGATTGGATCGGGGAGAAGGCAATTGGGATAGAGGGAGGTAAGGCGATGGTGAAGATTGAGATTGGGTAAGGTTTTCGGTGAAGAAGAGGGTAGGTTGAGGTTGAAGGATACCGGCGGCAATGGAGGATTTGGTTCCTGCGTATAGAGAGAGAGAGAGGAGAGAGAGAGTGGATACGTATTCTAAAACACGTTTTTTATTAAGGGTAAAAAAAACGCGTTTTTTATAAGTTTTTGACATAACTTTAGTATTACCAAATATTTTTTTTTTTCATTTTTTTTAACTCATCCCACAGCTCTCTCCTCCTTCACCCCTTCCCCGCATTTTATTCGAAACGCCAGACGCGCACTCGACTGAGCTGCCACTTTCACAGAGAGAGAGAGAGAGAGAGAGAATTTTAGTCTCTTTTCTTTTATCCTTTGTTATTTCTTTCGTGCTGTACACAGTACTACCATAGTGTTCTTAGACGAAATCAGTTCTGTTAATTTCAGAGAGACCTAGAAAGAGGAATCGAAAAAAAATAATTGAATTCATATTTTGGGTTCCGATCTGTATTTAAGGCTTAACTTATCAAATTTGACTCGGGATTAGAATTGGGTAATTGGGTGTGGTGTGAATTTGGGTTTAATTGGTTAGATTGTGTGTAAAAATTAGAACAATGTCTTGGAAGATCAAAAGGGTTGAGTCCAATTCCAAGATTTTTTTCTCGCGGAAATTTACTCTTTTCTTGTGTATATGCTGCTTCTGTGCTGGAATGCTCTTCACCAACAGGTTTTCTTTTTTTTTTTTCCTTTTTAATTTGGTATCTTATAGCAGCCTGACATGTTAATTCCAGTAAACTTTAATTGTTTAAGCTTGGAAATTCTAATTGATTTTTTAAGTGAATTTTATTTGAGAATAATTTAGTTTTCCTTCTGAATACAGTTTTGGATTATTTACTAATTTTTAGGTTGTGGGCACACAGGGTTGATGATGAATTGATTTTATATTTCTATTTCCATATAATATTGTGTGTTTGGCAATGTGAAATGGGAAGATTGGATTTTGTTTGAGTTGATGTAATGGTCTTTAATTATAAATATAGCTACTGAATCACCTAGGTTAGTTATAATTCATTCCGCTTTAATCTAGCTGTCCTACTTTCCCTTTCTGTGATGTTCCATTCAAATAGCAAGAGAGTGGAGTCCTACTTTCAGTTGTTAAGCTTGGCATGATTCTCATGATGTTCTACTTTTAAGTACTCCTCAAATAGCAAGAGAGTGGTCTGTATCGTATACTATAAGAGTAATACGGAGTATAATCGTTGAGGCCACTGCTAGATTCAGATTTCTTTCTGATAGAAATGAAATATAATTTTATTCATTGAGCGTTGCTTTTTATTTCCCGAACGTTGTTTCGTTCTTTTGGATGCCAATTTTCTAGTGTTCCTTTAATCAATAGGTTATTGAAGATCATTTGCTGGTAGTCGTCGTGCATGATTTAACAATGTTTGATATTTATCTCTACTTCCGCTACGTCACTTTCCTTCTTGTTTTTGTTTCTTACGACTGCCCTTGCTATATAAGTTGGTTTTAAGAAAATAATAAGCATGAAATCTCATTCCGGGGAAGATAGATATGAAATTTGTGTCAAAAATAGCATATTGTAACGGCAGAAAGTAGAGGGTAGATAGCAATGGGCCTTCAACTTTGGAACTTCCAAGGTGTCAACCGCTGTTTGCAACTCTTGCTCGTGTTCCTTACAAATATAACACTACATGATATGAGTGATCACTCTTTCATAAGCGGTTTCAGAAACCTTAGAATGAAAATATCACCACTCGTATCTAAATAGTTTTTTCATTCATTAGAAAGTTAAATTTCTGTTAGTTACTACTCCCTCTGTCCCAGAATAAATGTCGCATTTTTTATATTTTAGTACGAAAGAACTTTGAGCAATATTTTTAGGTTATTTTAACTATCCTAATGAAAATCTAAAAATTGTTATTGATAGTATTACAATGGTGTATCAATAACAAGTTTTATATTTTTATTAGGATAATTAAATTAACCTAAAATTATAACTCAAAAGTTCCTTCGTACTAACAAACAAAAAAGTCTGACATTTGATGCAGGAACAGAGGGAGTAAGATGTAACATTGCAGTCTACAGCCTACGGACTACCAAAAACTAAAAGAACTTCCTTTTCCATGTCCAAATAGCAATATAGAAAGGGTAGAAACTGTAGTATTTTACATTTTCAATGTTATGGTCATCTTCAAGTTTGTATGGTAATTTATTTTATTCCTGTAAATAGACTAATCTTATTGTGTATGCATCCCATATCGATTGGGATACTACGGTGGCAGAATGTGGACAGTGCCTGAACCTAATGGCATGTCAAGGTCAGCAAGGAGTGAAGAAAAAACGATGGAGTTAGTGGCGGAGGATTGCGATCTAACACTAGTGAGCACATCGAATCAGTGTTACTTTGCTCTATAGTCCTCTTACACTTTTTTTCGCTCCAATAGATCTAAGAGTTTTTTTTTTTTTTGCCAGAAGGATGTGAAGAAGCATTCCAAGAATGTATTAGGCGAAGTTTCAAAAGCAAATTATGGTGTACAGTAAGTTTACTTTTTTTGTTCTATTGCTATGAGGTTATACTCCGTATGACTTAAATGTATCAGGAATCTTTTACTTATTTCTAATAAAAAATTCTGGATGTATATGCAGATCACTAGATAAAACTATATCAAACTTAGAAATGGAATTAGCTGCAGCCAGGACAATGCAAGATTCTATACTCAGTGGCTCCCCTCTATCAGAAGAATTGATGATCTCAGAATCACCTAAGAAAAGAAAATATTTAATGGTTGTAGGCATTAACACAGCCTTTAACAGCCGAAAGAGAAGGGATTCTGTCCGTGCCACTTGGATGCCACAGGGTATTGAATTTGTATACCCGTTAGTTTTAGCTGATTCTCTTTCTCGTTGCTCAAGACTGATTGTTGGATGTTTTTATTTTGTGAAATGCAGGTGACAAAAGAAAGAAGCTGGAGGCAGAAAAGGGTATAGTTATGCGGTTTGTAATTGGTCACAGGTAGGCTATTGTTATGTTAATGATTTGTCTCAACTTACTTATACTAGATCTTCTCTTCAAGGAACCTACTAATCCTAACTTTAGAATTTTTTTGAAAAAGAGGTTCAAACGAATGCAATTTAGGGCTGGCGATATAGGCACTTTCACAGCATTGGGTGAGCAACTCGTGAAGGAAATCGCTCGATTAAAAAAAACCCGATTGACTGCGGAGTTTGATTCGTTCCTTCGCAAAATGGTCGAGAATGATCTTGAGAATAGACTTTTGATAGAACAGTCACAAAATAATATTTAGTACTCACTAAGTCCCAAAATGAATGTCCAAAAAATTAAAAAAAAATTCTCTTGATCAAGAGAAAAGGTGAAAATTTTTGGACATTCATTTTGGGACGGATGCAGTAAAAAGTAAAACGTGACGAGGGCTTAAGAAAGGAGTATCTCATTATTATAAAGTAAGTAGCTATTTTGGGCTGGTTTGCATGTATGCATGTCAACCGACATTGCTCTAGAGCTGGTGGCTCGCATGAGCAAACTTCTTGGAGCATTATGCATGATGTTCTTTTGTCTAGTTCTTTTTAGGTATTCTTGGTTAGTAAGGCAAATCATTGTGCTTTATAAACCATTGAGTTTTGGTCGGTGGGACACTTTTTGTATCCAATGCTGTAACAAAGTCTGGTCCTGTGTCTGTAAATATTCTGTTTTCTTTTGGGGGCCAAGGAGGTATATGGATAATATCAAGAATATATGTGTAAATATTTTGTTACCTAAATATAGAGATCATGTCTTATCATTAGTGATTCAAATCTTGAATAGCATAGGAAGATAATCTTTGTATCTCAATAGGAGATTACCTATTGTACTATAAATATGCTAAATTGAGTCATTCATATCAATTCTCTCAATCTCCCATGTATGAATTGAATTCGTCTAACCATCCTTTATTCTATTATGGTATCAGAGCCATAATGGTCCTTCTCTGCCAAACCTTCGCGGCAAAACCCTAAGCCGGCCCACCCTAACACCACTACTTGCTTCCGCCTCTCCTCCTTCCACACCACCCTCGGCACAATCCAATGACCGAAACCCCTTCTCCTCCAACGACACCACCAACCCTCTATTCTCCGCCAAAACCTTTGCGGCAAAAACCTTAACCGCTGCCCCACCCTAACACCACCACTCACTTTCGCCACTCACTACACAAACTTCGCCTCTCCTCCATCTCCACCCTCCATGTATCACCAATGAAACCCATGGCCAACCTTCCTTGCCGTGTACAAAACCTACAATGGCCGCCATCGCCCTTTCTCAAATAGGTGGATCTCACCAACCCTATTCTTTCCTCCTTCTCCACCATCTATATTTTTCTTTTTACTTAAAAAAAACACCATATTCCTAGCAAAACCCTAATTACCGCCCCACCCTAAACACTATAAGTCTTCCAACACCTCCAACCCCCTTCTACACCAAACACCACCCTCGTCACAACCCAGTAGCCGAAACCCCTTCTCAACTAACGTCCCACCTTCTCTCTCTCTCCTTGTGTGTGTTATTTTAATTCAGAAAATTTTGGGGGAACTCTGTTTCCCCCAAACATATAAAAAGTCTTGTTTTTAAAAAATCCAAGGCAAAAACTCAGTGTTTTAAGACATAAACTCGATGTTTTAGTTGCTAACCTTAACTCGGTGTTTTAACGCCTAAACTCGATGTTTTAACTTCTAGGTATTTTAACGCCTAAACTCAGTGTTTTAAGCTCGAAACTCAATGTTTTACGCTCGAAACTCAAAATTAGAAAGTGGACTTTTTAAAACTTATGGAGAAACAAGTTTCCCTCAAAATGGACTCATTTTAATTTCTCCAAAACTCTTTCTCTAAATTCATTAAATGGGTTCGTAGTTAAGCTTAAACTATGAACAAAAGCAAAATTTAAGAATATGAAAGGATGAGCAGTTAATGAAAAATTACATTTTTGCATAAAAAATCTGATTGTGATTTGAGATTAATTATTGCTCCTTTTTGTGAGCAGTGCTACATCCGGTGGTATTCTGGATAGAGCTATTGAAGCAGAAGAGAGGAAGCACGGAGACTTCATGAGGCTGGTACTAATTTTTCTTTCTTTCTTTCTTTCTTTCTTTCTTGTTTCTTTGTCCACTCTATTACTGTAGCTTTTATCTACTGTTAAGACACTGTAACGTCTGTAATACAATAATTAGCTTGCTAATACTGCAACGGCCATATGCACATCGTACTTATATCTCATGCATTCTATGTGCGCAGGAACATGTTGAGGGGTACCTTGAACTGTCGGCCAAGACGAAAACATATTTCACCACTGCCGTTGCCCTGTGGGATGCAGATTTCTATGTTAAGGTTGATGATGATGTACATGTGAATATAGGTAAACTTGGATGTACATCAATCTAGACAGCTCAAAACCACACATCCGCAAAGATCCAGTTTTTCTTTTTATTTTTTCTCCGTTCAATATTCTTTTTAAGATATAATTATCCCATGCTAGTGTTAGCTTGTTAATGTACTTGTATTCAACTGCAGCAACACTTGGAACAACCTTAGCTAGGCATAGAGCAAAATCGCGTGTATACATTGGATGCATGAAATCAGGCCCTGTCATTGCTTCTAAGTAAGCCCAAGTTTCTGGAACTTTTATGTCTCGGGAATCGAGTTGACCCATTAACGTTGATTCTAACTCTGTTTTTTTCCCCATTGATTAGGATACCTTCTTTTTCTTATCAAAAGTAATAATAATCTAAAACTGCTGCTTTTTTGACTAACAGAGGAATGAGATATCGTGAACCTGAACACTGGAAATTTGGGGAGGATGGGAACAAATATTTCCGTCACGCTACTGGTCAACTATATGCTATTTCAAAAGATTTGGCTACTTACATATCTATAAACCAGTAAGTACTTATTTCCTTGCACAAGGTGAACTAGTTGGTTCCTATCTCATCTTACGGGTTTTATGATTATCATTCTAGGCATATATTACACAAGTATGTGAACGAGGATGTTTCTTTGGGATCTTGGTTTATTGGACTGGATGTTGAGCACGTAGATGATCGGAGGTTATGCTGCGGAACCCCACCTGGTAATTATACATATACATTTACCAGTGTGTGTGTGTGTATGGACGAAATTTGATACTACCTCTGTCACAAAATGAATGCCCAAAAAATTTTCAAATTTGCTCTTGATCAAGAGTAAATTAGAAATTTTTTTGGACATTCATTTTGGGACAGACGGAGTAGTTAAGATTGTGTGTATGATAATGCAGATTGCGAGTGGAAGGCTCAGGCAGGCAACATTTGTGTTGCATCCTTCGATTGGAGTTGTAGTGGGATTTGCAGGTCTGTTGATAGGATTAAAGAAGTTCACAGTCGGTGCGGGGAAGGCGAGGGTGCTATTTGGAGTGCTGTTTTCTGACAAGATTGACAATACACGTATGTGTACTATGTAACATCAACCTGTAAAGTACTTAGTAAGAAGAAGAGAGGGAGGGGGAGGAGGTTGGTTATGGGGATTCTTGTCCATTTTAGCTGATGAGAATTACCTTTGGTAGCAACCTAATAGAGGGGAAGAGGAGGAACCCATTTGTTGTTTGAATGGTTTGAGGGCCATAAAGTTTGTCCACCAAAGAAACCCTCTCTAAAACTCATAAATGGCAGCAACCATTTGTTGCATCCATGAAATGTAAATCTCATTCCAAATTTTTTTATTGGTGTTTTTGTGGTTGGAATGGTTGTTTGGATTTGCTGATGATAAAGACCCAATATTTATTTAAGGCATGTGGCAGTAACATCAGACTGCAGTCTAGTTATTGGCCAGCGGGTCTGTTCAAAGGACCAAGACGTCTTTTGCCTCCTACCCCGCCATATCTAGTTATTGGCTAGCGGGTCGGTTCAAAGGACTAAGGCGTCTTTTGCCTCCTACCCCGCCATATCGGTTGTCTATTTAAAGAAAAATTGAAGAAATGAAACAAAACTTAGGCCTAGAAGAGTGGAAGTGTTGTGTGGTAGGTGAAAGAGAAAGATAAGCTGCCATTTGGATTTCCATCATCAATCAAAAGTAATTTCCCTTTCAATCACACCAACTTAAGCCATCATTTCTACAATGCACTCCTTGTCTCTCTTCCCATCTATTTATATGTCCATTATTTCACTTCTTCCTCTTCAATCAATCAAGCCAAAAAGAAAATGGGAATTCTTGGAGAAAATGTGCCCACAATTAAAGCCATTGATTGTTGTTTAAGGTTGCTTGTGATTCCTCTAAGTATTACCTCTATATGGCTAACTATTAGCAACAAGGAGGATAATATCATCTATGGCACACTTGATTTCACCAATCTCAAGGGTCTCAAGTAAGCAAACCCCCCTCTCCTCACCTCTCTTTTTCTCGGTTATATGAATATGGAATCATTGCTCCCATAAAATTGTTGTTCTGCTGTTCCAACGGTTGAGATTTGACCACATCTACCGGCGATAAGCCAAAATCGATGTAAATGAACTTTTGGTGGGACCCACATCTCGTCATTTCATCTCGACCTTCCATCTCTCAGAACATGAGATATTGCCCACTATTTGTAGCAGCGTAACAATAGATTTCTCGGAGCAGTTGTTCCAAGGCTCTGTTTTTTTATTGGGTATTTCTAAATTTTCCACAGATACATTGCATGGGTTAGTGCCATCTCCGGGGGCTATGCTCTTGTCGCAGCTATCTCCTCATGGGTCAATTTCTTGATGAATAAACCATGGTTTTTCTTTGTTTCTGATCAGGTTAAATTCCACCTCTTTACTGCTCTTTTTTTTTTTTTTTTTTTTATGATGTCTCTAATTTAATGATCAATTAATTGTATTAAAAAAAAACTAAAAAATGAAAAAAAATAAAAAAAATTTAATTGTATTGGTTTTTTGGGCATGTAGGTTGTGGCTTATATAATGGTAACATCAGGGGCAGCATTGTCAGAGATAATTTATCTGGCCTACAATGGTGCTAAAAGTGTAACATGGAGTGAAGCTTGTACTAGCTATGGAAAGTTTTGCAGCAGGCTCAACATCATATTGGTTCTCAATGCCATTGCACTTTTTTGTTTCTTGTTTCTGGCTGTCATTTCAGCTTATAGGGCCTTCAGCACTTATGATCCTCCTTTTGTCACTTCTAAAGAGGTTCAAGAAGAAGAAATGACTTGATTTCTTCCATATACAATATATTTTCTAGTACCTTTTTATGTGTATATATGGGCTGTTTTTTTTCTACTGAATTTGACGCAGACGCGACGCAGAACGCGACGCAAACGCAGAACTGTTTGATTGTATGGTTTCATAAGTGAAGTGAGGTCAAATTTAGTAGGAAAATATCCGATATAACCCTACACAATATGAACCGTTGAGATCAGGGGCAAACTTGCTCACTATCGTAGTAGTTGGAATGATTAATATTCCATCTGTTTCAAAATAATCTTCTCACTTTTTTGCCGTTACTATAAATGAAGTTTGAGTAATAATTTTAGATTAATTTAATTATGCAAATGTAAATCTAGAATTTGCTACTGATACACCATCAATAATATTATAATCTATCAATATATAATAACAAGCTTTTGGTAAATGTTTGGGCTTTGAGGGGCATTTTAGTAATTTCATGCGATGGCAAATTGGCAAATAACAAGTCCAAAACGCGACGTGGCAATCAGTTATTGGTTGGTTTTTTTTTTTTAAACCAATTTGGACAAGTGTCGAATGGCGGAGGAGGGGTAATTTGGACTTTTCCTTGGCGCGTGTGACCCACGCGCCGACAGACGCACGTTAGATCAGATTTTTCCTTTTTTTTTTTTTTTTATACTTTCACACGTGTCACGCACCTATTGGCCGAAAGGATTTTCAAAAAAAAAAATTATCCCATTTCTTTGAGCTCAATTATTATATATTAAATTAATTTTTAAAAATTTTTTTTTTTCACCAAAATTCATAATTTTTTTTTCTCTTTAAATAGATACTTCTTCCATTTGATTTGGACAAAAAAAAATTATCTTTTTTAAATATAAATTTGTTAATTACTCCCTCCGTCCCATCCAAGTGTGCACTAAGATTTTGGGCACAATAACTAAGAAATACTATTAAGATAATGAAAATGTGTGGTAGAAAATGAAGAGAGAGAATGAATAGAGTTAATAGTAGGTTGGTTGAATAAATTGTATGGTGAAAAATGAAGAGAGAGAATGAGTGGGTGGGGTAGGGTAGGGAGAATATAAAATATTAAAACCTTTGCCATTTATGGTAGTTCACACTCGGCTGGGATGGACCAAAAGGAAAATAAGTGTACATTAGGCTGGGACGGAGGGAGTATCTTTTATTAATTTTCAATTTCTTTTTCGTGAAAATTAATTAAGTTTGAAGTAATTTCTATAATTATAAATGATAATAAAAAATTCCTCTTTTTTAAAATAATTTTATTTTTACACCATAATTCATAATTATTTTTCTCTTTAAATAGAGACTTTTTCATTTGATTTGGACAAATAAAAAAAAATACTCTTTTTTAAATATAAATTTATTTTTATTAAGTGTGAAGTATATATTTATTTTTCGTAATAATAATAATAATAATAATAATAATAATAATAATAATAATAATAATAATAATAATAATAATAATAATAATAATAATAATAATAATAATAATAATAATAATAATATTCTATCTATATCTATATAATAACAAGATCTTGGTAATTAAAGGGGGAATGAGGGGTATTTTCGTCTTTTCACACCGTCGCATATTTGCAATTAAAAAGGCAAAAAGACGACGTGGCAATCGCTGATTTAGTGAAATTTTTATAATTTTTTTTTAAATCAATTTGGCCACGTGTCGCTTACCTGGAGAGGGGCTTTTTCGTCTTTTCATTGGCGCGTGGATGACACGCGTCGACAAGGTCACGTCTGATGCTGATTTTCTTTTTTTTTTTTTTTTTTTTTACATTGTGACATGTGGCACCGTTTGATTGGCTGGAAGGATTTCAAAAAAAAACAAATTATCCCATTCCTTTGACCTCAATTTTTATATATTAAATTAATTTTTTTTTAATTTTTTTTTCACCATAATTCATAAATTTTTTTTCTCTTTAAATAGATACTTCTTTCATTTGATTTGGACAAAAAAAAAAAAACCTCTTTTTTAAATATAAATTTGTTAATTATCCTTTACTAATTTTTTCATTTCTTTTTAGTGAAATTTAATGAAGTGTGAAGTAATTTTTTTATTATAAATGATAGTAAAAAAATCCTCTTTTTTAATTTTTTTTTTAAAATTTTTTTTTCACCAAAAAGCAAAATATTTTTTTCTCTTTAAATAGCGACTTCTTTCATTTGATTTGGACAAAGAAAAAAAACCTCTTTTTTAAATTATGGCGTAGTGTGATGTATGTGGGTTTGAGTTTCTATTTAATATAAGTGGCAGGCTGTGATTGTTCTACAAATGACGCGTTCCGTTCACGCGTCGACATTGGCGCGTGTACGCAGTAGGATTTTTTTTTTCATTTCTGACATGTGTCAACCGTTCATTTAAGGGCAATTCCGACATTTACCTCTGTGTCATATTTAATTTTTTTTAAACAAATCGTTGTTTATTTTTAAAGTATATCGGGTTATTTAATATAATATATATATATATATATGGGAGTGTGATGAATGTGGGTTTGGGTTTCAATTTAATAAGTGTGATGGGGTAATATGGTTATTGGGTTTATTTTATTTTGATATATCAAACAATTTATTTAATTATTTAAAAAAAAATATTTGAAGCATAGTTCAATATCTATAATTTTCTGTAATAAATATTTTAAATTGTACGATACTATATTTTCCATTTTACTATATTTGTATTACTGTTTTAATCTTACGCTGTGAATATTTATAAAATTCAAGGTAAATATTTACCCAATGTTGATCTTCTATTTTAATAGTAACGTCCCGTGCATCGCAGGGAGTAAGTGAGATGGGGTAATATGATTATTGTGTTTATTTTAGTTCGATATCTCAAACAATTTATTTAATTTTTTTTAAAAAAAAATATTTGAAACATAGTAAATAAAGTATTAATAAATTTGAAAAAGAATGATATTAAATTTTATTAGATAACTATACTATTCTTTTGGTATGAACAAATCTTTTTTTTTTTATTTAAAAAATTCTCTTTATAAAAATGAAATAAAATGTCACCTTTTTTTAACTAGATTTATAATCTTCACCTTTTATTGTTTATTTTTAAAGTGTATAGGTTATTTAATATATAAATATATATATATATATATATATATATATATATATATATATATATATATATATATATATGAGTGTGATGAATGTGGGTTTGGGTTTCAATTTAATAAGTGGGATGGGGTAAAATGGTTCATGGGTTTATTTTAGTTTCATATATCAAACAATTTATTTAATTATTTAAAAAAAATATTTGAATCATAGTTCGATATCTATAATTTTCTGTAATAAATATTTTAAATTGTACGATAATATATTTTCCATTTTACTATATTTGTATTACTGTTTTAATCTTACGCTGTGAATATTTATAAAATTCAAGTTAGATATTTACCCAATGTTGATCTTCTATTTTAAAAGTAACGCCCCGTGCATCGCGCGGGAGTAAGTGAGATGGGGTAATATAGTTATTGTGTTTATTTTAGTTTGATATATCAAATTATCCTTTCCTAATTTTTCAATTTATTTTTAGTGAAAATTAATTAAGTGTGAAGTAATTTTTTTAATTATAAATGATACTAAAAAAATTCATCTTTTTAAAATTAATATTTTTATATGTTTTTACACCAAAATTCATAATTTTTAACTAAAAATAAATTTTTATTAGATAATTGTACTATTCTTTTGGTATGAACAAATCTTTTGTTTTTATTTAAAAAATTCTGTTTATCAAAAAGAAATAAAATATCATCTTTTTTTAACTAGATTTTCAATCTTCACATTTTTTTTACTAATTTCAATAACTTATTTCGTATGTGATTTGTGTGTTTTATTTACTTTTTTTTAAATGATAAAATACTACAGAATTGTATATGGAGAAATGAATATTCCTAATGATTTTTGTTTTATTCCTTTTTTATTGTTTTCTAATTTTTATGTATTGACAATGTAGTCTTTAAGAAATTATTTCATAATATATAAACGAATTAATTTTTTGATTTATTTTCTTTCAATTTTTATCTTTTGAATATACAATACAGTAATGTCCCGTGCATCGCACGGGAGTCAATCTAGTATTATGAATAACAAGTTTTAGATTTTTATTATAATAATTAAATCGATATAAGATTATTACTCAAAATTCATTCATTCGTATTCGTAGTAACAATGAAAAAAGTGAGAATATTTTTTTTTTTGGGAGGGGGTTGTTATATGTTGAGTTTCAACTTTTGCTTTACATGTGGTGATGATTTGTAATTTCTGCCCGTGAACCATTACAACCATTTCTTTGGTTTCCTTTATTTATTATATGTTGGTTACTTGGTTAATTCTACTTTTGCGTTCACATGATGATGTTTGTCAGTAGCGTAACCAATTAGCGTCAAAATGGAATGGAGGGATTCATAAATTACATTACCCAAAAGCTTTAAAAAAATAATTGTTTGTTACATGACTATCTACATCGATTCTTTTTTGCCAAGAGGGTGGACTGAACTGGTTAGTGAGGCTACATTTAGTAGTTTTTTTTTTATTTTTTTTACATGTTAACATGGATTAATAGCCACCCCTTTGGATGTGCCTGTGTCTGCCCCTGCCCATATTGGAATCACATAATATTGCAATAGCACATATCCGCAATACAACAAACAAAAATAATAATTTTACTTTAAAAACTTGCTTTATTAAGATTTGCATATTCACCAAATATAAATTATTAAATATAAATTATTGATGATGCCAAAAACGTTCAGATCAGCCCAAATTCGACGGAAGTTTGTACTCCGACGATAGAATAGCCCGAAAAAGATAAACAAATACGTAAACTAAGTCGGGGCTCCACCGGCGAAGGCCCTCCGGCGTGAGAGTAAGTATTTGCTTGTGTGAGAGAGAAATCAATTGACAAGAGTTTAGAGCCAAAAGATAACATATCAAAATATGTGAATTATGACTTGTATATATAGGTATAGCATTGTATAATCCATGTTGAATTGGATTGCTAAGAGATAAGATATCAATCCTATGAGAATTATACTTGATGAGTCCTTGTTGGACCTAAATTTGTATGTGAGGTGATTACAATTCTAGAAGGATTATAACTGCTCAGTGTCCCAATTTGAGTAGAATGGTATAAGCTGCAATTCTGCGTGTGTGCTAGGGAGGAGACTCCCCGTCATCGTGACCATGTCGGCTCATCGTTATCAGAGTAAAAAAGTCATGTATGGAGCAAAAAACTCTGATACATGACTATCAGATATAAAAACACACTGATACGTAAAATTTGTGGAGTTTTTAGGAATAAAATTTCAAATGATGGACCCGGAAGAAATAAATAAAATACAAAGCCCTTTTTTTTATTTTTTTTGATTTGTTTCAGAACTTTTAGATAATTAATCCTCAGATTAATTGACATTCAAAATATGATGTAGGTAATTCATAGAAAAAATAAAAAATACACCCAAACGAAATCCCTTCAATACGACACCGTTGAGAGAGGCAGTTTCACGTTGACCTAAAACCTTCTCTTCTCAATGAGGGGAGTATAAACGGGCAAATTGCAATTTGGTTACCCAACGTTTACCAACTGTTGCAATTTGATTCCCAACATTGAATTTTTAGCATTTTCATTCCCCACATTGATATTTTGTATCAATTCAATGAAAATTTCGTTAAAAACTAACTCTCGTTAAAATATTTGTCACGTGCGTCACAAATGTTTTTAAAAGGGTAAAATAATAATAATGATATTAAAAATAATAATAATAATAAATAACAATAATAATAAAACAATAAAATAATAATAAAATAATAATAATAATAATAATATAATAATAATAAAAAATAATAAATAATAAAAAAATAAATAAATAATAATAAAATAAAGAAAATAAAGAAATAATAAATAATAATAATAAATAATAATAAATAATAATAATAATAATAAAATAATAATAATAATAATAATAATAATAATAAAATAATAATAATAATAAGATAATAAAAATAATAATAAAAATAATAATAAAAAATAATAATAAAAAATAAAAATAATAAAAATAATAATAATAAAATAATAATAATAATAATAAATACTACCTCCGTCGACCCACTTCAAGTGAGTCACTTTCCTTTTTGGTTCGTCCCACTTCAAGTGAGTCATTCCATAAATGGAAATATGTGAACAGTGTTTAAGACATTTATACCCTTATAATGTTCATATATTTACAAAGATATTACTAGTGGCACATTATAAGTAAATCTACATTTGAGGGTAAAAGTTACATGTTTTAACTTTTACATTCTCTCTTAAGAAGAAGCGTGCATTTATATCATGGCTCACTTGAAGTGGGACGGAGGGAGTAATAATAAATAAAATAATTATAATAATAATAATTATTATTAATAATAATATAAAAATAATAAAATAATTATTATTATTGTAATTATTTTATTATTATTATTATTAATAATAATTTTTTATTATTATTTTTTATTTTTAATTTAATTTAATTTTTTATTTTTTATTATTATTATTATTTTTTATTTTTAATTTAATTTATTATTATTATTATTATTATTATTATTATTATTTTTATTATTTTTTTATTATTTAGTATTATTTTATTATTATTATTATTATTATTTTATTTTATTATTTTATTATTTTATTATTTTATTATTTTATTATTATTATATTTATTTATTTATTTATTTATTTATTTATTATTATTATTATTTTATTATTACAATTTTATTATTTTATTATTATTATTATTTTATTATTATTATTATTATTATTATTATTATTATTATTATTATTTATTATTATTATTATTATTATTATTATTATTATTATTTTACCCTTTTAAAAACATTTGTGTTGCACGTGGCAAATATTTTTAACGAGAGTTAGTTTTTAACGAAATTTACATTGGATTGAGACAAAATGTCAATGTGAAAAATGAAAATGCTAAAAATTCAATGTTGGGAATCAAATTGCAACAGTCGGTAAACTTTGGGTAACCAAATTGCAATTTGCCCAGTATAAACAGAGTCGTACTTGATCATTGCGGGAACTGTTCTCACTCGAGAGCTTTCTTCCACGAGATCCCACTCCTTCGATCACTCGGTAAATCGTGAATAATATCTCCATACTTAAGCAATTTAATCAATCTGTTTTGTATTATTTGCTTGTGAAAAACCCTAATTTTTGTTATCTACAAGCTGATCTTTACCTCGCAGTTGTTGAATTGTAATCGCATCCTTTGATCGCCATGGCCAAAAGCTCCTTCAAGTTGGAACATCCCCTTGGTTTGCTCTCTCTCTCTCTCTCTCTCTCTCTCTCTCTCTCTCTCTCTCTCTCTTTATCCTCGTCTAAGAGCCTGATCGTTTTCTTTTGGGTCAATTATGTGGATGTTTTTCCTGATTGTTGGTTAATTCTTGTTAGATGTATGAATTTTTTGGGGTATTTATTTATTTGTTTGCGATCGTGTTTTATCACTGCCTAATTTGCTTAATTTCATGTTTTGGTACAAGATTTAGTGATTATATCTTTCAGATTTTTTAGGGTTTATGTGCAGTATTTGGGAAGGTGTATCTGTGGGTGGATATTGATGCTTGTACTAATATTTTGTTTTCGATCATGTGTTATTTCATGTTATTTTAAGGTGTACTTACTAAATGATGTTACTGTGACCAGTAACAAAATTTGTGCTTCTTTGCTTAGGGAATTTTGAATTGACAAAGAAGAAACTAAGAGCTTGATCCGGTTGTTTCGATAATATTTCGATAATATCTCGTTGTATGAACCGATCTCTTTGTCCCTAAATGGGTGTGTTCTTACTTTTCAAGGCAATTTTATGAAGACAATTTTAGCAACACGTTCTCAAGTACCCTTTGTATCCACCTTATACCATTGCAAGTGCACATTGAGATGGTATCCTTGTTAAAGGTTAAATTAGTACTCCCTCCATCCCAAAATGAATGTCCAAAAAAATTCAAATTTGCTCTTGATTAAGCGTAAATTTGAAATTTTTTGGACATGTATTTTGGGACGGAGGTAGTATCTTCTTTGGAAATGGACACTCATTTAAGGGACAAAATCAGTAAACTGGTGGAAAGATGATACTCAATTAGGGACAGGGCTGGTAATTCTCAAGTCTTAGGGTCAAGATTTGTACTTTCATTTTATAAGCAGCTAGTGGATTATTGTGATTGAACTCTGCATGTCCATGAAAATTGAGATTTGAAACCAATGGAATTATATCTACTTTCTTGCTATTCCAATTTCTCATTTAGTCTTCTTTTCTAATGTTTATTTTATATTGTGCTATTAAAATCTGCAGAGAGGCGGCAGGCTGAAGCTGCTCGTATCAGGGAGAAGTATCCTGACAGAATCCCGGTATGTGGAATTTATATCTTGCTCATCCTGAATATACCTACATTGTTGGTCTAGCATCATTTTAATTTGTTTTCAATTATGTTTATATTCTGCTCCACAGGTAATCGTGGAGAAAGCTGATAGAACTGACATACCTGATATTGACAAGAAAAAGTGGGTTATTTCTTAATCATGCAATGATTTTTTATGATCTACTCCTCTCCCTCTGCCTAGGAGTCCTATTTCTTCGTTTAAAAGTTAACCCGTGTAATTAAAGAGATGCATATAATATGTAAGTGTTGTGAATATGGATAGTGGGGTAGGGATTATTAGTGGGGTAGAAAATAGTAAGCGACAAGTGGGTCTCATTGATTATAAAGAGTAATAAAAACTTTCCATTTATGGATTTTGCAATTTTAAGTAAGACACCTAAAATGACAAATTTCAAATGAGAATGAGGGAGTATGCAATTTTAACAGAGTTTGAGTCACTAAAAATTACACTAGAGTACTGATTGCAATAAGGTCACGAGTTCAAACCTTGGCGAACAGCTTCTTGGCAATTGTCAGGGGAAGGCTCTAGCAAATGGTTCCCTCTCCCAACCCCCGCTTGGCAGGGAGCGCTTGGCTCAACGGGGTTTGCCCCTTTTTTTTATTAAAGCTAGAGAACTTGATGGCTGTGTGTCACTTAAATCTTTGACAAAGTTAATAAACATCTGCATTTTGTTAAAGCTAGAGCAGTACTAGTAACGACTCTTTTGACCTCTTCAATAGACTAATATAACGTAACCCTTTATGAATGCAGATATCTGGTTCCGGCTGATCTGACAGTTGGGCAGTTTGTGTACGTGGTCCGAAAGAGGATCAAACTCAGTGCTGAAAAGGCTATTTTCATCTTTGTCAAGAACATTCTTCCCCCTACTGGTGAGTACAAACTTAAACACACTGATGGCTGTGTATTACTGTGAATCTTTTGATGTATATTTTGTCTTGCGTCTCTTGCAGCTGCAATGATGTCTGCTATTTACGAGGAAAACAAAGACGAGGATGGTTTCCTCTACATGACTTACAGTGGGGAGAATACCTTTGGTTCATCATCATGTTCAGTGCTGAATGAATCAGTGTAAATAAACTCGGGTTAAGAAGAAAACTTGTACATTCTTATTATCTGCTGACTGGTTAAATTGGATCTACTGAATTACTCTTATTTAGTATATGAAATTATGGGATTTCTGAATTAATTTTTTTTTTTTTATTTCTTTGAGAGAGTATACATGTCTTTTATCAACAAGCATTTAAGTGCTTTTTGGTGCTTCTGGTTATCAAAACAACAAACACCACCTAAAAGTTAAAAAAAATAAAATACTTTCACCGTCTCAAAATGATTTCTCACTTTTTTTGTCATTATTATAAATGAACTTTGAGCAACTATTTCAGTGTTGATTTAATTATCATAATGAAAATATAAAACTTATTATTAATGGTATTGTTATGTATAATTAAAATTTTAGATTTACATTAGTATAATTAACTAAACCTATAAATATTGCTCAAAAAATTTCATTCATAATATAAAAAAAATCAAAAATTAAAAGCTTATTTTTGGAATGGTGGGAGTAAACACTAAATTTTCATTTATACCTTTCAATTTCAATGGTAACATCAAACATCTAATACTTTCATATTATTTACATTTATACTTTTCAATATTCTTACTTGTCAAATTTATTTGTCTAAATACCTGAAAAATATTCTAAGATAATTTAGTTTATTTAATATGTATTAACTGCATTTCTTAATACGTGTGAACGTTCTACAACTATAAATATATTGGAACTGAGGGGGTATAAAATTTGGATTTTTTTTTTAAAATATTCCATTTTAAATCCATATTTACCTAAATGACTCAAGGGAAAATTTATGTACCAAAATGACCACATTTTGAGAAATCGGCATTGGTAGTACCGTTTTTGGCTTAAAGTCGGCACTACCAATGCCGATTTTGGTCAGTCAAAAGTCAGCCATTGGAGGAGGATTAATTGGGAGGATTAAATGGGAGGTTAAATTGCCTTAATTACGAAGGTTTTAATTTTAAGTAAAGTCGGCATTGATAATACCGACTTCATTTAGGGCTACAGTGAAGTCGGCATTACCAATGCCGTTTTCTGGAAAAGTGGGGTGAAGTCGGTATTGGTAGTGCCGACTTCAGCTTTAAAGAATCCCGTGCATCAGATCCCCTTCCCTTCATCCCTTCATTTCCATCTTCTCTTCTCTTCTCTCATCTTCTCTCTATCTCTCAGCCATAGCCATTGACACCAACCAAGATCTCATCAAGCCAACGAAGAATAACATTCAAAATCCTAAAAACGTTATTCATACTCACGTTTTTAAAATATAAGGTTAGTATTTTGTTGATTTTTATTTCTATAATTTGCGTTTTAATTATATTTATTTATATAATTTGTGTTAATTTTTGTTGAGTTTCCTACATACATGTTATTTATTAAGATTTAATTAAACTTGATTTTTAATTTATTCGAATTTTGTTAGAAATTTAACGAAAATGTTAAGTTTATGTCAGAAACTTAACTGTATTGTCAAAAATTTAACGAGTTTTTCGTTATTCAGTTAAATATTTAACGAGAATGGGCTTTTTACTGAATTATAGTTTAATAATTAACAGTTGTGTCTTTTTATCAAAAAAATGCCATCTTCTGTTAAAAACTTAACTAAACCGTCAGAAAATTGTCCTTTTTCAGTTAAATATTTAACGGGCCAGCCTTTTTTTCACTGAATTTTAGTTTAATAGTTTTGTTGTTTGTTTCAGATGGACCAAACCCAAGCATTTGTTGATCCAGGGCCGCTAGACCCCTCCGTATTAAGATTACAAGATAAACACCGTTCAAATTTTATTTGGGCTAGACAGGAAGTTGAGACTATTAGATTTAGGCGCGGTCCGGAACTTCCTACAAACTTGGATGTTAGGATACAGAGCAAACTTTTAGAAGTAGGATTCTACGATGTTTATAAGTTAGGTCATTTCAAATATGACTGGCATTTGATAGCGGCTTTAGTTGAGAGATGGCGTCCAGAGACGCACACATTCCATTTGCCAGTTGGGAGATGACCATCACCCTTCAGGATGTTGGCTTTTTATGTGGCCTTCCTATAGACGGGGAGCCTGTGATTCATAGCCGAACCAATATGCATAGGTTGGAATGGTGCCAATTATGTGAGGAGTTACTTGGGATTCGACCACTTGAATCAGACTTGAAGGGTGGTAGATTGTCTATTAAGTGGATTATAGACCAACTGACTCAATGGGAGGATCTTCCTGCAAATGCGCATGCCGAATTGATTAATCGCATACTCGGGCCTATATTTTGATATCCATAGGGTCATTATTGATGCCTAGACACGAGTAATATCTTGGTGAAACCGATGTACCTCCCTCTCGCTTAGGAACGTTGACGCGATTGGGAACTACGGTTGGGGTAGTGCTACGTTAGCGTTTTTATATCGGGAGTTGTGTGTGGCGACAAAGCCCGATGCGAAATGTTGTGGTGGATTCTTAACAATTGTGCGGTGTATGTCAATTATATTTGCTTATATTATTCTATTGAAGAAAATATGTTTTGTACGTGACACTAAATATTTTTCTTTATGTTTTTTTAGCTTTGGGCTTGGGAACGGTTGTTGTGTCTACGACCCGTAAGGACACGTGGAGATGTCATTCTTCGGGATGCACATCGCCATATGGTTGCGGTGTATTTTAAAATAAATCCATTTTAAAATCACATAATATTTTATGTTCTTGATTTTGATTATTACACATTAATTTGTATGTGAAATTGCTCCATATGTAGGTGGCAAGGTCCCTTATCACATACGCATCTTACCGGCCACAACTTGCGTGGATATCGAGATCAGCTAGCGTATTTGACTGAGGATCAGGTTGAGTGGCGGCGTTTTGTGGGGACTCCAGGACCTACACGTGTCCCGAGTTGGTGCGTCCCCAAACTAACCGAAAAACACTAAACTTTTTAAAACTTTACTTTGACTTTCCAACATGAACATGAATAACATAACATTTCAAAAGAACTCCACTCTACTCCACATCGGAGGAGGAGATAACTAACTTTGAAAATAGTTAACTGTTTAGTTACAAAAGATTTAAGGTTATGACGTAGAGTTTAAGGTTTATAATTACAAACTCCAAGAATGGAATTACCAAAATACAATTTATACGTCACCCTAAACATACCCTGACAATACCCCAAAAGATTTCTCCAAACTCCTCTCCGTCCTTACTTGGGCGGTCCTCCTGTCTCGGGATCTAAAACAGTAAAGGGAGAGGGGTGAGAATAAATCTCAGCAAGTTATTATGGATGCAAAGAATATGCCAAATAAATGCAACATATAACAAGTCGCACATAACACATTGGGAAAGCTATAAACACATTCCATTACCTTCGGTTTACCTTTTCCCGTCTCGAATGTAGTCGTACAACATTGGGTATAATAATACTCCAATTACAGCAAAGCAATACTCACGTCTTATAAGACCCGTTTTGAGAACCATATAAGAAAGGAGCAACTAAGGCTTTTGGCTCAATACGCTTATAACCCCAACCCGGCCACAGGAGGGGATCTCATGTATATAACATAATCCGATCACATTAGGTCACACTTCCATAAATTGATCGTATTCTTATACCCCCAACGTCGGTGACTTACACATAATCAAGCACATAATAGATACTTGAATAAAATCCACAAAAGGGATAAACAATAGCTACATGGTAATATATACTCATGCCCAATCAATATCAAAGTGCAACAATCTATGAATACACTAAACAATACCAACAACAAGATATGTAACATCAAGTAAGGAAAAGAGGGATCATTAACCTACCCTACAAATTCCATATACAAGGATACAAGACCTAAGGGAAGGTTCAAGTTCAATTACTAAGTGGGAGTATCCAATTATAAGTGGCCAACAACATGCTAAACGATCCTAGTTCAAATCGTGGAAATATTGGTTCGGGGGCATGGGCGACCGCCATACCACAGGGCGACCGCCCAAGTGGATTGCCAAAGGGAAAGGGGTTTCGCCTATATGGGCGACCGCACATATCAACATGGGCGACCGCCCAAAAGAACATTCAAGGGGAAGGGCGACGCTTACCTCTTGGGCGACCGCCAAGAGGGTTTCAAAGGGAACATAAAGCTACCGGACACATGGGCGGCCGCTCACGCCCGGGGCGACCGCCCAAGCGCCTGGATCACAATTTCTCAGATTTCTTAAGTCATTTTCTTACCATTTTCCTTTGCCCTAGGTTCAAGAACAACCAAAGGAGTTTCATGCCTTTACCAAGTTCATCCTAAAATCGTGCAACCCCAAAATAGTTAACTCTAGATTATTTATTACTACTCTCATCATCCATTTCAACCTTCCAAATCATCTTCATCAACCCTAACTTCACAAGGTTCATTTTCTAAACATCCAATTCCCAATAAGGTTTCTAAGGTATGAAATCAACATTTCAAGAACAAGAATAACAAGAAATATTCATGAACATTCATGAGAAGAGAAGTCATAACAACTTACTTGGATTTTTAGAAGGAAATGTGGATCTTTCTAGTTAGATGAGTTCCCCAAGATGATCCACCTTCAAATGTGCTCCTAGACTTGGTTTTTGGATGAAGAAATGTTCTTGACTTCAAAGCTTCATGCTTGGGCTTCCATGGGAGCTCTCTAGCTTCTCTAGGTTGATATTTTGTGAAAATGAAGGAGAGGTATGGGAATGAAGGGGAAGGGGGCCGGGTAGGGAGTAAGGGAAATGGGGATGGGGAGACACTTGGCAATGAAGGAGGAAGTTTCAACAAATTGGCCCCCCATGGAATATCTACCTAGGCTTTCACTTCCATTCTAAATTTAAAATTAACTCCTTTATTTAATAAATTCATCCTACTCATTTAACCTCCCTACACTATTTATCATTTTCCCATTTTTATTATTATCCAAGTTTATTTATTTAATGTCCAATAAATTCTTATAAGATTCTAAATTTATTTCTCACCCAATTTATCCTAAATTTAGAATTTAAAGACATAATTAAACACATAAAGATAGCATAAATATTAAAAGCATATAATTTAATATTTAAAATGATTGCCTAGGGTTGGGGTCGTCACAACTTTAGTGTCCAGGGTCCAGCATATTGCTTCCAGGGACAGCATATATGGAGAGCGAAGGTGCCCCTCATTTGCTTTGATAGGGTTGAGTGGCACCTTCCTGATCGAGTAATGAGGCAGTTCGGGATGTTACAGGGTATCCCTGACCCACATGACACGAGTGATTACCTGCATGGACTTGACCGACGAGGTCGAACAGAAGTTAATTGGCTCAATTTCCACATATCTTACATAGGAATGTGGAATCAACGGGCTAATTTGGTGGTGGATGGGCAATACGGTATCGAGGATGTAGATTTAGCACATCCCTATATGTTATGGTACTCTCGAATCACACGGTTATTGATCCAGAATCCAAATGATGTGGAGGCCGAGGGGTACAGGGCGCATGCTAGTCGTTATGAGGGTTTGGTAAGTTAAATAGTACATATTTACTTTAGTTCATTTTTTTTACCATTTTATCTTATCGTTATTATTTATTCCTTCTTTATTATTTTCAACAGATTCAAAACCTTCAGCGCACGTACATATCCAACGAGAATGCCATACTTGAGGTTGAGGGATACGCCTTACGCTCACAACACCTATATGTTACCCGTGATGTCATCAGACAATCGTTATCGTCTATTAGACAGCTGAGACGACTGGATGCCCTCCAAACTCCCCCACCACCAGTAGATCGTGTTGTAGGGGTGCCACAGAGACGAAATCGGGTTCGTAGACGTGGTCAACATGTGCAGGCTGATCCAGAGGTAATATGTTTATTTTTTTCGTGGATCTGTTAAATATTTAACGAGAAGGGTCTTTTTTACTGAATTATAATTTATCATGTGCAGGATGATCCAGAGGTACATTTTGAGGAGGCAGCGAATGAGGGGGGCAATGGGGAGGAAGGGAATGAAGAGGAAGGGAATGAGGAGGAACAGAATGAGGAGGACGCGAGTGAGGAGGCAGCGAATGACGCTTTCTCCCAGGCAGGAAACTATGGATTCTCTGATACACAGATGGATTATACTCCAACTCCCCCTCCAAATTTAGGTTTTGCATCATATACTTCGGGGAGTGAGAGTGGAAGTCGAAGAAGAAGCGTTGACTATGATCCATCATCATCTCGTCCACCTCTAGGGATGGGGTTCACATCGTATGGTTCTCAGAGTCAGAGTGGAAGGCGAAGCCTTCAAATGGATTATACTCCTCAGCTACCTCCAATGTCGTTTCCGGAGGCTACACCTTTTGGTCACACAGACCCTACTCAGGTACCATTTTCTCCAATAGTGGCAAGGATCCCATTGTGGCGATCAGATATCAAACAAACTTCACGAGCCCTAATAACATGTCTGCAAAGAAGATGTAAGAACCAAGACCAGTTTTCATGGTCTTCTTTTTCAACAAGAGCAAAAGCAAGTGGAAGTAAACTATCATTCGCATCGACACCCATAGCAATAAGTATTACCCCTTTATATCTTCCATGCAAGAATGTGCCATCAACAGAAATGACAGGACGGCAATGAGAGAATGCTTCCAAACAAGGGCCAAATGCCCAGAACACACGGTCAAACGAACCTGGAGGACCAGCTTCAGGACGATTAGAAAACTCCACAATGGTTGAAGGGTTCCACTTTTGAATAGCTGCTAACAAACGTGGCAACTTTCTATAAGATTCTTCCCAGTCCCCATATGCTTCAGCGATGGCTTTTTGTTTACCACACCATGCCTTCCGATATGAAACATCCTTACCGTGGTGATTTTATATTTATCATGATAAGCTTAATCTTGTACTGGATCGGCCTTGACAAGATCAAAAACTTCTCGTCCTATAAACTTAGCATCTAAATTAGGATGATTGCCGCTAACATCCGAAGCCAAGCAAGAATGTGGACCCTTGTACTTAGTTACTTCCCAGTACCCACCCTTCTTCAGACTCACATTGACATAGAAATTGCAGGGGAACTGTTTCACCAAACACTCAATAGTCCACTTTTGCGGTGTGCTCTTTCTCACCTTGAACCTCAGATTCTTCTTAATATGGTACTTCTTTATCTGGTACTGCACATCAATCTTGTCTGAGAAGCGAATACCTTTAGCGATTGCATCCTTCTCCGCATTCCATTCGGCAAACTTGTATTCAGTATTATCATAATTCTCTGACCCTTCACCAATATCACGGTAAAATTGATAGTCTCCTCTCCCATACATTTGATTTTGCGTTTCACCTTGAAAAGTAATCATCTGTGCTCCTACATCACCACCTTCCCCATCATCACCCTCATTCTCGTTATCAGTTGCACTCGAACAATCTTCATATCCAGAATCAGCATCAGAACTTACTGCAAGGATATGACTTTCATAATCTGAATCATCATCGTTTTCACGTTCCTCTACCTCTTCCGCTTCTCCTTCCACTTCCACTTCTGCTTCCACTTCCGGTTCCACTTCCCAATGTGTTTCAAAACCAAAAGCATCTCTCTCAAGGTAGTTATCATTTTGTATCGGCTCCTCACGTGTTTCAACCTCATCAGAACGCACAGTATTATCAAGTCTAAAATCCATGATAATATACAACTGCAAGCTACCAATCCCACCTAATTGAGCAGAAACATCAAACATGACTTTCACACACATATCATTTTCGACTTCAAGCGGAATGTAATTTGCAAACCCATTGCCCATAATATGAGGATATCTACAAATAACTTTCAATTTAATATCCCTTGGATCTATATCAATTTTCTTATATAACTTCCTAATCAATTTTTTGTAACTCCAACGAGTTTTTGCCCTAAGGGGAAATTTCGGCCCCTGTTCAAGATTACTATCTCCAAACGGGTTTTCATCATCTCCTCCCCAGTAGCACATGAAAATAAGTGGAAGTCCACTCATATTTTTCCCTAAACAAATTAATTCAACAATCAAAATATATAAAAAAGCAACAAATCACATTATACAAATCAAAATATATCAATTCATTCGACAGTCAAAATATATAAAAAAGAATAAAATGTACCTTGAATAATGCTTAATTCACAAAATATTGAAGAATGTTGAGCTCTGAAATTGAAATGGACGGAGAAATGGTTAGGAAAGAATGAGAAAGAAGAGGCTGTGAGGGGATTTATGTTGGGTTGAAATCGGCATTGCCAATGCCGACTTCACTATAACCCTAGTTGAAGTCGGTATTGGCAATACCGACTTCTCTTAATCCAAAACAGCATTATTTAATCCTAAGCCTAAGCCTTCCTCGCTGACTTTTGACTGACCAAAATCGGCATTGGTAGTGCCGACTTTAAGCCAAAAACGGTACTACCAATGCCGATTTCTCAAAATGTGGTCATTTTGGTACATAAATTTTCCCTTGAGTCATTTAGGTAAATATGGATTTAAAATGGAATATTTTAAAAAAAAAATCTAAAATTTGATTAATTAAGATATACACCAGCCATTCGAACCTACACATTTTTCATTTAGACGTCTCAATTAAAATTACATTTATTCAAAATAACCATTTTATAGCAATTTTCATACTGACAATCACTATTTCACATAAAATTTCTACCTATTCCTATCATACTTTTAACATGGATTCGGGATTGATGCTACCTTCGTTCCAACTTTGATCGATTTCAAGGTCGTTCACGTCGCCCTTCTTTTTCTTTATTCGGCTATAAAATGTGGGTCTCACTCAATACATAATTAGCTTATTCATCAAGCTTAAAAAGAGGGTGATAGTCTTTCCCGGCTTTACATTAATTAAGAAAGTCCACAAACACACGTTCAAGAATGGCGACAATTATTTCCTCCACAAACACACGTTTGAAAATCCGAATTAGTACACACGTTACTACTTTTATTTTTTCTCCTTTAAAATATTTTAAACAATAGAAAATTACCTTCTAATTCCTCAATATAACCTAATCTACATTAAATTATCATATTTACCTCCTAATCCTATACAATAAAACAACCAATCATATAATCACTCTGACAATAAATAAAAATCCCACCACTCACAATTACACCCACATTCCCCTCCCAATCTTCTCCAGTCAACAACTCCGGCAACCATCAACTCTGGCGACCAACTCCGACGACTTCTTTTTTTACGCCGGCGACCTCTCCGGCGATCAAACAACAGAGAACTTAAGTTATCAGTAAGTTCTCAGTTGTCAACTAAACTAATAAGAACACGATTAACTCCGACGACCACCAACTCCGGCGACTAAACAACTGAGAACTTAACTTATCTGTAAGTTTCCAGTTGTCAACTAAACTACTAATAACACGATCAACTCCGGCGACCTCTCCGGCGACCAAACAACTGAGAAATTAACTTATCTGTAAGTTCTCAGTTGTCAACTAAACTACTAATAACACGATCAACTTCGGCGACCTCCAACTCCGACGGCTTCTCCGGCGACCAAACAACTGAGAACTTAACTTATCTATAAGTTCTCAGTTGTCAACTAAACTACTAATAACACAGTAAGTTTTCAGTTGTCAACTAAACTACTAAAAACACGATTAACTCCGGCGACCACCAACTCCGGCGACTTCTCCGGCGAACAAACAACTGAAAACTTAACTTATCAGTAAGTTCTCAGTTGTCAACTAAATTACTAAGAACACAATTAACTCTGTGGACCACTAACTCCGGCGACCACCAACTCCGGCGACCAACTCCGGCGACTTACTGATGGGAGGGTGAACTTACTGATAAGTTAAGTTCTCAGTTGTTTGATAGTTGTTTGGTCGCCGGAGAGGTCGCCATAGTTGGTGGTCGCCGGAGTTGATCGTGTTTTTAGTAGTTTAGTTGACAACTGAGAACTTACTGATAAGTTAAGTTCTCAATTGTTTGGTCGCCGGAGTTGGTGATCGCCGGAGTTAATCGTGTTCTTAGTAGTTTAGTTTACAACTGAGAACTTTCAGATAAGTTAAGTTCTCAGTTGTTTGGTCGCCGGAGAGGTCGTCGGAGTTGGTGGTCGCCGAAGTTAATCGTGTTCTAATTAGTTTAGTTGACAACTGAGAACTTACAGATAACTTAAGTTCTCAGTTGTTTAATCGCCGGAGAGGTCGCAGGTGTAAAAAAAAAAAGTCGTCGGAGTTGGTCGCCGGAGTTGATAGTTGCTGGAGTTGTTGACTGGAGAAGATGGGGAGGGGGTGACTTAAGCTAGGGATTATATGATTAGATAAAATATTATTTGTTTTATAAGGTAAAATTGTTATTTTTGAGGAATTATTTGGTAAATGCCCCTTAAATAAAAAACAATATTTTTTGATAAAAATACAAATTTCGTAGGAAGGAGACAAATAACAGCACCCGTATGACATCATTCCTTAAACGACTTTTCAAACATCTTTCTTCTCGTTTTGGTTTGCTTGTCGTCTTTTACTCGTTTGGTAATTCTTTTTGACCAATTTACGGCATCTTTATTGGATCTAAAATCCCTTTTCTTTTTCTTTTTTTTTTTTTTTAATAAATCCACATTTTCTTGATTTTTACTATTTATATGTCATATGCAATGCAAGATTTGTCAATTCACAACGTGAGATAATATCTCTAACACGTTCCCTCACGTGTAGCGGGCTTTGTCAAAGTTTACAATGTGGACTTATCAATCGAGTAGTGCGGAGTAACATCATGGGTCGTTGGACCTGCACGTGTTAAGAACCTGCTCTGATACCATCTTAAAATCTGAGGTTTCACCTTAAAATCAATTGGTGTCAGGGAAAGTGCTCAAAATCTTTACATGTCATAGCCAATATTTGTCAATTTCTAACTTGGATTAATATCTCTAACAGCTACAACAAAAAAAACAACAGAAACTCAGGAGGATGTGACCATCATTCTTTTAAAAGTAAAATTTACTCCCAATTTTTTTTCAAATAATTTGATTGATTAGTGATAATACGAGATATAATACTCCCTCCGTCCCACGTGAATACAAGCTTATTTCCTTTTTGGTCTGTCCCACGTGAATACAAACTGCCCAAAATGGAAATAAATTTATTATTTTATATTCACCCTACCCCACCCACTCATTCTCTCTCTTCATTTTCTACCACACAATTTATTCAACCAACTCCACTCATTCTCTCTCTTCATTTTCTACCACACATTTTCATTATCTTAATAATATTTCTTAATTAATGTGCTCGGAAAAATGGTTTGTAATCAATGGGACAGAGGGAGTATATAAAATCAATATGTACTCGATCAAGGATAAAGAAAACAAATCCACCTAAACTTTGACTCACCTTCCACGCATATGGTCCGGCCCGTTGCATTCGTATAAATATGCATCATATAATATGTTGGAAAACAAAACAAAACAAAACATACACAGCCTCGGAATCATCACATCCAAAAACAGAGGGGAAAGAGAACAGAAATGGCTTTGTTCAATTTCTTGAACTGCTTTTCTGAGTCCTCAACAACACCTTCAGGTTCAAGGCAATTTGTATGCAATGGAGATTCTTGCGTACTGCGCAAAAGAAAAACATCTTCCCGTGGTGGAAAATCAGAGAGCTGGATCAATAAGCGTAAACAAAACCTTTATAAAGTTTCATCTGCCCGGACTCCCACAGCCGAGGTAGCGTCATCATATTGAAGATGTTCTTAATTATTTAGTCCTCTTATGTTCTAGTCGATCTCATCTTAGAACATATGCGTTATCTTTTAACAGATAACAACGCTGGTGATGAATCTATATATATATATATATATATGTATATATAAGATTTATTGTTTTAGAATAGATGCTGAATTACCATTTCAGGGTACAATTTTACTGGACATGTTGATTGTTATAGTTTATCTATATTGATGGCGAATACTTTTATACAAGCTTTTGATTTTGCTAATGAAAAATAAATGACTACTCCGTATTTGCTAGCTGGATTATCTTCATTTGGAAATCCATTAGCGACCTCTGCGATTGGCTCAAGTCTTTGTATCGATTTTATCAATAAATGTTCTTTTCCGGCAAAGAAACAGATGCAGGCATCGGGGGAGATATTAAGTTTGAGGTTTCACCTTAAAACCAATTGGTATCAAAGGGAGTATACCAGGATCTTTATATGTCATATACAAGATTTGTCAATTCTCAATATAGGATAATATCTCTAACAATATTCTACTTTCGGTTACTTTTGGGGATGAAAAAATAGTCAACAAAACACATTCAACAAAGGCTGGTTGGGAATTAAATGGTCAGGACACGAGTTTGATTTGAAATTGAATGCCATGGAGAGACATTTCCTAATTTGGTAAGTGGGAACAACGAAGGATGTGAAAGGAATTAAAACTAGAAATAAGGTCCAGATAGTCAAACTCCACCCGTAATTGATGTGTAATTCTTGTGAGTAATTTTTTAATGTACTAGGAATTAATCAACTTGTCTATCATTTGCTAAATAATAACTACGCTCTACCACCGTAAATAAATATTGTAAACAATAATAATAGTAAAAAATAATTTCATATATAAAAAAAACTTACATATAGTCGGTGACTTAGGTAAATTTTTTCTTTTTTTTTTTCAAAATTCTGAAGTGAGCCTATGTCAGTTAGGTCTAGATCCACCCCTGGTAGCTTTTCTAACTGCTGTATCGACCCAAGTCAGTAATCATCCTCGACCCAACTCAACTCGTCTCAGTCCTTTGTTCACTAAGAAACTATCTAAATGACGGAAAAATTATTTTCTGTGTGTGGAAAATAAAGCCCAAGGAAAGACTTAAAACAATGTACACCTTCTCATAATTGGAATTCAATATAATTATGCAACCGGGTTGTCATTCATTCTCTTATCATAATCTCGAATATCAAACCCTAGAGCTGCAATGCCAAGTCTGGCTGCTGCGAATCAACAAGAATTCCAGAAAACTGTCTCTCATGGGACCTATAGAAGTGGGCAAAGGATGATTTTATTATTCACATTATAACATATACTATATATTACAAGTTGTTATAACTAATTTACCTAAAGATATACATGATCATAAAATTATACAAAACAAAAATATACATAATCAGTTAAACTAGGAAACTAAATACTATGATAAACACTAAGATGAAGCCAAGATTTGAGTAGGATCATTGTGATTCTTAACACGCCACCACAAGATGGGCGATCCCTAGAGTCCAATCTTGGAGACAAGAGACATGAACCGAACTTGAGAAAGAGGTTTTGTAAGTGCATCGGCAAGCTGGTCATTCCCGATGATGTACTGTATTCGAAGATTGCCTGGTTGGACTTGTACTCGAACGAAGTGGAAGGAGAGAGCAAGGTGATTTATCCGTGAATGAAAGATTGGATTCGCTGAGTAGTTGATAACACCAAGATTGTCGTAGTAAATGACAAGAGGGTTTGGTAGTTTGAGACCGAGCTCAGAGTGAGTAGGTTACAGAGTAGGGGCGGATACATAGAATTTTGTAAGGGGGTGCACAAATATACTATAAAGATTTGAGTTAAAAAATAATGCTTGATATGGAACTCGAACCTCAACCTTCAAGTTAAAATCTTAACATCTTAACCACTAAACCACACACACTATTTGAATAAGGGGGGTTCACTTCCACCCCTTTAAGTCTACTTGTGATGTAGGAGATGATAGTCCAAGGAACAACACGCAACAGATGCTGAACAACCATGCTGCGAACCAGGCGGCCGCACCAAGCTTGCCCAGGCGTGCGCCTCACTTGGCGGAAATCAATCCCCAACTTACTGGACACGAGGCCGGCGCCACACCTTCTTCCATGCGGCCGCCTCAATGACGGGTGTTGCTGTTTCCTTTTTCTGATTTCGTTGTTTCCTTATTTCATTGATGGTATTTTTGGACTGATATTTTACTGAAGTTTTAGTTTATTTTAATTAGAGTTATTTTTGGTAGGATTCTAGAATGATCTTAGAGTAGTATTTAAACATCTTTTAGGCCATTGTAAAAGACAGTTTTTGATTAATAAATTTGAAGAGTTTTCTCTCTATTCCTGGTGGATTCCAGATTATTACTGGTGGATTCCAGTTCTTGTGTTTGAGGATTCTTCGCTTGAAGAATTCTTATGATTAGTGCGCTAATCACGAAATCTATCGTGCTTCCGTGCTGCGTCAGTTGGTATCAGAGCTGGCCATATCCTGTCTTTTACATCATAATCTTGAAGTATTATGGGAGATCGTGCAACAAAGGTGAGAGACAGGGTTGATCCAAGGCGGCGTCCTCAAGGGACAGAAAATCGGGGTGATGGGGTATATTCCAGTTTCAGATCTGATGACGAGGTTATTCACGAAATAGATCGTCGATTGGATCGTGCTCGACAACAGGAACAATATTTTCTAGGGTTAGAGGACGAAGAACTCTACGAAGCGGACAAGCATGATCGACGTGTGCAGAAATATAAATCAATCAGAGATCTGAATCGAGCATCAAGGGAGCGAGTGCTAGGCGGCCGACATAGGATGGAAGCCAAATTTTATGCCGACAAAGCCGATCACTACTCGCCAAGATTCGAAAGCGAAAGCGCGTAGATCTGCAATAACCACCGCTATTGCTACGTTGAACGAAGGTTTCAAGGGAGAGGAAGCCGCTCAGCAAGTCAAGGAAAAAGTTGATGATTTGCCGATTTCTGCAAACCCTTTGGCTGAACCTGAGGTAACGATTGAGGACAAGAATATTGAGTCTCCTGTTGTTGATGAACAAAATGTTACAATTGAAGAGAAGGTTGAGGGCACGTTTCCTGATGGTACAAAGTTAATCACTGTTCATGATGCAATCGCTAGTGAAAATGGAAATCTTGATCTAGCTTTACACGGTTCTTTTCTTCCAGTTCCTTCACTAGAAAAGTTTCCAAATGATAGAGACTGCTATAATACCTAGTGAACTAAAACTCCTGGGTGGATATATAATGCTTAATTACGGCAGGCAAGCGGTGCGTCTTAAAGTCACTAACAGCGGAGACAGGCTAGTTCAGGTTGGCAGCCATTATCATTTCATTGAAGTGAACCCCTCTCTGATTTTTGATCAAAGGAAAGCATATGGCATGCGATTAAATATACCGGCTGGGACAGCTACTAGGTTTGAGCCAAGGGATACAACATTAGTAAAAATATTAAATTTTTACTTTTTGAAGGCAAGAAAAGCATTGATTTATTCAAAGTATTTATTCTTCTGGGGCGGATCTTGCCAAATATCGGATATGAACTCGGGGTCGAGTTCTTTTGAAGAATGGGTGACTGATGTAGGAGATGATAGTCCAAGGAACAACACGCAACAGATGCTGAACAACCATGCTGCGAACCAGGCGGCCGCACCAAGCTTGCCCAGGCGTGCGCCTCACTTGGCGGAAATCAAGCCCCAACTTACTGGACACGAGGCGGGCGCCCCACCTTCTTCCATGCGGCCGCCTCAATGACGGGTGTTGCTGTTTCCTTTTTCTGATTTCGTTGTTTCCTTATTTCATTGATGGTATTTTTGGACTGATATTTTACTGAAGTTTTAGTTTATTTTAATTAGAGTTATTTTTGGTAGGATTCTAGAATGATCTTAGAGTAGTATTTAAACATCTTTTAGGCCATTGTAAAAGACAGTTTTTGATTAATAAATTTGAAGAGTTTTCTCTCTATTCCTGGTGGATTCCAGATTATTACTGGTGGATTCCAGTTCTTGTGTTTGAGGATTCTTCGCTTGAAGAATTCTTGTGATTAGTGCGCTAATCACGAAATCTATCGTGCTTCCGTGCTGCGTCAGTTGGTATCAGAGCAGGCCATATCCTGTCTTTTACATCATACTGAAGTATTATGGGAGATCAGGCAACAAAGGTGAGAGACAGGGTTGATCCAAGGCGGCGTCCTCAAGGGACAGAAAATCGGGGTGATGGGGTATATTCCAGTTTCAGATCTGATGACGAGGTTATTCACGAAATAGATCGTCGATTGGATCGTGCTCGACAACAGGAACAATATTTTCTAGGGTTAGAGGACGAAGAACTCTACGAAGCGGACAAGCATGATCGACGTGTGCAGAAATATAAATCAATCAGAGATCTGAATCGAGCATCAAGGGAGCGAGTGCTTAGGCAGCGACATAGGATGGAAGCCAAATTTTATGCTGACAAAGCCGATCACTACACTGCCAAGATTCAGAAACTGAAAGCGCGTAGATCTGCAATAACCACCGCTATTGCTACGTTGAACGAAGGTTTCAAGGGAGAGGAAGTCGCTCAGCAAGTCAAGGAAAAAGTTGATGATTTGCCGATTTCTGCAAACCCTTTGGCTGAACCTGAGGTAACGATTGAGGACAAGAATATTGAGTCTCCTGTTGTTGATGAACAAAATGTTACAATTGAAGAGAAGGTTGAGGGCACGTTTCCTGATGGTACAAAGTTAATCACTGTTCATGATGCAATCGCTAGTGAAAATGGAAATCTTGATCTAGCTTTACACGGTTCTTTTCTTCCAGTTCCTTCACTAGAAAAGTTTCCAGCGATAGAGACTGCTATAATACCTAGTGAACTAAAACTCCTGGGTGGATATATAATGCTTAATTCCGGCAGGCAAGCGGTGCGTCTTAAAGTCACTAACAGCGGAGACAGGCTAGTTCAGGTTGGCAGCCATTATCATTTCATTGAAGTGAACCCCTCTCTGATTTTTGATCAAAGGAAAGCATATGGCATGCGATTAAATATACCGGCTGGGACAGCTACTAGGTTTGAGCCAAGGGATACAACATTAGTAAAAATATTAAATTTTTACTTTTTGAAGGCAAGAAAAGCATTGATTTATTCAAAGTATTTATTCTTCTGGGGCGGATCTTGCCAAATATCGGATATGAACTCGGGGTCGAGTTCTTTTGAAGAATGGGTGACTGATGTAGGAGATGATAGTCCAAGGAACAACACGCAACAGATGCTGAACAACCATGCTGCGAACCAGGCGGCCGCACCAAGCTTGCCCAGGCGTGCGCCTCACTTGGCGGAAATCAAGCCCCAACTTACTGGACACGAGGCGGGCGCCCCACCTTCTTCCATGCGGCCGCCTCAATGACGGGTGTTGCTGTTTCCTTTTTCTGATTTCGTTGTTTCCTTATTTCATTGATGGTATTTTTGGACTGATATTTTACTGAAGTTTTGGTTTATTTTAATTAGAGTTATTTTTTGTAGGATTCTAGAATGATCTTAGAGTAGTATTTAAACATCTTTTAGGCCATTGTAAAAGACAGTTTTTGATTAATAAATTTGCAGAGTTTTCTCTCTATTTCTGGTGGATTTCAGATTATTACTGGTGGATTCCAGTTCTTGTGTTTGAGGATTCTTCGCTTGAAGAATTCTTGTGATTAGTGCGCTAATCACGAAATCTATCGTGCTTCCGTGCTGCGTCAACTTGTGTCCGCCCCTGGAGTGAGTAGGTTACGAAGTCATAGGAGTTCGACAGTAGCATCGACAACGACTCTAAATTCTGCTTCAGTGGATGATGATCTAGCAAGGAACCGTTCTAGTAACCCTAATCAGAAGTCATTATATAAATAGGGAAAGAAATATATGAAAAGTGTAAAAAAAAATATGTAATGGGTTGGGGACAAGTGTTGTTTATTTTTTGAGCAAAAAATGTGGATTGCGTTAGAATGTGGTTTGTGTGTTATGGGCGGTGGTGGCTATTACATCAAGATACTGTATTTGGTAGTTAGTTGTTACCATCAGATATATTTATTTTACTTGTCTTTAATGTTTTTTTATTTTCTCCACTTTAGGGTTACAGTATACTGACCCCGTCCCATAAAATCTTATTCATTTACTATTCTGACGATCAATGTAAAAGAACTTTGACCAAGCATTAATGTCAAACTAATCATTCTAATGAAATTTTAAAAATTGTTATTGATAAATCACTCAATTTTTAGATTTTCAATATGACGATTAAATTAACATTTTTGTTTGGTCAAAATTCATTAATATTAACCGCCAAAAACAGAAAAACAGAAGTGAGTAAGGTTTTGTGGGTCGGAGGAAGTATTGCAATAAAGTTGTACATTTACTTTATGCTCATTATCTTCTGCACCAAATTCTAATAAAAAAAATATGGGAAAATTTTGGCAAATTCATATATTCCTCCTAGTACTACTCCGTGTCTCAACAAATGTTTTACTTTCCATTTTGGTTCATTCTCTTATGTTAAAACAGGTTTTATGTAGAAAGTAGTGTTGGAAATGGGTAACGGAAAGTTAAGTTTGATTTAACGTTGATCTAGTTTCTAAAGAAAGTTCGTTATTTGTTAACGAAACTAGTTACAAAATGTAGTCTACATTTGTTGTAGAATATTAAACTCTTTTAATGTCTCAAAACCATTTAAGGTGAATGAGAATTAATGACAAAGGTCGTTTGTAACTTAACAAAAGTTGATTAAAAGGTAAATTAAATCATTTGGATTTAATTAGATTTGAACAGTGTTTTTGGGTGATGAGATTTGGCTCAAAACTGATCAGAACGAGTGGGGACTCTGAGCACGAGTCGTGAGCACGAATGGACCTCAATGGACTTTGGCTCAAAACTGATCAGAACGAGTGGAATGCTTGGGAACGAGTCGTGGGCACGACTCATGCCAAGGAGCACGACTCATGCCCTTCACAGCTGTTCGAAAAATTGCACCTTTTCAAGGGAAAAGGCACAAAACCTTTTGACTCTCTTTATATACTTCCCCCTCCGAATTTCAATTCATTCATACAGTCATTTGAGCCTTCCCACCCTCTAGTAAGATAGAAAAACATACCCAAATCATTGGCATATTGTTGCATCAAATCATTCAAAGTCCAAAGTTTCAAACTTAGTGTTGTTCGTTAGAGTATTTGATTTGGAGTGCTCCTATCATATACTAAAAGTCGTTTTATCTTACTAGAAGATTGCCATTGAAACCGTAAGCACCTGTGCGGGACAATAACTTCTTACGGAGATTGTATTTAATACAAGACTCGACTTGATTTCATTTGTTTTTTTCAATCTCCGTTACTTTTGCCGTTAGTTTTTCTGTTAAGTCTTAAAGAAGCCATACACAAGTTTCAACAGTCGTAAGAAGTTATTTACGCTTCTTCAAGACCTTCAAAGATGGCAAATGAGAAAGACGTCTCCTCTTCCAGTCAAGGGAATGTTACGCCTCCTTCTCAAGGTGACGCTACATTCAACCATGTTGCACCCGCTCCTACACCTCATCACCTCGATCATGGTGAGAAACCCGCGAAATTCACTGGTGTGGATTTCAAGAGATGGCAACAGAAAATGCTATTCTACTTGACCACCCTAAGCTTGCACCGCTTCTTGAAGGAAGATCCTCCGGCGGTGGAAAATGGTGATCCCGACCCCCAAAGGCAAATGGCAAAGGAGGCTTGGGCTCACGGTAATTTTTTGTGTAAGAATTACATCTTAAATGGACTTGACGATGCACTATACAATGTGTATAGTACCGTCGAGTTAGCCAAGGCGTTGTGGGACTGTGAGCACCCCAACCCGGGACCTAAAGCGTATCCTGAGCTTGAGGAGCCCAACTAGGAAATCTCCTCTCTAAAGTTTAAAAACTTTTATTTTCCTTTTAAAAGAAAATCCATTTCAAATACCAAATTAAACCAACTAATAATATCACCACTCCACAACTTCCATAAACCATAAAATGATTTCTTACATCGAAACTCATACTTAACTTTGTTTTACAAAAGAGTTTATACACATCTTTTCAAAAGAGTTTTACTAAATAAATACACCCAGACAACCAACTTATACACTTAACCTGACAAGTCCTCAAAAGCAAAAGTCCACAATTTAACCCCGGCCTCAATTTGGTTCCGGCCACTGTCTCAAGACACAATCTAAAACAAGAAAAGGGAAGGGGTGAGAATAAATCTCAATGAGCTATTATGAATGCAGCAAGATGCCAAACAAGATGCAACACATAGCATGGTAGCACATAACACATTATAAAAGCGGTAAACACCTTACGTTACCTCATTTTACCTTTTCCCGTCTGAACAATAAGTCGTACAACGTGGGAGTAAAACTCCACTCTTTGGTGAATTGCCTCCCGGCACATTCACCTCTTATAGGACTCATACTCCAGAGATCCATATAAGAAAAGATACCTATAATAGAGTATCCAACAATAATATCGCTAACTGTAAAGCTTTAGGCTTAATACAGAAGCATTCCCCCCGTACACCAATTGCAACAGGTCTGTAAAGCCTTTTGGGTCAATACGATCGTTAGCACACCCACTCTGTGGCCACAGAGGGACGGTCCCAGTATGATGAACCTTCAATCACTTATAGAACAAATCCATAATTGATTGAATTCCATTATACCCCCGAATATCAACATGTTCAAGCACAATATAGATACTTGAAACATAATCCACAAAAAGGGATAATCATATAACAACATGGTAATGTATACTCATGAAATCAATACCATAGTGCAACAACCATTTAGTACACTATGCATCATAATATAACAACATGGTAATGTATACTCATGCTAATCAATACCATCAATGAATATAATTCAAGTAAGGTAACCATATAACCAAATAATCCACACTTGGGATGCAATGTAACAACAAGTCAAATATTCCACACTTGGGATGCACATAACAGTATGTCTAATAGTCCATACTTAGAATATTATGATAACCATAAAATCAATAATTCCACAACTTGGAATAACAATGTCACAAGGTGATACATACCCATTACTAACTAGCTCAATAGTGAACCTATAGCTTCTATACTATTGCAACTACTCACCAAAGATATGGAGTAAGTAAGGCCACTATGTATCATAAACCATTCCTACATTTTCATTATACAACCTCGAATAACCTTAATAAAAGTTCAAGATCTATTTCCCAAGTTGGAACTATTTTGGTGAAGTACTAATCAAACTTAACAATTGTTTCCCGGACAATGATCCATATTACAAGGTCCCGATAGAGATTCAAGTTAAATTATTAAGTTGTAGTCACAATGCTTAAGTAGCCCAAGTTCTACTTTAATCTAAGTTGAGAAGGGTTGATTAATATCCGAAAGTGATTAGGTTCCATTAATGTATAGTGGTTAAGATTCTCAATCCATCCTATAAGATCATTATACAATAAGACAAGGCCTCTATGAAGGTTCAAGCTCAATTTACTAAGTGGGAGTCACAACCTATAAGGGACCAAACAAGGTTGCTACACAAATTCTGGTTCAGATTCAAAGTTCAGTTTCCTGAGGTCTTGGGCGACCGCCCATACCTCTTGGGCGACCGCCCAAGAGGGTTTTCAAAGCATTCTAACTTCTGGACACATGGGCGGCCGCTCATGCCCCCTTGGGCGACCGCCCAAGTGTCTGAGCCAGAAATTCCCAAATTTTCCCATTTAGTCTCTTACCATTTTACTTTCCTTTGCCATACTTCTTATACTCATGAACACCAAGAAATTTCTAATTCTACAAGGATTATCATAAAATCACATAAACCCAAAATAAGTGATTCTAAATTATTTATCATTATAACCTTCACCCATTTCAATCCTCTAGGTTATCTTCCAAGATCACAAACTTCCTTCTACTCCATTTACTACTCATTCAACTCCTATAAAATTTCCAAAGCATGAACCCAACATCATAAGAACAAGGAGAACATTAAGGAGAGTATGAACAAGTAAGAGAAGGAAATCATAACAACTCACTTAGCAATTATGAAGTGGAATAAGAATCTTCTTAGCTCAATGTGTTCCTCTTGACTCCACGAATCCAAAAGTACACCCGGATCTTCAAATGAGAAGGGAATGGATTTATTATGAATTTATGAAGGAAAGCTTTGGAGAGGAGGTTTCCATGGGGATTTTTTTTGGGAAGAAGGAAGTAAGAAGAATGATGAGGGAGGAGGGGGAGGCCGGATGATGATGTAGGAGGGGTATGGGGTCATTGACTAAGGAGGGGGGACAAGGTGAGGAATTTAAGGAGGGGAAAATGGCCCCCCATGCCATTTAACCTCCTTCTTACTTCTTACTTCTTTTTCTATTCTTTATATTTTTCCCCACACAAAATAACTACCCACATTTTATTTATTTTATCCATTTCTATTATTATACCCTTCCCAAGAATATTATTTATTTCCCAATCATTTCATTTTAATATTAAGAAATCAAAGATATAAATTAAACACATAATATTAAAAATAATATTAAAAGCACATTTTATGATACTAAAATAGGTACCTAGGTTTAGGGTCGTTACATTCACTCCTCCTTAAAGAAAATTCGTCCCGAATTTTAAACTGGATTACCTTAATGATCCATAATAAAGGGTACTTTCCCAAACATTTCAATTTACCATTTCCAAATAGTTTCCTCAAAGTCATGATTCTTATGTACATTCTCAGCATCCAAACACTCTAGAATTTAATCCCGGAATTGCAATCCTAATACTCTCAACGCTTTTCCCTACATAATTCAAATTTGTCTAAGCATCCTTAATTGAAGAATTTCGTACGTACGAAGGATCATACAAATAAATTTTCCATATCAAGCTTTATACAGTACCCATTCAATGCTAAACTAAACTGCTATTATACTAAACTTCCTTAAGATCAATAGAACCTCTCCAGTTGAAAGGAAACCCAACACACCATCTATTCTTCAAGAGTTTGGATAGTTTTCTCATTTTGAAACTATCCTCTAATCCTATTAAATTCTGAATCACCGTTGAACTTTCTTTAAAGTCTCCACATTCTATGGGTCTATCCTGACTAATTGCAACAATGTCTCGCCTTAAGACTCAAAGGATACGCTTGACGACACATAAGCCTTTCGGCTAATCGCATTCGAAATCACAATAACTTTTCCGGATAATAAAATGACGCGACTAAAATCTTTTAATAGTTCCAACCATCGCTTAGGCTTGTAGATCTCTCCCCCTCGAATAATTAAATTCTCCAAACTCGTAGGGTCGGTCACAAATCCCAAAAGGAAACTTCAAAAAGATAAGATTCTTACTTAGATAACGCAACACAATTGTAGTCACTCTCAAGTAAGGAATAAGAAAATTTCCGCTTTATCTAAGTTAACTTCCTCAAAGTATACGCTATCACTTTCACATTTCTCATAATATCACAACCAAATCTTCCTCTAATACGCACTTAAAATTCACAAAGTTCTCACATTCACTAGGTAAGGTAAGGATCGGATCTATAGTTAATCTTTTATCCATTTCTACCAATATTATTCATTCTTATTACATCTTATACCATTGATATCCTACCGAGTTATCTAAACCAACAATTTTATAATTCTCGAGAATTTCTTGAAAATTCCTTTGGTAGCACTTTGCCAACCTCAAAGATTACGGACACAATCCTCTTAAGATCCATGGTAACTTCCAAGCTTAAAACTATAGAACCCCAAATTTTGGAAACTTCTCGAGCCAACTCACACTAGCTAAACTTTGCATACAAGGACTTCTCACCAAGGATTATTAACCCTATCCTCCAATGATTTTCATGATCCTCTCGGAACTTTAATTAACAAAGAGACCCTCAATTCTAATTACCATAAAGCCATCAAAATAAGGCTTAAAAATTCTGCTTATCATACTTAGAATCAACACATACGATACCTTGATGAAAATACAATTACCATCTACTCACAACTAGCACGAAAATTTTCCGGAAAGACTTCTTATGCAAGTCTAACACCAACCAAATACCTTTTACACCTTTTAACCAACATTTTTCTGGCTTAAACGCATATATAACAAGAATACCATGTAAAGGTTTATCTATATCAAATACCAATATAATCAAATTGGGTATAGAAAAGAAGACTCATTTCTTATGATAGTCTACCAACATAACAACTACTTAACCCTCCAGGTCAAGTATATCTCCTATTTACAAATTGGTAATCATACCAAATCAACTGGCAATACATACTCAGTCATGACCACATCACTATCGTGGTAAATCAAGGGAGGTTCGAGGTATCCTCCCATAAGAGCAGAATCCTCTAACAATAAAACAACATCTCAAACAATGTATGTCACATATAAGCAAAATGTGATGCCAAACATAAATGATATGCAACAGGATCTATAAAATATGACCCCTAATTCTGAGACAGGGAATATACCTCTAGTAACCTCTGAGGAAGCTATCTCTCCTAGGTTCGAAACATGTACTCGACCATAGACCTTCTCTTTCGGTTCTCCTTCGCTATCTCTTTTGGTACCACCTCTTTGACGTCCACCCGGCTGACCGCTGCTTGAAACTCGTCCCTGAAGAAACTTTGGACAATTCCTCCTAAAGTGTCCCATTTCTCCACACTTAATACATTTACCTTGCTTACTCCAACAATGATCTTCGGTATGCCCAATCTTCTTGCAAAATTTACACTTCATCCCATACTGTTTGGATTTTGGCCTAGATGAAGAAGCTACAACAAACTCTCCTCTCACACTTCCTGAAGTTAAGGTCCTTGGCTGTCCTCTACTGATTTTGGATCCTTGTCCTATACACTTTGGCTTGTTTCCAATCTCACTTCCGGATCTTCCACTATTTTCCTCAATGTCCTTCTCGACCTTATATGCCCTATCTATGACTGTCTGATAATCGATGAAACTATCAATCCATAATTTCTTCCTAAACTCACTCCTCAAACCTGTTACAAACTTCTGAACCCTTTTCACTTCATGCGATACCAAATGAGGGCAACACTTAGCTAATTCCTCAAACCGGACCGAATACTGATTCACCGTCATGTTCCCTTGTTTTAGTCTTAAGAATTCAATCTCCTTCTTATCCCTTGTAACCATGGAAATGAAATAGTCCTCGAACTGTTGAGTGAAATTATCCCAAGTCTGGGGCGTATGATCCCGCTCCCAACTTTCCTTCACAATCTGCCACCACTGATCAGCTGGACCTTCAAGTTTGAAAACGGCATACCTAACTCTCTCTTTGTTGGGACTTCCTATAACCTCGAAAATCCTATTCATTTACGCTAACCATTTTTACGCCTTTAACGGATTCGGATCTCCGTAAAAGCTCGGTGGGTTCATCCTCACAAATCTTTCTAATCCATCACTTTGGTATCCCTCAGGTTGATTCGGAACCGATCCTCTAGTCTCCATATTATGTACAAACATCCTGAACAATTTCATCATCTCTTCATTCTGATTTCCACCTATACCCATATCTCCTTCATTTTCTAGAACCCTTCGCCGATCATCATTGCTTCCGGCCATTAGAACGAACTCCTGCATTAAACACTCGGCGTTAATTACCACACATTCCCCCTTAGTTTAGACATCTACCCTTGACCTCTAAACTAAGCTCTGATACCAACTGTGAGCACCCCAACCCGGGACCTAAAGCGTATCCCGAGCTTGAGGAGCCCAACTAGGAAATCTCCTCTCTAAAGTTTAAAAACTTTTATTTTCCTTTTAAAAGAAAACCCATTTCAAATACCAAATTAAACCAACTAATAATATCACCACTCCACAACTTCCATAAACCATAAAATGATTTCTTACATCGAAACTCATACTTAACTTTGTTTTACAAAAGAGTTTATACACATCTTCTCAAAAGAGTTTTACTAAATAAATACACCCAGACAACCAACTTATACACTTAACCTGACAAGTCCCCAAAAGCAAAAGTCCACAATTTAACCCCGGCCTCACTGGTTCCGGCCACTGTCTCAAAGCACAATCTAAAACAAGAAAAGGGAAGGGGTGAGAATAAATCTCAATGAGCTATTATGAATGCAGCAAGATGCCAAACAAGATGCAACACATAGCATGGTAGCACATAACACATTATAAAAGCGGTAAACACCTTACGTTACCTCATTTTACCTTTTCCCGTCTCGAACAATAAGTCGTACAACGTGGGAGTAAAACTCCACTCTTTGGTGAATTGCCTCCAAAGCACATTCACCTCTTATAGGACTCATACTCCAGGGATCCAAATAAGAAAAGATACCTATAATAGAGGATCCAACAATAATATCGCTAATCGTAAAGCTTTAGGCTTAATACGTAAGCATTCCCCGTACACCAATTGCAACAGTCCGTAAAGCCTTTTGGGTCAATACAGTCGTTAGCACACCCACTCTGTGGCCACAGAGGGGACGGTCCCAGGTATGATGAACCTTCAATCACTTATAGAACAAATCCATAATTGATTGAATTCCATTATACCCCCGAATATCAACATGTTCAAGCACAATATAGATACTTGAAACATAATCCACAAAAAGGGATAATCATATAACAACATGGTAATGTATACTCATGAAATCAATACCATAGTGAAACAACCATTTAGTACACTATGCATCATAATATAACAACATGGTAATGTATACTCATGCTAATCAATACCATCAATGAATATAATTCAAGTAAGGTAACCATATAACCAAATAATCCACACTTGGGATGCAATGTAACAACAAGTCAAATATTCCACACTTGGGATGCACATAACAGTATGTCTAATAGTCCATACTTAGAATATTATGATAACCATAAAATCAATAATTCCACAACTTGGAATAACAATGTCACAAGGTGATACATACCCATTACTAACTAGCTCAATAGTGAACCTATAGCTTCTATACTATTGCAACTACTCACCAAAGATATGGAGTAAGTAAGGCCACTATGCATGTATCATAAACCATTCCTACATTTTCATTATACAACCTCGAATAACCTTAATAAAAGTTCAAGATCTATTTCCCAAGTTGGAACTATTTTGGTGAAGTACTAATCAAACTTAACAATTGTTTCCCGGACAATGATCCATATTACAAGGTCCCGATAGAGATTCAAGTTAAATTATTAAGTTGTAGTCACAATGCTTAAGTAGCCCAAGTTCTACTTTAATCTAAGTTGAGAAGGGTTGATTAATATCCGAAAGTGATTAGGTTCCATTAATGTATAGTGGTTAAGATTCTCAATCCATCCTATAAGATCATTATACAATAAGACAAGGCCTCTATGAAGGTTCAAGCTCAATTTACTAAGTGGGAGTCACAACCTATAAGGGACCAAACAAGGTTGCTACACAAATTCTGGTTCAGATTCAAAGTTCAGTTTCCTGAGGTCTTGGGCGACCGCCCATACCTCTTGGGCGACCGCCCAAGAGGGTTTTCAAAGCATTCTAACTTCTGGACACATGGGCGGCCGCTCATGCCCCCTTGGGCGACCGCCCAAGTGTCTGAGCCAGAAATTCCCAAGTTTTCCCATTTAGTCTCTTACCATTTTACTTTCCTTTGCCATACTTCTTATACTCATGAACACCAAGAAATTTCTAATTCTACAAGGATTATCATAAAATCACATAAACCCAAAATAAGTGATTCTAAATTATTTATCATTATAACCTTCACCCATTTCAATCCTCTAGGTTATCTTCCAAGATCACAAACTTCCTTCTACTCCATTTACTACTCATTCAACTCCTATAAAATTCCCAAAGCATGAACCCAACATCATAAGAACAAGGAGAACATTAAGGAGAGTATGAACAAGTAAGAGAAGGAAATCATAACAACTCACTTAGCAATTATGAAGTGGAATAAGAATCTTCTTAGCTCAATGTGTTCCTCTTGACTCCACGAATCCAAAAGTACACCCGGATCTTCAAATGAGAAGGGAATGAATTTATTATGAATTTATGAAGGAAAGCTTTGGAGAGGAGGTTTCCATGGGGATTTTTTTTTTTGGGAAGAAGGAAGTAAGAAGAATGATGAGGGAGGAGGGGGAGGCCGGATGATGATGTAGGAGGGGTATGGGGTCATTGACTAAGGAGGGGGGGACAAGGTGAGGAATTTAAGGAGGGGAAAATGGTCCCCCCATGCCATTTAACCTCCTTCTTACTTCTTACTTCTTACTTCTTTTTCTATTCTTTATATTTTTCCCCACACAAAATAACTACCCACATTTTATTTATTTTATCCATTTCTATTATTATACCCTTCCCAAGAATATTATTTATTTCTCAATCATTTCATTTTAATATTAAGAAATCAAAGATATAAATTAAACACATAATATTAAAAATAATATTAAAAGCACATTTTATGATACTAAAATAGGTACCTAGGTTTAGGGTCGTTACAGGGACACCTTGGAAAGGAAGTACAAGATCGAAGACGCCGGGTCAAAGAAATTTGTCGTCGGTAAGTATCTTGACTTCATGATAATCGATTCCAAATTGGTAACAACTCAAGTAGATGAATTCCAAATCATTCTACATGGGCTTGATGCCGAGGGGATGATCATGAATGATCCATTTAAGGTGGCCTCTATCATTGAAAAGTTGCCGCCTTCGTGGAAGGATTTCAAGAACTATCTCAAGCATAAACGCAAGGAGATGTCCTTGGAAGACATTGTTGTTCGTCTTCAAATTGAAGAGAACAATAGAATCAACGAGGCCAAGGTTGCTAAGGGCAAGATGGAGGCTAAGGTCAATCTCGCCGAGGCTAGCACAAGTGGCACAAAGAGAAAGCATTCCGAAAATGCCGGGAATGCTAAGAAAGGGAAGAAGAAGGGCTCTAAGAAGTTCAAGGGGTCTTGCTATAATTGTGGCAAACTGGGCCACTTAGCAAAGGACTGTCGTCTTCCGAAGAAAGAGGCGAATAATGTTGATCACATGGACCTAGACTTTGCAGCGATGATCTTTGAGGCCAACGTTGCAAACATGGAGGAGAATCCAAAAGCTTGGTGGATAGATACCGGTGCTACCCGCCATATTTGTGGTAACAAAGAGAGTTTCTCCTCCTATACTCCCATCTCCGGAAGAAAGCTCTACATGGGAAATTCTGCGACCTCCGATGTTCAAGGCATTGGAAACGTGATATTGAAGATGACTTCCGGAAAAGAAGTAACCTTTTTGGATGTGCTGCATGTTCCAGACATTCGTAAAAATTTGGTATCTGGCGCTTTGCTTAGTAAGGCCGGTTTTAGACTAGTATTTGAATCCGACAAATTTGTACTAACCAAGAATGTTTTATTTCTTGGAAAGGGTTACCTCGAGGAGGGACTTTTCAAGATGAATGTAATGACTGTGATCCGCCAAGGTGTGATTGTTCGGTCGAAACCTAACGGTTTATTTTATATCCGCAAGCGCACGGGCTATTGTAATATAGCGGGTGCAAGTACGAGTCGATCCCACAGAGACAGGGTTTACTTAAGGGATATTTTTGTCTTTAGAAAATATAAAAAGGATTGGGGGGTAGATAAAATTTGTTTTTAGAATAATAGAGAGAGCATAGACAGAAAATACTTTAATTGAATTCTTATAAAACGAAGCATTCTCGGGATTGGGAATCATACACATAATCTTATTCATCAAATTGTCATTGTCTTAGAAATAAAAGGTTTTCATAAAAAGCAAGGATGGTATGTTAGGCCTACGCTATTTCGGGCTAGGACAATAGCGTTTGTATTCTTCACTAATTATGTTCTAACTGTTTGAGAAATCCGTTTATGTTTGACCCCGCCCTGTCACAAACGGGCATTCCGGCTTATCTCTAGCTGACCATAATTAGTAAGAATCCATTAAGGACGGAAGTTCAACATACTTTTCATTAAAGGAACATCCCTAGGCCATTGAACTACTCTCGTGATCAATGAACCTAGTTTCTTTATATGGTTCCGTCAATCGAGATTCTCCGCTAGGTACTTCTCTCAATTGACTGAATCATACAAATTGGATATCGCCAAAATGTAAGGCATTTAGAGAATAATATAAAGAGATTGTTTTAGATGAAGAAAGAAGACAAGACTAAACATTTTTAAATGATGAATAAGCATGCTTTTGAGTTTCCAACCCCAAGAATATGGGGGATTACTCACAAGCCATAAATAAACAGAAAAGTATAAATAGAGATTGAGTAAGAAAGACTTATGATTGCTGAGAATAATGCTTCACTTTTATTGCTTTTCCTCCAAAGTGATTCCAAGAACAAATAATGACTTTGATCTTCAAACTCCTTTGGAAAATTGTTGTTATAAATCTTTGTATCTTTTATCTCTCTAATATCAGTAATTTCTCACTAAGAATTCGTATCCTAAGACTGATTACAAGGGTCCTATTTATAAATGGGAGGAGACTCTTCAATTGGGTGCCATCAAAAGGTGCCTTTACATCTTGATCCACGATTTGCACGGCCGTGTCAAGGATTTTGCACGGCCGTGTCCTCTTTGGCGCCAGTTTTGAATTTGAATCTTGGAGACTTGCACGGCCGCTCCTAAAACAGCTGCACGGCCGCTCCTGGTTTGGCACGTCCAGGTCACTTCAGTGCTCGGCCACTCCATGGGCCAAGATGGCCGGCCATGGCCTATGATGCACGGCCGCTCCGGGTGTTGCTGCACGGCCGCTCCGAATGGTTTTCAGCTTGGAGTGCTTATTTTGCTTGGTGTTCCTCCATCCTTTCGGACCAATTAGCCCAAGTATCCTTTAGTCATAAAATGACCCTAAAACCTGTCTAGAAATGTATAAAATATACCAAAAACGTAAAATCTAATAAAATAGCAAAAGTAAGTAAAAATACTAAAAACTAAATAAAAAGTGATGATTTATTTGTGTAAAAGTATATAAAAACTAGGATAATTGACTATATAATAGTCACTTATCAAACTCCCCCACACTTAAGCCTTTGCTTGTCCCCAAGCAAACTTAGAATGAAATACGGAGAGGGAGAAAAATACGATTGATCCTTCAGAAATAAAGTAGCAAGCCCTTAAATGCCTTGTAGATAATGCCTTTATCTATCTAATCATATTTTGAATACCTTTAAAAATTTATTTTAGGAAGAAATATTTTAGGGGTATTTTTAAAGAGATAAAATGCAAGACAATAACCTAATATAGCATATATAGAATTTTGACCAAGTAAAGCATGCTAGAAGGAAGAATCTTTAGTTTTATTTCTTGGTAGAAAAAGCTTATCACTTTTTAGAGTGATTTTTTTTTAGAAAAGATGAATTTTATTTATTTAAGACGTACAAGAGAAGGTATAAACATTTATTCATAATTTAGAAGTTCCGAAGAATTGGATTACATTCTTGAATCACAAGGGTGAAGAATGGATGATGGTAGTGGAAAAATCTCGTCAAAGTCAAACAAATTTATCTTATTTTTGTACGTGTTATATTTTTGCAAAAGACCTAAGTTATTTTTGATCCTTTCAAGTAGGAGACATTGTGGTCGCGAGCCCCATGTTCCTAATGCTTAGATCAAGAATACTTTTGGATATTATTTCCGTTTTGGCAAGGAAGCATCGTCGCAGCGAACGCCGTGCCCCGAGTTACTTAGGAGATAATATGTTTCTTTTTGCTTTTAAGGCTTGGTGACAATTGTCACTCTTTTTAGCAATAAGATAGAAGTGTTTTACTTTGACTTGATTTGAAAAAATGGAAGGATGGAAATTATGAAAGGGTGTGATTCAAGGGATGCAAACAAAAAGGTGCTTCTAAAAAGGGAATAAATATCTAATAAAGATAAAAAAATGTACAATCTTAAAGGAATATATTCAAAGTTTGCATAAATGACCAAGCATAAAAGAATTCCTTCTAATCAAATGCATTTTTCTTGATGAGATTCTATATTGTGCTATACCAACTTATGAGGCTTTCAATTATTTCCTAAAAAGATCCCTTATACTTTTCCTTTTTATAGATTTCTAAGTGTATAGAAAATATGAGAGGAAAGATAAAGGCATTTATACTAGGGCAAATGGCAAGCATAATGATAATGATTTTTGATCATCATACAAAAGAAAAAAAATGCAACTAAGTTAAAAAAGAAAAATTATACTAGAAAGCAAGTAAAATTTAAAAACTAGAAAGCAAAAAATTAAAGGATAGATTTACCCCCCCACACTTGAAATGAACATTGTCCTCAATGTTTCAAGGAACAATGCTAAATCTAGGGAGGGTAAAGAGAAAAACTTACTAAAATGGATCACGGGAAGGTAGGTTCGCCCAAAGTAATACATGAAACCACTCCGATTGGATCTCCGGTTATGTAGTGTTTCAGTCTTTGCCCGTTTACTTTAAAATCTCCTTGTGTTTCGTTCCCAATTTCGATGGCTCCGTATGGATATACTTTACGCACTTGATATGGGCCCGTCCATCTTGATTTTAATTTTCCTGGAAAAAGCTTTAAACGAGAATTAAAAAGTAATACCATGTCCCCTTCTTTAAAATCCCTTCTCATTATATGAGCATCATGCCATTTTTTTGTTTTCTCCTTGTATAATCTGGCACTTTCGTATGCTTCATATCGGAGTTCTTCAAGCTCTTGTAACTGTAGTCTCCGCTTTTCACCCGCTTCTGTCAAGTTATAGTTTAGGGCTTTGATTGCCCAATATGCCTTATGCTCAAGTTCCACTGGTAAATGACATGACTTTCCATAAACCAATCGAAAAGGAGTGGTTCCGATAGGTGTTTTAAAAGCGGTGCGATTAGCCCATAAAGCATCGTTCAATTTTATTGACCAATCCTTTCTTGAACTTATTACCGTTTTCTCCAAGATCCACTTTATTTCTCGATTTGATATTTCCACTTGCCCACTTGTTTGAGGATGATATGCGGTGCCTGTTTTATGATAGACTCCGTACTTTTTTTATTAAAGCATCAAACTGGCGGTGCGAAAAATGTGACCCTCCGTCGCTTATGACGACTTTTGGAACCCCAAATCTTGGAAAAATTGTATCCTTGAAAAGCTTCATGACGACTTTTGAGTCGTTTGTTGGAGATGCTATAGCTTCCACCCATTTTGAGACGTAGTCTACTGCTACCAAAATGTAATTATTGTTGAAAGATGTGGGGAAAGGTCCCATGAAATCAATACCCCAAACATCGAAAATCTCAACTTCCAGAATATTATTGAGAGGCATTTCATTCCTCCTTGAAATGTTGCCGGTTCGTTGGCAACGGTCACAAGAGATGACAAAATTTCGAGCATCTTTGAAGAGCGTGGGCCAGAAAAAACCTGATTGAAGAACCTTGGCGGCGGTTTTGACTGTGCTTGCATGACCGCCATAAGGAGATGAATGACAATGATACAGAATGTCCCTTATCTCTTCATTAGGTACACACCGCCTAATGATTCCGTCTGCGCAATGTCTAAAGAGGAGCGGATCTTCCCAAAAGTATTTTTTTATTTCTGATAAAAATCTCTTCTTTTGTTGATGACTCATTTCTGGAGGAAGAATCTTGCATGCTAGATAGTTAACAATGTCTGCAAACCAAGGAATTTCGACATTGCTTATGGCAAGAAGATGATCATCCGGAAACGAATCATCAATGGGAAGGTCATAATTATCGGAAATTTCTAACTCTTTAGGAAGGCGGGATAAATGATCTGCGACCAAATTTTCCGTCCCCTTTTTATCACGGATTTCCAAATCGAATTCTTGGAGGAGAAGGATCCATCTTATTAACCTTGGCTTTGCGTCCTTCTTTGTCAACAAGTATCTAATTGCAGCGTGATCCGTGTATATGATTACCTTTGATCCCACCAAATATGACCGAAATTTTTCCATAGCAAATATTACGGCCAAAAGCTCTTTTACGTGGTGGCATAATTCATTTGTGCTTCATCTAGCGTTCGGTGGCATAATATATTGCGTGCGTTTTCTTGTCTTTTCGCTGACCTAGGACGGCTCCGACCGCGAAATCACTTGCATCGCACATTATTTCGAAAGGAGATCCCAATCGGGTGGTTGCACGATAGGAGCGGAGATCAAAGCTTCCTTTAACCTATTGAAAGCTTCAAGACAAGGGCTATCAAACACAAATGGAGCATCTTTCATTAGTAGATTAGTTAAAGGTTTAGAAATTTTTGAGAAATCTTTTATAAAACGTCGGTAAAATCCGGCGTGACCAAGAAAACTTCTTATACCTTTAACATTAGTAGGCGGAGGTAATTTTTCAATAATTTCGATTTTTGCCTTATCTACTTCTATTCCTTTTCGGACACCATGTGTCCTAACACTATTCCTTCATTTACCATAAAATGGCATTTTTCTCAATTTAGGACAAGATTGACCTCCTCACAACGTTGTAGGACCTTAGACAAATTCTTCAAACATTCGTCAAAAGAATATCAGTAAACAGAGAAATCATCCATAAAAACTTCCATAATATTTTCTATGTATTCGGAAAAAATGGACATCATACAACGGCGAAAAGTGGCGGGAGCATTACAAAGTCCGAAAGGCATTCTTCTATAGCGAAGGTACCATAAGGACAAGTAAAAGTAGTTTTTCTTGATCGTCTGGATGGATAGGGATTTGGAAAAATCCGAATATCCGTCCAAATAACGAAAATGGGAATGTTTGGCCAATCTTTCTAGCATTTGGTCTATAAAGGGAAGGGAAACTGATCTTTTCGGGTGGCTTTATTTAATTTTCTTTAATCTATACACATGCGCCAACCCGTGACAGTCTTGGTTGGGATTAATTCATCCTTATCATTTCGAATGACTGTCATTCCTCCCTTCTTAGGGACAACTTGAACTGGTCCCACCCATTTGCTATACGAAATTGGGTAGATGATGCTGAGTCAAGTAATTTAAGGACTTCCTTTTTGACTACTTCCTTCATGTTAGGATTGAGTCTTCTTTGATGTTCAATGGAAGGTTTATGATCTTCCTCTAAATCAATCCTATGCATGCAAATTTTTGGATGAATTCCTTTTAAGTCATCTATCGTATATCCTATGGCTTTTTGATGCAACCTAAGCTCATTTAACAATTTTTCTCGTTTCTAGAGGACCTAGGTTAGCATTTACAATCACGGGATAAGTGGAGTCAGGTCCCGAGTAAAATTCATACCTTAGATTTGCGGGAAGAGGTTTTAACTCGACTTGAGGTGCCTTAATTACCTCTTTTTCCTTTTTGTTGGATGGTTCTGCTGTAGCCTCCAACTTTTCGAAATTATTGTCCTCAATAGGCTTTGCTGTGTCTAAAAGCATGGTATAATGTGCAACTTCTTCATCGTCATCATCATGCAAAGTTCTTTTCCAATCAATAAGACTTTTTTCAAGCGGATCCTTAGATTGGGGACTTTTTAATTCCTTGCTAACTGATTCTAACATGTTAATGTTCAAGCAAGGGTTCTCAAGATCAGGATTTCTCATGAATTTAGACAAGTTAAACTCTATTTTATCATCTCCTACATTCAAAGTTAGGTTACAATGTTTAACGTCTATAACCGCCCCATTTGTGGCAAGGAAAGGTCTACCTGAGAATTACGAGGAATATGACTATCTTCTTCCATCTCGAGAACAACAAAATCTACCGGGATGATTAACTTCCCGATTTGGCAAGGGACATCTTCCATAATACCCACGGGATATTTAATGGAACGATGCGCCAATTGCAGGGATATGGTTGTAGGTTTCAATTCTCCCACACCAATCTTCTTGCTTACAGAAAGCGGGATGAGGCTCACACTAGCTCCTAGATCTAGCATAGCATTATCAACATTAAATTTACCAATATTACAAGGGATAGAGAAAGTACCGGGATCTTTTAGTTTTGGGGGTAACCTTTTTTGTAAAACAGCACTCACTTCCTCTGTTAAAGCAACAGTTTCATTTTCTTCCAGCTTCCTTTTGTTAGAAAGAATATCTTTGAGAAATTTAGCATAAGAAGACATTTGTTGCAAAGCATCCGTGAAAGGTATATTAATGTAGATAGATTTTAAAACTTCTAAAAATTTTGCAAATTGTTTATCGAGTTTTGCCTTTACCAATCTTTGAGGGTAAGGTATAGGCGGATCAAAATTTCTAGTTATTTTAGGGGATTCCGTCCCCTTATCATCCTCATCATTAGTCTCGACCATGGGTGGATTTTGACTAATACTTTCTTCAATGGGGCTACTTTCTTTAGGTGGATAATCAATAAGCTCTCTCCCACTTCTAGTAACCACTGCTTTAGCATGCTCATTTAATATTTTATTGTGGTTGGCTAATTCATCAAATTTATCATTAAATAACTTAAAGCATTCCCTAAATTCAGCATTAGTTTTTTCTTGCTCATTCTTACTTTTAACTATGAAATCCATTAAAAGATCTAATTTTGATTTAGGGAGAAAAATGTTTGAAGTATTTTTGAAATTTCCAAATGTAAGACCTTGATGTTGTGTAAATGATTGCGGGTTAAGAACGTTGTTATTCTTATAGGAAAAATTGGGATTGTATGTGTTAGAATACATTCCTCCTTTTTGCCCAAAAGAATTAACGAAGTTCACTTGATCGTTAGAAGTAACGTCAAGCAACTCGCAGTTATCCGTACTATGTGAGTTAGACCCACATAGTTCGCATACCACATTTACACTAGCAATGGGGTTGACATTAAGATTTTCAAACTTTTTCAAAAGCATGTCAACTTTAGAGGAGAGAAGAGTAACTGCATCAACATTATATTTACCGGGCGTACCTTGTTGCTGCTCCCTCTCGCTTGACCATTGGTAATGGTTCAATGCAATATTTTCGATGAGGTCGTATGCCTCATCGACTCCTTTGTTCATCAATGCTCCTCCTGCAGCGGCATCAATGGTCTCTCTTGTTTTAAAAATGAGACCATTGTAGAAGGTGTGAACAATCAACCACTTTTCAAGCCCGTGGTGGGGGCACATTCTGAGAAGTTCCTTGAACCGTTCCCATGCGTCGTACAAAGTCTCACTATCTGTTTGACAGAAGTTAGTGATCTTTGTTCGTATCTCGGCGATCCTTGCTTGGTGGGAAAAATCGACCAAGGAATGCTTCTTGAATTTGGTCCCATGTTGTTAATGAATTACGGGGACCGAATTCAACCATTGTTTCGCCTTATCCTTGAGAGAGAAAGGAAAGAGGCGCATCCGGATTGCTTCCACCGTAACACCTTGAATACGTGTAGTATCACAATATTCAAGGAATGTTTGGATGTGTAGATGGGGATCTTCGAAGGCAGTGCCGCTGTATTGGTTATTCATAACCATGTGCAATAATTGCGGCTTTATTTCGAAGTTTGCCGCTCCGGCATTCGGCACAACAATAGGGGATCTAGTTCCCGGGGTACTTGGGTTAACAAAGTCCCGTAGGGTCCTAGCAGGTGTTTGCGGTTCTCCGTCCATGTGTTTTTGTAGAGTTTCTCTAAATCTTCTTAATCTTTCGTGAAAGCTTCTTTCGGGTTCGGATCAAAGTTGTCAACAAATGTCCGAGACCGTTTCATAAACTACAAGAAAAACACTTGAAGGGAAATTAAACGCAGCAGTTATAGGATAGGAAAGCAAAATAGTAAAAACAAAAACTAAAAATTTGTAGTAAAGACAAAAATAAAAAGTAAACCGTTGTCCCCGCAACGGCGCCAAAACTTGTTCGGTCGAAACCTAACGGTTTATTTTATATCCGCAAGCGCACGGGCTATTGTAATATAGCGGGTGCAAGTACGAGTCGATCCTACGAGAGACGGGGTTTACTTAAGGGATATTTTTGTCTTTAGAAAATATAAAAAGGATTGGGGGGTAGATAAAATTTGTTTTTAGAATAATAGAGAGAGCATAGACAGAAAATACTTTAATTGAATTCTTATAAAACGAAGCATTCTCGGGATTGGGAATCATACACATAATCTTATTCATCAAATTGTCATTGTCTTAGAAATAAAAGGTTTTCATAAAAAGCAAGGATGGTATGTTAGGCCTACGCTATTTCGGGCTAGGACAATAGCGTTTGTATTCTTCACTAATTATGTTCTAGCTTGTTTGAGAAATCCGTTTATGTTTGACCCCGCCCTGTCACAAACGGGCATTCCGGCTTATCTCTAGCTGACCATAATTAGTAAGAATCCATTAAGGACGGAAGTTCAACATACTTTTCATTAAAGGAACATCCCTAGGCCATTGAACTACTCTCGTGATCAATGAACCTAGTTTCTTTATATGGTTCCGTCAATCGAGATTCTCCGCTAGGTACTTCTCTCAATTGACTGAATCATACAAATTGGATATCGCCAAAATGTAAGGCAGTTAGAGAATAATATAAAGAGATTGTTTTAGATGAAGAAAGAAGACAAGACTAAACATTTTTAAATGATGAATAAGCATGCTTTTGAGTTTCCAACCCTAAGAATATGGGGGATTACTCACAAGCCATAAATAAACAGAAAAGTATAAATAGAGATTGAGTAAGAAAGACTTATGATTCTTTGAGAATAATGCTTCACTTTTATTGCTTTTCCTCCAAAGTGATTCCAAGAACAAATAATGACTTTGATCTTCAAACTCCTTTGGAAAATTGTTGTTATAAATCTTTGTATCTTTTATCTCTCTAATATCGAGTAATTTCTCACTAAGAATTCGTATCCTAAGGCGATTACAAGGGTCCTATTTATAAATGGGAGGAGACTCTTCAATTGGGTGCCATCAAAAGGTGCCTTTACATCTGCGATCCACGATTTGCACGGCCGTGTCAAGGATTTTGCACGGCCGTGTCCTCTTTGGCGCCGATTTTGAATTTGAATCTTGGAGACTTGCACGGCCGCTCCTAAAGCAGTTGCACGGCCGCTCACGGTTTGGCACGTCCGAGTCACTTCGGTGCTCGGCCACTCCATGGGCGAAGATGGCCGGCCGTATGGCCTATGATGCACGGCCGCTCTGGTTTTGCTTTGCACGGCCGCTCCGAATGGTTTTCAGCTTGGAGTGCTTATTTTGCTTGGTGTTCCTCCATCCTTTCGGACCAATTAGCCCAAGTATCCTTTAGTCATAAAATGACCCTAAAACCTGTCTAGAAATGTATAAAATATACCAAAAACGTAAAATCTAATAAAATAGCAAAAGTAAGTAAAAATACTAAAAACTAAATAAAAAGTGATGATTTATTTGTGTAAAAGTATATAAAAACTAGGATAATTGACTATATAATAGTCACTTATCAGTGATGAATAAAAATTGTGTTTCTTATGTTTACTTGTCGGAAAGTTCTAATTTATGGCATGATAGATTAGGACATGTAAACCTCGACACCATTAAGAAATTAGCGAGACAAGATTTAATCCAAATGACTAAATCCGACTCGACTAATAGGTGTGAAGTTTGTGTTGAGGCAAAAATGACGAAGTCTCCATTTAATGCAATACAAAGAAACACAACTCCTCTCGAGTTAATTCACACCGACATATGTGATTTAAAACTTGTGCAAACTCGAGGAGGTAAAAAATACTTCATTACATTTATAGATGATTGCACAAAATTTTGTTATGTCTATCTCTTAAGAAGTAAGGATGAAGCCTTAGTGGCTTTTGAGACTTATAAGAAAGAAGTTGAAAATCAACTTAACTTGAAGATTAAGAAAATTAGAAGCGATAGAGGTGGAGAATATGAAGCACCATTTGAAGGACTATGTTGGGAATCCGGCATAATTCATCAAACAAAGGCTCCATATACCCCTCAATCTAATGGAGTTGCTGAACGCAAAAACCGTACTCTCAAGGAGATGATGAACGCGCTTTTGATAAGTTCAGGCTTACCCGAAAACTTGTGGGGGGAAGTGTAGACACCCCATTCTGAACCAATAAATCATGATTACACTACTCTTCGTCTCTCTTTTATGTTTTGATGAAAGCATATCAGTTTCGTCATATTTCGTTAAGTTTCTAACTAACCTCGTTAGTTTTGGACCTAACTGACTAACGGAATAAACTGAAGAGGACAAAATAGTCATCAGACTAGTTATCTCGCACGAGATATTATATCTCGCGCGAGATATCCCCTCGACAGGATGTGCAGAAATCACTCTCCTTCTCCGTTTCAACCTCCTTTCTTGATAAACCTCATCTAATCCGTTCTCCAATCAGAATTGAGCTCTGGAAGCTTCCTAGGAGTGTTTTATCTCTCCACCTCTACCTCTTAAACCCCTATAAATACTTGGTGACTTCCACTATTTCAGGGGGTCAGAATTCCACACAACACACACAATTTGTTGGTTTCTTTCCACGAGAGACTCCTTCAAATCACTCACAAACAACTCCTAAATTCGTCCTTCAACCACGTTGATTGACGAACATCAATGCTCAAGCCTAGCATCAAGGAGAAGCTCTGTCCGCATCAAGATTTGGCTCTCATATTGATTTGGAAAACTTCAAAGTCTGTGATGGCAGCAACCTCAAGTCCGTGACCTCGGCGACATCAACAAAGTCTGCGATGGCAGCAAACCTCAAGTCCGTGACCTCGGCAACAACTTCAAAGTCGCGGCGGCAAACTTCAAGGCCAGTGACCTCGGCAACATCTTGAAAGTCTGTGATGCCGGCCAAACTTCAAAGTCCGTGACCTCGGCAACGACAACAAAGTCCGTGACCTCGGCAACGACAACAAAGTCCGTGACCTCGGCAACGACAGCAAAGTCCGTGACCTCGGCAACAACAGCTACGTCAGTAACCTCGGGCGGCACACTTCAACAACTTCATCAATAAATGGGTATCTTCAGAATTGGGTCAAGTCCTTGATTCCTCAGTATGATTTTACCTTTTCAAAAAAAAAATACCTCTTCGATTTTCAAAAATGCTTTTCAAAATACCTAAAATAGCCTTTTAGTGTTTTGGAGTCGAACTACGTTTGGTCGATTCTCTCTTAGAGATACGTGGCGGCCGTGCGGCACGACCATCCCAATGTTCGAATGATGTCTTTTCTATCGACGACACTTCTTCTTTCATAAGACACATCGCGCCGAGGGGCTCTGTAGACACCCCATTCTGAACCAATAAATCATGATTACACTACTCTTCATCTCTCTTTTATGTTTTGATGAAAGCATATCAGTTTCGTCATATTTCGTTAAGTTTCTAACTAACCTCGTTAGTTTTGGACCTAACTGACTAACGGAATAAACTGAAGAGGACAAAATAGTCATCAGACTAGTTATCTCGCACGAGATATCATATCTCGCGCGAGATATCCCCTCGACAGGATGTGCAGAAATCACTCTCCTTCTCCGTTTCAACCTCCTTTCTTGATAAACCTCATCTAATCCGGTTCTCCAATCAGAATTGAGCTCTGGAAGCTTCCTAGGAGTGTTTTATCTCTCCACCTCTACCTCTTAAACCCCTATAAATACTTGGTGACTTCCACTGTTTCAGGGGGCCAGAATTCCACACAACACACACAATTTGTTGGTTTCTTTCCACGAGAGACTCCTTCAAATCACTCACAAACAACTCCTAAATTCGTCCTTCAACCACGTTGATTGACGAACATCAAGGCTCAAGCCTAGCATCAAGGCGAAGCTCTGTCCACATCAAGATTTGGCTCTCATATTGAGTCGAAACTCTGCCCAAATCACTTCTCGATCGAGAAGACATCTTAGAACCACGTTCTAAATCAATTACTCCCTAAACCCAAGGTAAAATCCTCTATTTCTCTTCTTCTTCTCAATCTCTCTATTGACTTTTAGAGTGGTGTAATCCCATAAAAAAGGATTGGCCTAGAGTCCCTTCAATCGATGAAGGCGATCTCGAAGCATACAATCCAACATTCCTAATCAAGAAATTGATTAGGGTTTATTTATTTTCTTTAATTATATATATTTTAAAGATTGAAAACCTCTCTTTTCTTTAGCAAGATCGATCTCCGGATTGGGTGGAATGGATGCTCCTCGACCTACCCATTCCATAACCTAAGCCCCGAACTCAAATCTCTTTTCAAAATGGTTTTCCTATATTTCCAAATGAATAATATAGGTGGCGACTCTAAAAGATAAAATTATTTCTCACAACGCTACAGGAAGCAATACTCACTTCTAATTATGTTCTTAATAAAATACCCAAGAAAGGTATTGATAAAACACCCTATGAATTGTGGCATAATCGTAGGTCATGTTTTAAATACCTTAAAATGTGGGGGTGTTTGGTCAAGGTTGAAGTACCTAAGCCGAAACAAGTCAAGATTGGTCCAAAGACCATTGACTGTGTTTTTATTGGATATGCCAATAATAGTAGTGCCTATCGTTTTATAGTGCACAAATCGGACATTCCTGATATGCATGTAGGAACTACTATAGAATCAAGGAATGCGGTATTCTTTGAAAACATCTTTCCGGCTAAGGACAGGAAAGATATAGATTCTAATAAGAGAACACATGAATCTACAACCGGTCCTTCTCAAATAGAAGATGAAGAACCGAGACGTAGCAAAAGGGCAAGAGTGGAAAAGTCTTTTGGTCCTGATTTTCTATCTTACATGTTAGAAAACGAACCAGCAACTGTTAAAGAGGCTTTATCCGGTCCGGATAGTTCATTCTGGAAGGAGGCCATTAACAGTGAAATAGAATCCATAATGCTCAACAATACTTGAGAATTAGTTGATCTCCCTCCAGGTTGCAAACCATTAGGTTGCAAATGGATCCTTAAAAGGAAGTATAAGGCGGATGGATCAGTCGATAAGTACAAAGCTAGGCTAGTTGCCAAAGGCTTTCGACAGAAAGAAGGATATGATTTCTTCGATACATACTCCCCTGTCACAAGGATCACATCTATTCGGATTCTCATAGCTATTGCAGCAGTGCATAATCTTGAGATACACCAAATGGATGTGAAGACTGCTTTCCTAAATGGAGAGTTAGATGAAGAAATTTACATGAAACAACCCGAAGGGTTTGTTGTTCCCGGTAAAGAAAGAAAGGTGTGTAAACTCGTAAAGTCCTTGTATGGACTGAAACAAGCACCTAAATAATGGCATGAGAAGTTCGATAGAACCATGTTATCAAATGGATTCAAGATTAATGAATGTGACAAATGTGTCTACATTAAAGAAACATCTGAATCATTTGTTATCGTTTGTCTTTATGTAGACGACATGCTCATAATGGGAAGTAATCATGATTTGATCATGAATACCAAAGGCATGCTCAAGAAGAACTTTGACATGAAAGACGTAGGATTAGGCGATGTAATATTAGGGATAAAGATCTCTAGAACATCTGAAGGATTAGTTCTTTCACAATCCCATTACCTAGAGAATGTTCTTCGGAAATTTAATGTCTTTGATGACCCTCCGGCTAAAACACCGGTAGACTTGGCTCTACATTTAGCCAAGAACAAAGGGGAACCAGGTTTCTCAAGCTGGAATATGCAAGAATAATTGGCGATCGATGTACTTAACGAATTGTACACGTCCAGACATTGCATATTCAGTGAGCAAACTAAGTAGGTTCACAAGCAATCCTAGTACTGATCATTGGAAAGCACTAATGAGAGTACTAAGATATTTAAAGTATACATTAAACCATGGGATACTTTACAAGAAATATCCCGCAGTATTAGAAGGATACTGTGATGCCAATTGGATATCGGACACGAAAGACTCTAAGTCCACGAGTGGATATGTATTCACAATAGGTGGAGGAGCAGTGTCATGGAAATCCTCCAAACAAACGTGTATAGCCAGCTCCACGATGGAATCTGAGTTTATAGCTTTGGATAAAGGCTGGGGAAGAAGCGAGAATGGCTTAAGAACTTCTGGAGGATATTCCTTATTGGAGTAAACTGTACTATTTGTTATGATACATTGTGATAGTCAATCAGCAATAGGAAGGGCACAAAATAGTATGTACAATGGTAAGTCTAGACATATTCGTCGTAGACACAATACCATTAGACAGTTGATCAAGAATGGCATTATCACTATTGATTATGTAAAGTCATGTGATAACTTAGCGGATCCGTTTACCAAAGGTATAAATCGAGATCAACTGCATAAACTGTTAAGGGAAATAGGTTTAAAACCCACAATAAAAGGACTTATAGCGGACACTCAACCTTGAGAAATGGAGATCCCAGGCCCTTGGTTCAATGAGACAACCAAGTTATAAGTTCTAGTAGAGTTACTTGAAAACAACAACTCGATTTATTAACCTAGAGATGTTGAATACTCATTCCCAGAACATCCAAGTACAAGCACATGCAGCAGTGGTAAGGATAAGTTGAGAAAACTTTTAATGATTTCTATGCCTACGGGTGGAGTAGTGCATGATACTCCTTATAGTGAGAATCACCTATATAAGCGAGAGGTAATTAGGCCGCCTCTAAATGAACGCTTAAGAATGAGATACGGTCCAGGACCAAAATGGACAAAACATGAGAACAACAATTGTTAGAGTTGTTATTATGTGAGTATTATTGTCTTGGTATACATCCGACAGTCACTGGTTCAAAGCGACTCGCTACCAAATGGCTAGTATATCCGATAATATTTCACTAGGGAAGATTCAAGGCCACAAGCTATCTATCCCGATGTAGTAATAGTTCGCCGAAACTTTGGACGAAACTGCATTCATGCATTAATTGTCATTCATGTGGGGGATTGTTGGAAATGGGTAACGAAAAGTTAAGTTTGACTTAACGTTGATCTAGTTTCTAACGGAAGTTCGTTATTTGTTAACGAAACTAGTTACAAAATGTAGTCTACATTTGTTGTAGAATATTAAACTCTTTTAATGTCTCAAAACCATTTAGGGTGAATGAGAATTAATGACAAAGGTCGTTTGTAACTTAACAAAAGTTGGTTAAAAGGTAAATTAAATCATTTGGATTTAATTAGATTTGAACAGTGTTTTTGGGTGATGAGATTTGGCTCAAAACTGATCAGAACGAGTGGGGACTCTGAGCACGAGTCGTGAGCACGAATGGACCTCAATGGACTTTGGCTCAAAACTGATCAGAACGAGTGGAATGCTTGGGAACGAGTCGTGGGCACGACTCGTGCCAAGGAGCACGACTCGTGCTCTTTACAGCTGTTCGAAAAATTGCACCTTTTCAAGGGAAAAGGCACAAAACCTTTTGACTCTCTTTATATACTTCCCCCTCCGAATTTCAATTCATTCATACAGTCATTTGAGCCTTCCCACCCTCTAGTAAGATAGAAAAACATACCCAAATCATTGGCATATTGTTGCATCAAATCATTCAAAGTCCAAAGTTTCAAACTTAGTGTTGTTCGTTAGATTATTTGATTTGGAGTGCTCCTATCATATACTAAAAGTCGTTTTATCTTACTAGAAGATTGCCATTGAAACCGTAAGCACCTGTGCGGGGCAATAACTTCTTACGCAGATTGTATTTAATACAAGACTCGACTTGATTTCATTTGTTTTTTTCAATCTCCGTTACTTTTGCCGTTAGTTTTTCTGTTAAGTCTTAAAGAAGCCATACACAAGTTCCAACAAGTAGAAAATAAATAACAATCACACAATACAACAATATACAATATACACGTGATTAATATATTAATGCATAATATTCATTATGTGACGGAAGAGCATAATTATATGATGGTCATGTTACAATATGGATACGTATCTGTAAAATATGGAGTACAAGAACAAAAAAATCCCAAAAATATTAAGTAAAATCAAATTAGAGTGCTGTTATGATTACTGGATTAAAAAAATGATTCCGTTACGCAGCACATAATTTTTAGTCAACATTTAAGTGCCCCATAATTATGTGTTCCTCCACTCTTATTTCTTATTTGTTCACACTAACATATCCACTATAAAAGGTGCACTCCACAAGAACATATTTCCCTTAACTTGTGTACTCCATAGCTAAAATAATGAGTTTTCTTAATTTCTTCTTCATCTTCTCTCTTTTCATTTATGTGTTGGGTAATTTTTGTGAAGCTCAGGCACCGGTGGTGCCGGGGATGTATGTATTTGGCGATTCTCTAGTGGACGTGGGCAACAACAATTACCTTACTATATCCGTCGTTAAGGCTGACTTTCCTCACAACGGCATTGATTACCCCGGGCAAAAGGCCTCCGGAAGATTCAGCAACGGCAAAAATGCTGCTGATTTTCTTGGTACTTATACTCTCTCCTACTACGTATTCTTAATTTCTTGATATTCCACGATGGGACCTGAGTTTATATTAAGGTTCAATAGGCTTGTCATCGTTGTCATTTTTGGATCAAATATTTCTTTTAAGTTACATGATCAATATAAATTTGTCACGTTAATATGTTATGTTATGTTATCACCAATTTGATATTTTTGGACTGTATTTGAGGTTTCATCCTCGAATATATTGGCACTTAGTTGTGAATACGTCATCAACAAGTTCACATATTATCAGTATTTGACTATTCTTAGAAAACAAATTTTCATCTTTATAAAAGTTCCAAACATAACGACATTCGTTAAATAGTTAATTTTTGGACTTTTTGGTTTTGAAAATTGAATTTTGTGACTTTTTAGATTGAATAATTATTTTTAGGACTTTTTGGATATGAAAGTTTTTCAGAGGGGTTTTTTGGTATTTTCCCCTACTTTTAATGACATATCAATAACGGCTTTAAAGTTTCACTGATTTTTTTTTTTTTTGAATTCTAATTTAAAATTCAATCAAGTTAATTTCATACAGAAAAAGTTATTTTTTTTGATAATCTGGAGGACATGTGTAAAGGGCACGAGATCATTCGCACCATTTTTGTGTATTACATTGTGTATCACATGTAATCCAACGGTTATAAGTTGTTAGAGCTGAAATCAACATGACATCATCATTGATAAATAAGCGATAGATCACATATGTTACATAAAAGTGGTACATAAAAATTTAGATTTGCATTTGTTGAAGAGTATTTGATTTTCTGTTGTTGGATATTTATTTTGGAACGGATGTACTATTGTTTACGAAGTAGTTTGTTAAAGTACTGATTAAATTATGACATATTGATGCCATGCAGCTGAAAACCTGGGATTGCCGACTTCACCGCCGTATCTTTCACTGGTGAATAAACTGAGCAAGAAGTTGAAGGGGAATGTTTCCGTTAGTGGTGTTAACTTTGCTTCTGGAGGTGCTGGAATTTTTAACGGAACTGATGATAAATATGTAAGCAAGTGAATAATTGCGTTCATGGACGATTTATTTCTTAATTAGAAGTCATTAATGCATGCATGTGCTAACTCAAAACTAATCAACTCAATCTTAAAAAAAAAATTGTGCTTCAGAAACAATCGATTCCTTTGACAAAACAAGTAGAATACTATACGCTAGTGCACAATCAACTGATCCAACAGCTAGGACAAAATGATGCACAAGAACAATTATCGAAGTCTCTCTTCGCTATCGTCGTTGGAAGCAATGATTTATTCGACTACTTTGGATCCGATTCCATTTACGCTACGCAATACACCCCACAGCAATTCGTCAATCTTATGCTTTCATCCCTCAACGGACACATGCAGGTACATCCAAAACTAATATCACATCAGCATTCATTCTCAGAGCGTCGTTTTTCAGAAAATGCAATGACGCACAAAATCTTGTTCACAAAATCTTCTTATATTGAACCCATTTTGGCTTGCAGACGTTGCACTCACTAGGTGCGCGTAAGTTTGTGGTCACGGGGATTGGAGCTTTAGGTTGTACTCCAACACAAAGGAGACGCGACAAAGCACATGAATGCAGAGATCTAGGAAGTAAATAACTGGGCAATCAAGTATAACGACGGCCTAAAATCTATGTTACAAGATCTCAAGTCTGATTTAAATGATATCTACTACTCGTATTTTGATACTTACAGAGTCATGAATAACTTTGTTCAGAACCCATCCGCTTATGGTACTTTAATCGCTCATCAACTTGAATTAACGTAAATCGAGTTGATTTGTAATTCTGATCATTTTGTTTATGGTTTTGGGTTTAGGGTTTACAGAGGTGAAAGCGGCTTGTTGTGGGCTAGGAGAGCTACATGCTGAGATACCATGCACTCCTATTTCAAACTACTGCTCCAATAGAAATGATCATCTTTTCTGGGATATTGTTCATCCTACACAAGCAGCTTCCCAAATATTTGCTGCTATGATCTTTAAGAGCACACAATATTCCTTCCCCATCAATGTAAACCAGCTCGCTACGCTCTAAAAACCAAATTATTAACATAAATACATACATACACACATATATATATATATACATACGTAGTTAGTTAGAGGCATCGTCCATATGTACGTACGTACGTACGTACAATGAACTTGATTAATACGTACAAATTAGTCACTCAAGCATATACAAACATTACCATTATTGAGTTATATATGTATGTCTATGTCTATATATGAAATAAAAGTTAATAATATACCCGAGTACGGATTATTATTATTTTTTTCTTGCCTAAATTTTGGTTATTTGATGATTTTAAGGTTGACCATCCTAAATGATCTGCAGTTGCATGCCTTGATTTTATTTTTTTAATATCAAAATAAATTATAAAGTCCACCACACTACTATTCGCAGTAAAATTATGAATACTCCTATTTTTAAGATCACAAATATGGGTTTTGACCTTGACTCCAACGAATTGCCGAAACAAACGGAGCCTTATAATATATATATATCGACGCTATTAAAACTAAATAAATAGATACAACCTCCTATAAGAAGGGGTTAAAATTGCTTATCTATATTATAAATGACACCCCTCCTTGCTACAGTACAATGAACAGTTTCAAGTGTCAAATTTCCTATTTTGCCCTCACTAAGTTGTCTCTTTCCCATTTTGCCCTTTTAAAAAAAAAAAACGTGTCCTCGAACACGAACTTTTACTAGTTTTAATTAATTCATAGAGGTTATAGATTCTTGAATATTGTTTGGAAGGATAAAAATAAAGAAAAGGATCAATAATAAGTACGCTCAGTTGCTTGACTTACAATAGGGTACATTTTAAATACTAGTCATAAATATGACAAATCATAAATATGACAAAAAAAATCCAAAACGGATAAACCTCTGTTTTGGTAATAGGGACGCGTTTTATTTTTATCATCGTACTGCAAACAATTTTGTCATTTCATAATAAATTTGAGTATAAAATGACAACGTTAATTGTTTGTTAATAATAGTGAAACACGTAACAAAAATGAAGTTTTCCCCGGATCGAAAAGAATAAGGTCAGAATAGAGTTCTATTACATTACATGACACTTTTATAGTCTAAACAGAGTGCCCCCTCTTCCATTCTACTAGACACACACATTTCACACACAGACACACACACACACACTATAAAAGGTTCATTCTGCAAGAACACTCTCATCACTCTTTATTCCATAACCACAACACAAATAGATATATATATACAGGCAGTGAAAATGAATTTCCATTTCTTGATCATTTTATCTGTTTCTATATTTGGGTTGATCGGCATTTCTGAAGCTCGGTCATGGGCCCGGGGGGAGACGACGGCTTCTAAAGTGTCGGGAATGTATGTATTTGGTGACTCTTTAGTGGACGTGGGGAATAATAATTACCTTCCGATATCGTTTGCTAAGGCTGATTTTCCTCATAATGGGATTGACTACCCTGATCAAAAGGCCACCGGAAGATTTAGTAATGGAAAAAATGCTGCTGATTTTCTTGGTAATGTGTAGTACATTAATTTAGAACGTTGTTTAACTGTTTGATTTTTTTTTTATTATTTTTTTTTTAACTGCTTGATTATTTATTGAAAAATTACACTTAATAATAGAGTGAGTAATTGCAGCTGAGAATTTGGAGATGCCGACTTCACCACCATACCTTTCATTTGTGGATAATTTGAGTGGGAAGTTGAATGGAAATGTTCCTGTCACCGGTGTTAGCTTTGCGTCCGGAGGTGCTGGTATTTTTAATGGCACCGATGATAAATATGTAAGCATTTACAAGATCTCTGCAACAAAAAAACGGCGTTTTAAAATAAAAATAAAGAGAAAATATTAGAAAAACAGTAATCTTGCGGTGAAGGTGGATCGAACACCTGACCTTCAGATCTTCAGTCTGGTGCTGGTATTTTTAATGGCACCGATGATAAATATGTAAGCATATACAAGATCTCTGGAAAAAAAAAAAAGACGGCGTTTTAAATAAAAATAAAGAGAAAATATTAGAAAAACAGTAATCTTGCGGTGAAGGTGGATCGAACACCTGACCTTCAGATCTTCAGTCTGACGCTCTCCCAACTGAGCTATCCCCGCAATTGACATAATTTTGTACAAATTTATATATATTCCATTTAAATTGTATTTTTTATTCACTTTCTTTGACATACAATCTTTATTCTTATATTTCAGAAACAGTCTCTTCCTTTGACGAAGCAAATGGAGTACTTCTCAGAAGTAGTCGGCCAACTAGTCCAGCAAGTCGGATTTACAGGTGCACAAGAACAACTATCAAAGTCTCTATTTACCATTGTCATTGGAAGCAACGACTTGTTCGACTACTTCAAATCAGATTCCAACCAATACACCCCACAACAATTTATCGATCTTATGCTTTCTACCCTCAACGGCCACATGAAGGTAGATTCTTGGTGCTATTGCAGGTTAATTACTCATTTTTACGTTCCATTTCACTTTTCTCAGATATGTTTTGTCATTTACGCCTTGCAGAAGTTACATTCACTTGGTGCACGTAAATTCGTGGTCACGGGGATTGGAGCATTAGGTTGCACTCCATCACAAAGAAGTCAGAACCAAACTCAAGAATGCAGAGAGGAAGTAAATTTTTGGGCCACAAAGTATAACGACGGCCTAAAGTCTCTGTTGCAAGAGCTCAAATCCGGTTTAAACGACCTCCACTACTCTTATTTTGATACCTACGGCATTATGACCAACTTCATTCAGAATCCATCTGATTATGGTACTTAACGCTCAACTCAACTCAACTCAAACTTAACTTAATATGTTAATTTAGATTCGTACTTGATGATACAGGAAACCACTTTTATTCCGTTCAGTACTTATTACTGTATTTTGGTTTTATGGTTTAGGGTTTACGGAAGTCAAAGCAGCTTGTTGTGGGCTGGGGGACTTAAACGCGAATATACCGTGTACTCCACTCTCCAGCTTGTGCCCCAACAGAAATGATCATATGTTCTGGGATTTTGTCCATCCCACACAAGCAGCTTCTCGAATATTTGCTGACATGATCTTTAATGGAACACAATATACCATCCCCATGAATGTAAAACAGCTAGCTACTGTGTAAATACATACATCTTAAGACTATTACTCTAGTTATTTCAATGTCAACAAGATGAATACAAAATCAAATTGTTAAGATAAACTTTGCCAGTATTGATTTTTGTAAATTTATCAAATGTCTATTCCAACGTATTGCTTTACAAGGAGCAATGTTGTGGACCGATCGAGTCTCTTAGACCTCGTTTGGTAGGTAGGAATCTGAGCTCAGGAATGGGTATTTGATTCATGTGTAACACTTAACTTTGTTTGGTGTAAACAGGATAACGGATAAGGGATTGAGTATTTGTTTACTACGGAAATCAAATGCCCAATATTCAAGGGAATCTGAATCCCAAACCCCGAGGGGTGTGTTTCTAATACCCATTCCTAAGTAACGCGTAAATGAAAGTATGCATTTCCGAAGCCAACTACTCATTTGGGAGCCATTTTTTTGGGGATCCGAAGCCAACTACTCATTGGGAGCCCTTTTTTTTGCCTCAACACAATCTTAAAAAGTAATTGAATTAGCTATGTCTCATATAAGATTTCACAAAGACTTTTGCACGAGAATTGGATCTGCTCATGAGGATAATCTCCTTTTTGATCATGCGTATGGTGTGGATAATCAAACACATCCCTTTTATTATTGATGAAACGAGTTAAAATTTAGAGGAATGAACTGATGCCTTTTGGCATTTACATGAAACATATTTATAGGTACAGTTACATCAAGGAATGCTACTAGAACATACTAATACATTCTGGATCATATTAATTATATACATCTAATCTAGACTATACATCTAATCTAGACTATCTTAATTATGTACATCATTATCTTACACTCCCCTCAAGTTGGAGCATGTAAGGAACGAATGCCCAACTTGCGTAACAGAAACTCAAACCTTTTCTGGCCCAAGGCTTTCGTGAAGATATTCGCTAGTTGCAAATCTGTACGAACGTAGGCTGTTGAAATAGTACCAGCAATCACATGCTCCCGCACAAAATGACAATCGATTTCAATATGCTTTGTTCGTTCATGAAATACCGGATTGGTGGCAATATGAATGGCAGCTTGATTGTCGCAAAACAACCGCATGGGTTGAGTATGAGAAACCTCAAGAGATGAAAGGAAAGATTTAAGCCATAATAATTCTGAAATTGCTGAAGCCATAGAGCGGTACTCGGCCTCGGCCGAAGAACGAGAAACTGTTGGCTGCTTCTTGCATTTCCACGAAATCGGAGAAGAGCCAAAGCATGACAAAGTACCCGGTAAGAGAACGGCGAGTAAGAGGACAACTCGCCCAATCTGAGTCGCAATAAGAATACAATTGGAGATCACTATCAGACTGAAGCATGATACCTTGGCCGGGATTCGTCTTAATGTAACACAAAACTCGCAAAACGGCATCATAATGTGCATGCTTAGGATGTTGCATAAATTGTGACAATATAACACTGCATAACAAAGTTCAGGCCGTGTAATAGTGAGATAAATCAAACAGCCAACCAACCGACGATATCTGCCCGGATCTTCATAATCAGGGCCATCACTAAGAGCGAGCTTATGATTTTGTTCTATCGGAAAACTGGTTGGCTTACATCCCAACAAACCAGTTTCTGATAAAATGTCAAGGGCATATTTTCTTTGGCAAAGAAACAAACCTTCTGGTCTTCTAGCTATTTCAATGCCGAGAAAATATTTTAATTTCCCAAGATCCTTAATCTGAAAACAAGAATCATGATAAGCTTTGACCTTTTGACATGCGTCCCTATCATTACCGACAAGAACAATATCATCGACATAAACTAACAAGGCCAAATAAATAGCTCCTCGTCGATAAGTAAACAAAGTATAGTCTGCCTTAGACTGGACAAAACCATAAGAACGAAGAGCCGTACTCAATTTTGCAAACCAGTTACGAGGAGATTGACGCAGACCATACAAAGATTTGCGAAGACGGCAAACATTATTAGGTTTATCAGAAGAGAAATCGGGGGGAAGATGCATATAAACCTCCTCATGAAGATCGCCATGAAGAAAAGCATTGTTAACATCTAACTGGTGAAGCTCCCAATTTCTAGCAGCAGCAATAGCCAAGAAAGTGCGAACACTCACCATCTTTGCGACTGGTGCAAACGTTTCCGTGAAGTCAATACCGTCGACCTGAGCATTGCCCATAATAACTAGGCGAGGTTTATACCTCCCAATTGTTCCATCTGAATTATATTTAATTTTATATACCCACTTACAAGGAATGGCTTTCTTTCCGGGAGGTAGTGTTTCAAGAGACCAAGTCTCATTCTTTTCAAAGGCATCGATTTCCTTTGCCATTGCCTCACACCAACGAGTGTCACGAAGAGCCTCCTTAAAAGATTGAGGCTCGACACCTGCATCCACAGCTGCTAAAAAATGTCTATGGGCAGAAGAAAAACTAGAGCATGTGACATAATTAGCTATGGGATACGGAGTACGTGAGGTGTGATTGGTCGAAGCATGCTGCGAAGAGGGGATGAGAGAACGCATTGTATTGCAAGAGTAATCACTTAAGTATCCAAGAGTTCGACGTTCACAATGTCCGCGACCAAGAAGAACTTCATTGTCAATAGGTGAACTCCCCCTATCTGCTATGGACTGAGTAGAAGAAGGCTGCTCGGAAGTTTGTGGTACCTCTGAAGGGGATACAATAGTTTGGGTCGAGGCATCAGAAGGTGTAGTATTTAGTGGACTGCCAGTTGATGTGGGAATACCATCAAAATAATCTATATATGTGGTAGGCAAAGTAACTGTAGCTTGAGATGACAATGATGAACTGGCAAATGGGAAAATATTTTCATGAAACTTGACATCTCGAGAAATAAAAATGTCTGTGTTTCAAGATCATACAAACGCCAACCTTTCTTGCCATGAGGATACCCCAAAAAAAATGCATTTACGACTTCGGGAGGCAAATTTATCACGTGGTTTAGGACGAGGGTGTGCATAACACAAACAACCAAACACTTTTAGAAGATCATAGTTAGGCTTTATTTTGAAAAGAATCTCAAAAGGTATTTTTCCATCAAGAAGAGGGGTCGGTGTTCGGTTAATTAAATGAGCAGCGGTCAAAACACTTTCTCCCCAAAAATCCAAAGGAAGACTCGTTTGGAATCGCAATGCCCGAGCCACATTTAAAATATGCCTATGTTTCCGTTCAACCTTCCCATTTTGTTCAAGAGTATAAACACAAGAAGTCTGATGTTCTATGCCCAAGCCTCCATATAAATTGACCAAAGATTTATCCAAAAATTCAGCACCATTATCCATTCGAAATATTTTTACAGTCTTTTCAAACTGATTTCGAACAAGTGCGAAGAACTTTTTAACCAAACCAACAGTTTCACTCTTGTCGGTCATCAAGAATACCCAAGTTCCACGGCTAAAATCATCTAAGAAAGTAAGAAAGTAATGTGCTCCAGTAAATGAAGTTCGAGAGTAAGGGCCCCAAATATCGCAATGAACAAGTTCAAAACAATTGTTACTTTTATAGTTACTAACCAGAAAAACATTCCTGGTCTGTTTTGCGCGGTGGCAAACATCACAAACATGAATTGAATTATTCTGCCTATTTGTACTATGAGTTATTGCAAGAAGAGACATGCTCTTACTGGACGGATGGCCCAAACGTTAATGCCACAGTGTTTCCATATCTTTTCCTCCGATAGCATAAGCCGTTCCCGGTACTGTTTGAAAAACGTACACCCCTTCTTGCTGCTTACCCAGACCAATCTGCATCCTCGAGGTGAGGTCCTGTATCACACACAACTTATTAGTAAATATCACATGCCAGTTTTTCATCAAAAGTAATTGCGCTACAGAGATCAAATTACACGTCAAATTAGGCACATAAAGTACACCCTCCAAAGCTAGATACAGACTTAAAACAACACGTCCTTGTTTAATGGCACTTGTCTTTGCACCATCAGGAAGTCCAACAGGAGAAGGGGTTATACTTTCAACATTTGTTAATAATTCCAAACATCCGCTACAAGAAAACTGTCAAATAGCGAGGGATTAACGACGGATAAAAAATAAAAAAAATTAAGCTGAAAACGACAACTTTACCGACGGATTTAACGACAGACAAGATTCCGTCACTATTTCGTCGTAAAAGTGGCGCCAAAAAATTGCGCCTCTTTTTGCCGATGGATTACCGACGGATTAACGAGGGATTGCAATTTTTTTTTGTCGACGGATGTATTTCGTCGCTATAGAATTAAAAAAATAAAAAAATATTATTTCATTTTCATTTAGCGACGGAATAAAGACGAAATTCTCAAAATAATATAACGACGGATAGTTTCCGTCGCTATATAAAGTAAATAAAAATAAATATTATTTCTTATTCAATTAACGACGGATTAACGAGGGATTGCAAAAAAATTTTACCGACGGATGCATTTCGTCGCTTTATAATTAAAAAAATAAAAAATATTATTTCATTTTCATTTAGCGACGGAATAACGATGGAATTCTCAAAATAATATAACGACGGATAGTTTCCGTCGCTATATAAAGTAAATAAATTAATATTATTTCTTATTCAATTACCGACGGATTAACGAGGGATTGCAAAAAAAATTTACCGACGGATGTATTTCGTCGCTATATAATTAAAAAAATTAAAAAATATTATTTCATTTTCATTTAGCGACGGAATAACGACGAAATTCTCAAAATAATATAACGACGGATAGTTTTCGTCGCTATATAAAGTAAAAAATAAATAAATATTATTTCTTATTCAATTACCGACGGATTAACGAAGGAATTTTTCAATAATATTTTTTATTTTTGAAATAGCGACGAAATAGCGACGGATTATCGATGGATTTGTTTGTTTGTTTTTTTTTTTTAAAATATATACAGTTTAATGCATGTTTATTAATACATAATTGTTAAGTTTCAATCGAATGAAAATGAAGTAAGGCCAAATATGATAAAATTATAAAAAAAATATATATTTTTAAATAAAAATTCTTAACTTTTTTTTTTAAAAATCACTACTAACAAACATCTCAAATATATTACTAAGCCATAAAAAAATTTAAAAAATTAAAAAAAAAATTAAAAAAAATATATGCTATTGTCCGTCCCTCTTTTTTTCTTTTATATACTTATTTTTTAAAAATTAAATCTTAACTTTTTTTTATGTAACATTTTTTAAAAAAAATCACTACTTAACATTTAAAAAAAAATCACTACTTAACAACTTCTCAAGTAATTTTTTTTATCTAATTTTTTTTTAAAGAAATCAAAAAAAGTATATGCTATTGTCCGTCTCTCTTTTTTATTTTATAAACTTTCATTTAAAAAAAATGAAACATAACTTTTTATTATTTAATTGTAATTTATATTTTTAAAATGAATATATATCTTTTGAAGAGTGAATATCAAATATTAATTTTATAAAGTATAAAATTATTTGAATTCATATTTTATTTGGAATATAGTGTATAGGGTATATGAATGGTATATTGTATATTGAGTAGGAGTCCATTTTGGGGGAAACTTGTTTCTCCATAAGTTATAAAAAGTCCACTTTCTAATTTTGAGTTTCGAGCGTAAAACATTGAGTTTCGAGCTTAAAACACTGAGTTTAGGCATTAAAATACCTAGAAGTTAAAACATCGAGTTTAGGCGTTAAAACACCGAGTTAAGGTTAGCAACTAAAACATCGAGTTTATGTCTTAAAACACTGAATTTTTGCCTTGGATTTTTTAAAAACAAGACTTTTTATATGTTTGGGGGAAACAGAGTTCCCCCAAAATTTTCTGTATTGAGTATACATGGTGTATACAACTTCAATACTAAAAAATGTCCAAAATATTTATTTATATTCATAAAAAATAAAAAAAAAACTATAAATTTATAAATAAAAATTAAAGAATTTTACCCGTCCCTGATTTATTTATTATACTTTCATTTGTTTATTTTTTTTCTAACTTTTTTTATATAACTTTTTTATACTAAAAAATGTCCAAAAAAAATATTTATATTCATAGAGTATAGAGTATAGGGTATAGGAAATATAGTATATAGGGTATAGAGTATAGGGTATAGGGTATAGTATATAGGGTATAGAGTATAAGGTATAGGGTATAGAGTATAGGGTATATAGGGTATAAGGTATAGTCTATAGGGTATAGAGTATAGGGTATATATATATATATATATATATATATATATATATATATATATTTTAAAGAGGATCAACATATGTTCTCATATTCCCCCCATTGGTGACTCGAACTCGGGACCTTTGGTCTCAAGTGAGGTGTGGCGCCCCCAAAAATGTGTGTGCCTGATATGTTTGATATGATTTGATTAGTACTACTCATATCACCAAGATGCATCTTCTTTTCGGAAGCTCATCCTATAAGGACTCCAAGGTTAGCGTGCTTGACACAGGGGAAATTCTAGGATGGGTGACCCTGGGAAGTTTCTCGGTGAGCACGTAAGTGAGGACAACAACGTCTTAGGAAAGACTTGTGGTGGTTTGTGGGGCTAGTCCGTCAAATCGATAGCGTTAGGCCCGGTCTTCGGGCTCGGGGCGTTACAAATGGTATCGAGCGGGACCCGGCCGAAAGTGTGGAGCAAAGTCTTTGTGCGGAACAAAGTGCACCGCGGAGTCGGTGGGAGTCACCTCTTGGATCCGTATGAGCCCCTCTTGGATCCACAGCTGCCGGGTTTCCAGTAGGCCTTGCAGCGGCAAGGATCTAAGTGGGGAGATTGTGGCGCCCCAAAAATGTGTGTGCTGATATGTTTGATATGATTTGATTAGTACTACTTTCATATCACGAGATGCATCTTCTTTTCGGAAGCTCGTCCTATAAGGACTCCGAGTTAAGCGTGCTTGACACAGGGGAAATTCTAGGATGGGTGACCCACTGGGAAGTTTCTCAGTGAGCACGTAAGTGAGGACAACACGTGCTGAAAAGACTTGTGGTGGTTTGTGGGGCTAGTCCGTCAAATCTGATAGCGTTCCGACCCGGTCTTCGGGCTCGGGGCGTTACATGAGGAGTGCCTACCACTAGGCTACAACCTTCTTGTCTATAGGGTATATAGGGTATGGGATATAGGGTATAGAGTATAGGGTATAGGGTATAGAGTATAGGGTATAGAATATAGTATATAGGGTATAGTATATAGGGTATAGGGTATAGGGTAAAGAGTATAGGGTATAGGGTATAGTATATAGGGTTTAGGGTATATGAGATTTAGGGTATGAGGGTATATTAATAAGTATTATTAATATTTTAAAAGTATAATTATTTTTTTTTAATTTATTTTTGAATTGAGATAAATATTTTAGACTTTTTTTGGTAAGGAAGTTTTTTTTTAAAATTTATATAAAATAAGTTAGAAATTAACTAAATAAATGAGGAACAGACAATATCCTTTCATTATGAGTATTTTTTTTTTTGGAATAGAGATAAATGTTTTAGACTAATTTTTAGTAAGAAATTTTTTTCAAAAAAATTATTTAAAAAAAAATTATTTTAAAAAATTGATATTGGACATACTACTTTAACTAAAATTTTGGGTAAATCAAATAAAAGTAAATATTTTAGATAACTTTTTGTAAATTTCAGTAATAAAAAAAGTCTAAAATATTTTTTCCTAGTCAATAAAAAATAAAAAATAATAAAAATAATAAGCATTATTAACTATTTGACATTTATTTTATTAAATTTTAACTTTGACATGGATCACCATCTTAGCCATCTATAATAACACATTTGACATGGATCCAATGGCTCACATTTTAACAAACTATTTCACTTGAATCATCATCTCAACCCTCCATTCAATTTAAATCAATGGCCAAGATTATTTCTCACACTCTTTCACTCATTTACTAAATAAAACCCTACCACATCTTCTCTCTATCTTACTCTCTTCACCTTCCTTCACCATCCGCCTCCCTCATCTTCTCTCTCTCTCTTCACGGTCCTTCACCATCCGCCTCCCTCATCTTCTCTCTCTCTCTTCACCATTCTCACCGCCGTCCTCCCCGTCATCCTTCCACGATGATGCCGCCGGCTCGAGCGGTGAACTACCTGATGTAGGGGGCAGTGGGACTGTTTTTCAGTTTCTATGTGTATAAGAGACATAAGGGGTGGTGGGCTAGGCATAACTATCTGTTACCTCATTTTCGGCATTCAAAGGCTCAGGGAAGGCCTCAACAGCAAGTTCGAGCTCACCACACTGGGTCTTGTGCCTTTCATATTCCAGAAGTGCCTTACAAACAAATAGGATCAAATAAAAAATTCTAATGACAAAAGCATAGATCATATAGGTCAATTTCCGGTAAGTTTCTCTCTCTATTTTCTTCTATTTCTATCTATTTCTTGTTCAAATCTGAATTTTTATTACAGATCTATGTAGATCTAGTTTTTTTTTTTTTTGTATTTTTGTGTGTATGTATGTGTTCAGATCCACTAATGCGCACAAATTTGGGGCTTTGTATGCAGATCTTCTGGTGATTGCTTGATGGTTGTTGGTGCTAGAGGATTGTAGAAGATTTTTAGGACTTTAACTGTATTTTTGAAAGTTTAGGGATCAAAGTAAAAGAAACTGATATGTAAAGACTGTTTTGAGTATAAGAGAAGTTGAGGGGAGCAAAGTGTAACTGTTAAAATATCAAGGACTGATTTGAGAATAATAAAAGTTAAGGAATTGGTTAAATTAATTTTGAAGTTGAGGGAAGCAAAGTATAATTGTTTAAATATATATATATATATATATATATATATATATATATATATACACCCTCCGTCCCAATAAGTGCTTCACCCTTTTGGATTTTTGGGTGGGCACGCAAATTATGGAAATGAAAAAAAATTGTTGTGAGAGTAATTTGAAAATACGAGAGAGAATTAGTGGAGGGAATAGTAAATTATAATGGTGTTGTGAGTATTAAAATAATGTAGGAGAGAGAATGAGTGGAGGAAATAGTAAAGATTCTTTACCAAAAAAGGAAAGGTGAAACTTCTAACGAGACGTCCTTTTGGGTAATTAGTGAAGCTTTTATTGGGACGGTGGGAGTATATATATGTATATATATATATATATATATATATATATATATATATATATATATATATATATAATTTTTTTAATAAAAAATATCAAATTAGCGACGGAAATATCCGTCGGTAATTTCGTATATCAAAAAATAAAAAATATTGAAAAAAGAAAATTTAAAAAAAATTAATAAAATTGTGAAAATATGTAATAAATTTTAGCGACGGAAAATCCGTCGCTATATCCCTCGTTATTTTGTCGTCCACAATTATTAACTTTTCCATTTTTGCGACGGATTTTAAACAATAACGACGGATTATTCCATCGCAAAATATCATAAATTTGTCGTCCCATCCATGTTATTAGCGACGGTTTGGAATCAATTAGCGAGGGATTGATCCCTCACTAAATTACCGACGGACATAAAATTTCGTCGCTAAACATTAGCGACGGAAAAAATCCGTCGATAATCTGTCGATAAATCGCTTTAGCGACGGATTTTTGACTTTTAGCGACGGATTTTTCCGTCGCTAAAACCTATTTTTCTTGTAGTGACATATGGTACGATGATCCGCTATCTATAAGCCATAACGGGGGCGATTTACTCTTACCAGACATTTTCTCGGCACTTGCATTTGAGGTTTCCACCAATTTCATTAGTTCTTTGCAAAGAATTCACCTGTGAGAACGGGGGCATCGGTCACACCAACAGGCTCGGATGAACCGGCCGCCACCATCGCCTATAACAACAAAGGCATGTGCAAAAGAACATGATGTCCCGTGCCTTTTCCTTTTGCTTTGCCCTTGCCTTTGTTAGGATAGCCATGAAGTTGAAAACACTTACTCACATCATGGTTTGACTTTCCACAATGAGTGCAAATAACCCGTTCTATCGTGTTTCCTCCTAAACCATCAGCGACTTTACTAACAGAGGGGATGGCTGCAACTTTTGACATCGCTTGAACAGCATAACCTATTGCTTCTACTCGTTCCTCGCAGCCTCAGGCTATTGCTTTATGGGTCTCCTCTTGGGCAGCCATAGAGTATACACGATTAACGGACGGAAGCGGTGTTGTACTTAAAATTTGAGTGCGCAGATTTCCAAAGACTCCTTCGTCTAGCCCCATTAAAACTTGGTACACTGGTACACATCGTCTAGCCCCATTCCTAAGTAACGCGTAAATGAAAGTATGCATTTCCGAAGCTAACTACTTATTTGGGAGCCCTTTTTTTGGGGATCCGAAGCCAACTACTCATTTGGGAGCCCTCTTTTTGCCTCAACACAATCTTAAAAAGTAATTGAATTAGCTACGTCTCATATAAGATTTCACAAAGACTTTTGCACGAGAATTGGATCTGCTCACGAGGATAATCTCCTTTTTGATCCTACGTATGGTGTGGATAATCAAACACATCCCTTTTATTATTGATGAAACGGTCATAGTTAATTTGGTATAATTAAAATCCACATCAAATCAAATTGATATATTGTATCTCACTAAAAATTAATAAATTTAGCAAATTAGAACTGATTGTTGCATGCACTGCAACGCTTGAAACATTCCGAATCCAATTGAATCGGGGAGTATATAACACAAAAAAATAACATTATCAATATACTGAGTTCAACACTTCTATCCATTAAAAAAAACATTAATCCATTTGGAGGGTTGTGTTGCATCTCCGATATTTTTTTATTTTTGATAACGCCACAGAATTTGGGATCTCGATAAGGAATAATTGTCTTTGAGTAATCTTGTACCTATATCACAACACAAACAATGAGTACCATTAGAGATCAAGCCATGATTGATTTCGGCTCAGTCCCTCGGGTGTGAGAGTATGAACTCTGAGGAATATAAACGGTAAATAAGACTTGAAATGTCTTAGCGTTAGCGTATGTGTGCTAGGGTTTAGATAATATGATTTACTTTACCCTAGAAGACAAGGGAGAGTATTTATAGTGTAAACAGAGATCAGTTGGGTAAGATTTACACGTTGAACACGTTTGTATGAACATAGGACACATGGCGAGCCCTGGTTGGTAAGTACAATAAAGGGCGCTGCTACTGTAGAGGATGGAAAGGACAGAGTACATAGGGGCATTTAACAGTTAGTTCGACGCCGGTCGCCTGAGCCTCCATTTAATGTGACAGGGATAGGTCTGTCGACTGTCGACTGGTGTCGAAGCTCATATGGAATCGGTACAACACGGACTAAGAATAACTCAATTTGGAAGTATCTTGTCATTTAGTTAGATTTGAACCAGAGCCATATTGTGTCAAATCTGAAGATTCGAACTCATCAATTTTCTTTCATGTGCATAATTTTAGATCGACTAATAGGAAGAAGGAATTTTGAATGTACAATTAACAGAGACTTTAGATTGGTCATTTATCTTGCAGTGGAGTCTGTCTGTATCCCATCATTTTGTGTCCAATTTTCTTTTTCCCAGCATCCTTTCGTTTCAAAAATCTTTTTATTTAAAAAATTTAAAATTTGCTCAATAATATTTGTCGTTACACTAGTACAGACCCCCCGTGCGGATCGCAGGGGTCGGTACCCCCAATCTATCATTATTCTTTTTCTCATCACCTTCAACCTACTCTATTATTCACTATCGAGTACCCGTCACCTTCTATGTAAAACCATCAAAACTAACCTGGAAACAAAGAGACAAATTATGCCGAAAAAGTGATTAAAAGAAAAGTGAAAACTGAGGATTAACCTATTTGTGGCATTGAAAAGTTTTCAATGGTATAGCTTCAACATTTTATGATAGAAAACATTAAGTACATCATATGAAAAAAATATTAAAATATTATACAAATAAATCATCTTCATTCTGTACTATCCATATCCACATCCACCCCCACCCCACCCCATCAACCGCCACCCCCACCACCACACACACACAAAAAGAAAAAGAAAAAGGAGGCAAAAACAAATCTGAAACATTTGGGATTTGGGTGATCGATAAAAAATAGAAAAATTTTAAGCACTTTATATGAGTCACCATACATGAAGCATCTTCTACATAATAAAAATATATCATATGCACCTCTCACACCCCATGAACCCCCACCCACCCACTAGTTCTCTCTCTAACAGGCACATAAACACACAAAATAAGTAAATCCATAGTCAAAATCCCCCCCCCACGCACACAATGTGCCTCCGATCAAGCTATGGCCAAAACTCTTTAGGAGAGTCCAAGAGAGAGTTGGTTATGTGCCAAAATAGAAAGTTACTAAGTCGGGTCTTTCCCGAGCTTAGAACCATAATATCAGATAAGGCAAAAACCCCATGTACATACGCTCTCAAATTTCGAGTTTCAGAAGTGGACAACTCAAAAAAGAATATAGTCTGTAATAAGATGATGGATAAATTTTTAGTTAGCATACAATGTCATTTACCTATCAACAGAAATAGTTCGTTCCTCTACTCATGTATGAAGCCTTTTCTTAAGCTACTGTACTAATAAGATAAATCCATACTATCAATTCTCACATCACATAATAAAACACTTAAAATCAACATAAATAGCAAGTACCTAATAGATTTATACTCTCATTTGATTACTTCAAGCATGGTAGCAAAAACAACTCCGGATGAGAACATGCCTTAATCTACCAAAGAAATACCCTTTTGGAAAGCCACACCTCCTGAATTCAGTTCTACAGCACATCCCAACTTCAAATTAAGAAACAGATAAAAGAAAAGGAAAAAAGAAATAAAGTACCTAATACACATCTCAAATCATCTGGAAAAAAAAAATTAACTCCGAATTCTCTAATAAGACCACCAAAATTAGGGAAACCTACCCAAAGCATTAGCTTCAAATTTCATATCAAGAATGTCCCGAGCATATTTTTTAAATTCAAAAATTCTCAAAAGCTATATATTCATACCTCAACGCCTGTACCATCAAAGTTCACCTAACGCAGTTAATAATGCTTTTGTATGGATAAAACTACCCTTTCATAGCTATGCTTCACCATTAACCGATCTGAGTAATTTTTGAAATATCAATCTTGAAAAAACTAAAACCCTAATTAGATAAGAGAGAGCAGAAGAAGGACATGAGGTAATGGAAGATGAGAGATTCAAAGTTGAGGAAATTAAAGAGGGAAACGGAAGCCCAATTATGAATACTTATCTCATTCAAATAGCCACCATATTTTTTCAAAATTCAATCAATCTCCCCCTTCCCTCTCCCTAAATACAATCGGAAAGTTTGGACACAGAGGAATTAGTTGCTGAAAAAAATGGAAAATGAGGTTCTAGAGAACAATGTATACCAATGTATACCCATTTCTCACTGAGAATCCAAGCAGTACTTTCGAACCGAAAAATGTTGGTTGGTCCGCTTGAAGGTACACTGATGATAGTCTGATGCCAAGAAATCAAGAGACATTGAAACATGAACTTTTGAAGATATGGTTCTGATGAAAAACTTTAGGGGAGGTGTGGTCGTAGAAAACAAAGTCAAAATCTGAGATGAAGAGAATAAAATATTGGAAAAGAGTGATTCTGCTGCTCATGTTGATTAGTCTTTCACAGGAGACTTAGAATTTCCATCATTTTTGGTAAAATAAAAGAAACAATCATATGAAACAAACCAAACCTTTCATATATTATTTTTCAAAACCAACTGCAATCAAATCAAAATCACATAACCCACAGAACAATTTTAACATTTTAGAATAAACATTTAGCCAACTGAAAGCTCCTCAGTTGATGTAACTTTAAGGTTATTTAACCAACAAAAAAAATACAACAGAAGTTAACAACAATTAACCAAAATTCTGGAAAGCAATCGCAGAAAGAGGGTATGATAGTATATAACAACAACTTGAAATTCAAAAAAATACAACAGAAGTTAACAACAATTAACCAACAAAAGAAAAAAGGCTTTGAATCGAAGGAATTGAAAGATGTAATGCAAAAAATCAGAATAATCAATTGAGGGAGAAAAGATAAACCCTAACCTGTTCGAAGGTGGAGAAAGAGAGAGTGGTATCTTCGAGGGAGGATATAGGGTTTGAAAACTAAGAGAATTGAAACACTAACCATGAATGTGGATTCAGACATTGATTATTGTCTCCTCCTCAGACGATGTTATTGAGAAATTTTGATTGAAAGAGTTTGAATGCGCAGAGGGAACTGTATAGCCGGTTAGGGGAAGTATAGCCGGTTAGGGGAAGAGAGGAGAGAGTTAATATCCGGTACAGCAAGTGGGAAGTTTTTTTTTTCAAATTAAATCACAGTTGTTCATTGTCTTTTGCAAGATTAAATCTGAGCCACTTTTTGTGTGGCGGTTAGATCCCACCCCTATTATAATATAGATTATAAGTTATAACCTAAAAATATGATACCTAAAAATATTTACCGTGATTATAAAATGGACAATGATACAAAAAGTGAAAATGTATAGGGAATAGTGAAAACGCATAAATCGTTAGATGAGTTTATATAAGTGGGGTACACAAAGATTTGTTTCAATTCAACGGACTAAACGTTTTGGCTATGATTTTTTGCTACACGTTTTCATTATACATATCATTATCCGTATAAAATAGTCATTATAACGTCATTTAGCTACCTAAATAATTGAACATATTATTCTAAAAGTAATTTAGTCTAATTTAGTATATATTAATCACATCTATTTATTCTTCTTCTGAATGAAGAGAGCATTATTTCAAGCTCTCTTTCATAATAATTATTGCAAATCTTTTTCAATTTCAAATAATTGTTGCATTTTTAAATAAAACTATTATAATACGATACAAACAAATAAAATATATCTATTACAAAATTGACAGATTAACTGTGATATTTCGAAACATACAATAATTAAATAAAAGAAATAAAATATTATTTCATATGTGCATCAAGGACAGCTATCCCTTTGTAGAAAAATAAAAGGTTAATGAACGGAGAGAAAGAATGGTTGTAAAACTTGATTTTCATTGATTAACTCTGAAGTCTAATATATAGGCAATTACAAAACAGAAATACCACAAATAAAGGACCCATAACAACCTATGACTCTCTAATCCATTACTCCACTAACTACTACAAAATAGAACAACTTAAACTGCAACAAATAAGAAATAACAACTCTTAAAGACTAGATCAACTAAAATGCAACTAATAAAAGTGCAATTTATTTCAACACCCTCCCTTAAACTGATGTTTGCTAACATTCAGTTTAATGCTTTGATTGATTCCAGTGTGCAAACACCTAGTAGCCTTCTTAGCTTCATGAATGACTCCATCTTGAGGGCCTTTGTAAATATACCTGCAACCTGATCTTCACTCCTACAGTAAATTAGATCAATTGTTCCAGCACTGCTAAGATCCCTCAAGAAATAATACTTCACGTCAATGTGCTTGCTTCTTCCGTGAAGCACTGAATTCTTGGACAGCTTGATTGTTGAACTGTTGTCACAAAAAATTGTAGTAGCTCCCTCTTGTTTGAACATCAGCTGATTGAGAATTTTCCTCAGCCAAATAGCTTGACAGGCACAAGTTGTTGCAGCGACAAACTCAGCTTCTGTAGTTGATAACGTAACAACCGGTTGCTTCCTTAATGACCATGAAATAGCCCCTGTACCCATCATAAAAACATAGCCTGAAGTGCTTTTCCTATCATCTTGGTCTCCAACATAATCACTATCGGTGAACCCTAAGCAAATATGTTGTTTCACCCTTTCTTTAGAACAAACCAAAATCCTTAATTCCTTGCAAGTAATGAAGGATTCTATTTGTTGGGGTTTGGGGTTACAAATGCAGCGGAAAATTAACAAATAACAATAAAGCCCTAGCCCTATGATCCGTCTAGCATGAAGAGATTAGAAAAACCATGAAATAGAATTACATACCTCGAATGCGATGAAGTTTAACAAAGTAGATCTCAAAATTCAAGCCTTGGAATTTTGATGTCGAAACGGATCTTCTTCTTCCTTGTTCAAAACCTTGGTAATGAAATCAACAATGGAGATCTTTAAGCTTTTGGAGATAAAGCAATCTCCCTCTAATGGTGATCCACACACAAAAGTAAAATGAACAAGCTCAAGAACATTTTTTGCTCTTCAGGACTTTCCTTGTGGGAATGAGGCACGATGTTGTTTGCTAATAACACATTCTTCACAAACTTCGGTAGGAGCTGTAATTTAAGGAAGGCCTGTAACCATGCTCTTATCTTGTAGTGTCTTCAACCCACCAAAACTCAAATGCCCATAGCGAAAGTGCCACAACCATGCTGAATCATTCGCTTTTGCAGAGAAACATGAATGAATAATGTTACTCAGGTGATGGGGAAAAATGCGATTTGCTGTCATTTTGAGTTCAGCAATCAATCCAAGTTTCTCATCTTGAATTCGACAAACTCCATCTTTAATAGTGAACTCATATCCCCTTTCTTGAAGCTGACCAATACTGAGCAAGTTTGTTTTCAAATCTGAAACAAACAAGACATTAGATATAATCTGTATAGCATTTTCTTTAGATCTGATTGCTACCTTCCCTTTTCCCATCACAGAGACTCTAGAATTATCACCAAACTTTACATTATCATGATAGGACTCATATAGAGAAGAAAATGCAAATTTATCCACACATATGATTGCTACAACCGGTATCTAAATACCAAAGATGTTTATCAGTTACCTCCTTTGGATCACAAGCCATTAACAAGGACACATCTTCCTCCTCTTATTTTTCAACAAAATTAGATTTCTCACCTTGCTCTATCTGCGAAAAAGAAGGGCATTCTGATCGATAATGACCATACCAGTGACATTTGTAGCACTCAATCTTGGACTTGTCTGAAGGTGGTCGATGTGTGGTTGGGTGGTAGCCTCATCTTGCTCTTCCTCTTCCATTCAGCTGACTTTCTCGGGGTTGATTATGTTAATGTTGATTGCCACAATCATTGGCTCCTCGACCTCTACCTCGACTTCGACCTCGTCCTCAGTCGCGTCCTCTATCTCCTTGTGGTGAGTAACTTTCTGTAGAGACCTTCAATGCTTGCTCCTCTTTGTCCTGCTTCTCCTGCTTGTTTATTTTCTTCTCATGAATCACCATAGAGCTCTCCAATTCATCAAGTGAAAGAGTATCAATATCATTTGATTCTTCGATCGAGCATACAACAAAATTAAACTTTGTTGTGAATGATCGAAGAATTTTTCGATAATACTGATATTCTCCAGTTTTTCTCCATGGATCCTCTTCTTATTTGCAATCGTCATCGTTCTCCCAAAGAAATCTTTAACCGATTCACCTGACTTCATTCGCAGAGTCTCAAAATCAGTCCGTAATCCTTGGAGTTCCACCCGTTTTGCCTTCGCGTTGCCTTGAAACTTCTTCTTCATCGAGTCCCAAATCTTCTTGAAGGTTTCTTTGCTAAGAATCGTCTCCAGTATTGCTCGATCAATTGCTTGGAAAATATAGTTCTTGGCTTTGAGATCCTTCAACTTCAATGCTTCAATTTTTGCCTTCTGCGTCTCCGATACCGTTGCTCCGGCTGCTGGAACTGCTACTCCAGATTAAACAACCTGCCAATACTCCTTGGATCTCAAGAAGTTCTCCATGAGCATACTCCTTGGTTGCACAAAGTTATCCGACATCGTGCTTGTTGCTACTGCAAGAAGAAAAAAAACAGCTGCTGTGTTTTCCTTTCTACTCAAACACTTCTCTTGGCTAAGAGAAAGTCTCACACCCACTCTGTGTTTTACAACCTGACTCTGATATCAACTGTAGAAAAATAAAAGGTTAATGAACGGAGAGAAAGAATGACTGTAAAACTTGATTTTCATTGATTAACTCTGAAGCCTAATATATTAGGCAATTACAAAACATAAATACCACAAATAAAAGACCCATAACAGCCCATGACTCTCTAATCCATTACTTTAACTCCTACAAAATAGAACAACTTAAACTGCAACAAATAAGAAATAACAACTCCTAAAGACTAGATCAACTAAAATGCAACTAATAATAGTGCAATATATTTCAACACCCTTTTCATTTCTTCCAAGTCAATTTCAAGATATTTGACCATTTAAAATGACTATGAATAATTACTTCTATGTCTCGTGGTCAATATTTTTAAGAAGGAAAATATTTTACTAATTAATATATATTTGTATGATGATTAAATTGTACTATTTTTAAATATTATATTTATTTTAAAATAAACCAAAATAAAAAATACAACATTTAAATAAATAGTTTTGCGTGATCAAGGGAGTAGTAATTGGCTATTCCCAAATTTCTTTGTATAAGACCAGGTTATAATTGGGCTTCACCTACCAATTTGACATAGACTTTATTGTCTATTTGTCCTAATTCTTATGTTCTAGAATTTCATACTCACTAATTTCAGTTGAACCTTAAATCTGACAAAATTTAAAGCATTTTTTGCACATCGATACTTCGATAGTAAAAAAACCCTCGTTTTGGATGACCTTTCCCATGAACCTTGTGTTTGTTACTAACTAGTTTAACCCCCGTGCGATGCACGGACAGTTATTAACGAATAATTGATCAAAATCTAAACGAATACAAAAGGAAATAGAGATATTTGTATACATTGTAAAAAAATTCTTTGATAAATATATTGTCAGTAAAAAATCAGATTGAAGATCACTAAAATAAATATAGTGTTACATCCGTGCAATGCACAGGAAGTTATTGATGCTTAAAAAGACGAAAATTAAATAAAATGACTAAATGAGACAAATATTTTTATACATTGTGAAACACATCTATAAAAAGAAAATATTATCGGTACAACTGTCAAAAGAGGAAGGAAGATCATCATTACATATCAATAGGCATAGTATAAAAGGAAAACAATAATACAAATATCGTGAAACGAAAAATAAATTATCGTACAATTTAAAATATTTATTACAGACAATTATGAGACATTAAATAATGAATAAGTGATTCACCCAATTATTAAATAAAAACTCAAATCCAAATTCATCACCCCCTGTATGAACAATCCATAAATTCTCTCTTCTATCAATTATATTAATTCTTCATATTTTTTTAAAAAAAATTATTAGACATACATACACATAAACAAATTAAAGTAATACATAATAAAATCGGGAATTTTATAGATAACGAAAATTAACAAATAACTGTAAAAATTGATTATTATTATTGTGTATTAGTTTAAACTTTTTATTTTTGTTTTCTTTCAATCTCTCGCTTTCAGTGAAGAATCTTGAGATGTTCACAAAGCCACGTACCGTAGTAATGTTAAAATCGATTTTAATGTAGCATAATTTTTGTAATATTGTAGCATAATTTTTATAATTATTATTATTTGAACCGATTTCCCATTCTTTTAATGTATACAACAAATAACACTTTGAGAATATGCTTTTGAGTTACCCAAACTGCATACTCAAAAGACGACAATTAAAATAAAGCAAACAAAAAAGCGAGATGTTTTCAAAATAAAGACTAATTATTTATAAAAAAAATATAACTCATTCTGAGATGAAGGGAGCTATAAAATTATTTAAATTGCAAAGTAGATGAAACATTGATTAGTATAAAGAGCAATTATAAAGACAACATTTACTACTCAATATATCTTAAAATGAACGAATGACCCATTTTAAATATATAGATGGATATTTAAAAAATTGAGACCAAGCTTTTAATAAAATGAGTACATACACCACTTCCTACCCACATTAAAAAAAATAAAAAAAAAATAAATTGAAATAATAATTTCTTTATCTAAAAATATTAATTTTTTTCTTCACTAATTTTTTTTTTCAATCAAATTAATTCCTATATTATAAATAAATTGTATACTAAGCAAAAATAGTTATGGCAATATAAACAATCATTTATTATCCCATTGTAATTTTATGACTATTATCAATAGGAGTAAATATCTCCATTTAGCCTAATTTTCAAGCCCAACATCAACATCAACATCAAATGTAAAGGAAAAAAATACTATATAAGTACATATATTGAAAGAAAAAAAATAAGAGGATAAAATTGTAAAAATTAGAAAACAATAAAATAAAAATAAAACAAACATCATAAGGAATATGCATTTCTTTATATACAATTTTGTAGTATTTTATCATTAAAAAAATACATAAAAAACATAAACATATTTTATTACATACGAAATAAGTTATTGAAATCAGTAAAAAAAGATGAAGATTGGAAATTTAGTAAAACAAAAATTGATTTTTTTTTTCTTTTTGATAAAGAGATATTAAAAAAAAAAAAAAAGATTTGGTCATACCAAAAGGATAGTACAGTTATCTAATAAAAATTAATATCATTCTTTTTTAAATGAAAACTTTTCATTAACTCATGCTCGTACTTCTAAAAAAATATGTCATAATTATTTACATTAACTCATTATGAACATAATTATGATATTTATTTTCAATTTAAATTATTTAATTTTGAGAAGAAAAATAAAAATACTAACAATTTCGTTAAATGAAAAAAAAATTCCAAACCCTCCACTCCCTCATCAAACCCAACCCACTTCTTCCTCTCCCTCTTTTAAAATACCAATTTATACTATCTTTATTTCTTATAATATTGACATACACTACACTCAAAATTTTAAAAATGATGGCCATCTTTCCCGATATTCGTCTTTATAAATACACAATTTTTTGAGACGAATCGAAAAATTGACAAATTTATTAATACTTTATTTACTATGCTTCAAAGATTTTTTTAAAAAATAAATTAAGCAAATTGTTTGATATATCGAACTAAAATAAACACAATAACCATATTACCACATCCCACTTATTAAATAGAAACCAAAACCCACATTCACCGCACTCTCCGATATATATATATAGATATAGATTATTATTATATTAAATAACCATATACACAATGATTTTGTTTATAAAAATTCAACACCATTCTAACTCATCATCCTATATCCCACCACTTTTATTTTATTTTATATTCTTTATTGTTTTGATTAGTAAAATTATTATTATTATTATTATCATTTATAATTAAAAATAAATACTTCACACTTAATTAATTTTCACTAAAAAGATATAAAAAATAAAAAAGGAAAAATAACAAAGGATAATTAAGAAATTTATATTTTAAAAAGAGAATTTTTTTTTCTGTCCAAATCAAATGAAAGAAGTCTCTATAAAAGAAATTTTATTTATAAATTTTGGTGTAAATTTTTTTTTTAAAATTAATTTATTATAAAATAATATAGGTCAAAGAAATCGGATTTTAAAAAAAATCTGAAATCATCCAACCAATTAACGGGGGCCACGTGTCTAGATTTATTAAAAAAAAAAAACAGCACAAACGCGCCATTGTTGGGGCTGGTAGGACACGCTACTTGGAAATGTCCACAATACCCTTCAACTAACGATTGACATGTGTCCAAATTTATTAAAAAAATAATAAAAACAATATTCCTTCAGCATACACGCGCTTGTTTAGGTGAGTGTAGACACGCGCCGGTTTTTGGTCAATTAAGACTGCCACGTGTAATTTTGGACAGTTTATTTTCAGTTTGGCCATGCTGTGAAATGATGAAAATGCCCTTCAAAGTCTCTTTAATTACCGCAATCTTGTTATTATATATATATATATATAGATATAGATATAGATATAGATATAGATATAGATATAGATAAACTCCAAGTTTCTTAAAAAACACACACCCTAATTTGGGAAAATTGACACGTTGAACCCTAAATTGACGTAATTGATATGTCATGCCTTAAATTGATATCACTACGAAGTGTTTAGTCCCTATTTTGTAATTTATGTTATTCTAAACTAAATAATTTTTGTATGAGTGGATGGGGTAGGGGGTGATTGACGTGGGATGGGTAACGTGGGGGTGTATGGAAAGTTGTGTGTGTGTGTGTGTGAGGGTGTTATCATTTTTCGAAAAATATTTTAATTAGAAAAAATACGTAAATCATTTTACTTAGAAGCCAAAAACTTATAAAAAACGCGTTTTTTCTAAGCTTACGAAAAAACGTGTTTTACGTTAACCCTGAGTACCCTCCCCTTCGCCCTTCGCACAGATAATACACAGAAACACAAAGAGTCTCTCTAACTCTCTCTTTCTCTCTCTATACGGAAATTACATTCTCTCTGTCCTCTCTCTCTCTATACGCATATACGCAGAGAACCAAATTCTCCATTGCCGTCCGTCCCTAAGCTCCTCCCTAACCTAGCTCTCCTTCACCGGAAAACAATCCAACACCAATCCTCCCTCAAACGGTTACCTCCCTCTATCCCAATTGCCTTCTCCCCAGATCCAATCAATCGCCAATTCCACCCCATCAACAATCCTCACCGTCTACTCTCGATCTCTCCAACTTCTATTGCCGGAGACGGCGGACAATTTAGAAGACGGTGGAGGCGGCTGAAGGTGATCGCTAGCTTCAATGAAGCACGATGGCTGTCACTCGAACAGAGGATTGATAAATTGGATTTTTGAGGATTGTTTGATTTTGAATGCCCAGTTTAATTGATTTTGAATGCCAGTCTTTGTTTTTTGAGTGCCAGGACATGTTAAATTGAGTGCCAGTTTGAGAATTTGATGCATTGGTGGACTGGGTAATTAGATGCCAGTGTATGTGTTTTGGAGTGCCAGTCCATGTATTTTGGAGTGCCAGTTAGTGTATAATAGAGTGCCGGTTAGTGTGTAGCGAGTGTCAATGTATTTTTGAATGCCAGTTCTTGTAATTTTGAATGCCGATCCATGTTTTTTTGAATGCCGCTTCATGTTTTTTGAATATTAGCAAAAATAATTATCGGTGTTTTTGAGTGCCGGTATATGCATTTTTGAGTGCGTAAATGTGTTTTCAAATGCCAGTCCATGTATTTTTGAATGCCAGTGCTTGTGTTTTTGAGAGCCAGCAAAAATATTAGTGTAACAAAGTGCCAGTGTTAGTGTAACAGAGTGTCAGTGTGAAGTGTGCCAGTTCATGTATTTAAAAGTGCCCGTGTAAAAAGTGCTACCGCTTTAACAAAGTGCCGCATTCGCTTACACCGGCACTTTGTTAAACCGGGTACTGACACTTTTTTTACTGGCACTTTGTTACATATGAACTGGCACTTTGTCACACTGAGAGTTTGTTAAACACGCACTGGCATAAACGGGGGAACCATTAATTACGAAAATGCCACCGTTTATTTTGAACATGGTTGCCAGTAATTACAAAATTGACACCGTTTATTTTGAAAACACGTTTTTTCTTAGCTTAAGAAAAAACTAGTTTTTTATAAGACCAACTCTACTTAGAAAAGTGAGGAAAATATTTTTCGAAAAATATTTTCTCCATTTTTCGGTGCTTACCAAACATCGAAAAGTGAGGAAAATGTTTTCCGAAAAACATTTTCCCACAAACAAACGGAACCTTTAACGGAGGCTTAGTGTATACTCCCTCCGTCCCGCTCGAAAGGGCACACATTTTCTTTTTGGGCGTTCCATTTGAAAGGGCACAACCCAAAAATGGAAAGTTTTTTATTACTTCTTTATTTGCGGGACCCTCTTGTCATACTCTCACAATAAATATCCACTAACTATTTCCTATCCCACTTTCTCTTTCCTACATCATCTTTCACTCACAATATTTATTTTACTATACACTTTTTCTCTTTCTTACATCACTTTTTTTAATTTTCATGCAAAGCTCAAACTTTGCCCTTTTGGGCGGAACTAATGGAGTATTTTTTTTACAAAATATGCAGATGCAATCACGGGGGTATCATAAAGATTCCTAGACTAAAATATAAGTATATTCCAAATTTGCTGGATAATTAATTGTTCATCCCTTCAAATATTACTTTTATAAGCAGTGTTCTAAAAGATTGCGCCTAAGGGCGTTTAGGTTCCGCTTAGGCGCTAGACCCCTCTCCAACGTCTAGTTCTAAGCCCCGCCTAGGTCCCGACTAATTCCAACTAGTCCCCGCCTAGGCGCTAGACCTGGCTCCGCCGCCTAGCATCCGCCTAACATTTTTTAGAACCTTACTTATAAGTATGGAGAAAGTTGACTCTGGCCGATAATATAGAACATTATCATCATAAATTGCAGTGGTTAACATTCGTTTTCAAGCTTCTTAATATTTGGCTAACTCCCACAAGGAAAGTAGAAAACGGTCGTTTAGGTTAAACACACCCACAAATTCAAGATTTCGAATATTTAAGATTTATTTTAAAATGAAAATATAATCTTGTGAAAGTTAATAAACCTTCCGTATAATACAGCGGTACAACAAGTTTTAATTATCACTTAAACTCGCTATACAGTATAGTATATAATATATGGTAAAAATCATTACAATTTTTAAAATTTATGTAAATACAAATCTTTAAGTTCAACCTTTTAATTAATATAACTAAAACCAAGTTAACATTTCGTATACTCCCTCCTTCCCAATAAAAGCTTCACTAATTACCCAAAAGGGCATCCCGTTAGAAGCTTCACCTTTTCTTTTTAGGCAAAGAATCTTTACTATTTCCTCCACCCATTCTCTCTCCTACATTATTTTAATACTCACAACACCATTATAATTTACTATTCCCTCCACTAATTCTCTCTCCTATTTTCAAATTACACTCACAACATTTTTTTTCCTCTCATTTCCATAATTTGCGTGCCAACTCAGAAGGGTGAAGCACTTATTGGGACAGAGGGAGTATTTAATTTGAGAAAGAGAGAATGGAAATATAAAAATTAAAACAATTAAGCATACTCCCTCTCCCTCTGACTCCGAAATTCGAAAGGTCTTCATATCTCGATACTCACAAATAAAACTGATGAGTCATCATGTACTAGAGTCACTATGAATATTGTGTGTAAATGAAGTGTTTCAAAATATATAATTGATATTCAGATTTTTGTATTTCGATTAAATGTTCAGATCAATTTTGGCAACAAAAAACATCGCAGAGTTTGCGGCTAGTTTTGACAATGGCAAAGTCACGTGACGTCCTCCACACGGCAAACTAGTACTGTACAACATTTGAGGGGTGGTTTTGGAATTTGGGCTAAACCATTACGACGGGTTCAATAAAGTTTATCTTTGCTAGATAAAATAATGATTATACTAAAAGCGTGTGAGATTTAAATCAAAGGGCGATTTCCATTTATAGGCGTTAATTGTTGCGAAATCTGTAGTAGGTCGTCTCTTCATCTGCTTCACGTTTTGTGATTCTTTCTAACTCCGTTGATTTTCCCTCCAAACATGTTCCATTATTTCCGTCCCCAATCTGCGATTCCGATTGCTTGAGCAAGTAACCGCATCAAGAAATGGAGGCGCCGTCCATTGTTTCTAGAGCCCGTACCGCCTTCCATTCCGCAGCTGCTAAAGCGGAGAGAGTTTTTACGGATATTAAAAAATCTGATTCCTCCACCGATCGAGGTACTACTTGATTCTTCCACTTTTAGAGATTTTCTCATTTCAATTCACACACTCGCCTGCTTGTTTTTCTTAATTTTGAAAAAAAAATGTGTTTGTATTATTTCAAGTTTTTTTTTATCTTGTTACTTGAATTTTGATTTCTGGAAATCATCCGTGTATCGTTTCGCCTGAATCGTAGATGATTGTCACAAACAATTGCCGAATTTCGGAACACCGGATTCACGCGATGAAGGCGAGTCAAAGGTAATTGTGTTAGGAATACTGTGATTTCAATTCAATTTGAATCTGGTTGGATTAGAATACTGTTATGTCCAAAATGTAGGAACAACTGCTCCGTTTTCTGTAGTGTATGTGGAAACAACTGCAAAAAAAATTGGATTTCAAATCACATGCCTTCTGTATGTAATATCCGGACAGTGAAATAGTCAACTCTTAGTTAAATCTCCAAAATAATCTAAACTAACCTTGACAGACATCTGTTTTTAATTAGTTTCATATATTCGTCTCCAAGAATTTTTTATGATTTTTCTCTGAAGAATTGTAACTCCTTTGGTCAGTGTTATCATGAGGCGAGGGATGTAAACCGAAGGTCAGAACCGAAAAAGGTAAAGCAGGATTGGCAGGAGAGATTGAAGAATTTTAGAATCGGTAAAAGAGGAGTACTAGAGCCTGATAAAACTGATAATTTCACAATGTCGTTCGCAATATTTGATGAAAATTTGTACCTACCTCATTCAAGAGATGTTCCTCAATCAAAGGTTAGAGGATTTTACACATTGAATTTTGTTGATTTTGAAATGTAGTTCTAGCATATGTGCATATATGCACTTTTAAACTAGTGGTAGATGTAAGCATTCATATTGTTTTTGTGATAGAGGATATGAATCTCTGAGCCCAGACTAATTTGGACCAAGGTTTTTCTCTTAAACATGGAACTGATAGATACAAATAACTTTGTACCAAATAGTTTTCATAATATGTTCGTGTGATATACAATAAACAAATAGTTCACGACAATTTTGGAGGAACTAAAATGTATCCAAAAGTTGTCTCACTTCCACATCTCGTCATGCACGCTGCCTTATATGCAAAATGCATTGTTTCCTAAATGAATTGATGGTCGAGCATAGATATTATGCAAATTATCACCTCAGGCGTAGGAAAATATTGTACAAGCAGTCGCTATGTATTCTCTTATAGTGCCCATCAATCATAGACATGTTTGTTTCCATGTGAAATATTTTCCATACACACTTGATCAAATATTCGGTGCGTTCTATGACAACCATTTAGATTCTCACTGCAAGTTCAAGAGCATTACTAATGTTATACTCCCTCTCAAAATGACTGTTATAGCGTTTCAATGGAATTACGGAAGTTGAATATTATGCACTTTTAGTAGCACCTATCTAAGTAGCCTTAATGATCACTTACTATCCTTGCAAGTACACAATGGGACTTGATATTTGGCAGCGGTGAATTTAGTACCTTGATTAGGAAAAATGCAGTATTTTGAAACTGCACACTGATATTGGGACTCAGGTAGCATTTTTTTTTTTACCAGAGTTTCTCCCATGTTTCAGGCGTAGGAAAATATTGTACAAGCAGTCGCTATGTATTCTCTTATAGTGCCTAGCAATCATAGACATGTTTGTTTCCATGTGAAATATTTTCCATACACACATGATCAATATTCGGTGCGTTCTATGACAACCATTACCATATAGATTCTCACTGCAAGTTCAAGAGCATTACTAATGGTATACTCCCTCTCAAAATGACTGTTATAGCTTTTCAATGGAATTACGGAAGTTGAATATTATGCACTTTTAGTAGCACCTATCTAAGTAGCCTTAATGATCACTTACTATCCTTGCAAGTACACAATGGGACTTGATATTTGGCAGCGGTGAATTTAGTACCTTGATTAGGAAAAATGCAGTTACTTGGGTCAATAATTATTTTGAAACTGCACACTGATATTGGGACGCAGGTAGCTTTTTTTTTTTTTACCTGAGTTTCTCCCATGTTTCAGTCATATCAACAATAGCTCGAAAAGGCTTTCAGAATTGCATGGAAAATATCTGCAAATGGAGTAGACTCGTTTTCCTGTTGTAAAGAACCTCAAATATGTTTACCATATTTACAAAAGAGCATCCAAAGGATATATATATATATATATATTTTTTTTTTTTTTTTTTTTTATTTTTTTTTTGTAGATTTCTTATCTGTAAAGATAAATGTATCTGAATTAAATATAGAATCTTGAATGTTCTTTCCATTTCATAGAAGCGATCAATGTGCTTGACTTTGTTTCTTTTTGTTTTATCAAAATATTGATCTATCGTAGGGTTCAGGAGCTTCCTTGGCAGAAGTTTCAAATGCCTCCAACATAGATATCATTCCTCCCGCATTTCTAATCAAGCAGTTATCAGTAGGCATTGAGTAAGTTTTCTTGAAGAATATACATGTTGTCCTCCAAATTTTTCTCACTGTCAAAATTTTGTTGGCTGTCCTGCAGAAAATGCAGTAATATTTCTGACTGATTACACATATGATTGTCAGTCAACAAATGGTTTTGCATGTTCTTAATTAGTTTTGTTAGAAGCATAATAATTGGGGATCAATAATCTTCCAATGTGTTTTTTAGGTAATCAAGTAATTTGTTTTAAGCAAGTATAGAAAGTTGATAAAGTCAGTTGGTTTGGATTACATTTTTATGTTGACACCTGCAGGACAACAAGAAATCTTAAGTCCATGAAAGATCTTTTGGCATCATCTAGAGATTCTTCACCTGTCAGAGAAAGGGCTAGTTTGGGTTTCTCTGCAATGAAGTCATTAGTGTTGCGGGAGAAGGAAGACAAGTTTGCTTCTGAGTTTGGTACCGATGAGAAAGTCATGTCTCTGATCAGCTCATTACAGGATCCAGGTAGTTTCATAGTTTGTGAACTTGCTGAAAAAATCACCTTCCTAGAAAAAGATGCCTTAATTTCAGTCTGCACTATCCCTTGATGATATATCACTTCCGTTGTAATCTCTGCAAGATATTCGCAGAAGGACATTTTCCTGGAAGAAAAGCTGATTCTAGCTTGGAGGCAAGTACAAGCATTACATCTTTGCCAAAGGATATTCATGGTGCTCCTCCTGAAAGCTTCATTGTCAAACTTGCTGAAGCCATTGGAAGTTTGAAAACACTGCGGAAAATGGCCTTGTTTTGGTTCAGGGTTGTTGAAGAAGTAAGTGAACTTATTGGAATGAAAATAAACTTTAGTGTATTTGGTTACATGGTAAAGTTACCTATGGTTCAGCCATTTCTGCTTTAACTAATAGCTACACTGGAAACAATTATTTTGAAAAACAATTATTTTGAGTGCATACACTAAAACATATTTTTATAGAACAGGATCCCCAGAAAAATTAAATGACGTCATACTGGTTGAGAGTTGCAAATGAGAGTGTTGTTTCTGTATAGTTGGTAGGTGACTTAGTTTGCTTCTTTATTGATTAAAACTGTTTAATCATGATGTTATTGATATCATTTGAAATAGGATCAGATATTTTCTTTGACCTTGCTAATTCTTTGAGAACCTAGTTGCCTAGGAGATGGTTAACTACCATGTGCACCGGAATATTCGTTCTTCTAAAAGGCTACCTCATTTTCTGATAAATACAAATAAAGCTAGGCAACTCTTTTCAGCTTTTTTCCAGGATAACACAGTATCTGGTTGTGGGTGCCTTAGAGCGATTCTTGTAGAGCTAAAAGAGACCTCATCTCGACTACTTCCACCCAAGCCAGAACTTTTTGGTATTATCTGCGAGGTAACTGTAATAAGTGAACAAGTACGGGATAGTTCCTTAGTTTGGTAGTTTTTAGGTTTCGAGAACAACTTCCAATGGCTTCTTGGCAATTTTGGACCTTTCTTTCATACTGAATTATTCAAAGTTACTCTATCCTAATTTGGTGATGGATTTCATGCCATTCGTTTGCTTGTTATTTTCAAAACTTCAAAATTAAGAGCAGACCCAAAGTATTCAAATATATTCTCACCTAACTGGGTGCTTCTGAAACTTTTTGACTTGCAGTTGAGAAGACTTTGGTCAGAAGGACAGTATATTCCAGGCATTCCTCCAGATGAGATTCCCGACTTGCGTTCCTGCCTGTTGTATCAGCAGTTGCAGGTTATCAATTGCTGTACTTCTAGGAAAAAGCGCCATTCTGCTGCCACAGAATCATTTGATTCTGTATTGAGGCAGGCCAACTTAAATGTTGAAGATTCAGCAGCTTCTGAATGCAAAATTCCTGCAAGTCCTTTTTTGTATGCTAGGATTGGTACTGGGGAACTAGTTCTACGTTTGGGAGCTGATAAACAAGCCGAGAATTTGACCATGCTAGAAACCGGTGAATCCATATATACGCCAATTATGCAGGTTTCGTTAGCATATATGTCATCATTGGATGCAGTTCCTTTTGACATTTTATTCCTTACCCTTAATAAGGTTTATGCATGTGTGGATATGTAGGAAGGACCTCTTCTCACTGAAGATCTTATCAAAGAAACAGAGGAGTTTGTGTTACGCACAGGGAGGTTAGTTTCATAGCTTCATTTGCGAGTTCATGTTTACTGATTCCATGCTTTTCTCTATCCCTTTTCTTCCCTCAAGTACTTATTATTACTGTTAGACATGCATATAATTCTTGTTAATTTGATCTCCTTTTGGATTTTCAAATGGTTCGTGTTTTGCTTTTGGAAATAGAAGATATATTTGCCAGGCATCCATACTGTGGGTGATATCTAAGGGGAAGATATAACAAATAAATTACATGGGTAGTTGACAACTTTAATCCCTTAAAGTTTACCAATTACTGAAGGATCGGAAAACAGAAGAACTTTATGTAATTTGTTGACTGTCATCTGAGATAAAACATGAATTGCCTGGACCCTTATTTCTCATGAGCTACTTTATGTGGGCTGTCAGTCGGGCGATGTTTCAAGGTTTCTGGAAGTTTGATGGAAATTATCGTCTATTATGAAAGACCGGATCAATCCATAGAACTCTGCTTGTTATATTCAGAGAACTTTTTGCTGCTTCATTTCTTAGAAGTTACTGTTTATATATGAAGCGAAATGTAACATCTGATGATTGTTTATTGCTACTGAGTACCTATTTGTTTGGCATTTCCTAGAAATCTAATTCTTTCTATGGGTTTAGTGTTGGTGCTGGGTGTTCTCAACTCCTCTCTGACATGCAGGCTTTCAAGGTACAATACTACTAAATTGGGTTAAATTGGCCTTTTTGCAATGTGTTGTGAAAAATGTTCAATACTGGCTGACACTCATTTAATTAAAGTCTATTGTCATATTTTAGGCAGCAAATCCGGGCTGCATTTTAGAAGATTTCGTAAGATGGCACTCTCCCCCTGATTGGATGGAGACAGACACAAATACTGAAACTAGAGAGTCCTCTGGTGATAATGATCCTTCTTGTGTCAAAGGTCAACTAAGTACGCGCATGCAGAAAGAAGGTATAGCATGTTACTGTAAGACCATATATCTCTGCTATAACGTTTCCTTTTAGCAGGATGACTGTAATACATTACTCAGACTTCAGATAGTTTTGGCCTTTGGATAGTTTTTTGATGGGGGGGGGGTTGGTGGAATGGGGCAACAACTGTGTAGTTTGTTTTCTCTTCTCGTATTTATCGTGAATTAACAAGTGCGTCTTACTCTGATTAAACGAAGTGTTTGATGATATTCAGGGTTCAAATAGTAGCTTATGTCAGGTTCCTGTAGCAGCCATATATATTTGCTGGTCTAGGATTCCGACTAGATGGCGGGATAGGGAGTAGTATTTAGGATGGGATTCTGTATGATGATCTAGCATGCTATTAAGGCCATCATCAAATGGGGATAGAGGGAACAAATCTGAACAGTTGGAGAAAGAGTTATCAAAAGTGATCACTTACCAGAGAGTTTGAGCTTATCCTTTTCGAAATGCTGCACCATTAATAAATACTCGTGTAGGAGACATGCTCACTGCTGCACATGTCACCTTATCATAATCTCGGGTACTCAGAAGAGTTTTATGGAATGAACTTAGTCGTACACTCATTCCAGTGTAGGGACCATGAACATCTCTCTTTCTCCCTCTCAATATCCCAAAACTAAAGCTTGGCGTGGCATTCTTTGGCCACCTTGGGATGGTTTTTATGTAATGAACTTAGGTTGGAATAGCTTTCCTGGCATTTTTATTCCTTGTTTCATGGGGAAACATAGGAGTTATCACCTTGTCTTTTTCCATAATGTATTTCCATCATTTCCGATGGAGCCAAAGACTTACTATTTTTTGGCTTGGGAATATGATGGAATAAAGCAAAATGTCTCACTAAACTGTGTGCGCTTCTTTGTTATGAAGCAGTAGTCAGTCCATGCAATTTTCGACGTAATTTTCATCGTGGGTCATCCAGAAACAACCTTTTTGTGCTTTAACACATGGGCAATGCTGCGTACATCCGACCCCCTTTACCCCACCGTAGGTGGGAGCCTTTGCGGCACTGGGGTAATGTTGTTGTTGTTGTTGTGGGGATCTGGAAAGTATCCAGCTGGATTAGGATAATGAGGCCAAGTATATTGTCTTTAATGTAACAATGTGTTGGCAATGAAAATATTACTCCATCCGTAACAGAAAAAAAAGAGTCATATTCCATTTTGGGGTGTTACAAAAAAGAGTCCACTTTCCTTTTTGAGAAAGAGAGGTGAATTGTATCCATAAATTCATGCTGGTCTCACCTCCGATTTATCGTGTCCACAAGCTTTGCTTTGCATTAAACTATGTGCAAAAGACAACGAGACTCTTATTTTGTTACAGTGGGAGTAGTATATTGTTATAAAACTAACATGGATTTTTGATTGAAGCTATATTATTTAAATTAATTTGTATTTGCGTTCTGATTTGATGGCTCCACTGCCCTGATAATCATGCCTGTTGTGAGGACAGTGTGTGCCACATATAGGTCATGCTCAGTAAAGGTTTCTTAGAAGTTCTTGACATACATGGGCCAATGTCAACCAGGATTCCGAAATATCTATTGTCAAGCTGGTTACCAAGTCATTGTTATATTTCTCTGTTTTGATTTGGTATATATCTCCAATATCATGATGCATAGGTGGCAATTAGGTTAGTATGACACTTTTTTATGCCTGGTACCACTTAGTTTCTTAGGGGCTCAGAAAGAAGGGTGTGAGGTTGTTTTGGCTGCCGTATTTAGGTGAACATTTTTACACCTTGCTAGGAGCTTAGACCATTATGCTGGGCACTCTTGTTTAATTTCTCATGTACAGGTGTTCCTGTATTACAAGTTTGTTGGGTGTAAAATTGATTTTGGTTTTGGATCTAATGGAGCTATATGAATCAGTTTTGTCCAGTATTAAGGAAACTTTCTCTGACATAGGGTTTCTAATAATTCCCAGGAAATTTGTGGCGAGAGCTATGGGAAACTGCAAAACCAGTACCTGCTGTAAGACAAGCTCCTTTATATGACGAGGATTTGGCTGTGTATGTTAAAATCTTCACTTATTCCATTGGAAACTTTTTTTTTTTAATCATATAAAGCAATCTGACACAATGGTTCTTTGAATCTATAGGGATGGTATTCTGAACTTCTTAGAGGATATATCACCTTCTGAACTCTTTGAGCAGCTGTTTGTTTCTCTTGTAAGTCTCTTTCCATTATCTCATGGTTTATCCTGCTTTTTCCATATCTTATGACAATGTTTTGAGCCATTGCCCAGGGAATTTATGTCTTTTCGCTTTCATGAAAGACAACAAATCTATTCTCTCAAAAGATGTAGTTGTCATTTACTTAGCTACCCAAGCATTAACTACTTTACGCTATATTCATTTAGGAAACATCATTTCTATGTTCCCAACCCTTACGGTCATCATTTTTGTTCAATTATTGAATGATCATGTAATCTATAACTCATGCATCCCCCGTAGGATTCTATTTAATCAGGCTTTATGTAGATTTTCATGTGGCTGATCATTTTACTTGGTTAAAGGCTGTCTCTGATCAATTGAGTGCAGGATGGAAAGAAGTTAATGCTTTTCTTCTTTTATTGTGTTGACTTTTTTAATATGTTCAAATTATAGGTTGGTTCAGGATTTACTTATGCCGAGACCACCCTTTCCACGAATGAAAATTTGTGCAAGCTGTTTTACGAGTGCAAAGACTACATTGTTGTGACTTGTCAAGGTTGCACTTGGCCTGAAAGAGTTGAGGACATATGCCAGGTACACCGTATATCTTGGCCTAGTATGGTTAATTGGATCTTTTTTGGCCTTAAAGATAGTTATTCAATCTACTTTGGGTTTGGACATTGTTTATTATAAGAAGGAAATGAAAGGGTTTACTTTTTTTCTTTTTTTTTTTTGTTAAATTGTTAAACGGTTTTAATTTCCTTAAATAAATTTTGGTTTAGGTGTATGAAACTGTGGAGATGATGATAGTAAACCCTGATGAAGTTCTAAAGATAACAAAGCAGCCGGAAGAAGCCCCGAATGGTGGTGAACCGAAGGGGAGATTTAAGAAGCTGGGCTTGATATTTGGTGGTAAAGATAGGTCCTCAGGGAGAACACCTCCAAAGGACTCGAAGAACTCGGAAGAAAATACAACCCGGCAATCTTTCGTATCAATATTTTCAAAAAAGCCTCCTAAGCCTGGTAGTGCTGAAAAGCCTGTTTATGCCGTTGGAAGTGATTGGACTATGGTTTAAGCCTACTTGATTTTTTCACATCAATTGTAAATTATCTCAACTAGTTAGCTATAGAAATTCCCATAACTTTTTTTTTTTCCTTTTTTTTTCCAAGGAAATGAACTTTCCATACGTAAATGTATATACCTTTTGTTTTCTTTTTTCATTTTTTTTTTTTTTTTTTGGTTTGCTTGGAAAGGAACCAAGAACATTTTTTTGGTACAGAATGAAGAACATTTTGCTTTATATGAACTTGAGTACCTTTTTGGTGTGAAACCACATGGCAGATATAAAGGTCTGCTGTTGGTGAAGGGAAGCCATTTTTCTTTCTTTCAGGGCTCTGCTTGTTCTGCTTTTGGGTGTGCTTTTTCAAGGATGATTTTGGGGATTCTCGTCAATATGTAGCTGTTCCTCAATTCGCTTTCTGGAGATCCTCCGTGATGAATTCTGGCACAACGGAATTGGCCAGTCAGTATAGAAAGAAGAAGCCTGCACTGTCAACCAGGTAAAACCATCAGTTTCTCTTGAGGAAAACATGGGGATCCAAATTCTTTTTCTTCAAAGTTTTCATCCCAATCTAGGTCGGCAATATCACATATCAAGTGATACAATAAGCTTGACACCTAGATTGAGATGAAAATCGGTGCTGAAAAATTTGGATCGCGAACACTACTACTGTGTGGGCACCCATGCACAGCTACACACACACACACACACACTGTGTGCTTGTTCAACAATGACCATTCCTTCTCATGATGTTTTAGTTCGAATATTATTCCAGCATGGTAGTGAAGATAACACGGAAATGAGTTGTGATTCTTTTGCTCCAAAAAGAAGCATTAGGTAAATTATTTATTTTGTGCCTTTTGTATTGTCTGCTATGTAACTGTAAACTAGAGATATACCATCATGTCCATGGTGGTGGCCGGATAAGGTAGGTCGAGAGCTAGAGAGGTGGTAGCCTTTGGGCGTAGAATGAACTGGCAATAAAGTTTCTTGCCCTTTCTGGAGTTGAGCTTTTGATCTTGCATTTTCTTGCTGGGGTCTGTGTGGTTGAAGTCGAGCCGTATAGCAGGGATGCGACGCGAGCTAAATAGGTGAAAAATGACGAGCCGAATTAAATGTCTTAAATACCCTTGATGAATAGCAAAAATAAGAACCATCGAGATGCAAATGAAAAGCCGAGATCACAAACTCACGACTTTTGTTTCTTTCTATGTGTGGTTGAACAGCAGGCCCGAATCCGGGACTTTTTGCTAAGGTATGTTTGTTGGAACATTTCTATCCCAATAACCCAAAGCACTCAAGTCTAGATTAAGTAAGAGAAGAAGATGAAGGCGGAAGCGTTTATACCTGTTGAATCCATCTTGATACTTGATGACGTTCTTCAAGGAAGGAAGAAAAGAAGAAGAGAATGAAGGAGAGAAATGTTGATCTTCTTGATGATAAATGTCTTTCTTAGAACTCAGATTATGGAGAGAGTATATAAGAATGATGTAGTTGTTTCTAGGCTGATGGTATCTATATATAGGAAACAATGGCACCTCATCAAGGGACTACACTCTTTCAATTAAGCGGTGTGAAATTACCATTCTGCCCATCATAAATAGGTAATTTCCACCTCGGGAATTCTACACATTTAATTAATATTCTATACTTTACAATAACATTATTTTAATTATGTATACATGTACGTCTACATGTCACTTATATTTATTAAGTATACACATTTTGCAATCCATGTTCTTACAATGTTTTGGTGGAAGAGAATTGATATTTTCACGCGCCCAATTAGGCAGGGTGTAAATGGTTTAGTTTGGCTCAGTTTGGTGGAATTTACTTATCAAACCACTAGTCATTGGTTTGGAAAAATTTCAAACCGAATCGAACCATGAATAATTTCAAACTTAACCGAACTAAACTGTTATGGTTTGGTTTGGTTCAAACTGCGGTTCAATTATGTGGTTCAAACCATGATTCAGATCATTATTTAGACTACGTTAAAACTACGATTCAGACCGCAACTCATTATTAAATTTATTTAAATTTATCGTGATCACAGAGAAAGAACGAAAGATGCGGGTGTTGTGGAAAGTCGGAGGAAGAGAGACTAGAGAAAGAGTCGAACAAAGAGAAACACTTTACAATGTGGATCGTGGAGAGAACTTGATTATTTATGTGTCACAATAAAAATAACAAATGATGAAATTAATATTTAATAAGATACAAAACTGGGGTTATGATTAGTCTATAATGTAATCTCTTTTTTTATCTAGTACTCCCTCCGTGCCAGACTAAGGGTTCAACTTTTCCTTTTGGTCCGTCCCAGACCAAGAGTTCCTTTCCATAAATGACAAGTTTTTGAATATATTTATACCCTTATCATCTTCATATATTTACAAAAAAACCATTCATTATACCCTTATAATTTTAACATATTTACAAAAAAATCAATCATTAACTTACTATTCCTTCCACTCATTCTCTTTCCTATTAAAAAATCAATCATTAACTACTATTCCCTACCCCATATTACAAAAAACCATTCATTATACCCTTATAAAGTTAACATATTTACAAAAAAAATCAATCATTAACTACTATTCCCTATTCCACATTTAACTTTTATTCATTTTTTTTAAAATTTCTTAAGAAGCGTGAAATCCACCCCGTACACCCTTGGTTTGGGACGGAGGGAGTAATAAATATACGAAAAATATTAAATAAGATATAAAATGGGGGTTAGGATTAATTTATATAATATGGTTTGGCTTGGTGGTTTGGTTTGCCGGTTTGGTCTCTGGTCTCACGGTTCGTTTTCGCGGTCTCAAATTGCGGTTTGGTTTGGTTTGTTTTGGTTCGGTTTGATTTAGTCTGGGAGGGTCAGAACATAAACCAAATTGAACCATGTGATTTGTCATTATTTGAGACCGAGTCGAAACGTTTATACTAGAAAATCAAACCAAATCGCATGATTTAATTTGATTCGATCTCAAATCGCGATTTAAATCGAACCACCCTGCAATTAGTCAGGTGCCTTGTTTGATCTTGGGTAAACCAGACGGTTTAATGCACATGAGGGTGGGCCTGGGAAGGCTCTAACCAGTAACCATTTATGAATTGGGCATTTGGGCCAACTTCTTCCCAATTATCCCGCTGTGTTTTGACTTTGAGTGTTTAAGCTATAAAAGAGTTTTCATGCCCCGTTAGCCGCAAACGCGTCCCCCATGGACCCACCTGTATTTAGTCAACGAAACATACTTTTTAAAACACGAAAATATAATATTAATTTAATTTTTGATGATCAATTTACTTAAAATATTGATATATTTTAATTATTTGAAATAAATTTTTTAAATTATTTATTAGTTTTCCATTAAATACATTATTATAACTATAATCTTTCTCAGTATTTATTAGCCGCAAACGCGTCCCCCACGGACCCACCTGTATTTATTACTTAAAATATTGATATATTTTAATAATTTAAAAAATTTAAAGTATTTATTAGTTTGGTTGCATAATCTGTAATATTTATGATGAATCAAAATCATTGCCTAAAGTAGTGCAAGTACATTTGAGAAAGTTGGGTGTCAGTGGCATGTGCAAATCCACATGAAGATGTAAAGCAATTTTATTGTGTATAATATTAATTTTTAGGTCAAAACATAGGAAGGAGAAATCTACATCATACTCTTTATGAAGCTATTAACTTGCTTCACACCTTAATTGGTAATGCAGATTCATCATTAAGTTATAACTATCATTTGAGCAATCTAGTGACCACCACCAAATCCACCACCGGTATCCCCGCCAAAACCCTCACCTGCTCCACCTCCAAGACCGGCACCTCCTCCTCCTCCTCCCCCACCACCACCTCCTCCTCCTCCACCAATCCCTCCTCCACTACCAAATCCACCACCTACTCCTCCACCGGCACCAGACCCACCACCTATTCCTCCGCCGCCTCCACCGCCAAATCCTCCTCCTCCACCTCCACCGACACCTACACCTCCTCCAGCCGGCACCACCTCCGAATCTGCTCCGCCACCACTCCCTCCCGATTCCACCTCCACCTCCACCTCCTATGCCACCACCAATACCACCTCCTTTACCTATCCCACCGCCAATGCCTCCTCCAGAGCCACCACCTGTACCACCTCCGACTCCACCGCCACCGCCAATTCCACCTCCAGCTCCACCACCGCCACCAATTCCACCTCCAACACCACCTCCTTTACCTATTCCACCGCCAATTCCGCCTCCAGATCCACCACCAATGCCACCTCCAACACCACCCCCTTTACCTATCCCACCTCCTACACCTCCTCCGGCTCCGCCACCGATGCCACCTCCAGCACCACCACCACTGCCAATTCCGCCTCCAACACCACCCCCTTTACCAATTCCACCGCCTACACCTCCTCCTGCCCCACCACCACCACCAATGCCACCTCCAGCACCGCTACCGCCACCTATTCCACCTCCTACGCCACCCCCTTTTCCAATCCCACCTCCTACACCACCCCCTTTACCAATTCCACCGCCTACACCGCCTCCTGCACCACCACCACCACCAATGCCACCTCCAGCACCGCTACCACCACCTATTCCACCCCCTACACTACCCCCTTTTCCAATCCCACCTCCCACACCACCACCAGCACCGCTTCCACCACCAATGCCACCTCCACTGCCGCCGCCGCCACCAATTCCACTTCCTTTACCGAAACCACCTCCTGCACCGCCACCACCACCAATGCCACCTCCTGCACCACCACCTATACCGCCTCCGGCACCACCACCTGAACCACCTCCAATCCCACCACCTTTACCTATCCCACCGCCAACACCTCCTCCGCCACCTATGCCACCGCCTAGTCCACCACCAAGCCCGCCATGTCTAAAGAGCGTCTTCTCATCTTGAAAAGAATCAGCAAGCTTTCTACCCCTTACACTAGGGGCAGAAACAAGTAAACCAAAAACAGCAAGAAGAAGAAAAAGCCTAGAAGTTATCATCTTTGCAAGCATTAGAAATGTGAGTAAGGACTAAGGAGTGTTGGTTGAAGAAGCAAAGCAAAAGTAGAACCATATATATAAGGTTAGGAGGGCCAACATTTTCAACGCAAGAAACAGTTGAGAAGAATGCACAATTAATTCAGCATCTCCTCAGCGCCTTTGGGGATTTCAAATTTAATGCCTTTCCTTTAAGAAAAGAAAAAAAAAAAAACCAACACCGTCGTCATCGCATTTCTATTATCCCTGTCGAATTCTGTAGCTTTCCATTTGCTTTTACACCTTTGCCTTTCAAGTTTCAACTATCGCATGCATCATTACATCTAATTTCCTTTTTCTGTACTCTCGGATTAATTTCACGACCTTTAAATTTCACTGTATCTTGAAAAGATAATGTTACTTTAATTTTAATGGTCAAACTTAATTGAACTTTAATCAAATATTTATGTTGATTTAATAAACCTAATGAAGTTAAATAAATTGTGATTGCTAATAGAAACCATAATAAAATGCTATTCCTCTGTTCCCAAATGAATATTTAAAAAAATAAAAATTATTTTGATTAAAAAGCAAATTTAAAATAAAATCAAAATCAAAAATTTATTTTGCAACGAAGACAATACTTGTTTCTTTGTACTGCCGCCAAATAGCTCTAGTTTAAACAATATTTTGTATACTTTTTTTATACTACTAGTATTAGTAGATAAGTATTATATACAGAAGGTCAGAAATTCAATTTTCACTAATTCAGCAATTAATAAAAAACCTTAAAAATATAATTGTATTGTGCAAAGACATGAAAGTTATTGGCCTGCAATATTGTTGTGCTTGTCATCATTTAATTTTTTTTTTTCCCAAACTGAAAATGTGAAGGGGGGTGGAGGTCAAAAATGGTACTAGCTTAACATGATTTTAGTAATCTTTTGACACATTCAGAGGAGTATATATTTGGCAGTAGACAGCTTTTATGACCACCTAATAGCAACCAACAACCATCAACATGATTGAAATCAGAATTTTATTTTCACAGAAAACAAAATGTTTTTTTTTACTGTCCAGTCCAGGGAGGACGGGTTCGAACTCTATCACTAATTAACTGAGGATACGGTTTTGCTGTTTTACTATTGAACCACTTTGCACGGTTCAAACTCTAGCACTAATTAAGGACTCGGTTTTGCTTTACTACTGAACCACTCATTTAAAACGAAATTAAAATGTTTAGGGTACATGAATTGAATAATCTTTTCTCCCTCCTTAAATAGCCAAAAACTTATAAAAAAACGCGTTTTTTTTTAACCTTAACAAAAAACGTGTTTTTCACCCGTCGTGCTCGGACTCTCTCTCTACTCTCTCTCTAAACGCAAACAGAGTTCCTCACCATTGCCGGCTCCCTCAATCGTCTTTTTCATTGTTTTCTCTAATCTAATCTGGACACCAAAATCAGATCAAATCTGAACATAAAAATCCAATTAATCTCACTTAATTTAGGGTTTTTGTTAAAATGTGGAGAGGAGTAGGATTATAATTTCTATATTATTTCACTCTCATCTTTTACAATTGTCCTAAACACCTATTTATACTACTTTTAGAGTCCTAATTCTAATAGGAGATACAATTCTATATATACATAATAATCCTTCTTTGACTAGGATTTTATTTTAGCTATGTATTCTACTTTCCTACTTAATTAAGGAGTCTTCCTAAAATACGAAGCTAACATTAAGAAACAAGTATTTTCTTGCAAACTCGGTCCGCTCCATCGGTCTAGATCCATTTCACTCGGTCCGATCCATGTCGCTCCACCATATTCTCCAACTCCCCCCCTCAAGTTGGAGGATCTACAACGTAGATACCCAACTTGCCAAATAAAAATTAAAACGTTTTAAAAAAAAATTCTTTTACTTCGACATGCGACATCTGCGTCAAGTTCTTCCTTTTTCGTGTTGCAGTTCAAGCAACCTCGGGATAGTAGTGTATGAAATTGTAATTGGTTCGTTAATTACTTCCTACTTAATTGTTGCTGAAGAATTGTTCTCTGTATTGATACCAAGAATGGTTCATTAATTACTTCCTACTTAAAATTTGTAAGATTTTTGGTTCGTTAATTACTTCATACTTGTGTTCTTGGACATTCCCCTCTATTCAAAATGTGATTCTCCTTGTTATGGATGAATTATTTACCCTGTTCCTAATCTGTTTAAACTTGTTTCGTGAACCAGTTCATGTGTTTTGAAGTGCCAGTCCATGTGTTTTCAAATGCCAGTCCATGTGTTTTTGAATGCCAGTGCTTGTGTTTTTGAGAGCCAACAAAAATAATTACCAGTATTTTTGAGTGCCAGTGTATGTGTTTTTGAGTGCCAGTGTTTGTGTTTTCAAATGCCAGTCCATGTGTTTTTGAATGACAGTGTAAAAAAGTGCTAGTGCATGTATATTAAGTGACTTTATAAACTAACACTGACACTTGGTTACACTAATACTGACACTTTGTTACACTAACACTGGCACTTTGTTAAACTAACACTGGCACTTGTTTTACACTAACACCAGCACTTTGATACACTAACACTGGCACTTTATTACACTAATAGTCACACTTTTTTGAGACAAAAATGATCATTAATTCGGGCATACTCCAGCCGAAAATGCACAAATTTTCAATTTTGGTGGCTGATTTAAAAAAACACACTCAAAATGGAAACATTTTAATACATCTTTATTCATTAGACCCACTTGTTATACTCACAATAAATCCACTTACTATTTCCTATCCCCAATTTCTTTTTGCTACCTTAATTTTCATACTCACGACACTTATTCCACTATATACTCTCATTAATTTTCATATTAGGCCAACTTTGTTTATTTTTCGGGTAGGACGCAGTAGTAATAAATACTCCCTCCGTTCCATAGATTTATGGACTTTTGGGTTTTGCACGAGGATTAAGGAGGAAATATTATATTGAAAGTGTTGTGAGTGTGAAAATAAAATAGGAGAGAGAATGAGTGGAGAGAATAGTAAATTATAATGGTGATGTGAGTATTAAAATAATGTAGGAGAGAGAATGAGTGGAGGGAATAGTAAAGATTCCTTTTCATTTAGAGAAAGTTAGATATTATTGTGGGACGCCCAAAATAAAAAGTTTACATATTATTGTGGGATGGATATTATTGTGGGACGGAGGGAGTATTACTTTTGACTTATCAACATTCCTAATAAATGTGTATTACTTGATTGTGATTGCTTGTACAATTGTAAACATCTACTCCCTCAGTTTCAGATTAGTGTGAATTTATTTTTCTTTTAATCCGTTTCAAATTAGTGTGGACTGTCAAAATGGCAAAGAATCTTTACTATTTCACCCGCTCATTATCTCTCCTACTTTACTTTTACACTCACAACACCAATCAACTTACTATTCCTCCCACTCATTCTTTCTCCTATTTAATTTTTCATACTCACAAACACCTCCTTCCACTATTTATCTCTCTTACTTTTTCTTAATTTATGTGTCAAAAATTTTGGTCTACACTAATAAAGGACGGAGGGAGTATTGCCTTATTTCGAAATTAAATATTTATTTTAGAATAAATTAAAATGAAAAATGCAAATTTTCTTTTGAGACGGGGAGCATCATGTTCTAATTTACATTTGAGAAGATTATATCATATGATGAGATTATTCAGGAGGATGTTTGTATATGCTACTCTGTATCAAAATAATTTTTAAAAATTTGCTCTTAATTCAAAAGTAAGATTTAATGTTCATTTTAGAACATTCAATTTTGAGAACAAAGATAATCATAAATTCACGACGCCCAGTAAATTTTGATTACAGTCAAAATTTTGATACGCATGTTTACAAGAAGCGTCCAATTTTGAACTCCATGTTATGCGTCAAAACGTCGTATCATACAGAGTTTTAATTAAGTCAATTAAGAAAGTTATACAACAATAACAACAAATATTATTCCCAAAATAATTTAGACTTACCTAACATGAATTCTCGTATGACATCACGTGAAAGTAAAGATGTAAGAAAAAATGGTTAGAAGAAAAAGGTGGAAAAAAGAAAAAAAAAATTAGAAAATGAAAGGAGAAGAAGAAAAAAATATATAAATAGTGATAATAAAAGAATGAATATATATATATATATATATATATATATATATATATATATATATATATATATATATATATATATATATATATAATAGACATGGAAATAAAAAAATAATAATAATAAAAAAATAAACAATCAATCCTCATCACTCACATGAATTTTTGTCCTACACTTCGATCTGTTCAACGCCATATTTTCATCAAATCCAAGTAAATTTATATCATTTTCAATTAACCAAGTTATAACTAATTAATTTGAATATTTACATGTCCACATTAATTGATGCTCTCCTACATTTACTCTCTTCCAATTTAGTTCTTTTAGTTATTCAATTTAATTGATTTACATGTTTTCAATAAAATTTTGTCATATAAGTGAGGTGGTGTCAATTCTAAATTTAAGATTACTTTATCAAATATATCTGATTATAAAAATTAATTAATCTAAACAAACCAACAAATATAGTAATAAGATTTTTTTTTTTTTTCATTTTTTTACATTCGAGTATAAGTATTTAATTATTTGGTTTAAAATATATTAATGTAAAAGATACTTCCTATTTCTTTCTCATCATTGTATGTTCATTTGATATTTTTCTATGAAATTATAAAAATTGTTATTGATGCTTCATAAATATGTTATTAATGACAATGGAGATAATTTTTTGAAAAATTATCAAAATTTTATTAATTGTTGTTAAAGTTTAATCAACTTGACAAATTAAAAAAAAGGTACAACATACTTCCTCCGTTCCATAACAAAATGTTATTAACAAATGTTATTAAAACTCTACACATCATTCTCTTTTATACCTTACATACCTGGCCTCACTTTTCATACTAATAATACTTACTCCATCCGTCCCGTCCGAAAGGGCACTTTTGGTCAATATAAGTTAACTTTGACCCAAACATATAATGTAAATCTAATCATCTTATTGAAATTCTAAAAATTGTTATTTATAAACCATATTTAATGATTTATCAATAACAATTTTTAGAATTTCAATAAGATGATTAGATTTTGAACGGAATAATCTGTGATGGGCCGAGCCCAACGTTTACTACGAGCCCGGGGGCCCAATAGGCCCATCAAGGGACCAACCACAAAGAATCGGATCAAGGCCTTGGGCCATAGCTCGTCTAACATTGGTTGGCAGTCGTCGCCACCGAGCGACCAGGCCCATCCAAACGACGAGCCATCAGACCATTAATGGAAGGGCTAACTTCTAGCCCGTCGACACACCAATTGGCACTCGTCCTTCGACTGGACGAGCCTCCCTTCGACCCCAACTGGCACTCTTCCAAGAGTAAGCGTCGTCATTGAGCGGCTAACTCTCTCTCGACGAGTCATACCTCAAGGAGACGACCCACCTGGACGTACAGCTCCAGGTCGTCTCCTCTATTAAGCTTCCTCAACAAGCTTGATTAATTAGCTAATTTGGGATAATGACAGACCTGCTACAGTTCCTTGTTATATGTGCAATCACGCATTCAGTAATAACTACAAAAGGTACAGAGGTTGACTTTCCCTTATAAGGCAAACTACTTATCAGATGTCAGGTGTTGCAGTGTCCTTACATAGACGGACCAATCTGGCGCGACACGTGTACGCCTAGGAGATGGAGGCGATCCTACGGGTGGCATCAATCGAATCCAGCGGTTGTGGTGAAAACCTAATACCACCTTTCCTACTATAAATAAGAGAGTAATAACGTGGAATAAGGTAATGCCTTCTTGCATATTTCCATACATCACACACTGCAATATTTGCACCATATTTCCAGACCATAATCTTACTCTCACGCGGAGGGCTTGCTTAGGAAGACCCCGGCGCGGTTTCACCCTTCATTTCTTGTCTTTGTGCGAATCAGGAGCTAGCTCGATCATTTCTTGGACACAAGAAGGCGAGCTTTGCACGCTTTCTGCGCGATCGAGATTGGTTCCATTGCGGGAAACATGTTAGTGATCTTCGGCTACGAAATACGGCGGAGCTTGATTTGGAAAAATGGTGTCCGATGGTCATCTGACCCGATAAATCAGCAGGAGATGAGGGCGTACCACCTCGGCAAGAAAATCCTAGGCCGCCCTCGCACTAGGAACCTAACTTAAGGGTTACAGTCGCGAGGGGATGGTTGATGGTACGAGTCTTGGCAACTAGAAGAAGAGAAAAGGGGCTGCTTTGGCGCCAGAGGAGACCTCCACTAGAAAGGAGGCACTGAGACGGCCGCAAGGTATACGGGAGGTCCCTCTAACCCTAATCTCGACGGAGCGGCTTTCCTCGTCGAGAGAGCTAACGCCCTCGGGGAGTTCTTGCAAATCCGGGACGAGCTAATCCATATGGCCGCTCCTCGAAGCTCCCCGGGCATCCCGTGAACAATCTCGTCGGGAAGGAGGAGAAGGAACCGAGAGAGAAAATCTTTGAGTCGTCGTGAAGGGGCTGCCATTTGGAAACGAGCAAGTTGTGCCCCGGCTTGATCTAAGGGAGCACATCAATGAAAAAGACGGAGCTAAGGAGCCCGATCACGGCGGCGACGAGCGAGGTAGCTGAACCTCACGGGGAGCTCTGCTCGTCGAAAATCTTGAAGCTATCGGGAATCAAGTCGTCAGGGGTCGTCTACGGACTCCGTCATTAAGAAATGAACGGGCGTAGAGTCGAAGGAGAGAACTCGATCTCACGTCATGAACGAGAGGCTTCCCGGATCTTATAGGTCGTCTCCGCCTCCCGGTATAGGGGACGATCCATCTCACGGCAACTGCCCCCAGGAAGCGACGGTCTATCTGGTGCAGGGGCCCCGTCGAATAGGATCCCCCAGTGGCCCGGCGAGAGAGGTAGACATGAGAGAATTTTTGAGGTTGAAGCGTCAAGTGGAAGAGTTGAGGAACAAGAGGAATAAAGTGGACGGCGACGACTACGATGACGACGGCGGCGGCTATGAATCCCTTGCTCCCTGGATGTTGGAAGCTGGACCCCGGAACCAGGCTTTAAACTACCGACCTTAAGCAATCTGACGGCTCTACCGGTGCCATGGACCACATACTACACCTTGAGGCGCGAGATGTACGTGGTGGCGAAGCTTACGGCGACGGCGTCGTATGTGCGAGGCCCTGAGCACGTTGGTCGACGCTGCTTTGAGGTGGTTTAGAGGCCTACCGAAAGGGAGTATTGAATCTTGGAAACAGATGAGGAAGAAGTTTTTAGGAAGGTTTGCTACGGCGGGAGAGCGTCGTAAGACAGTCAACGACCTCAGCAACATATCCCGAGGAACTGCGAAAGCTCGATGAACTACTTGAGGTTTAAGAAATTGGTGGATCAAATTGATGAGGATCTAGCAGATAGAGAAATAATAAATTGCTTGAGGCAGGCGTCCTTTCCTGCACCCTGGACTACGAGCTCCCGAGTCCGCCGTGCAAAGTCTCGCATGAAGACCTCACATGCCGAGGCGTACGCCGTCGCCAGAAGCCAGAAGAAAGAAAGTTACAAAGAGAGGGAAAGTACGTGGACGAGGCGAAGCGACGAAGTCCAAAAAGGATAAGGGCGGAGAAAAAGGAAAGAACCAAGTGAAAGCGGAAAAGTTCCGGAGTCGTACGCTCAGCTCACGTTTCCGGAGCGAAATTTTGAGCAACGTTGATTTCGGCCCGGCCCCAGAAAGATGAACCCTAACGGGAAGGGAAAGAAGAACATGAACAAGTATTGTGAGATACCGCGAGGGCAAAGGGGCACGACACCGAGGAATGTTTTAGTTTGAAAAAGATCATTCAAAGATGGATCGGCAGGGCGATTGGAGGAATATATAAGGAAGGACCGTCGGGCGCCTGGCCGGATTGCTGCGGCGAGCGCCCCGAGAGGAACCCAAGAATGGTCTGGTGATCTACGAGGAGACGAGCAAGAACCAGATTAAGAGCGCCGTCTACCATTTAAAGAAGGCCCCGCACGTCCTCGAAAGCGAAATTCCAAACGACGTCATAAGTTTCTTTCCTACGAGCTTCCGGCCCGACCCATTAGCTCGTCAACAAACCTTAGTCATACTGGTTTCATTGATAATTGTGAGTCACGGAGAATCTTGATTGATCTTGGAGCGACGAAGGATATCTTATTTTACAATGTCTACAGCGAATGGGTCTACACGACGGTCGCCAAAGTCCTTACTTAGGTCGTCTAGAGGATTCACCAATCATCGGGTAGATGCGAAAGGCCAAATTAGCCTCTCGGTTGATATCGGAGAACACCCCTTGAGAACAATCAAGGCCAGTAACCTTCATAGTGATCGACGTCGTCGGTGATTATCATGCGATCCTTGGCCGGCCGGGTCGATCCACTTTGGGGATCGTCGCCTCGATTCCCATCAGCGAGTTAAATTTCCTTCACGTGCGGAGTCGGATGTGTGTTGGGGATGGCCCCAGAATTCCTAGAACACGTGCTAAAGGCGAAACGGACTATCGAAATCGACGACCCAAATCACAATGTGAAGCTCTCAAAATCCATCAAAGAAACGACGACCTCGTACGCCAATGTCTCAACGATCAAATGCGTCGAAGATCCGAGAAATTTTGGACGAAGTATTCTTGAGCGACAAAGGCTGCGAAACACAACCTTTGGCCGCCCAAGAATCGGGGGCCGACACAGACAAGGCGATTGACGACGAGTGCGGATCGACACCGAAGCGAGAAGGAAAATTAAGGAGATCGTCATTGAGTCCATGGATTTTAGGGACGACGCCCCAGAAATGAAGCCGGCGGACGAGCTACTCGAACTAGTCATCCACCCGGACTATCCCGAGCGAGAAAATAAAGCGGGGTCTCGGTTGTGCGGCGAGGAGAGGGAAGAGATAATCTCCTACTCAAACAAAACCTCGGCGTTTTCGCTTGGAGAGTAGAAGATATGAAAGGCATTAGAGAAGACGTGGCGGTTCACGGGCTTGGGGTGAATCCTACTTATGAAATTCAAGAGCAAGGTGTCGTGTTTTTCAGCGAAAAGGAGATTGCCATAAAGCGAGAGATTGAGAAATTGCTAAGTCTTTGGAATCATCGTGAGCATTTGGGTTCACAGCTTTGGTTGCTTGAATGTGGTCCTTGTGAAGAAACCTAATGGGAAGTGGAGATTGTGCGTTGACTTTGCGATCCGAACATGGCGTGTCCCGAGGACGGTTATCCACTTGCCAAGAATCGACAAGCTCGTCGATTACATGGCCAAACCATACTACTCTAAGCTTTCTTGATGCCTACTCGGCTAACACCAAATCAAGATGGTGAGGAGGACATTAAGCTTGACTTTTCAAGCGGCGGGGGAACTTACGTTTATACGAAGATGCCTTTTGGGCTTAAAACGCCGGTGCCACGTACGAAGGATGATAAATAAGGTGTTCGAGGACCAGATCGGCGACAATCACGGAGGCGTACGTTGATGATATGGTCGTCGAATCAAAAAGAGGAAGCACGTCGACGACCTAGAACAAACATTCACCAACCTACGAGCCAATGACATGGTCCTCAACCCGGCCAAATGCGTTTTCGGAGTTGCTGCGGGCAAGTTCCTAGGATTTATGCTATCTCAGCGGGGGATCGAAGCCAATCCTGAGAAAATCAAGGCTTTGATGGATATGGCCGAACCTACGAGCATCAAGGAGGTTCAGCGCCTAAATGGACGAGTAAATGCGGCCTTAGGTCGTTTTATTGCCAAGTCTGGCGAGAAATCACTCCCATTTTTAAAGCTCTCAGGAGTGCGAGGACTTCGAATGGACGGACGAATGTTCCCAATCGTTCAAACGATTGAAAGAATATCTTGGCTCCCGCGCTCCTCCAAGCCCGTAGCGGGGAGGACCTTTACGTTTACCTCTCGGCGAGTGATAAGGCCGTCGCCGCCGTATTGGTCGGGGAGGAAGGAGGAGCACGAGGCCGGTTTATTACGTCGTAGCTTTGTCGGATGTTGAAACCCGTTACTTTAACGCGGAAAAGATCGCTTACGCTCTCGTCATTCGGCACGAAAGCTACGAGCATACTTCTCAGCTCATCCAATCGTCGTATATCTGAAATGCCCCGCTACGCGAAAATCTTGCACCGTCTGAAAGCTCACGGTCGTCTTCTCATTGGAGTATTGAGGCGGCGAGTTCGATATAGAGTATAGGACGAGGAAGACCTGCAAGCTCAATCATTGGCGGACTTCTGGTTGAAACGTCATTCACCATCGACGACGATCGAAAGGAAGTCGCGGCCGGCGAGCGAGGAAGGAGGTCGGCGAGCAAGCGGAGTTAGCCTTGCCGTAGGATGTTGTAAAATCTATTCGGGCAATTCGGCGACCAAGAATCGAGCGGAGCGGGGATCGTTCTTGTTGAGCCGGAAGCGGGGCGGTTTTGAAGAAGTTTTGAGGTTCAAGTTTCGAAGCATCAAACAACCGGGCCGAGTACGAGGCACTCATAGCGGCCATTGAATATGCAAAGTGTTTTGGAGCTACAAAAATTGCGGCTTATTGTGATTCTCAATTGATCGTGAACCAAGTGAGAGGAGATTATCAAGTCGTCGATTCCACCTACTTGAAGTACCACCTGTTGGTCGGAGAATTGATACAAGGTTTAGAATTTTGGGCCGTACGAGAGAATCGCTCGAGAAAACAACGAGCACGCCGACCTACTTTCAAAGCTAGGCTACGGACCCGACTCCACGAGGACGAGCATGGCCATCACTTAGCCTATTTAGAACGGCCCGGCTTATGAGCGGGTGAAGGTCCAGCTGCGTCGGAGAGCGGCCCAAAATGTTGGATCGACGAACTAAAGGCATTCATTGAGCGAGAGGAGTTGCCGACGGACGAGGTCTCGGCAAAGACGAGTAAAGAGGAAGTCGGCCGGATTTACGGTCGTCGAAGGAGAGCTCTACGGGCGATCCATTACCCGGCCATTCTTTGAAGTGCGTTCATCCAGACAAGGTCGTTCGATTCTTTGTTCGAAGTGCATCAAGGAGAATGTGGAGGCCATCCACGGGGCCCGTCTCTGGGCGATAAAATCATAACCGTGGGATACTACGGCCCCGCCTTCGTGAAGACGCTAAGCGGTTTGTGAAAAAGTGTGACACACACCGACGTTTCGCCGACCTCCCAAGCTGCCTCTGGCCCGAGCAAACCCCTGTCTTGGGTTTGCTGGCCGTTTGATATGTGGGGTGTTGATTTGATCGGGCCTTTTCCGCCGGCAGGAGGAGTCAAATATGTGATCGTAGCGGTTGATTACTTTTGAAAGTGGGTAGAGGCCAAGGCCTTGAACAAGATTACGAAAACAACGCCCTAAGCTTCATTCATGACTCAATATGGTGTCGGCCGGAATCCCAGGGTGATCGTTTCGAGACAACGGCCTACGGTTTTCAAGAAAATTCGAGCGAGGAATTGAACGGGATGGGCGTCAAACACTCCCAGTCGTCCGTCGCTACCCCCGAGGCAGCGGGCAGGCGGCGGCCAATAAACTCGTCTTATCTGCCTTGTGCAAAAATACGGAAGGAAGAGATACAAGATGGTTGGACGGACTACCCTCGGCTCTGCAGGCTGTCCGCACCACCAGGGGCCTACGGAAACCCCATTTGCTTTGGCTTATGGCTCGAAGGCCGTGGCCCCATGAACTGTGCCGACGGACCGAGTTGCTTTGTACGAGGTAGAAAAGAACATCCACAACCGACAAGTCGACCTGGACCTCGTAGACGAACGGAGATTGGATGCCCAATTGAGGATGGAGAACTACAAAAAGAAAACCAAGACTTATCACGACAAGAAGGTGAAGAGAAGGTTCTTTAAGGTCGGTGACCATGTACTAAGAAAGATTGAAGCAACGGGACTCAAAGCCCGTCAAAACAAGCTCTCCCCCAATTGGGAAGGACCATACATTGTCACAAGTGTGGTCAGAGAGGGAACCTATCGCCTTGCAAAGCCGAACGGTGAAAGTCTCAAGCATCCATGGCACGCCAACCACCTAATGAAATACTACTTTTGAGGTCGTCGACAACATCCAGCGCCCTTAGGGCACCTTGTAGTCCCTTATGTAATTTTGTGAAATTTGAAGTTTTTGGGAAATTGTAAGGGATACCTATAAATCCCAGTAGCTCGTTGTTTACTAGAAAGTTATTTATGAAAGATCGTCGCTTTGTTGATTTTCTACTACACAAACTCTAGCACTTTAACCAAGTATAAAGGTTAGACGAAGCCAGACTTCGTCGAATACATCTACTTTAACCAAGTATAAAGGTTAGACGAAGCCAGACTTCGTCGAATACATCTACTTTAACCAAGTATAAAGGTTAGACGTAGCCAGACTTCGTCGATCGCTATAACGGCATAGATGACTCGTCTATAGATCTTTGTCTACGAACAAAAATCTATTGACCTTCATACTATTCCTACGAGCCATTGAGAAGTTGAGAAAATACAAGTTTGAACAAAGGTCGACCATATTAGGACGAACCAAGTTCTGGTCATAAAACGACGACTATTCACACTTGTCCTCAAACTTACTCGTCCAATAGGTTATCACATGCTATCTATGTTAACACAGATTAACAAACAGAAAACAAAGGCATTAAATAACTTAAAACATGAAACAAACATTGTACGACCCCCTCTAAACAACGAGGAAACAGGTCAACTACATTACAAACATTAAAAATTGTCTGGAGAAAATTGTTTGGAACCACCACCAAAAACTCAACATTGTTTGAAATATTACAAAACACCTCAAAAAAAATCCATCACTGGGGGTCGGCACCGCCGGCGTTCGAAGAAGCTGCGTCAGGATCAGGGCCGTCTTCAATAAAATACTTGTAATATGCATCGAAGTTGCCCGGGACGACGGGAGGGATAGGCCACTCATCTCTTCCAGCTTTGGCATCGTCCTCCCTTATGATGAGAAAATCATTGGCAGTATAGGGGACGAGGGGATGGACTGAGCGTGCTTCGTCGTCGTGGGCCTCCTCCGTGCAAAGGTCGGCCAATTTCCGGACGGATAGAAGGTCTTTTATCGCGGGGTCTAGCAGAAGCCGCACGGCCGTGTGTTTAGCCCGTCCTTGAAGAACCCGCTCGCATGCTTGGTGACCATTTGAAGACACTCAGCACTCTTCTTGAAGTCGTCGACGGCATCAAGCCTGGCTTGGGCCAGCTCGGCAGCACGGCTCGCCTTCGTCGTTTCAATCTGGGCCGTCGACTTCTGAAGCCGGTTTCTAAACGCGAAGGCGAGTCGGAGAGCACGCCAGGTCGGCCTCGGCTTTGGTTTTCCCTTCCTTGAGGCATCTATCTCCTTGAGAAGGTTATCCTTTTCATTAACCAAAAGCTCATGGGCGAGAGTGAGCTCCCAACATTGGTCTCCGCCTCCTTCGGTTTTGCTCGGCCGTCCCCTTATCGCCGACGGCCTTCGTTAGTTGCTCGTTGCCCGGCTCGGCGTCGAGCACTCCACATGGCAGAAGCGTCATGGCGTCCATCATCGACGATACTGCAGCAGTTAAAGTATCGGCACAAGTATAAAGAGACGAGGAGAAAAACATAAACTTTAATGCGAAGTACCTCGGTTTGGATTAGCCCTAGACGGGCATGAAAAGTTTCGGGAGTAAGATTGGCCTCCTTCATCCTACGGGTCAACTCAACGTCCGTCCACGCCTTGTCGAGCCGTCCCGGCAAAAGCGCATTGCCATTCCTCTGCAGATATGGGATCCCAGTTATATGAGAGGCCTTGGCAATGGAGGTCGCCATCTCTTTGGCCTTGGCCTTAGACAAGACCGCCGTAGACGAGCTTGGAGCATCAGCCCTTGGAGTTGATGGGTTCGGCCCATGTTGGGAGGGTCAACAAAATGACTTTTTCTTTTTTTGGAGGCACGAGCGTCGACCTCACGAAGCTCGGGGTTTGAGTCTGTGCTCTCCACTTCAATACGCTCGGCCTCGTCAGCAATGGCCATCTGAGCCCCAACAGCTTCCACACTTGGAGGATCAATCTCCATACCTATTGCTCTCTCAGGTGCATCAACGGCGGCTTTGGCGGCCTCCGGTGTTCGGATCCTTCGACGCGGGCTCCTCTCGATCATGGGGATAGCACCGAAGGGTCTTTGGGAGTTGCTCGTTCCTCGTCGTCTGCTTCTCTTGACGATCGAGAATGGCACGGGTCGCGACCCTCTCCTTCTTCTTGGTACCCCGATCACTAGCTCTGATGGCTCCGTCCATGATCCTTGCTTCAATTTTATCCACGTCTCCTTGGGTAAGGACTGCAAAACAACCAAGGAAAAAGAGATTAGTCTTTACTAACGACGAGACGAGCAAAGAGCAAAATTAAAAGATAGCGGGAGCCCGGCCCCATTCATTTCAAAGAGTGGCCGCGGCTCTCCTCAATCTGACCGGTTCGTGCATCGCACGGTTCAAACAATTATCCTTAAAAAACAAACTCCTGGTGGACGACCCGGTCGGGATAGCGGGCATCCAAGTCAATCTTCACCAAAGGATCGGGCCACATGGATGGTTTGGGCATCATGCGGCCGGATGTATCTCCGTTGTGAGGCCTACATGTCTTTGTATGAAACCCATCAGAGTCTAGCAAATTGTCAATCTTTCCTTTCGGCTCGTCGGCCCACGGAGCTTGGAAGACATGCCTATCAACGGCGGGTGGTTGCCCTGCAGGAAAGGAAGCGCCACCTACTCGGCTCTCCACCAATATCAAGTGGTTCTCCCGTCCATACACCTTACTTGGAATATCCAGGAAAAAGTTCCGTGCGTTCTGATCGAAGACAGCGACGATCGTTTTCCCTTTGGGTTTGTATTAGGGTCGTCCTATAGTATCGACGGAACACTTTGTTGCATGGCTCGTAGCCAGGAATGCATACGATGGCAAACCCGAGATAAAATTCGACGGTATTGGCAGCGACTTCCGTGGGCACACAAGCGGAGTCCTCAGAATTCGTTGATGAAGGGGTTAAGGCGATCTTAGGCAGAACTCAAACTCTGTTTATAAAAGAAGCCCACCTTCTCCCTTCTTGGTCACTAAGGGAATGACGACGGGGCTCATACTCCGCCAGCCGAGATGCTCCAACTTGTAGGTCGAAGCTGGACCTAAACGATCCCCGTAGGGCGTCGATCATTTGTTTCAGACGTCTTGTTTCTGAGTTCGATCTTAGGCACGGCCCGTCTTCCTCTTGCTCCACCTCCAAACTCATCGTCGTACGATCCAACTTGTACAAATGTGTGATAGGCTAAAGCTGCTGTTTGCCTTGCGCTCGTGCTCGGCTCGTTGGCCACAGGGCGAGCATTCGGGGACGCCGTCGTGATCCATCTCTACAAAACAAGGGGGTAAAGAGGGGAATCGGTCTAACATCCGTAGGCAACGACCTACCTAGTGGCGACCTAGATTCCCTACGACCAAAGCCACTAGTTGAATCACGACGGGACAAGAGTAGTGGGTCCTAATATGGGTGGGCGGATCGTTCATTGGACCGGAAGGAGTTATCCTTGGGTCACCGTCTTCAAAATCCTAGAATCTCTCCCTGCAGGAACCCCGAGGGCTCATCCTCAAAGTTGAACTTCCCCAGGATTGAAGAACACTCAGATAAAGGAATTTCCCTCCAAATCCCCTTAGCACATTTATAAACCCTTTGATTGAACCCAAAGCCAAACTTGACGCCTCTCTCGGCGGTGGTCCTTGGTCCCATTTGACTAACCTCTACAAACTCAATGAAAAAACCCAGAAAATGAAGAACAGATGAAGATGTTACCTGGTAATGGGTTGGGAGATGCTCTTTCCGATGAGTTTTCCGGCGGAAGTTCGAAGAAATCCCTTATCCAGGCGCCTAGATACCTCACAGATGGAGTTGCCAGAACGATTACGGTTCTTTGGAGACGGTGATCTTTGTTGCGGAATTCTTTCTTATGGTGGTCGGAAATCGCCTCTCTTATGTCGCTCTCACTGATCAAGTTTTGAAAAGTTTGAAATGATGAAGAAAGAAGGTTTTTATATTGGGGGAAGATGAACGGTTCATTCCTGGGGAAACCAAACGGCGCAATGAGTAGGGGCATTAAATACCCTCTGCAACTTCCGAGGCACTTGTCCCATCAGAGGACACGTGGCAATTGAAGAAGAGATCTCGGCGCCCGCGTCACTTTATGCGCGTCACACCGTAATTCAAAATTCAAATTGACGGTCGTACGGGTTGCTCACGGAAGGAAAATGACAACTCAGGCTCGTCGAGACGACCGTGAGTTGGGGGCGGCTGAACGGAATAATGCGTGATGGGCCGAGCCCAGCGTTTACTACGAGCAGGGGCCCAATAGGCCCATCGAGGACCCGACCACAAGAATCGGATCAAGGCCTTGGGCCGTAGCTCGTCCCAACATTGGTTGGCGATCGTCGCGGCGAGCGACCGAGCCCGTCGAACGGCGAGCCATCGAGACCATTAATGGAAGGGCTAACTTCTAGCCCGTCGACACACCAATTGGCACTCGTCCTTCGGCGGGCGAGCCTCCTTCGACCCCAGTGGCACTCTTCCCGAGTAAGCGTCGTCGTTGAGCGGCTAACTCTCTCGGCGAGTCATACCTCGAGGAGACGACCCGCTGGACGTACGGCTCAGTGCGTCTCCTCTATTAAGCTTCCTCGGCAAGCTTGATTAATTAGCTAATTTGGGATAATGACGGACTGCTACGGTGCCTTGTTATATGTGCGTCACGCATTCGGTAATAACTACAAAAGGTACGGAGGTTGACTTTCCCTTATAAGGCAAACTACTTATCGAGATGTCGGGTGTTGCGGTGTCCTTACATAGACGGACCAATACGGCGCGACACGTGTACACCTAGGAGATGGAGGCGATCCCACAGTGGCATCAATCCAATCCAACGGTTGTGGTGAAAACCCTAATACCACCTTTCCTACTATAAATAAGAGAGTAATAACGTGGAATAAGGTAATGCCTTACTGCATATTTCCATACATAAACACTACACAATATTTGCACCATATTTCCAGACCATAATCTTACTCTCACGCTTGGGAGGAACTGCTTGGGAAGACCCCGGCGCGGTTCACCCTTCATTTCTTGTGCTGTGCAGATCCGGAGCTAGCTCAATCATTTGCTGGACACAAGAACTGAGCTTTGCACGCTTTCCTGCGCGATCAGATTTGCATTTATGTTTGTGTCAAACTTTTCTTATATTGACCAAAAGTGCCCTTTTGGGCGGGAGGGAGGGAGTACTCCTCTTCTTAATTTCCGTAGGTACGTGACCAATTTTACGCCTTTCCGGGGACGGAAGGACTAAACATTATGGACCTAGTCCTTCAAGCTGTCAATGAAGATGAAATTAAAGTTTTTCAGACTTTGATTTATTTCTCACTGGACGGACTGTTGCAACAGCCAGCCATGCAGCATACTATGAATTCATGCAAACTCAACACTTGTCTTCATAAAAATTACATTTGACATACGTGGAGTCTCTGAATTTAAATTAAATTTAGTTGGTTTTAAAAGCTTGTAAATAACTGTCTGTATTCATGTATTGAAAACTATGCCCGCATTTAAATGTCACCCCAGAAATTTCATCAATAAATACCCTCCAAAAAAGTTAATAGTGAATGCATGCATTGTAAGATCATCCATCATATCCATGGCTACTACAAGGGTTTTCTTCTTTGTTTTTGTGCTTCTTGGTCTTCTTGTTTGTGACAATGTTAAGGGTAGGATGCTAAATGATGGGGACTGGCCGTGGCCGGGAGGTTTCGGGACAGGCGGTGGTGGAATGGGTTCAAGCGGTGGCGTTGGAGGTAGCTTAGGTGGTAGCGGTGGACTTGGTGATGGTCAGGTTGGTGGAAGTATTGGTGGTGGAGTAGGTATGGGTTCTTCAATGGGAGGGAGAGGTGGGCTTGGAGGTAGCTCTGGGATGGGTGCTGGGGTTGGTGGTAGTTGGGGTATGGGTGGTGGACCTGGTGGTGGACTTGGAGGAAGTGCTGGAGTGGGTGGTGGACTTGGAGGGAGTGCCGGAATGGGTAGCGGACTTGGAGGAAGCGGTGGTGGAACTGGTGGTGCGTATGGCGCTGGGTACGGAGGCAGCACCGGAGGTGGTGGAGGACTTGGTGGTGATGGGAGTAGTACGATCGGATATGGTGGTGGGGGTTATGGCGGTGGTAATATGCCTTAGATCTTTAGGGTGGTTTGTTTGCTGTATTAGGGTTAAACTTGTTTGTAGTAACTTCAGTGTTGTTTGTTTGCCGTATTAGGGTTAACTAAGTATGTGTGAATTAGGGCTGTGTTGGAAGCATTACTATAAATAAAATGCTTACTTTTGCCTTCAAACTTTAATGTCACTTAAATTATTATTATTAATAAATTATTTAATAATTTATCAATAACAATTTATAAAAATAGGTTGAAGTTATAAGTGCTAATTTGAAGAATAATAAATAAATTGAAGATTTTTTTTTTGAAGGGGTTGATTTTATATATATATATATATATATATATATATATATATATATATATATATATATATATATATATATATATATATATATATATATATATATAAAAAATGAAAGTGTCAATGCCAAATTGAAATAAAGTCCAAACTTAATTTTCATCCATCTATTTTCATTTAACTTTCATTTTAACCACTGTACTTTTTTATTAACACAAAAATCACTATATATTAGAAACCCTATCATCCTGATACCAAATTTGTACTCTAATTCGTGTCAAATCCGTATCTAATACTCCCTTCGTCCCAAAATGTTTGTCTCATTTGATTTTTTTGTTAAACTTTGACCACAAATATATGACAATTTAATTATGTTCATGAAATTCTAAAAATTCCTATTGATTCACCATTAATAATATTATCAATAACAACTTTTAGAATTTCATGATTATCTCTCATATCTAAAAGTTTGTCCCCATTTGACTTTTTTGTTGAACTTTGACCACAAATTTATGAGAGATTAATTATGTTCATGAAATTCTAAAAGTTGTTGTTGATAATATTATTAATGGTGAATCAATAGGAATTTTTAGAATTTCATGAACATAATTAAATTGTCATATTGTGGATGAAAGCTTGACGAAAAAATCGAATGGTGACAAACATTTAAAGGGACGATTGGGAGTATTTGAATTTTTGGATACATTAACCGCTTCTCCTTTGATTTGTTACGACCAAAGTTTCTGAAAAATGTATTCTGAGAACTGAGCTTTATTTCAGAACTGACTCTTTGGATACATTAACGCGAGTGTAAAATTATTATATATAAATAAAAACAGAGCAATAACAAAAATCCATTGTCGTCCAGCGGTTAGGATATCTGGCTTTCACCCAGGAGACCCGGGTTCGATTCCCGGCAATGGAATTTTTAATTTTATTATTCTTACTTGGTAAATCACATTTCTTTATGTAAATGATTTATTTTAATAGTTTTTTTATTATTCTTACTTGATAAATGATATTTCAAATGTCCTTGTAATTTTTTACTTTTTAGTAAATGACTTATTTTAATACATCTTATTTTTATGTTTTAACGCATTTGGTAAACTATTTTTTTTACTCCATCCGTCCCACTTCAAAAGTCATACTTTCCCTTTTGATCCATCCCAGATTAAGAGTCTCATTCCATCAAATTTTGAACAGTGTTTCGAACATTTATACCCTTATAATGTGAATATATTTAAAAAAAAAAACCATTCATTATGCCCTTATAATAATGTTAACATATTTACAAAAAAACCAATAAAAAAGAGGGGAAAAGATTAAATGTTTTAATTTTTACCTTCTCTCTCCTCTAATCTTCTACCCACTTGCAATTCTTTATTCATTTTTTAAATATTTTCTTTAAGAAGCGTGAAATACTACCTTAAGACCCTTGAAAGTGGGACGGAGGGAGTACTAATTATATGAATAATTTTTTTGACTTAATTTCTGTTAACTTATTGACTCAAATTGATAGAAAACTGGATACAAAATCTTTAAGAAGAAAACCGGAGCCATCTGCAATCCAGTGATTATTATTCTGTTTCAATACTAGATTCACATACCATCATACTAAAGTTTAAAGCAGTTCCCACTAATTACAACGGTAAATTTCAATCAAACAAGCATTCTTTTGCAGCTTAAACAAAATTACAAGACAAAATGAAGCCTCATAGAACTGAAGATGGTTCAGGATCAACGGTGATGACTGGCATCGTAAGATTACATCCTAACTTCCAATGCCTTCCTTTAACAAGTGCTCTTTTACAGACTGGACAGGCACCTGCAAGTGCAACCAACAACAATGATTTTTCAATTTCTATATACCATCTATGAAAAAAGACTCCATTTTTCTTTAAACATTCTCTATATACCTCTTTTCGGTGGAAGATGCCAGCAGCAAGTGCTGCAGAAGCATTTGTGTTGGTGAAAACTTCGGAAAAGTGCTCAACTGTTCCTGCACCGCTACTTGCAATTACAGGAATGCTCACTGCATCTGATATCAGCTTTATCAGCTCTATATCAAATCCTTTCCCTTGTCCTGAAATCGTCCACCAATTTTTTACTATGGATGAAATTTGCTTTTCTGACTACAACTAGAAGAGTATGTTTAAATTACCATCACAGTCGATGCAGTTTAATAATATTTCTCCTGCTCCCAGTTCTTCAACAGCTTTTGCAAGCTCATATGCTCCAATTGGTCTACCCTCTCGCCCACCATTTACCTTAACAGTGGTAAAAAAAAAAAGGAAATTAATAAGAAAGAAAAAAAGTTAATTTCAGTTTAGGTTTTGCACAATTAAAACACACACACACACACATATCATAAACTAAGGTTTGCCATTCTTCAAACCACTTTGTACAGGTTAAGCGGGCCAAAAACTTTAGACACTCTAGAAAAATCTTACTGGCATCCAAATTTTGGCGGAAAAAAACAACATGGAGAGGTAAAAGGAATTACCGTGCACTGATACCAAGCATACTCTTCACCATTTGGACCTGAAAGCAGTAAGGAACATGGTCAAAGTGTCACATCTCTCTCTCTCTCTCTCTCTCTCTCTCTCTCTCTCTCTCTCTCTCTCTCTGTTGTACACACACACACACACACCACTCAAACTCATTAATGTTTCGTAATGCGAGTTAAGAGTTCCAAAATAATTTGAGAAAATGTATAGATCAACTTACCCAAGTTTCTTACCCGAACGGCCTTGTATTCTACGTCATTTGGATTCCTTAAATATACCCTCCGCGGATCAATGCTTACAACCACTGCCTGCAACATTAATGTCAAACCAGCATTAAAGATGCAACTTTTCTGATCTCAATCTATAGATATATAAGCTCGTTGTTCTTATGTATCAGTTGTACGAAGGAATACACCAGTGTAGTATATGTTCATTGTACTTAAAGTCAGATAGCATTCTGTTGATCATATCATAGCGACCAGTTTCTTAGCATTACATGTTTTCTAGTTCATCAATAATCTCATATCTATATACTCCCTCCGTCCCTAAAAGATTGTCCTGTTGTACATTTTGCAATTATTAAGGAAGAGCTTCACCTTCTTGTACCTTAGTAGATTTGCACTTACATTCATGCCTAAGTTTAAAAATGGGACATACTTTTTGGGACAAGTCAAAGTGGCAAATGAGACAATCTTTCAGGGACGGAGGGAGTACTATATTTGGAACAGGTAGGTGTAAAATCTGGGAGCAAATGATTCAGATTAAAGGAGAAATCACCTGATTCCCATAGACTCTGGAAATTTGTTCTAAGCTGCTCTTTCCAGTTTTAACCTTAAAAATGTACAAAACTCATTCAGATTTCAAGCCTTCATAATTATACATAGACATAATGAAAGAAGGTAAATCAAAGAAGTGCGTCATACTCCAGTCTTTAGATATTCTTCGGCAGCATAAACTGCATCACTTCCAATGGAAATCTTATCAGCACCAGATCTGAAATATTCTGAAGCAACCTCCAAACTAGAATAGTGCCTGCGAAGTAAAAGCCACATATAAAATAGTTGCTAGAATTTTGAACGAAATAATTCATATAAAATTACTACCGATAACTGAAAAAAAAATGCATAATATGAACCAAATATGGAGAGAGCAAATACCTTCCACTTCCATCAGTGAAATCTCTAATACCACCACCAACTGTTAGTGGCACAAAAACATTCTCAGATGCATACCTCAGTACCTTAAATAAAAATTAATAAAGGATAAATAGATAAACAACCCACCAAAAAATAGCAAAGGAAGTAACAACTTATGAAAAAAAAATCCAAAATATGAGAAACTGGTGAATCGTACAACAATATCTGCTGAATATGTATTGACATACCTTCAACATTGGCAAATCGCCAAGAGGGAAGTCACGGAAACCGGTAATATTAAGGAAGCTGACCTGAAAAGGATGGCCAAGGTCTTAAGACTTCTAGTATAGCTGTAGACAGACATTTTGTCTAAAAAGTGGCATACCTCATCTGCCCCATCCCTGTAATACTGTCCAGCAAGGTCTACTGGCTTTCCTAGATTTCTGACCTTTAAAACAGTGAGAAAACTATCATTGAAATATATAAATGATGCATCTGTAAAGATAAAACTAGCCCAAACACAACCACCTCAAAAATAGACTTAGAAAGAAACTTTTAAGGGCCGGTCCCTACTCAAGTGCACAAAAGTTAATCAATGTAATAACATCACAATCAGATGTTAACACAAAGCATAAAATAGTTGTGGCCCGAGATAAAATGCTAGGTGGAACATAATACAGGATATAGTCCATTTTTAACAAGGTTTAAATATCATAATCGTAAATCTGCAAATTGACAAATCAGTGCTCTCTCCTTCTGCTCGAGGGTCCATTTTTTCGATTTATAGATTTCAGAATTAAATCCAATATATAAAAATTAATCTCTCAACCAGCCTGATAATCAATATTTACAGCAGTTATGACAAGTCCAACAGAATGGATTACGAGTATTGAGTTGAGGTTTATTCAGTTTCAATACCTTAAATTAGTAAATTATATCTGCAGTATTGCATGCATAACTTACATATTTGATTTATTCTGCCTACAAGAGGAGGTTTGGGGATAGAATAAAGTTGAATACGATGATAAGAGCATAAGACTTTTACTTCTTCAATAATCTGGTTTGCATACCTCATTCTCTTTTGTATTCTCTCTGACATCATATTGATCTCCTTTAGTCACAACAAGATCGCCTTTATCATTAGTCCTCACATCAAGACATGCAATTACCTGCAAACCAGTGAAATTATTTGTAACCATTATCTGTTCTAATCGGTAAGGCTCGAGTAAACAAGCCCGAAAAAGCAGAGCATTCATACATTAAATGTTTCTCATGGAAAAGGAAACATGGAAGTTTATGAGCATTACACTAACTTAGAAAACTCACCCTCTTTGCAAGCTTTGAAGCCTTCCCTTCAACTGGCTTCTGTCTTCACATGAGGTTCCAGTTTGTTAGACAACTTGTTGTAAAGTAATATATCGTGTTATAAAGGTTCAAACGCTACCTTTGTCGTGTGGGATTTTGGATACAGGAAGTTCCTCAATATTGAAAGACCGACATCTGCAGAAATTTCCAGGACGGTTAAGTGATAAAACAAAGTCATAGTACACTTAAACTGATAGTTGATTGTTTCAAGAACCCATGTAAATATCCTTGTAAACATCCCTTTACAAATTGTTTCTCTCTATTTAAACCTATGATTCTCCTGTCCTAGCTAACAGTAAAAGCAAGCCATCCACTAATGATATTTTGACTCCCCCCCCCTCTTTATTGTTCAGTATTTCTAGAAGGTACATGTAAGATGTTCAAACAACAAAGTTTATCCTTTGACAAGCTAAAAGTATCTTCCATATCACATTCTTTTCAATTAACAGTTACATCAAACAAGAAAATAAAAAGAAGTTGGGTAAAATCAATAACTTGCCTCCAATCTTCTCCGGATGAAACTGAACAGCATGCACATTTCCCCTTCTTACAGATGCTATAAATTGGTCACCATAGTCGCAGATGGATGATACCCATTCTTTGTTTTCATCTGACTGTAGGAAAAAGAAATTGCATGAGATGAATGACTTGATTGACAATCATACAATATGAGATAGAGGATCAAGAAGGCAAGTAAAAGCATACTGGCATGGCCCGGTAAGAATGGACAAAATAGACATGTCGATTTCCAATGTCATCCAGAATAACAGAATCTTTTTTTATTTGCAGAGCATTCCAGCCTATATGAGGCACTCTGCAACCATTAGATGAGTCAAAACGTCCAACAACTCCAGGAATCAAGCCTAGACCTTTCACTGAGAAACACAAGAAATTGTAAGTTTATTTAATAAAACAAGGGGACAATCATATATTTATCATGTGCATCATCCTTTTAAATTTGTTTCCTGTCTGTATGTAGAGCATGATTAATATCTATATCCGTGATTCCAAAAAAAAAATCATTTGCTACAAATCCAGAAACACAAACTCCATAGAAAAGGAAAATGGAAGTGTTGAAAGAACTCAGTAGATAATGGAAGGTGCTTGAAATTCTTACCTGGGCCATTTTCCTCGCTTGACTCAAAAAGTAGCTGCAATCCAAGACAGATGCCTAAAAAAGGCCTATCATTCTCAATGTAAGCACAAAGTGCTTCAGCCATCCTACAAATATAAATAAGGATTTACAAAAGTTGGTGTGAAAAAATATTGTCTTGGAAAACAGCAGAAATAGTACTCGTTCTGTCCCAAAATAAATGTCGTCATTTTTGTGTAAGTACGAAGGAACTTTAAGCAAGAATATTAGGTTATTTAATTATCCTAATAAAAATATAAAACTAGTTATTGATACACCTTTATAAATACTATCAATAAAAATATTTAAAGTTCATTAGGATAATTAAATTAACCTAAAATTATTGCTCAAAGTTCCTTCGTATCAACATACAAAAAAGTGCAACATTTATTCTAGGTGAGAGGGTGTATTACAGCAGATAAGTTATTACTAAAATAAGACACTAGCATGAAAGTGCAGTACAAATGTACACTACTTGAGCATTGTTGAAACATTATTCCTACATCGGGAATTAAGTCATTAACAAGCCTTGCCTTCAGCATATAAAGATCTTGGGTTATTCCTCTCATTGCCAATTGGTTTTGAGATGGAATCCCAAACTGTACCAACCACAATGACTCGCACTATTAAAGTTCTCACCAAACCCCTAGCAGAAGATGGCAACAGACAAGTCACAAACACACAAACAATATACACCAAACTATTCACATGAACACTTGCACTTAAAGCTGGTACGAAGACCAATAGTGCTTCTCTGTTAGATCTTTATGATGTCTACGCAATTGATGCAACTACAGGATAATGAAGGATGCCGAAAATGGAGAAGAATTTAGAGAGAAGAGACTGTGATGTTTAGAAAAGGACACAGGGAAGAATAAGGGTGCGTGCTATTAAATGGACAAGAATCTAGGCTAAAGTGAGTGACAGATCTAGAAAGTGAGATAGACATCATGGCATTGAGCTTAGCCTGATTATTCCTACTGAAGGTTCACAATAGATCAAAGACCCTTTTATGTTTAAGATGCGAGGTCAGCTTCAAAGTGGGGCATATACCACAAATGTCACTTTATGATTCCTTTGATAAAAAAAGATGAACATATGAACAGAAGGAGTCTTGCTAAGGAAAACTCAGTCACCCTATTAGTCAATACTATTCTAGAGACTTCCCATTCTAAACCCATGATGGGTAAAAGTTAGTAAGACCCCAACTAGCTTAGTGGCTCTAGAAGTTCTTTATCTATGATACATAAGCTGTTGTTTACAGCAGTATATTTCAGTTAGCAAAATGGCCTTCGTGACCACTTATTAGTTATTACACGTCAATCGTCCAACGACCTGAGGTGATACGTTCAATCACACCCTTGATCATTATAAACATCTTATCTTATGCTTATGTACAAGAGATTTACGAGCAACACTAAAGTCAAAATATTATCTAAAAATATTTTGGCCACAAACAGTGTGAATCGTGTTTTTGACGAAGATTTAGTGACATCTTTTTGTGCCATAGCATTGCTCATTTAAAACTACCTCGTCAGATAAATTCCTCAATATAAACATCATATCTACCTCAATATAAACATCATATTGACCAAGATTTAGTGATAAATATCATAATATAGAAGATCATCTGACCAACACAACTCAAGCATTACAATACATGCATAAAGATTACCCTTTCTGGTTTAGCACATCCATAGCTGGGGCAAATGCTCCCACCCCAGGGAAGATAAGGCGTTTTGCATTTAGAATATCATCTGGTGTTTGCACCTAAAAGAAAAAACGTCTAAAAGTTACTAGGTTCCAGATAGATAACATCAAAAAAACAAAAAATAACCAGTATTCACGAAAAAACAATAGAGCAACCACTCCACCACAAGTATGGGATGATCTGGTTTCCAAGTTGTATTAATTTGTGGGATTATCCGTAAGAATTCTCCCTATATCTCACCAACTTCCAAATACAGATTGCTAAATGAAATTCTAACAACAGAAAGAAACGAAATCGAAGTGGAGAAACAGAAAATTACATCTTTGATATCAAAACCGAGAAAACGGATAGCATTTCTAACACTTCGAACATTTCCAGCTCCATAATCAAGTAGAGTCACCACTGTAATCAGTAAAATAGTCAAGTAAACTTCTCAATCATAGGGAAATTATACCAACCGTTATTAAATGTGCAAAACATTGCAACTATTCAATTAATAAACTGCACCAAAGAAAACAATTAGTAGCTATTTTCCGGCGGAAGTACATTAAAAGAGAGAGAGAGAGAGAGAGAGAGAGAGAGAGAGAGAGAGAGAGAGTGTGTGTACCGGAATCTCCACCAGCGGAAGAACTGGCGCGGACGGAGAAGCTCGTCCGCGGTCTGAAGGTGAGAGACTTTATTTTCTGTTGTAAAGAACGGCCATTGGAATAACTTGAGGAAGATCCGGCCATGGCCGGAAATCTCGAACTGCCAATTTTGGCCGCCGCTGCGTCCATTTTGTCTACTGACGGTCACGACGCCGCCGCTCTCTGCTTTCTCGGTTAAACCTCCGGAAAGTTAACTGAATCAGACTGGACTACGACCTGGTGTTTTAATTTTGTCTAAAGAAATGACGGCGCTTTGAAAGCCCAAGCAATAATATTATACTCCGTACTTAATAGGCCCAACAATTCGTTAGATATGAATTTTAAATTAGGCCTAGCCCGTTACTAAATTGTGTTTCCATCCGCCCCAACCAATTTAGAATTTTTTTTCTCGAGATAATAAATACTATTACTCCCTCCATCCCAGTTGTTCTTATTTTGACTTTGTATCAGGATTAAGGATTAAGAAAAAATAAATATTGTGATTATAAAAAGTAAAATATGAGAGAGAAAGTGGATAGGGTTTTTGTTGTGGGAATGACAAATAAATTTCATTTTTCATTTTAGCTAATAAATCAATTAAAAACCTTTAACTGTGAGTCAGACTAAAAAATAAAATAAAAACATTAAATCGGGATATTAAATCGGGATAGAGGGAGTATAATAAGAGGAGAGAGAATGAGTTAATGAGGTGTTGAGAGAATAGAAAGTAAAGTCATATATATATATATATATATATATATATATATATATATATATATATATATATATATATATATATATATATATATATATATATATTAAAGTTGGTGGGGAGGGTTATGGCTTCGCCACGTGAACAAGTTTAGGCAAACTCTTGATTTTGGAGAAGTCACGTCATCACTATCCCAAAATCTATATGACTTTTGGTATTCTCCTTATTAGCTAATACTATTAGTTAATAATAATAGTTACTATATATATTAACTATTACTATTAATTGTATTAGCTAACTATAATAGTTACTATATATGTTAACTATTACTATTAATAGTATTAGCTAACTATAATAGTTATTATATATGTTAACTATTACTATTAACAGTATTAGTTAAATATAATAGTTACTATATATGCTAACTATTATTATAAATAGTATTAATTTACTATGTAGGTTAAGTAATAGTATTATAGTTACAATATATGTTAACTATTATTATTAATAATATTAGTTAATCATAATAGTTACTATATATATATATCAAAGTAGGTCGTTAATAATGCCAATGAGCATTTAGCTTAAAAACGTACTTTTCTCGAAAGGTTAAGGGTTGAACCCCCTACATTGTATTTAAAATGTTGAAATTTGAAAAGAAATATGTCGTTAGTTTTTTCATTCACTTTGTTAACGTCCATAAAAAATGTTGCATACTGACATAAATTATAACATAAAAAATAAATGACATAAAGTATGCACATCAAAAATAAAATAGCAAAAATTGCTACATTGTTAGTCACAATGCAATTTCTATTAAACTTATGTGCAACAAAGTTATTAAAATTGAACACAATTTTTCTAACTTTATAAATGTTAATGTTTTGATTCATTTATAATATACTTATATTATAAAAAATAAATCATGATATTAGCAAATTACTTCCCGTGCGGAGCACGGGTTACCTACTAGTATGAGAGATAATGGGTGGGGGAATATTAAGGGGATTGTTGTTGTATTATGACAAGTGGGTCTCATTAAATACAAAAATAATATAAATTGGTCATTTTGAAATGATAATGGGTGGGGAAATATTAAAGGGATTGTTGTTGTATTATGACATGTGGGTCTCATTGAATACAAAAATAATATAAATTTGTCATTTTGAAACTTTTTAAGTCAAATTGCACGTCTAAAATGACAAATTGTCCTAAAATAGATGGGACGGAGTATGTAGATTGACTGAGAAGTTCTAATAAAAAATATCACAATGTTGGAAAAGTTTCTCCACTTGTATTATTACTATAAATTAATGCATCTTATATGCGTGTATAATATTATATAAATGAATATAATAATGTATGGATGATAACATTAAGCGGCCGGAGAGCAGTTGTGGTGGGGACAGTTTTAGTTTTAATGATGTTGTATCATAATTTTAAACTATTGTATAATTGCATACCACATACTCCCTCCGTCCCAGATCAAGGGTTCATCTTTCCCTTTTGATCCGTCTCAGACCAAGAATTTATTTTCATAAATGGCAAGTTTTTGAATATATTTATACCCTTATCATCTCCATATATTTACAAAAAAAAAACCATTCATTATACCTTTATAATTTTAACATATTTACAAAAAAACCAATCATTAACTTACTATTCCTCCCACTCATTCTCTTTCCTATTAAAAAAATCAATCATTAACAAATATTCTCTACCCCATATTACAAAAAAATAATTCATTATACCCTTATAAAGTTAACTTATTTACAAAAAAATCAATCATTAACTATTATTTCCTATTTTACATTTAACTTTTATTCATTTTTTTTAAAAAAAAAAAAAAATCGTAAAATCCACCCCGTACACCCTTGGTCTATGGACATAGGGAGTATTATCTATTATTAAATAAGAATTTTAGACCATTCAATTTATTTGTCCAAAATTTTTTAGTGAAATTCCCAATTGTGTATCATTGTTGCGGAAGTTTTACTTGTTTTATTGGGTTGGATTTATGCCTAATGGGCTGATGGCCCAGTACCCGTAATTGTATTGGGTATGGGCCGTATGCCTGCAATTAAGAGGGTTACTAAATAAACCCCAAAATCCTATGAGTAAACTCCATTTCTAAAAACACCCCAAATAAATGTAAACAAATCCCCATATTTCCCCTTATACCCTTCCATTCACCCACCCACCCACACCCATTTCATTTACAGCCTAGAGAGAGAGAGAGAGAGAGAGAGAGAGAAGAAGAAGAAGAAGAAGAAGAAGAAGAAGAAGAAGAAGAAGAAGAAGAAGAAGAAGAAGAATTTAAAGAAGAAGAAATTTTGCAGCGACCATCATGGGAACCAACCAACCATCTTACAAGGAAATACTAGCACCAAGAGCCAAACATATCTTTTTCCGGTCTTGGTTTGAATTGGAAATTGAAGAGGAATCGGAGCAAGGCAACATGATTAGATTTTGGACTAGAGAAATACCAACATGAATCAGATCTTGAACAGACCATCCGCGGTGTGTAGCCGACATCCATGTTGAAAAGAGCAATTTCTACTTCTCCGCCGCTGCCATTGCCATTTCTGGTGGCTTCATTTTCTTCCCCACTTGGCCCAATAATAACATCACAACTGCAGATTTTGCTAAAGTAGAACACCATACACTTAAAAGCCTTCAAGCTCTGTTCAATTTAATCCGGAAATGTTGCTTCTGTTGAGGTTTGCTTTGTGGTCAGTGGGCACGACCGACTACGGGTAAATAGTCGGCCAGTATCGACCGACTTTGGGCTTAAAAGTCGGCCACACCCGGCCGATTCTGGGAAAAAAGTCGGCCACCACCGGCCGATTCTGGAAAAAAAGTCATCCACCATTGGCCAATCCCTTGTTTTTCATAAAATTCACCTAATTTTTTTGAAATTATATTTCAAAAATCATTTGTATGAGCTAAATAAGTCATATACCTAAAAGAAATTATAATTTTTATTGAAATTATACTCTAAAATTTATATACATAATTTTTTAAAAAATATATATATATTCAAGACAAGATTAAAATGAGCAAATAATTTTTGGAGTATAATTTCAAAAAAAATTATATGACTTATTTAGCTCATGCAAATGATTTTTGTAGTATAATTTCAAAAAAATTAGGTGAATTTTATGAAAAACAAGGGGTCGAATGGTGGATGACTTTATTAAAAAGTCATCCGGGTATGGTGGAAAAAATTACAAAAAGTCGATCGGGTGTGGTTGACTTTTTTTCCCAGAATCGGCCGGCAGTGGCCGACTTTTAAGCCTAAAGTCGTCCGGGTATGGCCGACTTTTAAGCCCAAAGTCGGCAGGTGATGGCTGACTCTGATAATTTCCGTTTTTTTGATTTAAAAAAAAATGTTAAAATTTTGAGAATGAGATTTATTTTTTTTTATAGAGAGAGAAAGTAAGGGGCTGGAAATGGGGTTGAGGGGGGGGGAGAGTGGTGAATGGAGTAAATGGGAGAAGATGAACAAAGGGGTAAAAAAGTAATTAACCTCAATGACATTTTTGCAATTTTTTCATTTGGGGTTTACTAATAGTTTTTTGGGATTTAAATAGTAACTCTCAAAATTAAACCAATTTTGGCCTTTAAAAACCAAATCAATTGGTGGACTTTTATATGCAATAATTGTTTTTTCCATTTATTCTATTTATATTTTCATGGAACAATTTTTTCATTAAAATGCCCCATTTTTTTTATCAACAAAACAAATTAAAAATTCATTTTGAATCAAAGATAGTAAAATTCATACGAATCTGAAGCCAATGCATGCAGACGTAAGTCACGGTAGTTCAATTGGGTAAAATCGTTTTTTTATCATACTTTCGTCAATACTTTGAAAATATTCACTCATTTGCAAAAGAAACTCTAACTCAATCGAAAGACTGATGGTTAATGTAATTCAAATGTATTTCCTCAATTTTGTATATATAACCCTTCAATTACCAACGAGAGGCCCAAGAAGAGCATGTTGAAAAGGTACCAAAGTTGTCTAAATAAACATATGTTGTTTTTGTCCTTATCCCATGCATTTGCTTCACAACTTATAAAAGTGAGGTTGACTTTAATATAATAAAAGGTGAAGTTGACTGATGAATTGAACTCCAATTATAGTAGGCAATTTCTGTGATGGAGAAACCCAAGCTGCACTTATTATATAGAAAGAGCATACTATGATACCCCTTCCTAATCACAATAAATTTCGTTGTTAACTTGTCAATGTTTTAAGTAAAATGTTTTACTAATTTATACATTGCTTATAAAATATAAAATGGTAAAATTATATAATACTCCCTCCGTTTCAAAATGTTTGTCCCATTTGACTTTTTTTTGTTGAACTTTGATCACAAATATATGACAATTTAATTATATTCATGAAATTCTAAAAATTCCTATGATTCACCATTAATAATATTATCAACAACAACTTTTAGAATTTCATGAACATGATTAATCTCTCATAAATTTGTGGTCAAAGTTCAACAAAAAAGTCAAATGGAACAAACATTTTGGGACGGAGGGAGTACTTATTTTTTATTTAAAAATAATTTATTTCAAAATAAAAAATACTACTATCTCCTCCGTTCCACTTCAAGAGTCATACTTTCCTTTTTGGTCCGTCTCCAACTAAGAGTCTTCCTTTGCTTTATTCTCAAAATGGCAAATAATGAATAGTATTTCGGACATTTATACCCACTTTTTTTTCATAGAACTACAAATAAATCAATACTTACTACACTATTTTTTATTCACTTGAATCATAAACAGTGTTTTGGACAATTATACCAAAACCCACTTGCCATTGTTCACTCATTTTTTAGTGTTTTCTTAATAAGCATACAAATACTAGGTATGACTCTTAGGCTCCGTTTGTTTAGCGTAAAACATTTTCCGGAAAATGATTTTCGGCAAAGTGTTTTCCAGAAAATGAAAATATTTTTCAAAAAATAAGATAAAAATGAAGTTTTTCTTATTTTCTGGTGCAAAACAAACACCAAAAAATGAGGATAATATTTTTCGAAAAACATTTTGGCCCAAACAAACGGAGTCTTAATCCGAAACAGAGGGGTAATATACTACCACAGGGGTTGGAGTCATTAGTGATGTCATTGAGACGTAGGATAAGGGAAAGTTTGAAGTTTCACATGGAAGACGTAATTGGATTCTCACATAACATACTAGTGCTACATCTAGAGACTAGAGAGGGGTTCAACTTCAAATGCTCCACTACTACCTCTTTCTTATTCACCAACTGTTTTAATTAATGCTCCCTCATCTTACAGTAATATTTTTATTTTTTTTTTACTTTTTTTGTCGCATAATATTAAGGCTTTTAGTTGTTTTATTACCTAAAATATATAATGAAACCTCAAAAACTTTTTACCCACTTTCTTTTTTATATTTTACTTTTCATATTTAATTATTTACAATATTTATTTATTCTTAAAAAATGTGTAAAGTCAAACTTAAACCCTTACTCTAAAAATGGGAGGGGGAGTATTAGGTCAGAACAACAAAAGTAAATAATAAATATAATAAATTTAAATAGTGAGCCCGTACATGTAACAGATAAAGTTAGGAACTTGTGGCTCTTATTTTCAGTTTGGAGATTGATTTGCATCAATACTATTTTAGCCTAATCGACCGACTTTATCTTTGCCTTGAATTACATTTAAAAACGACTTGTAAACTTTATTATGTCTGTCCATCGTTGGTCAGCTCTGATTCTACGATAAAGTCTGAGATTTCATTTTAAATTAACACACATGTTAATTTTGACGAATTTATGTGTGCAAAAATTGCACTGTATTAACATGCATGAAACAAGCAAATCGTGCTTTTGACCAAGATTTAGTGACATCTTTTACATGAATTTATGTGTACGAAAATTGCACGGTGTATTTGCATGCATGCAAATGTGACATGTTTGTAATATTTTCACGTGTTCAACCGGGTTACATATGAATGGGAGTGTGAAACATTGATATAAATTATTCAGCTCTAATCCACTTGATTTTAAACTTTTACTTCAAGTGATAACTCTAAATGATATCAAAGCTTTTATAGAGGGCCAAGTTGTTCATTCTTGTTCTTAACTACTTTCTCAGTCTCATAATAATGATAGTTTTATTTGACTATATAAACATTTTAATAATTTTATTCATTTTCATAATTAACCTTAATAAGATTTAATTATTACTTCATTACTCTATATTTTCCTTGATTGCCTCTCTCTCTCTCTTTCTCCTCTCTTTTTCTCTTTTCTTTCCTTGGCAATTTTAAAATTTGATTTTAACTTTATTATTTTGAAAATAAAATTATCTTTTGAAAACAGACAAAAATGATAAATTGAAACATCTCTTCATGTAAAGAATTGAGTAATAAATTAGATTAGTAGATAAAAGAAGTAACATTGACTAAAGTAAAAATAAGGAGGAAAATTATAAAAAGTTACTGTTTGTTTTGGTTGGGTATGGACAATGTTAGAGATATAAAAATGTTTACAAAAAGATGAATATAAAAGAAGGTGACAATATTTTATTGGTTGTATCGATTATAAATCCACCACACTCTAGTTAAAAGTACTAACAAAATCTTAACACGAAATTTTGTAAATCAAATTTTGTAATATGTTAGAGCATCTTTATCCATGAAACTTCTTTTCCATCCCTTTCTCCTCTAACTCAGCTCCACGTCATCAGTTATAAAAAAACACAACTCCAAACAATTTTATCTCCATTTATGACAAAAGTCATCAGTTTCTCTCTCCTACTTTTTATTATACCCCCACCATATTTTCTCTTTCCTACTCATTTATATTACATTTATTACTACTATATATAATTATTTCAATATTCTTGTATTTTTATTATTTTTTATATGTTAATTGCAATTTTTCTAAAAAAAAAATTAATTTCAAAAATATGACACGTGTCACCCTCTAATTGGTCAAAGTCTTGATTTTTTTTTTATCCCATGCCATGAAGCTCGGTGTCTGGCAAAACAAAACCATGAAAAGTCATGGCATGACTTTGTAAAAGTCATGGTTGGGGGAAATTTGCTTGCCACCTAGGATCATGCCATGACTTAAAGTCATGGCTGTAGTTGCTCTTATAATCAGGTCCGGATCCAGTCCTATTTGACGTGGGCTTCAGCCCAACTCAGAATTTTGAATTTTTTTTTACCTAAATCACCGACTATATGTAACTTTTTTTTATATATATGAAGTTATTTTTCACTGTTTTATTATTTATAATATTTTTTAAATATCAAGTCCACGCAATTCCAAAATTTTGAATCCGCACCTGCCTAATTATAATTTTATTATTTCTTGTTGGGTATTTGGGGTGAGATGGAAGGAAAAGAATGGTGTAGTCCTCCAACAACCCCACCATACCCTCTAAATGGATAGATAGAGAATAATTCAAGAAATAATTATAAAAAAAGTGGGGGGACTTTAGACTTAGCTTTGTTTCTACAACCCCTTTTCTGGAAGGAAGTGATTGGAGTCATTCAATATGTCACTACCGACTCCCCACTCAAACTGCCCTGAACCTAAACAAAACTTGAAGATTTCTTATATAGGCGGGGCGGATCTAGTAGTATGTAATTGACGTGGGCTGAAAATTTTGAATTTTTCTTTTTATCTAAGTCATCGATTATATGTAAATTTTTTTTTTTATATATGAGGTTATTTTTCACTGTTATTATTATTTGCAATATTTTTTAAATATCAAATCCACGCGATTCCAAAATTTTGAATCCGCCCCAACTTATTATAGGGGAACATAAAAAAAGAAAAATACTCAGCCTAAGTAGGGCCGTCGTTGACTTTAATCAGGTTTCGAATTTTGAATTAAACTGCCGTTTCAAGAAATTGCTAAAAGTCAGGTTGACTTTACTAGTTCTTCTGTACTACCTAAAAAGGCTGAAAGTCTTGTGCGTTCACACTCATGGATGTCTAAATGCAAAAAGAAGAGGTTGACCTGCTATTTAATTAATGACTTTTCGTTGTTGACAAGTTGCAAGTGTCCAGAAACGTAGAATAAAAGTCAACGGCTGATACCCCGGCCAAATGTTTGAACTGCTAATTGATTTGACCCTATTGCCAAAACCAAACTTGCAGTTTTCGGTCTATTAATATTCGAACATCATACTCCCTCCGTCCCGCTTATTACTTCACTATTTTGGCTCCGGCGCACAAATTAAGGTGGAGAAAATGTTGTGAGTGTAATTTGAAAATAGGAGAGAGAATGAGTGGAGGGAATAGTAAATTATAATGGTGTTGTGAGTATTAAAATAATGTAGGAGAGAGAATGAGTGGAGGGAATAGTAAAGATTCCTTTGCCAAAAAAGGAAAGGTGAAGCTTTCAATGGGACACCCAAAATGGCAAAAAGTGAAGTTATCAGCGGGACGGAGGGAGTATTAAATTTGATGTCGACTAATTTAATTTGTGTGTTAAAAGGGCGACAAAATTTTATAAACAAAATTTTAACGTTGCTGCTGATACGATCCTATAAAATATATTGGGCCCTAATAATAAGAAATCAGGCCCAATAGCTAATTAAGGGCCAGGCCCACTGGGTTTGGGTCGCCCAAGGACCCTGGGAGCGACATAAAAGGAATAGGCTCCTTGGAGCTATTAAAAAGGCCCCGGCGAGAAGGGACGTGGGGGTACAGATTCTTGGGCAATAGGGCTTACGCGAAAGGTGGCCGAGCCCACGCACGCCCTGATGAATGAGGGGCTAAGGGAGTGGCTCACTGTGCTACCTAGGTTAGGGGGACATGACAGTTGATGTCGCCTTGAATCAGGTTGTCGCCATCGCGCAATGGAACTCATGGCGTTATCAGGATGTTACGTTGATTGCCGCCTACCCCCTCCCCTAACCCTAAATATTTGTGATGGATGATTGATGTGACAAGGTGAATAGTGAAATCCCACTAAGTTGAAGTTGGTTGGGAAACCTCCCTTGGATGATTGACAAGTGTCCCCCCATGTGCAAGGCACATGGGGGGCTTGGGAGTATATAAAGAGTGAATAGTGTTCATTGCATGGTATGGATCTCTCTCTCTACATCCTCTCTCAAAACCTCCATTGTTACACCCTCTTCCTTGTCCATCTAACCTCATTCTCACGCCGGAGGGGGTACGCCGGAGACACCCCCGGCCTAGTTTACGTGTGTTTCTTGTGTGTAGGCGAGCCATCAAGGAGGAAGCTGCCGAAGTATCCATTACCATTTCAGTCCCTGTGCAACCAAGTTTTCCCATGGTAGCATCAGTTGGTTCCGTTGCCGGGACCTGAAATCTTCCTTCTTGTATGAGGGTTCAAAGGTTTGTTGATGGTTTGAAGAGTACCGGCATTTTTTTTTAGTTGTTGAGGTTAACATTTTAGGGCTTGAATACATTGGTGTTGGTATAAAAAGTGTGGTTCAGGATTGTTGTTTTGAAAGAGGTTGTGGGGTAGTGGTTTATGATCATTGTTAAACCCAGAAAGTGCCCAGAATGGTTCAAGAGAAGAACGCCCAGACGAAGGATACCCGCAATCTGGAGTTGGAGACGCCTAATCGCAAGGATACCCGCGGGGCGAGATCGGGAACTGCCCGGGAAGGCGAGGTCCATACTACAGAGACTGATTCGGCAATCAGAAGCACCAGGAGGCGAGAAGATAGAGAAAGAGAAGCGAGAAACAAAGAAAAGGCAGTAGATCAGGATCCCGTTCCGTCTAAAACCCAGAGTGCTAGGGCCGAAGCTGAGAAGTTAAGGAAGGAGAACGCCTATATGATGAAGGTTCTCGCGAACAATGAGAGGTTAAAAAAGATGGGCCAAGCACCTACGGTGATCCCGCCTGAGTTGTCGATCGAAGTGGAAGGACAGGATAGAGGAGGACGGAGTGCCAGTCAGAGTGCGTCTAGGCGAAATGAAGGGCGGGCGAGGGACATGCCGCCGTCCGAGAATGAGGAAAGAGGTCGTAGGCGTCGAAATGATGAAAGGGCGAGATCTGAAAGGGTCAAAAGGAGGCGCGCAGATCGCCTTGAAGAAGGAAGGATTTATCATAAGTCAGGAAATTCGCGAGATGACTCTTATTATTTTGGATATGAAAGTGATGAGGGATCCACAGCGGACAGAGACTATGCGCCAAGTCGCTCGAGATATTCCGATGACGAAACGTATGTGAGAGAAAGATCGCATCGGTCGAGGTATTCCGACGTGCAGCTCGCCGGGATGAGTTGTCGCCGCGGGATAGAGACCGTAGGCGGCGAGAAAAGAGTGATAAGGAAAGGGCGGAGAAAGCCGCAGAAGCCGAAAAGATTGCAGAGGCTGTCAGAGTGGCCGAAGCTTTAAAAGCCGTGGAGTCGGCCAAAGCCGCAGAATTGGAAAAGGCGAAGAAAAGTGAAGATGATAAGTGGAGGTCCGAAATGGCAGAGATGGCAAGGAAGATTAAAGAGTTAGAAGCGGGAACCAAGCCCCAGGAAATGAAAGGTTCTTATTTGGCCCCATTTGCGAAGAACATCCAAATTGCCGCCCCTGACCCTGCTTTTCGCATGCCGAATCTGCCAAATTATTCAGGGAACACTAGAGCTAACACTCATGTTGGAGGGTTTGAGGTAACGTTGTCGCTACTGACCGATAATGAAGCCGTGATCTGCAAGGCATTTGCGAGCACTCTCGCCGATCATGCAATGGAGTGGTTCTTGGCGCACTGGCGGAGTCGCTGTCGGGTACAGGACCTCAAAAATAAGTTTTCGCGAGATTCAAATGGGTCAGAGCTCAGCCCGCTCAAAAACCGAGCCGTGCAGCTTTGAAGCAGTAATGAAGGAGCAGAGTATCTCGGCTTTTACTGATAGGTTTATGGGAGTGGTGAATCGAATTGCTGATGTCAGTCAAAGCGAGATCATTATGTTGTTCAACTCTGGGTTGTTGCCTGGGTTTTTCAAGGCGGAATTCTGTATGCGGCTACCCAAGACTACTGGCGAGCTATATGAAAGGGTTAGAGCCTATTGCAGTGGTACAAAGTAGGAGGTAGTCAAGGTCTCCTCCAAAGAAGCAGTTCCAAAGAGAAGAGTGTTAAAGAAAGAATAGAGGTGGTGAAAGAGGAAAACAAGGGCGAGTTAGGAGGGCGCAGCGGAAATCGTTCTGGTGGGGGCAGGAGCGGCCGCAGTAGGGGCCAGAGTCAGGGAAAGATGATCAAGTTCAGTAAGTTGAATACTTCATTAAGCGAGATCTTTCGGAAAGAGGAATTCCCAGAGCCTTATCCCATCAGAGAAGGATCTTATGCCGCCAGGGATCCGAATAAGTATTGCGATTTTCATAAGGATAAGGGGCATAGTACGGAGGATTGTTATAATTTGAGGAGGATGGTACAAGGGAGGATTGATATTGGCGACTTCAAGCAGTATCTTGAGGGCGATAAGAGGCGAGATGAAGGTGGGAAGAGCCAGGAGAAAGTGCGGGATAGAAATATCGTTGATGTGATTCAGGATCCATTACCTAGTATCGCTCAGCTTGATAATCAAATTATGATGTTGTCGCACAGTTTCGACATTCCCCCGTTTGTCGCCAGCGAGGACAGGGTGATTAGTTTCTCAAGAGGCGAGCTAGCTGCTACGAAAGGTCATGGGAACCAACCGGTGGTCATCACCATTTGTCCGGGAAATAATGTGGTACAGCGCGTAATGGTCGATTCAGGAGCAAGTAGGAATGTTTTGTATTATGAGGCTTTCAAAAGGATGAATTACACTGATGCCAACTTGTTACCGTATAAGGGATATCTCGAAGGATTTACAAATCATTCAGTTAAGGTTAAAGGAACAATTATGTTGGAAGTGGAGGTCGGAGAAGGTGATCTGGTGAGAAGCGAGCAGGTGGAATTTATGGTGATTGATTTGGTCTCCGCATATAATGCCATAGTTGGAATCCCATTTTTGCTGAGTTTTGAGATGGTGTTGTCGATCCCTCACCAAAGGGTAAAGTTTCCAACTACTAAAGGTATATGATGTTTAAAGAGTGAAGCGATCACTGTGGCGAGGAAGAAAAAAGAAATGATGAAGGCTAAGGGGGCTTCTACTAGCTCGATGACGACAAAGTCTCATTCTAGCCAGTTGAGAATTAGCATGATAGAATTCGTGGAAACAGAAGATGATTGGGTGGTAACTGAAAGTATGGAGGATGGCACGGCTTTGATTGTCGCAGGGACAAATGAGGAGGCCAGGCGAAATGAAATGATGGTTATGTGGCAACCTAGCTATGCAAGCACTGAGCACCATGTCGCTGGAGAGATGGATCTCGAAAGTGAAGTCGCGAAAATGAGCCCGGGCATGAATTACCCTGGTGCGGTTCAATTTGTTCAGATGAAGGAGCCCAGGATAGAGGAAATAATGGTAGAAGACTCTGTTGCTGAGTCTGATGAGGATTGTGAAACGGTGGAAGTTGAGGATGAACATGGGCAACCTACCGGTAACTCGTTTGATAATCCTGTGAAGGTGATTCCCGCCAATGCCCCAGTTAGTAGAAAGCGGAAAAGAATAGAAGTTGAAACTTTGGAAACGCGAGATGAGCCCGAGATTCAAGCAGGTGAAGAGCTGGAAGAAGTTGAGATCAACCAATACTTCCCTGAGCAGCGGGTTAAAATCGGGAAGCAACTATTCAGGGATGAGCGAGAAAGATTGGTGGAATTCCTTAAAGATAATTTGGATGTGTTCGCTTGGCGACCGGAGGATATGAGGGGGATTGACGAGAACGTTGCTCTGCACTGCTTGAATGCCGATCCCAATGTTGAGCCTTTTAAGCAAAAGGGTTAGGCACTTGTCGCCCGAGAAGGAGAGCGCAGCTTATCAAGAGGTTGATAAATTGTCAAGGCGGGAATCATAGAAGAGATTCAAGATCCCGTTTGGTTGGCATGTCCCGTTATGGTCCTAAAGTCGAACAAGAAATGGCGGATGTGCATTGATTTTACCGACCTAAACACCGCCTTTGCCCAAAGGATCTGCTACCCACCGCCTAAGATTGACAAGTTGGTTGATTCGATTGTTGGGCACTGTGGTTTTCAACTTTATCGATGCTTACTCGGGTACCATCAAATCAAAATGTGCGAGAATGACAAGGCGAAGACAGCTTTTTCGAACCCCCAAAGGTAATTTTTGCTATAAGATGATGCCTTTTGGCTTGAAGAATGCCGGGCGACTTATCAACGAATGGTAAATGAAGTCTTCAAGTCGCAGATTGGGCGAAACTTGGAGGCTTATATTGATGATATGGTGATAAAGACAAAAAGAGTATGATCATGTGTTAGATCTCGCCGAGACGTTTGAGAATCTAAGGAGGAACTCAATGAAATTGAACCCGAGTAAATGCACGTTTGGTGTCACGGCGGAAAGTTTTTGGGTTTCTGGTGAACAAAGCGCGCGGGATAGAGGCTAATCCCGAAAAGATTCAAGCTTTACTGGATATGTCGCCACCTAAGTCAATTCGAGAAATCCAGAGGTTGAATGGAAGGATTATCGCTTTGGGGAGATTCATTTCCAAGTTGGCAGAAAGGTGTTTGCCGTTTTTTAAGGTCCTGAAGGGGGTAAAGAGTTTTGTTTGGAATGAAGAGTGTGATGTCGCTTTTGATCAAATGAAGACCTATCTGGGCAAGCCGCCCATCTTGTGTAGCCCTGTTGAAGGGGAGGAGTTGTTTGTATACTTAGCTGCTTCAGATTTGGCCGTAGCCGCCGTCTTGGGGCACGAGGATAAGGGGGGTCAAAGGCCGATTTACTATGTATCAAAGGCATTGAGCGAGGTAGAGTCAAGGTACTTTAATGCCGAGAAGCTGGCCTATGCTTTGGTGGTGGCCGCGAGGAAATTGAGATCTTATTTTGTCGCACACACCATTGTTGTATTAAGTGACGCTCCTCTTAGGAAGATTTTGCAGCGGCCAGATGCCGCAGGAAGATTGTTGAAATGGTCTATTGAGTTAACTGAGTTTGATATCAGATACGAATCTCGCCGCGCAATCAAGGCGCAGGCTTTGGCGGATTTCATCGTGGAGACATCCTTCATTAGGTCGCGAGATGAGATCAGCGGGAGTAAGGAGAAAGATAAAGGGGAGAGTCAGGGTGGACCTAGTTCGATGGTAGAAAGGTTGAGACCGCCTGATTGTTGGGTTTTGTATGTGGACGGCTCGTCTTCAAAAGAGAAGGGCGGCGCGGGAATCACCCTAACCTCGCCCGATGAGGAGGTCAAATATGAGAAAGCGTTAAGGTTTAAATTCAGTGTCTCAAATAATCAAGCTGAGTACGAAGCGTTGATCGCCGGAGTAGAATTGGCGCGAGATATGGGATTGACTAAGATTGTGATTCATTCCGATTCCCAGTTGATCGTTAATCAAGTGAAGGGTGATTTTGGAGTCTTGAGCGCTGTCTTGATGAAATATTGTGACTTAGCGAGAAGTTTGTTAAAAAGTTTTGAATTCTGGGAGTTGGTTCAGATTGATAGAGCTGATAACTCGCGAGCTGATGAGTTGAGTAGGTCGGCGGGAGCTGAAGTACAGAGCACTGCCGATGAGCCAATGATTGAATATATTGAGATGCCGGTGATCAACAGACCGTCTGTCGCGGAGATTGTCGATGGCGAGAAGGATTGGGTTGTGGAAATGAAGGAATTTTTGGATACGGGGGAGTTGCCGCCAGATGAGAGTAAGGCGAAGTTGATAAAGGCGACGTCACCAAGGTTCACTGTGCAAGATGGAGTGTTATATAGGAGATCCTTCTCGAAGCCGCTGATGAGGTGTGTCGAGCCGAGCATGGTGCAAAAAGTACTATTTGAAATTCATGAGGGTATTTGTGGAGGCCATCCTGGTGCGAGAACGCTAGCTGACAAGATATTATTTCATGGATACTATTGGCCCAGCTTAAGGAAAGATGCAGAGATATATGTTAAGAAGTGCGAGAAGTGCCAGCGATTTGGCAACATTCCGCGACAACCAGCCACCGAGCAGACACCTATTGTGCCGACTTGGCCGTTCGACATGTGGGGAATAGATTTGATAGGGCCTTTCCCGAAGGCCAAGGGTGGTTGCCAGCATGTGGTTGTCGCCGTAGATTATTTCACGAAATGGACGGAGGCAAAGGCTTTAGCGACAATTAGTGAGGATCAGGTTATCAAGTTTGTGCAAGAAAACATTTGGTGTAGATATGGGGTCCCCCGAGCAATCATTTCGGATCATGGTACTCAGTTTGGAAAGAAATTCTCGGCAGAATGTGCAAGAGTTAATGTTAAACATTGGATGTCAGCGGTATACAGACCGCAGTGCAACGGTCAGGCGGAAGCGGCAAACAAGCAGATCATTGTAACTTTGCGCAAAAACCTTGAAGGAAGGGGAGGAGCATGGCTTGAGGAGTTGCCTATAGCTTTATGGTATTGTGAACCACTGTCAAAGGTTCAACTGGTGAAACTGCCTTTGCCCTTACATATGGATCGGAGGCTATGGCGCCTGCCGAGATGGCGCTGCCGACATATCGGGTTACTTATTATGATGAGGCGAGAAACGGACAAAGGCGGTGCAATGATTTAGATTTGATTGATGAAAAGAGGATGTATGCGAGAATGAAAATGATCAATTATAAGCAAAGGATGAAGGCTAAGCATGACAGGCGAGTTAATAAAAGATCTTTTGATGTCGGAGATTGGGTCTTGAGAGGTGCAGAGGTAACTGGAGCCAAGCCAGGGTACACCAAGTTGAGCGAGAAGTGGGAAGGTCCATTTCAAGTGTCGAGCGTGGTGCGAGAAGGAACGTACAAGTTGCGAAAACAGGATGGTGAAGAGCTGAAGAACGCTTGGAGTGTCGACCATCTCAAGCGATTCTATCAATGAAGCCGCAGCGACCTTTTTGTTCTCTTTTTTGATTGTTTGCCATAGATCATAAAAGTTGTATAACTTTCCTTGTTGTTATTTTGATGATCGATGGGGAGGGGAAGTTATGTAAAATTTGTAGATCTGATGGCATGTAAATTTGTATATAGCATGAAAGTAATGGGGGGGGTACTTTCAACATGATTGTCGCGAAATTGGTTACTTGTGAAACACTAATGAATTTCCCCTTTGATTGATGATTTCATGAACCAGAACGAGAAGGTTGCTGCCATGAAAGCCCGAAGAGAGCGATAAAGATTGTTGCCGCTAAAGCTTAAAGGTGGATTGATAGAGCTTAAAGATGGGTTGATAAAGCTTAAAGGTGGATTGATAGAGCTTAAAGATGGGTTGATAAAGCTTAAAGATGGATTGATAAAGCTTGAAGATGGAGTGCGACCTGGGGACATTGAGGCCCAGGCGCGGCGTCTGGAGATAGTGGTTCCAGGCTCCTAGAAAGTCCCAACTTTTTTATGGGCGAGATAAAAGGGGCGGTGACCTAGAAGAGCGAAATGCTAGGCACCAAACCTTGCGACCTGGAAGAGTGAAATGCCAGGCGCGGCGTGTTGGGTTTCAAGGATCCATGCGCAGCGGAATTTTAGCATTAATAACTTAAAACCCATGAGCCTAGGATCCGTTCTATACGATTAAATTGAATTCCTACGAGATAGATTTACCAACCTTAATCGCTTTCCGGTTTTGATCTATCGAACGTATAATTATGTGATTCGTAATCACAAACTTTGATCTTCAAATCTTCGAATCTTCAACTCCTTTGGATCTTCAGATTTGAACTCTAGGCCTTTGATTTGTTTGAACAAATTAAGACCCTCTTTTGGTAATCCACACAAATATGAATGTCGAGAACGATTCTCGGATTGGGAATTGCTAGATTCCAAAAACTTATGGAAGAATATTGAGAGGACTTTTGATTATAATTTTTATTGAAAAATTTCGGCTGGCATTTAGGGTTGACAGCCCTCTCATATTTATAATAGCATCAATATGTTTCCTAATCAAATTAGGAGAACAGGCTGTCACCCACGCCTGGTGGCTCAATATGTCGCGCGGTATACTTAGCCACTGGCTAAGTATGTCGCGTGACAAAGGTAGCCAGTTTCAGAGACTCTCAATCATTCTTCCTCTAGTTTCAATCAAAACATTCTAAGTGTGTGTGACCCAATAGGATTGTATTATGTTGGCAATGAGTCCGATCACATCGACCCTCATAAGACATAAGCGGACTCTAGCAAGCTATTATGTCTACCCAAATAATACAACATAAGAGTTCATGCTTCCATAATAGTAATAGTTTCACAATCCCTTTGTCACACGATGTCATATTGAACATAAGTCATGGTCATTTTCAACTTACATTGTTCAATGCTTTCTCGATTCCGAATATGTTGATCAACCAAGTATCCATGATCTCTATCATGTTCCTTGAGTGTGGCCACACATTTCATCAACACCATTCTACGAGGGGCCCAAGCCAACATCTCTCTTACGAGGGACAAATCCCATCTTGACTTATCATTCTTCCCTACAGGAATCCCGTAATGCCAACATAGTCCTTATTGCTACCCGGTTAAGGATAACTTTAGACTACATCTAACAACACGTTCATCAAGTGGAAGACAATGATAATCTCAGGTCTAAGGATTCTAATGAAACTATTATTTTGAGATTTGATTATGACATTTGACCATGACATAAATCTCAGCGGGTCAAGTCCAAATACTTGTTCTCTAACAAGTACCCATAAATCCAATGTGCATCTCTATGCAAATAATCATAATATGATTATCCATTAGCATTTATACTAGTTATTTACAAGTTGTAATGTGCATCTTCACGCATATGATCATCTCTATGTTCATCCATTACCAACTTTCACTAAATAACTAGGGACACAGATTAATATAATAAACATGCAAAACATATATTAATCAAAATAAAATTTCTCTTTTATTAATGATAAAGACGATACATAAAGGTTTATAGAAACTATAAGCCTAGGGCACAAACACTAACAGCTCCCACTTGCACTAGGCCCAATCTCCCATGTATCGTATACCCATGGACCTAACATGACCATCATGCTTTGCTTGTGCTAGCGGCTTTGTAAGTGGATCGCTAATGTTGTCATCGGTTGATACTCTGCATATCTTGACATCTCCTCTTTCTATGATTTCTCGAATCACATGGAAACGTCTAAGAATGTGTTTGGATCTTTGGTGTGACCTTGGTTCCTTTGCTTGTGCAATGGCACCATTGTTGTCACAAGAAAGCTTTCATCGGATTAGTGATACTTGGAACAATTTCCAAATCACTAACGAACTTCTTGATCCAAAGCGCCTCTTTAGCTGCATCGGATGTCGCTATGTACTCGGCTTCAGTTGTAGAATCAGCTGTGGTACTTTGCTTGGAACTCTTCCAACAAACCGCACCTCCGTTAAGCATAAACACAAACCCCGATTGCGACTTAAAGTCATCTTTGTCGGTTTGGAAGCTAGCATCTGTGTAACCTTTTACAACAAGATCTTCTTCCATTCCTCCAAAACCAAGAACGCATCCTTAGTTCTTCGTAAGTACTTAAGGATGGTCTTGATCGTTATCCAACGGCTTTCGCCAGGATTAGATTGGTATCGACTCGTGGTGCTCAAAGCATACGAGACATCCGGTCTAGTGCATATCATGGCGTACATGATGGATCCAATTGCCGAAGCATACGGAATCGGTCATTCTCTTTTGCTCATCAATAGTCTTAGGACATTGATTCTTGCTAAGAGTTACGCCATGACCTATCGGCAAGTTCCCTCTCTTAGAATTTTCCATCTTGAATCTTCTAAGGACCTTGTCAATATATGTACTTTGACTCAAACCAATCATCCTTCTAGATCTATCTCTATAGATCTTAATGCCAAGAATATAAGAGGCTTCACCCATATCTTTCATTGAAAAACACTTTCCTAACCAAGACTTGACGATCTCAAGTGCGGGAATGTCATTTCCAATGATTAAGATATCATCGACATACGTATTAGAAAAAGCACTTTGCTCCCACCGATTTTCTTGTATACACAAGGTTCATCTTCGTTTTTGATGAAACCAAACTCTTTGACCGATTCATCAAAACGTAGATTCCAACTCCTAGAAGCTTGCTTTAATCCATATATGGACCTTTGCAACTTGCACACTTTATTAGAATTCTTTGGATCGACAAAACCTTCGGGTTGTGTCATATACACATCCTCAAGTAACTTCCCATTTAGGAAAGCTGTTTTGACATCCATTTGCCATATCTCATAGTCATAATATGCGGCTATGGCAATCCGAATTCTAATAGACTTAAGCATCGCAACAGGCGAAAAGGTTTCATCATAGTCTTCATACCATGAGTCCGCCTATATCCCTTTGCTACAAGCCTAGCTTTGTAAGTGTGCACCTTCCCATCCATGTCGGTCTTTTTCTTGAAGACCCACTTGCACCCTATGGTTTTTACACCTTCGGGTGGATCAATCAAGTTCCAAACTTGATTATCATCCATGGATTGGATTTCGGACTTCATGGCTCCAAGCCATTTTTCCGAATCCGGAGCGGACATCGCCTCTTGATAGGAAGTCGGTTCGTCATTCTCAATGACTTCCACTTCATTACTTTCCGATACAAGAAATCCATATCTCTCGGCTCGGATCGTAACCTATCAGATCGACGACGGACTTGAGTATCTTGAACCGGTTCCACAACTCCTTGTAAACTTGGTTCCGTCTCTACCCTTGGCTCAATGTTGTCTTCGGGTTCTTGAACTTCTTCAAGATCAATTTTACTCCCACTAGTTCCCTTATTGAGAAACTGTTTCTCAAGGAAGGTACCATATTGAGCAACAAATACTTTGTTCTCAGTGCGGTTGTAAAATTGATATCCTTTTGTTTCCTTAGGATAACCCACGAAGACACATTTGTCAGATTTTGGTTCTAGCTTATCGGAGACAAGTCTCTTCACATAAGCATCGCAACCCCAAATCTTCATGAAAGAAATATTCGGTTTCTTTCCCCACCACATCTCATATGGTGATTTAGGAGCCGATTTAGTAGGAACTCTGTTTAGTGTGAAAGTTGCAGTCTCTAATGCATGTCCCCAAAAGGATATAGGAAGGTCAACTTGACTCATCATCGATCGAACCATGTCCAACAAGGTTCTATTTCTCCTCTCCGACACCCCATTCCATTGTGGTGTCGCAGGTGGAGATAACTCTGAAACGATTCCACAGTTTTTGAGATGATAGTCAAATTCTTGGCTCAAATATTCGCCACCTCGATCGGATCGAAGTGCTTTAATCGTCTTGCCAAGTTGATTTTGTACTTCATTTTGAAATATTCGAAATATCTCAAACGCTTCACTTTTGTGCTTCATCAGATAGACATAGCCATATCTTGATAAGTCATCGGTGAACGTAATGAAGTACCGAAATCCGCCTCTAGCAATCCGCTCATCGGTCCACATACATCGGTATGTACTAGACCCAATAAGTCACTAGCCCTTTCACTACTCTTAGTGTAAGGTGGTTTGGTCATTTTTCCCAATAAACAAGATTCGCAAACATCATATGATTCATAATCACATGAGTCTAAGTATCCATCTTTATGGAGTTTAGAAATGCGTTTCTCATTTATGTGACCAAGCCGCAATGCCACATGAATGTGTTGTTCACATCATTTGGTTTGGACTTCTTACTCACATTATAAATATTTTCAATATTACTTTCTTTCTCAACATTAAGGACATAAAGGCCATTAAATGAGTTTGCAATACCATAAAGCATATCATTTAAATAGATAGATAACTTATTATTCGCAATAATAAAGTTAAATCCTTCTTTGTCCAAATAAGAAACTGAAATAATATTTCTACTCAAATCCGGAACATAATAACAATTGTTCAAAACAAGTATTAGTCCACTAGGTAAAGTGACTTCATAAGTCCCTACGGCTAATGCTGCAACACTTCGCTCCATTCCCTACACGTAGATCTACTTCACCTTGTTTGAGCAGCCTTCTATCTTTTAGTCCTTGCACATTTAGACAAATGTGGGATCCACATCCAGTATCACATACCCAAGAACTAGAAGTAGAAAGGAAAATATCTATAACATAGATACTTGAATCAGTAGCAATCATATTGCCCTTTTTCATACCTTCCTTATTAGCCTTGCAGTTTTGCTTCCAATGATCAATCTCATTGTCATGGAAGTAAACCGCATCCTTTTGAGACCTTTTTAGTTTAGCCTTAGTGGCAATGGCAACCTTTGCCTTAGGCTTAGCAACACTTGCTTTACCTTTGCCCTTTTCAATGACGGATCGCAGTGACAGAGTTTTGTTTAATGCCATTTGATCTACAATAAGATATGCAATATATGAACACATATAAGTATCCAACACATTTATCATTCAAGAGACAAATATAGTATTTCACAAATACTCCCACTAAATTATACACCTTCAAATACAAGCATGTATCATATAATTACAATGGGCTAAGATCCATATTTCACTTCAATTTTGGTTTAACTGAGTCAATGCCCAAAATTAAGTTATTTAGGTAGATAATATTTATCAATCACATCATATGTGACTCTTAGATCCTTTATGAGATTTTAGACATCATATGTCAAAACATGTTTTAATCTCATCTTATGCCTTGGGTCAAAACTCTTTTGAAAGCACCAATTAAGTCTAACCAATTTCAAACGTATGAGATACATAGAACGATGCACCCAACTAAGTCAAAACTACATCAACCCTTATCTCATCTTGCTCCATACTAGAATAGAATGATGTACCCAACTGAGTCGAAACTACATCAACCTATCCCAATACTTCTCAAGTGTTTTACTTTCGGGGTGGCATAAAACTTAAACATTAAATGAAGGTTCTTTAAAAATAGATTATAAGCATATCAACAAAGATAACTGTAAAGTACACCAGGTAAGTTCCCAGGAAACTGGTGAGCCACAAGGACTACTTAAGTACCCAATCCTTAGACAGAACTCTCCTAGACATGTACAACTACAATATCAGTTTGATTGCAACATAATTCTACTTGTAAAGCTGACTTGTTTCGTAAACAATCAGACACTAACTTGTTTCTCATAAACAATTAGTAAACCATAATTCAATGTTCAAAACATTCTAGAATTATAACAGTTCTTCATGCAATGCAATAATTAATAAAACACCTTTTAAACAATTAAGCAAGCATAAGAACACTAAATAATCATGCAACGCAACAATTAAATAAACATCTTTTAATTAATTAAGCAAGCATAAGAATATATAATAATCATGCAACGCAACAATTAAATAAACATCTTTTAATTAATTAAGCAAGCATAAGAACATATAATAATCATTCAACGCAACAATTAAATAAACATCTTTTAATTAATTAAGCAAGCATAAGAACATATAATAATCATGCAACGCAACAATTAAATAAACATCTTTTAATTAATTAAGCAGACATAATTATTATACAATTCTAGCATAGATTTATAAACAGATTTGTTTCTCATAAACAATCAGATTCCTTCAAATTTTGCGTAAACTGACTTGTTTCTCATAAACAATCAGAAAACCAAAATTTAATGTTTCAACCAAACATTTAGGAATTCTCAATTCAATGTTTCAACTAAACATCTAATAAAATTCTTAACACTTAAGAACAAATAATTCATGCATCGCAATAATTAATAAAAACACATTTAAATTAATTAAGCATGCATAAATAATGAATTAATCTAGCATAGACCTATAAACTTAATTTCCAGAAATTTATAGCATCCAGATTAAGACATAAAACATCTCAGATTATTAACATAATCATAGATTAGCAGAAAATTTAAACAAACTGATTCTGCCCAGATCTGGCTTATTATGTCGCGTGACATAATCGGCCCGGTGGCTAGTTATGTCGCGTGACATAGCCGGCCGATAACCAAATTTCCTCATGTGGCCTACTATGTCGCACGACATAGGTAGCCAGTTCGCAGGATTTCCAGATTTCAATCAATTCAGATTATATGCAATTAAATCCTATAAACAACCTTTTAACAGATTTAATTCAACATAATCAGAAACCGATTTAACATAGATTAGCAAATTGTTTCACATAAACAATTAAATCTAATTCATACAAAGCAAGCCTAGAACATTTATAAACAATTTATAACGACTTTCTAGTATGCCAATTCGAATCTAACCATACGAACGGGGCTCGATACCCTTTGTTGGGTTTCAAGGATCCATGCGCGGCGGAAATTTTAGCATTAATAACTTAAAACCCATGAGCCTAGGATCCGTTCTATACGATTAAATTGAATTCCTACGAGATAGATTTACCAACCTTAATCGCTTTCCGGTTTTGATCTATCGAACGTATAATTATGTGATTCGTAATCACAAACTTTGATCTTCAAATCTTCGAATCTTCAACTCCTTTGGATCTTCGATTTGAACTCTAGGCCTTTGATTTGTTTGAACAAATTAAGACCCTCTTTTGGTAATCCACACAAATATGAATGTCGAGAACGATTCTCGGATTGGGAATTGCTAGATTCCAAAAACTTATGGAAGAATATTGAGAGGACTTTTGATTATAATTTTTATTGAAAAATTTCTATTGGCATTTAGGGTCGATGGCCCTCTCATATTTATAATAGCATCAATATGTTTCCTAATCAAATTAGGAGAACAAAGCCGTCACCCACGCCCGGTGGCTCAATATGTCGCGCGGTATACTTAGCCACTGGCTAAGTATGTCGCGTGACAAAGGTAGCCGGTTTCGTAGACTCTCAATCATTCTTCCTCTAGTTTCAATCAAAACATTCTAAATGTGTGTGACCCGAATAGGATTGTATTATGTTGGCAATGAGTCCGATCACATCGACCCTCATAAGACATAAGCGGACTCTAGCAAGCCATTATGTCTACCCAAATAATACAACATAAGAGTTCATGCTTCCATAATAGTAATAGTTTCACAATCCCTTTGTCACACGATGTCATATTGAACATAAGTCATGGTCATTTTCAACTTACATTGTTCAATGCTTTCTCGATTCCGAATATGTTGATCAACCAAGTATCCATGATCTCTATCATGTTCCTTGAGTGTGGCCACACATTTCATCAACACCATTCTACGAGGGGCCCAAGCCAACATCTCTCTTACGAGGGACAAATCCCATCTTGACTTATCATTCTTCCCTACAGGAATCCCGTAATGCCAACATAGTCCTTATTGCTACCCGGTTAAGGATAACTTTAGACTACATCTAACAACACGTTCATCAAGTGGAAGACAATGATAATCTCAGGTCTAAGGATTCTAATGAAACTATTATTTTGAGATTTGATTATGACATTTGACCATGACATAAATCTCAAGCGGGTCAAGTCCAGTCACTTGTTCTCTAACAAGTACCCATAAATCCAATGTGCATCTCTATGCAAATAATCATAATATGATTATCCATTAGCATTTATACTAGTTATTTACAAGTTGTAATGTGCATCTTCATGCATATGATCATCTCTATGTTCATCCATTACCAACTTTCACTAAATAACTAGGGACACAGATTAATATAATAAACATGCAAAACATATATTAATCAAAATAAAATTTCTCTTTTATTAATGATAAAGACGATACATAAAGGTTTATAGAAACTATAAGCCTAGGGCACAAACACTAACACGGCGACCTAGAAGAGCGAAATGCTAGGCGCCTAGAAAAGTCCCAACTTTTTTATGGGCGAGATAAAAGGGGCGGTGACCTAGAAGAGCGAAATGCTAGGCACCAAACCTTGCGACCTGGAAGAGTGAAATGCCAGGCGCGGCGACCTAGAAGAGCGAAATGCTAGGCGCCTAGAAAGTCCCAACTTTTTTATGGGCGAGATAAAAGGGGCGGTGACCTAGAAGAGCGAAATGCTAGGCACCAAACCTTGCGACCTGGAAGAGTGAAATGCCAGGCGCGGCGACCTAGAAGAGCGAAATGCTAGGCGCCCAGAAAGTCCCAACTTTTTTATGGGCGAGATAAAAGGGGCGGTGACCTAGAAGAGCGAAATGCTAGGCACCAAACCCTGCGACCTGGAAGAGTGAAATGCCAGGCGCGGCGACCTAGAAAAGCGAAATGCTAGGCGCCTAGAAAAGTCCCAACTTTTTTATGGGCGAGATAAAAGGGGCGGTGACCTAGAAGAGCGAAATGCTAGGCACCAAACCTTGTGACCTGGAAGAGTGAAATGCCAGGCGCGGCGACCTAGAAGAGCGAAATGCTAGGCGCCTAGAAAGTCCCAACTTTTTTATGGGCGAGATAAAAGGGGCGGTGACCTAGAAGAGCGAAATGCTAGGCACCAAACCTTGCGACCTGGAAGAGTGAAATGCCAGGCGCGGCGACCTAGAAGAGCGAAATGCTAGGCGCCTAGAAAGTCCCAACTTTTTTATGGGCGAGATAAAAGGGGCGGTGACCTAGAAGAGCGAAATGCTAGGCACCAAACCTTGCGACCTGGAAGAGTGAAATGCCAGGCGCGGCGACCTAGAAGAGCGAAATGCTAGGCGCCTAGAAAGTCCCAACTTTTTTATGGGCGAGATAAAAGGGGCGGTGACCTAGAAGAGCGAAATGCTAGGCACCAAACCCTGCGACCTGGAAGAGTGAAATGCCAGGCGCGGCGACCTAGAAGAGCGAAATGCTAGGCGCCTAGAAAAGTCCCAACTTTTTTATGGGCGAGATAAAAGGGGCGGTGACCTAGAAGAGCGAAATGCTAGGCGCCTAGAAAAGTCCCAGCTTTTTTATGGGCGAGATAAAAGGGGCGGTGACCTAGAAGAGCGAAATGCTAGGCACCAAACCTTGCGACCTGGAAGAGTGAAATGCCAGGCGCGGCGACCTAGAAGAGCGAAAATGCTAGGCGCCTAGAAAAGTCCCAACTTTTTTATGAGCGAGATAAAAGGGGCGGTGACCTAGAAGAGCGAAATGCTAGGCACCAAACCTTGCGACCTGGAAGAGTGCAACGCCAGGTCAAGCCTAACTTTACCAAAAAGAGGGAAATTGTTAGGACCTAACTTTGATCAAAGTCTTAGTTAGTTGGTTTTGATAAAGGAATATATATATATATATAGAACAGGGTTTATATCAAAAGAGGAAATCTGTTATATTCATCTGTCAGTTTATCTGACAGCTATGAGTCTGACAGTTATGATTCTCGCTTATACATTGATTACCTTCAATCAATAACCTGAATCATTTTCACAAGGTATGTTATGCGAATGATCCTAACAATAAAGTAAGGCTGCCTAAAGACAAGCCTCACTCTTTTGGAGGGAGTAGTATGTATATAGATAAAAGAAAGAGAAGGGAGTCTTCGATGAACTATCGAAGCAAAAATGGCGACATATTGAAGTATTGACAGGTATAGAGTTGAAGTCGCACTGCGACATTCAAATAGCCGGGATAGGTATCAAAGAAGAATTTATGAAAGCAAAAGTCAAGGCAAGATGCCAATCGCGGCATCTAAACTATTGAAGAGCAATGACAGTAAATCAAGGAGATAAAGTCGCATTGCGACATTCGAATAATCAAAGTGGGCATTGAGGAGAATTCACAATAATCAAAGGTATATCAAAGTACATAATAGCGACATTGAAGTTATTGCGAAGCAAAAGGTTAAGAGAGCCACACAAGGTACACAAAGTAAAGCATTTAAGTCACAATCTGCGACACCAAATCAAAAGAGGGGCTTAAATGTTTATGCCGCAAACAGCGACCTTACAACCACATAAAATATTCAAGTCGCAAACCGCGACAACAAACCACAAGATAAATTTCAAATGTCTAAGTCGCAAACCGCGACACCAATCCAAAAAGTAAGATGTAAATGTCTAAGTCGCAAACCGCGACATCCCCAAAAAGTATACCATTGTTTAAAAAGCAAGAAAGTAAATTGTCTAAGTGCAAACCACAAAATATTGTTTGTAAAAGAAGAACCACAGTTAAATCAGGAAGCAGAGGGTTGGTTTTCGCCAGCAGAGATTCGGGCAGAACGGCGGGCTTCGCGAGCAGCGTTTTTAGCGGCTAGGAGAGCTTAACCTTTTTCGCCAATTAAGTCCACCCACATTGACAGAGCATCTTTTTCGATGATAGTAGGAGGTTCCCAGACCGGCTTGCCTAGAAGCTCGTCTTTCGCAGCCAAAGCCTTAAGCTCTCCGTCTTCGTAAGGAACAATGGGGTGACCGCGGCGACAAAAATCGCTATAGATCTGCTCTGAGCCCCATTTCGCGATAAGCTCAGGAGTGATAGCCGGGATGTCCTCAGAGCTTGCCGCCGCCGCCCGCATGACATGGAGTAAAGCTTTGTCGTACATGTCCATCGCGTCAGTCTCTGCTTTCTCTTTGTTGGCGGCAATCTCCGCGATCAGATCATCATTCTTGGTTGCCATGGCCAAGTTGTCGGCTTCTAGGGCCCGAACCTTCTCCTCTAGCGCCAACTTCTCTGCGGAAACCTCCTTAGCTTTATTCTCAGCCTGCAAGGCCTTGTTTTCGCTTGCCTTCAGTACCTCTGCCGTCTTCAGTTGCTCGCCTTGCAGTGATGCCAGCTCCTTTTCCATCTCGCCACATCTACCCTTATACTTTTCTTTCTCAGCCGCTGCGCGCTTGCGAGCCTTATCAGTTTTTTCGGCTTCACGCATCGCCAGTTTGTACTTGTCCCGAAACCCGCGCAAAGTGCTCGCTATCTGCAAAGAATGAAGGAAAAAGTTTCAACACTTTAATGAAGGATAGAACAAAAGTAAAATATAAAGCGGCAAGCACTCACGCTACAAATCTGAAGGCCAGCAAAGTTCAAAGATAAGTCGATGTCTTGTTCAACCACTTCTCTTATGGCCGCCCTGTCGCAGATCCGCTCAAGCATGCCGGCACCGATGAGACTGTTGTGAGGATCACGGGAATGAAGGTTAAAACCTTCCAGTAGGGGAACTGAGGCGATTTCCACACCTAGACTGTACAAGTCCTCTCTCTCCGTAGGCATCTCAAATCCTTCTCTAAGCCAGCTCACCAGCTCGGCCTCCCCTTCAGTTGATTCTTCCTCTGGCTCAGTTTCCTCCTCGGTGCGCCCCCTTTTGTGAGAGCAAGAACCAGAGGGTTGGGGGGATTTGGCCGGTGGGATAGGCTCTATCACAGCAACCTCGGCATCTTTTGCACCTGTTTCCATTTCCATTCTTTCTTCCTGTTGCGAAACGGCGGATGACCTTAGAGGAGTTTTTGCTCGGCTAGATTTTCGCGTTTGCCCCGCTGCCCTCTCGGCGGCAGCCGCGGCCTTCTCGCGAGCAATAGCCTCAGCATCATCCCCCTCGCGAGAAATGGGGAGCTCTAACTCTGTGGCCTTGGATAATTCGGCTTGGCGGGCATTGGTAAGTCGCTTACGACGACCATCGGATCTGGCGGCGGCATTAGCACGTCTGTCGGAGATGTCCATGAGTCGAAATCCTGAGCCGGAAAAAGATGTTAAATAAAGAGAAATAGAAAAACAAAGTAAAAAGTAATGAGAAATGAAATACGTACTTAAAACCTCATACATAGCGTTGCAACAATGACCTTTCTTTTGGCAAGGCCCACACTCGGCGGCAAGAACATTCCCAGAATGAAGGTCCCAACCAGGGTATGGGTCAAGTGGTTTTATGATCAGGCGAGATTCGTCGTCAGGATAGCGGTAATCAGGAAGACCAACTTTCCTAAGCAAGGAAGGGCGAGATAATATATCCCGCCATGAAAATAGCGCTAGCCCTGTATCGGAGGCATCCTCTAGAACCTTAAAAATTTTTGCTCTCAGCCTGGTGTCGCCAGAAACTAAAGCATTCCGGGTTATGATCTTGGTGTATATGTCGCCAAGGTCGCAAGGATGAGTCCAGCCTATACGGGATGTAATCAGTAGTGGGTTGGATTGCCAATTGTGGACCTTTCTAGGTAATGGGGTAAGAAGTCTAGGACTCTTGTACTTGACAGAAAGTCAGTTTTCAACTACACCATGCCTTTGAGACACAGAAGTATAGCCATCAAACAAATTAACGAACAAAGGAATCGTGGGTTCTTGCTTTAAGGCCCTACAAATCACTAGGTAACTCGTAAGGACCCTGATAGCATTAGGATGAAGATCTACAATGGCTGCTTGGGCATGGATTAAGACGGCTACAAGGAAGGTGTCTATGGGGATTCTCGATCCAGGCATCTAATTGGGATGGGAATATTATAACCCCATCATCCCTATTTCGCATGGCGGCAACGACAAGTCCCCTATATATGGCCTCTACCCGATATATGTCCGGGTTAATCCCATACTTAACATGGTAATGGGTTTGCAAGTTGGTGTGAGAGGAGCTGCTGGAACCAGCGACCTCAGGGTTGGAAGAACCCTGCGAGATGGGTTGTCGCTCTGAGGTCTCGGCCGCCAGGGTATCCGAGACATCGTGATCAGAGGTTGAATTGGAAGAAGACATGACCTGTGAATAGAAGGGAGGACCAAGTAAATAGGGGGCTATGATAGCGACAGAAAATTTAGTTCAAGAAAAGAGAGATGTCGCAAGCACGAGTGGGGTGAAATGTTGTGTAGAAAATACCCGAAAGGTCAGACGTGCATAGAAAAAGGGGGGGGAACCCTTAATTTCTTAAGGCCATTGTAGATGGCGACATCCGACTCATGTCGCCCAAGCATAAAAGAAAATTCCGTAAGTGAGATCTAGGCTCATGCCCTCATCTCTTTTTTCTAAAAAACCTTTCCCCCCATCCATTGTGCTATAATCAGAGTTAACAGGTTTCGAAAAACGATTTTATTATTATTATTAAAAACAGAAACTCGCAAAAAATGAGAATTCACGCGAGAATTCAAGCGAGAATTCAGGCAAGAATTCAAGCGAGAATTCAAAGTTAAAAGGCAATTACCTGGAAAATTGCAAACTGGAAGGAAAGCCTGAAGTAGTAACCGGAGGGGGAGCTGGAAAGCTCTGCACGCCACCTGTTTTCCTCCGGAAATCCTTGGAGCGTGCTACGAGTATGTAAACAAATTGAAAAAGAAGGGGGGAGTCACCGGAAATTGGGGGTTTATCGGTCTGTGGGAAATGAGGAATGTAAGATGATGGTGAAGGAAAGGGGGGTTTTTAAACTCCAAAAATGTAGGAGGGGAAAGGTTTAGGGGAGTGTGATTTTTGAAATTCCCCCTCATTATTATGAACATTTAAAAAGAGACGGCTCGTTTCCCAACGCAAGTGTACGGCTGCCCAACCGTCTGGCTCACCCCCATTACGACACGTGTCACATACGTGACGGACGAGACCTGTTCATCGCCAATATGAAGAATAAACTGCGAGAATCATGCGACATCAAATAAAGTTCTCGTCTGGACCATAAATAGTCCGAGGCTTGAACTTGGGGGCTTCTGATACGATCCTATAAAATATATTGGGCCCTAATAATAAGAAACCAGGCCCAATAGCTAATTAAGGGCCAGGCCCACTGGGCTTGGGTCGCCCAAGGAAATTTTCCCCTGGGAGCGACATAAAAGGAATAGGCTCCTTGGAGCTATTAAAAAGGCCCCGGCGAGAAGGGACGTGGGGGTACAGATTCTTGGGCAATAGGGCCATGCGAAAGGCATGGCCGAGCCCATGCACGCCTGATGAATGAGGGGCTAAGGGGAGTACGCTGCTCACAGGCTACCTAGGTTAGGGCGACATGACAGTTGATGTCGCCTTGAATCAGGTTGTCGCCATCGCGCAATGGAACTCATGGCGTTATCAGGATGTTACGTTGATTGCCGCCTACCCCCTCCCCTAACCCTAAATATTTGTGATGGATGATTGATGTGACAAGGTGAATAGTGAAATCCCACTAAGTTGAAGTTGGTTGGGAAACCTCCCTTGGATGATTGACAAGTGTCCCCCCATGTGCAAGGCACATGGGGGGCTTGGGAGTATATAAAGAGTGAATAGTGTTCATTGCATGGTATGGATCTCTCTCTCTACATCCTCTCTCAAAACCTCCATTGTTACACCCTCTTCCTTTTCCATCTAACCTCATTCTCACGTCGGAGGGGGTACGCCGGAGACACCCCCGGCCTAGTTTATGTGTGTTTCTTGTGTGTAGGCGAGCCATCAAGGAGGAAGCTGCCGAAGTATCCATTACCATTTCAGTCCCTGTGCAACCAAGTTTTCCCATGGTAGCATCAGCTGCATTTTCAAAATTGACGACAAAACTTTATAAACAAAATTTTAACGTTGCTGCATTTTCAAAATTTGAATCCGAAACTCTTAAAACACCCTGTTATTAAGCGATCTAGGGTTGAAACTTGCCAAGTTGCAAGTCATAGCTGAACTTTCTATTCATAATTAATTGATTAAGGCCAGGGTCCATTTGTCAAACCTCTGGCCAAAATCCAAAACACGGTTTTACAAGTAATAGCTTAACTTAAATTTGTACCTAAAAGTGTGTTTTAAGTTTTATGTTGACCTGCTAATTTAGTTGACTTGGTTTGACAAACGTGCAGGTAGACTCAATCGGGCTGCCTTCTAACAACTCAGAACCGACGCAGTCAATTACTCAACTGCCGGCCGCCATATAGACGACTTTTATATGTTCACACACAACATAGTAGTAAATGTGTACACATATAATCCAAGTCAAGTAGTTGACCTGCTAAATGACTTGACTTTTAATCTTTTACCACAACATTTTACTCACCTCGGTATGCTTGTCTGGACGTCAAATGAGATGAATTTCGAGTTTAGTAGGACTCACAATTGCTAAATCAATCCTAACTGCAAAACAAGAAAATGGGGCGGTGTAACGAGTTTGATATTGTCTGTTGAACCGCTGCAACAATAGCTTCGAAAAAGTGGTGCCAAATTTATACTTCCACCTACTAAATCATTTAATGATATTATCACAACTAACACCATTCTTATCCGAATAAACTGAAATTTAAATAATTTTAACCCAAAAACGTTATATTTTGAAGGGAGGGCATAAAATTTTACGTGATATTTTCCTCGACACAAAAAAAAACTCATGAATTTATTTATTTTCCGGTTTCGAAAATCTTAGTACTAGTACGTCATTGTATTTCCTTTTACGGGATGAATATTTTTCTTTTAAAGAAGTTTTCATCTTGGCTTGTATTTTCTTGGGAAAATCCATGAATCAAAATATCCTAAACCTAAAGTAACCAAACAAGAGAAGGGATGAATACATGGTTATCTTGGCTAGTATGTATATATCCTTACACCTGAGGGTTATAGCGGGGCAACCCCGCACCCCTAACGGTGTTATTTTGCAGATCTTGCACGAGGTGCGACGTGATTTCTGCAACCTTTGTCATTCCGGTTCGTGGCATCATAAAAAAAAAGAATAATCAACCGGATGGAGAATAAAGCATACTCCCTCCGTCTCACTCGAAGCGTCACTTTTTATCCAAAAGGGTGTCCCGTTTAAAGCGTCACCCTTTCCTAAAAAGGAAATATTTTATAATATTCTATTACCCCATCCATTATTCCCTCCACTAATTCTCTCTCCTCTACACTCACAACACTTTTTAAATTCACTATTTTCTCCACTAATTCTCTCTCCTATTTTCAAATTACACTCACAATATTTTTTCTTCCCACATTTTTTCTTAATTTGCGTGCCACCTCTAAAAGGGTGACACTCTTGGCGGGACGGAGGGAGTATTCAGCTAGAGAAACACCTGAATTAATCAAAATAACTTTTTCATTAACCTTTTTATAATAGAAATCAAGAAATACAGAAAAATCATTAACACTTTCAACAGACAAATCATGAAGATCTGTCCTAATATTACTACTAACACTGCTGCTTTCACCAGCATACCATAACCGAACATCACTGTTTCTAATCGAGTTTTCGACCTCTTCAACATTGAAAGCTGACAGCACGAACGAGTCAGTGCGAGTCAACACACTGTCAACTGAGTCCATATCAGAGTCCCACTCGGACATTATCGAGATTTCTTCGATTTGATTGCATCTAATTGTGACCCAATGTTCATCATCAGTAGTCCAATTTGGAGAAGAACCTCCAATCAGCTGCCGGATTCTATCCACGGGAGAATCTACAAATTTGGTCGGATCCCTAGAAGGCTCTGACACCTCTAATGAATCCCAAAACCCCTGATCCAGTATACTTGTAGGAGATTTTCTGACTAATTCCTCTGTTTTTTCATATCTGGACTCCAAATTATCAACAAATGGGTGTTGAAGAAGCTCCTTAATTGTCCACCTTTCATTTGAATTTCTTTTCAAACAATTCCCGAGAAAATCCTTTCCTTCATCGGACAACCACCTCGGAAACTCCGGTTGATCCCCGGAATACCCAATTCTGTAAAGAGCAGAAACCGGGTCATTCACCTCCGGCCAGGGGTTAGAACCGGTGGCCATTTCAATAATTGTACACCCAAGTGCCCACACATCAGCAGGAAACCCCTGTTCTTCACCACGAGCAACCTCAGGCGCCATGAAAACCGGTGTACCGGAAAATGCTGACGCACCTCCATTTTCAACCAATTTTGCACAACCCAAGTCACCAATTTTTACACAATCTTTCCCTATCAAAATATTCTGCCCCTTAATATCACAATGCACCAAATTATTCGAATGAAGATAATCCAAACCTCGCAAAATCTGACATGTATAAGATCGGATCACGGACTCATCAAGTGACCCGCCTTGTTTCTTGATGACATCAGAAATCGACCCACCGGGTGCATACTCCATGAGAAGATTGTACATAGGCTTGTTGTTTTCATAAGTAACATCAAAGCCCATGTACTTTGTCACATGAACAGAACTCATTTGAGAAAGAAAATGTTGCTCCCTTTGTAAGAAGGTAGAACAAGAGAGATCGGTGGATTTAACGGCGAAGAGATCACCGGAGGGAGTGGTGGCGAGAGAGACAGTGGCGGAGGAGCCGCGGCCAATGGTGGGACCCCTAGTCCATTCCATTGGGAGAGAGAATTTGTGAGCTTTTGAAGAAGCTTTGGTTGAGTTTGTTGTAAAAGATGCTTATTTGATTTTCGGTGTTTATGAGGTTATATATATAAGCGAGTCCACTGTTGATTTTAACCGCGTTTGTTCTGTCTTAAATATCAAGGAATCTTTCTTGCGTTGCTGCTCAATGACGGTCCGTATTTTTTTCTCTCTTTCTTTTTTTAGAATTTTTTTTATTTATTAAATTAAAAAAAAAAAAAGAAAACCACTAAGATTGGAGAGTTGGGAGTGGAGACAGGTGGCAAAAGGAGAGAAGGGGATGCCAGGTTTGGCCGACTCAGGGCGGCGGTAACTTGGCTTGGAATAAAGCCATACACATGAAGACACGTGAACATGTGCTTTGTGATTGCGGCGCGTTTATTGATTGTACAAGCCAAATCCGCGGTTACAGTACGTCGGTACAAGCCAACAAAGCTGTGATCTTTACCCGGAGATTTATTTTTGTAATTACCACCGTCTCAAAATTATTTCAAATTTTATTTTAGTTTTTAAAATCAAATTTACTATTGATATTGATAAAGAATACTCCATCCGTCCCGTCCGGCCTAATCTTTACTTTTTATCCAAATGAGTATTCCGATAGAAGCTTCACCTTTTCTAAAATGAAAAAGGTTTATTAATATTCTATTAAATCCACTAACTTTTCTCTCTCACACATTTAAATTATGGGTCCCACTTATTATATCCACTCACTTCTTCCCTCTCACAACCCTTCTCACACTCTCATTATTTTTGAATATATATATATTTCTTTCTAATTTAAGTGCTTCACCAAAATGGTGAAGCTAGACCGGGACTGGGGGAGTATACTTGTTCTTTTTCTTATATTCATTTTATAAAGGAATTGAGTATTATCCAGGACAAAGGGCAAATATTATTTTCTTTAGATTTCCGTTAATTCGTTATAAGAATTGTGGTTCAAATATAGACACGATTACCTATTTTGAGATAAATTAGGCATCCGAGGTGAGTCTCATACTCTCATACATGTTGTTCATAAATATCTAAATCATATCCATAAATATCTCTTCCCTCCGTCCCAATCTAAGTGCACACTTTTCATTTTGGGCGTCCCATATTTACGTGCACATTTCTTAAATGGAAAGGAATTTTTACTATTCACTCCACTCATTCTCTCTCCTACATTATTTTAATACTCATAACACCATTATAATTTACTATTCCCTCACTCATTCTCTCTCCTATTTTACTTTCACACTCACAACACTTTCAATATAATACTCCCTTCTTAATTTACGTGAAAAGTCAAAGTGTACACTTAAGTTGGGGACGGAGGGAGTAAATCATATCCATTGATATAATTAGATTCGAATCACAAGCAGGGGCGGACACAAGGTCATCCAAAGGGGTGGCTATGAACCCCCCAAAATCAATGTTGATATGTAAAAAAAAAAAATTACTAAGTGCACCCCCCTTACCAGCTCAGCCCACCCCCTTAGCAAAAAAAAAGAAGAATCAATGTAGGTATTAATGTAAAAAACAATTTTTTTTTTGAAATTTTTGGGTAATGTAATTTATGAACCCCCTCCATTTTATTCCTGAGTCCGCCCCGATCACACGGTACAACGGATTAGTGAAGTCCAGCTTCAATAGTTTCAAATCTTACCCACTAATCCCACCTCAATTTTTGGTAATTATACACCATATGATCCCTAATGATTCTTTTTGGGTCAAATAAGTCCCAATTGTGTGATGTATGAGAAGGTGTCACATTTTCACGCCGAATGCGCAATTGCCTATGTTAATTGCCTGCAATTTCCAGGTCAACCTTGAAATAAAAACAATAAGACATTTCTTTACTAACTCCAATCTTGACATTTTAGCAATGGAATGTACTTGGAAACAAGTGGAGTTCAAGTCTTCTAATCCTTCCAATGTGAACAAAGGAAAGGTATATGATTCACATGGTAACACAATAAAAAAAAAAAAATAAATAGTGGTCCCCTTTTTATATTTTTTTACATTAGGGTAAGAGGAAAAAAAAAAGAATATAAATGAGAGGGATAGTATTTTAATCTCTAAGTCTAAGGTAATGGACAAAAGCTGGTAAATGAGTTGGAAGAAAGGACAAGAACCAGGTTGGATGAAGAAGAACAAATTAAGAATATAACCTAAAAACTAGTTTTACAAGCGAAGAATCCAACCAAACAAACCCTTGTTGCCACTGTTTTCCTACCTCAACAACATTGTTCTTAGTTTGATGTAAGAGGTAGTTTTACAGCACATTCTTTGTTCATTAATTTCAAAGCCTTCTTAGTGATATCGATTCGTATTGTTACTCTAAGAAGTTCTTGTTGATTTCACCTCAACATCCCGAGGCTAATGTAAGAAAGAAAAATTTCGCGTAGGGGGACCGTTTCCAAATAAGACATAGGGAGTAAAGGATAATCTATCTATACATGAGATTTGGAATTACTCCGTTCTTCCCGTAACAAATTATCCATTTTGCCATTTTGTATGTCTCATTAGTTAGTTAGTATCATTTCCCTACAAGGAAATTTTATAATACTTTTTATCAATGAAACCCACATATCATACTTACAACAACTATTCACTTGCTATTTTCTGCTCCGCTTTTTTCTCTCATACCCAAACACTATTTTTATAAAAAAAAAAAATCTTAATTCCCGTTCCTAAAAGCAAAAGCAAAAGCAATTACAAATAGATCGATACTTTTTTTTTGTTCTTTTTTTTTGATACCTAGGTTCCCAGCTTTGCCGGACTAAGTCCTGGACCACTAGTCACCGGCCCCTCAGTGACTGACGGAGGTAATCGCGGGATGTGCCCTAATGACACATGGTTTGAGAACATGTCAACTAATATCACATATAAGGTCCAACCCCAGAAGAAAGCAAATTGCTTCCACCAGGAATCGAACTCACGATGCATGCCTCCAGAATTTTATGTCCCCCTCCTTTTACCACTCGGCTATGCCCCGGGGGACACAAATTGATCGATACTTTGTTAGGGGGCGGAGAGAGTATTGTAGTGACTGATTTACTACTATTTTTTTTTATTTTTTTTTTCACTACACACACCCAGAAGCGCCTAGGAAATCCTAGGGAGAGAAAGCCTTTCCTCTAACTTCTGGGGGGATCGAACCCATGACCTCCAGGTTGAAATGTTGATTTACTACTATATTGCATGGTTGGTGGGAATTTATGTCATGTCAGCCTCTTTCAAATTTGGGCGACATAAATTAAATGAACAGCAAAATCAGCCTTGTTGGCTCATTTAATCTCTGTCGCTCATATTTAAAAGAGACACAGTTGATCTCAATCCTCATCAAACAGATATAAGAATAACCTTACATCTAAATAAAGCAGTTCCAAATTCTGAAATGAGTAGCCTATCGCAAAGATGGAATTTAATTCACAAGCAACGTGATCCATATGAAACCCCAACCAATCTATTAACAGCTTTAGGATATATGTGTGCTTAAACTTTACAGCAATTTAAGTGCAGAATCCATGTTGGGAGGGGATGCCAAAAGTAAGGTGCTGGTGTCATTAAAGCAGGAAGAGCGCCCAACAAACACAACCGTCCTTAACTGTTGATTTTTCACTTTTATGATGGATCTAATCTGGTCGGTTTAGGGTTGGAATGAATGCTAAGTATTATGATGCAACTTTTGAAAGTGTAACCGGCAAGCAATGCCAATGATTAAAGCCCCTTTCTTCACTCCTCTTCCACAATCCCCATCTGGTCCGGCCAGGCCAGCCCAGGCCACCTCACTTTTTTCTTACCTTTTCTAGAGGCTGCCTCTGCCTGCCTATCCTGGCTTCACAAGACGACCACCGATCCAGTCCTGTGCAAGGGGTTTACATTCCAGATCCTAACTATATAAACTAGTATTAATAGTACTCCCTCCCTCCCTCCCTCCGTCCCTAAATGAATGTCTATTTTCAATTTTTTGTGTCCCAAACTCCGTCCCTAAATGAATGTCTATTTTCAATTTTTTGTGTCCCAAAATGAATGTCTTTTTCGTAATAAACTGTCCCTAAATATTCTTTTACCAATTTTTTTTTCACTTTTTTTTTTCACCGGTCACTTTATACTTGAAAAACTAAGTGCTTAAAAAATGGATAACAAGAATGTCCCCTAAATGAAATTTGTCTATTCATTTAGGGACGGAGGTAGTACTATATATCAAGTACTACCTCCGTCCCGGCCGAAATGTCCTAACTTTCCTTTTTGGGTGCCCCATTTAAAATGTTTCAACCCAAAAAAGGAAAGTTTTTTATTACTTTTTTATTTGTGGGATCCACTTGTCATACTCACAATAAATATCCACTAACTATTCCCTACCCCACTTTCTCTTTCCTACATCACTTTTTATACTCACAACATTTATTTCACTATACACTTTTTACATTATATATATTCATTCCTTAATTCCCGTGCCTAATTGGTTTTGGGACATTTCGGCCGGGACGGAGGGAGTATTTCTTATCCTTACTTTTTCTTTTCTTTTTTTCTGAGTAAATCGTTTCTAACGATCTCGACTCATTTAATGACCTGAAATTCTTACACAAGTACCACACCCGTCTCAAAACGATGTCCAATTTTGTTCTTCATCAAAGAACAAAAATGTACATCCATTTTGGTATGGACCCAAAAGCAACACAAATGCATGATATAAGTATAGAGTTCAGATTCCAAAATATACTAGTGTGCTTTATCCTTCAGAAAAAGGGGGAAATGCAAAGATTCAGTTTAGGCTTTTAAGCCTTGTAATCTTACTTTATCTTACTGTAACCCCTATTCTATTTACCCAAATGGTACTGTTATAAGATCTAATCCCGGCTTTAATTTGAACTATCAGATTCTTGCTCCCTTTCCTAGTCATCTCAAGACTTCTCACCTCCCAATGATTCTTCTTACCTTCCACTGATATTGCTTTACGATGAAAATTTTCAAATTCAAGTTTCTTTAGCCCCACAAATATATAAATTAAAAAGATTATCACTAGCCTAGTTAGATAGCTTTTCTTACATGCCAGGAAATTATCAAGATCCCCCATTATCTCAAAATTAAAGAGAACAAAAGTTAAGAATGCGTTCACAGCTTCCTGTCGGATAATCTTTTTTCTTTTTGTTTTAACATGATACTGGCGAACAGCCTCATCTCAAGAATGCGTTCACAGCATACTGGCGAACAGCCTCTTGGCAATTGTCAGGGGAGGGCTCTAGCAAATGGTTCCCTCTCCCAACCATCGCTTGGCGGGGAGCGCTTGGCGCACCGGGGTTTGCCCTTTTGAGGGCGAGCCTTGGCGCAACGGTTAAGTTGCTCCTTCTTTGGTGACCATAAGGTCACGGGTTCGAACATTGGCGAACAGCCTCTTGGCAATTGTCAGGGAAAGGCTCTAGCAAATGGTTCTCTCTCCCAACCCCGCTTGGCGCACCGGGGTTTGCCCTTTTCAACATTAACATGATAAATTCCACATTCACCAGGTCTCTAATAATCCATACAATGATATGCTCCCTCCGCCCCGAAATGATCTTCCTAATTTTTTTCGTCGTTAAAGTAAAGATATTTTGAGCAATAATGAATGAACATCTAAAAATTGATATTGATAGCATTTATAACGGTGTATCGATAACAAGTTTTAAATTTACATTACGATAATTAAATCAACTTAAAATTATTGATCAAAGTACTTTCGTGTTAACGACAAAATAAGTGGGATGATCATTTTGGGACGGAGGGAGTAGTTACAATTGCGCAGCAGAATGAATGAGATTCAGGCGTCAATAGATGTATAATGTAAAAGTAAGAAATTGAAGGGAACATTCATCGTGTAAGAGGTAAGATACCGCTATGCAGCTTCTGCAAATCCAATTCTTAGATTTCCATAGTCAAATACAGTATGATAGCTAACCATGAAAACATCACCCAAGATCCTGCACCAAAAGTCACAAGGTAAGTAGCCAGTAAAACTCAACCAAACACATTTTATTGTGGCTACCTATGGGTTTTCTGAATACAAGGTTTAGCCAACTAATCATATGTAGTCACCAAAATTAAAAGCAAACAAATCAAATACTCCCTTCGTCCCATAAAGATAGTCCCCTTTTTAGAGGTAGATTTGATTGAACTTTGACCAATAATTTATGTTAATATATTTATCCTAATGAAAATTTAAAAAATGTTACTAGTCTTGGAATTTAGAATTGAGTTAGAAGTAGAGAGATGCCCAAGTGTGAGCATGGACTTGGACCGACGTTAAAACTAATTGGCAATAAGGGGAGTAGCTCCTCAAGTCTATATAACAGTCCATTTTTAGTTCTTTAGGAGATGTGGGATTATAATCTAACAATTGGTAGTACTTTCAATGGTGTATCAATAACAAGTTTAAGAATTTCATTTGGATAAATAGTTATTGCTAAATCTTTAGTCAAAGTTCAATCATATTAATCGCTAAAAAAGTGGGACTATCTTTATGGGATGGAGGGAGTATCAATTGTACAAAATGGTAATCATATCAAGTTGGGAATCTCGTACAGATCTCTGAAATGTAGACATTACCAGAGTGGTCCTCGAGGAGGGGGCACATCCAAAGCTGTAAATCCACTGATACATTGAGCAGCATCTCCCTCACCCACCTTAAGAATGTACTGTTCATCGTTGAAATATAAGATACAAGTTAGTTCTGCCATGTACTACATTAAGGTAGTCCTCGTTATGGAACAAAATAGAAATAAACAAATGAAGAAACAAATATAACTAAGATGACACCACGCCCTTGTGAATCCACTTTTGAAATCAAAGCCTGTATCATTTGGAAAATACAAAGTGGGAATATTTGGAAAATCTGAAAACACTTATAAACCTGCTCAGGGGTCAGACCCAACTTCTTTCCGCCAATAGTGAAGGAGATATTAGGCATGGAAGACAGAGTGCTACAATTAACGGCTGATTCTCCCGATGGACTTGGTAAACGTTCGCAAAGCTGCGTGACACAAGTATTATCAGCAAGCATATTGAGCCAACATAGTTAATCAAATAAGAGAAAGAAGTCAAGTTTGTGGGACCTCGTTGACATAGCTCAATATATGATCCTGTGTCACATTCTGCCTAAGCTGGTTCTGCATCCACACAACAGCCATCTCACATGTAGAGCACATTGTGTCTTGCAGGCCACTAGAAATCTTAGGAAGGTTGCCATCTACATTGCTCTCAGTGACCATGCTGAAAATAAAAATGAAAAATAAAATAGAAAAAATAATAACAATAAAGACATGACATCATACTATATACTCCCTCCGTCCCAGCCCAATTGATACTTATTTTCTTTTTTGTTCGTCCCAGCCCAATTGATATTGCCCAAAATGGAAGGGAATCTTTACTATTTTCCCCACTCATTCTCTCTCCTATTTTACTTTTACACTCACAACACCAATCAAATCACTATTCCTCCCACTCATTCTCTCTCCTATTTAATTTTTCATACTCATAACATTTTCTTCCACTTTTTATCTCTCTTACTTTTCCTTAATATGTGTGCCCAAAAATTTGGTATCAATTGGGCTGAGACGGAGGGAGTATGATGGATGCTCCACTACTAGACACATAATAAGTTACACACTTGTTACTCCCTCCGTCCCAAAATGAATGTCCACAAATTTCAAATTTGCTTTTGATCAAAAGTAGATTTGAACAATTTTTGGGCAATTATTTTATGGAGGGAGTATTGCATAAACAAAAAATAAAACGAAGAAGTTACCTTACACCTTGAGTCCCAAAAGAAAAGCACAAGTCAATTTCAGAGCAAATCTTTTGTGGTTGTGTCTGCACAAATTTCAGTCCAACAGGTTAGCAAACATCATTTCCTGGCAAACTTCTAGATCCAAAGCACACAATTTTTTTATGAACTTCTACAAAAAGTAGAAGAGGGACTACTTAAGGCCGAAATGTAAGAAAAATTATTTGCCACAAGCAAATACCTTCTCCAGTAGCATTTTTATAATAGTTTCCCCATACTGAGCGACTACAGCCTTGCATTCTTGGCTTACAACTCCCTTAGCCCCAACTGCATGATTTACTTCTGCAATAATTGTCTGAAATTCAAGAACTCAGAACCATATAGATCAAGCAGATTAGTTGACACACCTGTTAGCAGATCTCATAACCCATAAGCATGTATAGGCAACAAGTAGATGCAGCACGGCAACCTATGAACCACCTATGTAACCTCCCATTATAAGGAAGAAAAGAATATATCTGGTCAAAAAGCTCTATTTTAGTGGTTATCCAACATTTATGAGGAAGAGATCAGGTGTCCAAGGCTTGCTAGCAAATTAAATGCAATGGAGAGGTTGATCGGGGAAAATCAAGATGATTGCCACGTGACTGATGATTGTCATATATTGAAAAGTACACGGCCCTCTTGTTGAATTGAAAGCTTTGATTTGAAATTTACATATGTTTCTTATTGATATTGAATGGTTCTATTTATACAAATATAGGGAATTAAATATAGACACAATTAGGTTTCTAAATATACAAGAATCCTTTATAGACTAGGATTCTACATAGATTAGGAAACAAGGAGGAAATCATATCAGCAACTGGAAACAGTGAGGCGGCCGCATGGATTGTTTGAGGCGTGCGCCTCATCAGCAGTGGGTTGAGCAAGGCTGGGGCAACGCTGAGGCTGGCGCCTGGAGTAATGCAAGGCGAGCGCCTCGTCTACAGTAGTTGAACCAGGTTCTGCGCAATGCTCAGGCGCCCGCCTGGAAGATGATGGGGCGGGCGCCTGGTTATCAGAAGAAGCTGAAGCTGAAGTCTCAATGGCTGAAGCCCGTTTGCTGAAGTGTCTTCCAATAGGCTCCCGCAAGATGGACGACCGGAGGGAAAGACCAATCTTGGACATGAGTTCTTGATACCGTAGACGAGCAAGTGGTTTAGTGAGAGCATCCGCAAGTTGATCATTGCCTGAGATATGTGACACACGTAGCTGATGGGCTTGAACTTGTTCGCGAACAAAGTGGTAATCAAGGGCAAGATGTTTCATTCTTGAATGAAATTTGGGATTTGCTGCAACATAGGTGGCACCGAGGTTGTCACAATAGATAACCGGAATGGTGGTGAGCACAACCTGAAGTTCACGCAATAAGTTATGAATCCATACAATTTCGACAGTGGCGGCAGCAACAGCCCTGTATTTTGCCTCAGTGAAAGATCTAGCAAGCGTTTTCTGTTTTCGAGAGCTCCAAGAAAGCAAGTTAGACCCAAGATAAATCAAGTAACCGGTCGTTGACACATGTGTCTTTATCCCCTGCCCAGCCCGCGTCGGAGAAAGCATGAAGTGTAGATGGGGAGTTGAAACGCAGAAGTAACCCATGAGAACTAGCACCAACTAAGTAACGAAGTAATCGTTTAAGAGCAGTCCAATGAACATCCGTTGGGTGGTGCATAAACTGAGCTAGCCGATTAACCACAAATGAAACATCAACCCGATTGAGCGATAGGTATTGGAGAGAACCTACAATGGATCTGTATTCACTAGGATTCGGCAGAGGTGTCCCATTACCAACTGAAAGTGTCAAGCCTGGTGTCATAGGAGTCGGTAGAGGATTAGCATCCAACATCTTGATGCGAGATAGAAGATCTTGGATATACTTGTGTTGGCTAAGAAAGAGTCCCTTGGGGTGTGGAATGACCTCTACACCAAGAAAGTAAGACAGATCCCCAAGGTCTTTCAAAGAGAATCGAGCCGAGAAGGTAGTGATGAAGTTGCCCAGGAAGGATGAGTTGGAGCCCGTGATTATGATGTCATCCACGTAGACAAGGAGAATGATAGTACCAAGAGAATGGCTTAGTGTAAACAGAGAGGCGTCCGACACACTATTCTTGAAGCCAACAGAGAGTAGATAGTTTTTAAGTTCATCATACCAGGCTCGAGGGCTTGCTTGAGGCCATAAAGAGCCTGTCGTAACTTGCAAACATGGGATGGATGAGATGTGCTAACAAAACCAGGGGGTTGAATCATAAAAACATCTTCATTGAGTGTACCTTGGAGAAACGCATTGTTTATGTCAACCTGACGAAGGGGCCAATTGTTTGTAACGGCCAAGGAGAGAACGGTGCGGATTGTGGCAGGTTTAACAACCGGGCTGAATGTCTCGGAGTAGTCTATGCCAGGGCGTTGGTGAAATCCCTTGGCGACGAGACGAGCTTTGTGGCGATCAATCGTGCCATCCGGTTTGTACTTAATGCAAAAAACCCATTTGCATCCAACTAAATTCTGAGATGGAGACGGGGGAACGAGATCCCAAGTGTTATTTCTCATGAGAGCATTAAATTCTGTTTCCATGGCCTCAAGCCAAACAGGAATTTTGAGGGCTTGGATAAAGTTTGTTGGTTCAAGGGAAGGGTTGGGTATGGAGACATTTAGGTTGAGCTTGTTGATGGGTTTGTGGATGTTGTTTTGAGCACGAGTTACAGGTCTTTGGATTGGGGGAGTGGGTGGGGAGGGAGGTGGGGGAGGGGTAGGGGCAGGTTCAGAGAAAGAGGGTGGGTTGTAGGTGGAGGCTTGAGGGGTGGGGTTGATTGAAGGTAAGGGTGGTGTATGGACAGGTGAAGGTAAATGTGGGAGTATAGTGAGAGTGGAGTTATACCATTCATTGACCGAGGGAGCGGAAGTTGGTGGTTCGGACAGCGAGGAGAAAGGGAAAAGATATTCCACAAACTTGACATGACGGGATACAAAGATTTTGGAGGTTTTTGGGTCCAAGCAATAGAAAGCACTTTGAGTTGGGGAGTAGCCCACAAAGACACACGGGGATGACTTAGGATCCAGCTTGTGGTTGGTGTATGGGCGGAGCAAAGGATAGCAAAGACAACCAAAGCTTTTAAGCTTCGAGTAGTTGGGAGGATGACCGAAGATTTTGAGAAACAGAGATTGAAAATTCAAGGTCGGTGTTGGCATACGATTGATGAGATAACAAGTTGTGACAAATGCAAGTGGCCAATACTTGCGTGGCATGTGAGAGTTAGTAAGAAGGGAGAGACCCGTCTCAACAATGTGACGATGTCGACGTTCGGATTACCCATTGTGTTCCGGAGTATGAGGGGGGGATGTGAGATGAGAGATTCCAAGGGAGGTGAGGAGGGGACGAAGACCAATGTATTCACCACCATTGTCACTGAAGATGGTGATAATTGAGCGATGAAAGTATTTTTCGACAATGTTTTTGAAGTTAGTGAACACATGAGTGGCATCATTTTTATGTTTGAGTGGATAAAGCCAAGTATACTTGGTGAAGTGATCAACAAACACAATGTAGTACTTGTAACCATCGTAAGATAAGAGAGGAGACGTCCAAACATCACTATATACCAAGTCAAGAGGCCCAGCTGAAGAAAGAGAATTATCATTAAAGGCTAACTTGCGACTCTTATTACAATCACAGGCATTGCAATGAAAATTAGAAATCCTAGGAATATCCAAATTGTACGAAGAACTAAGAGAACGTAAAATTGAATAAGATGGGTGCCCTAATCTATGATGCCAATTGATGATGGAAGAGGAAGTTGTGGAGTGAATGGCAGGAGACTTTGGAAGCCATTCATGCACGCCGAAACTAGAATTGCCTTGAAGAAGAGTGTCCCCTGTTTGAAGGTCCTTCACAAGAAAAGAGTTGTGTGAGAAGATGACAGAGACATTATTATCTTGACACAACCTAGATATAGATATTATGTTACGACACACATGAGGAACATGAAGAACATTATTGAGAAGTAAAGGGGAGGATGAAGTGAGAAGAGAAGTTGAACCAGTATTGGAGATATTGAGGCCCGAACCATCACCGACGAGGAGCTCTTCCGTTCCATCATAAGGGGGGTGAAGGGCCAAGTTATTCAGATCATTGGTCACATGATGTGTAGCTCCACTGTCAAAGAGCCAATTTGGTGGGGTTTGGCTTGAGGTGGAGGCGGAATAGGCAGAAGGTTGAAAGGAAGAGTTGCCTCGGTATTGTTGCCTAGGGTTATGGTGTGGGTTAAAGGGTCGGCGTTGGTTGGAATTAGGCGGATGAGGGATGGGATTGGGTGTGGGAAAGTTGGTGTTAGGGTAGAGTTGGCGGAAGGAGGGGCATGAGAGAAAGTGGCCGTTATTGCGACACTACTGGCAACGGCCTTTATACGGAGTTCGAGGGGTTTGTGGGCTGAAGTTGGGAGGAGGTGTAGGATTGGGGTTGTATGAGGTTGGATTATGTTTTTGTTTGTAGGAACGGTTTGGGGGAGGGTTTTTAGAGGCATAGGCAACGGTGGCGGGGAAGGTGTTGGTGGTGGGTGTACGATGTTTGAGAGATAACTCCTGTTGAGGAGTTTTTCATGAAGTTCATCAAACGTAATTGGGGTATCTCGGCTGTAGACGGCAGTGATTATGCTTTCAAAATCCGGATCATTGAGTTGATCCAAGATCTTGTCAACTAGGTCTTCCGGATCAACGGGGCGACCTAGGGATCTAAGTTGGTCTGCGCAAGATTTGAAATCTCGCATGTAATCTGAAACAGGGTGGTTTCCTTTGGTGATTTGGCGGAGGCGATCCTTGATTTGTTTGATACGTCCTTTGGAAGGGTTAGCATAGGTTTTGGCAAGGGTTTTCCATGCCTCATATGCGGTGGAACATTGAGATATGAGGGAAACAAGATCAGGGGAGAGAGTACCTGCAAGAGCACCTAAGATAAGCTTGTCTTGGTGAAACCATGTGTTGTAGACTGGGTTGGGGGTTGAAGTGTTGGTGGCGGCTGGAGGGTTGTTGACTGGGGTGGTGTTATCGATTGCAATGGCTTGGGTGGGAAGGTTTTGGGGTGGGGCTGTTAATGTTCCATCGATGTATTGGTGAAGGTCATAGCCAAGGAGGGTGACTTCAAGTTGGATTTTCCAAGCTATGTAGTTTGTGGGTGTTAGTTTTAGGATGTGGCCAAGGTAGATGGCTATGAGGGGCTTTGTTGGTTCAGCCGAGTTGGGGAGGAGGACAATGGACTCGGCTGCCATGGAGAACAAAAAAAAAAGTTTTGATCTAATGCTCTAATATCATGTTGAATTGAAAGCTTTGATTTGAAATTTACATATGTTTCTTATTGATATTGAATGGTTCTATTTATACAAACATAGGGAATTAAATATAGACACAATTAGGTTCTAAATATACAAGAATCCTTTATAGACTAGGATTCTACATAGATTAGGAAACAAGGAGGAAATCATATCAGCAGCTGGAAACAGTGAGGCGGCCGCATGGATTGTTTGAGGCGTGCGCCTCGTCAGCAGTGGGTTGAGCAAGGCCGGGCAGCAGGCCGAGGCGCGCACAGGTAATGCGTGGCGAGCGCCTCGTCGACAGTAGCTGAACCAGGTTCTGCGCAATGCTCAGGCAGGCGCCTGGAAGATGATGGGGCGGGCGCCTGGTTATCAGAAGAAGCCGAAGTGAAGTCTCAATGGTCGAAGCCCGTTCTTGAAGTGTGTTCCAATACCTCTGAGCTTCTATACCCAACTGATGACGTTGAAGATGAAATGTAGATTTTCTATGAAATGATTGACAACTGATGCACTCCATATTTCAGACTGTGGCTGAAAGTATAACTTAGAAGTGCAAGTTCCCAACACATATTAAATAGTCAATTCATTTTTTCTTCCTATGCCTTATCCTTTTCCTTCCATTGATAAGATGTTCTATTGTTTGAAAAAGAGAGAACTTATTAGGCACTAAAAAGATACATTCTTCTATGCTGCTGGTCCAGCATGCATACTGTAATCAAAATAACTTATCACACAACATACTCCTGGTCTTCCTTTAAAGACCTCTTGTTTAAAAGTAATTTATTTGAAGCAAATAGGGGAAATTGCATTTTGGGCCCCAAAATTTAGGGGGTGTTCCTAAGTTAGTCCCTATTCTATCACTATTTACAATTTAGGCCCCAAGGTTGTCATTTTGTTTGCATGTTTTGGTTTTTAACTAGTTTTGCTAGAAAAAACCCGTTAAATGATTATGTGCAAGTCACGTGTCATTTAACGGAGGATGTTTTTGAACAAAAACTATTTCATTGTTGTATTAATGCAAATTGAATGAAAATGAATAGCCAAAATAGAAAACATTAATATCCCTAAATATAAAAAAAATGATATTTTATTATAATAACATTTAAAAATGCAAAAAAAAATTATCTTTTTGAAAAAACTACTTTTTACTACAATTTATATTAATCTGTATTTTTTTCTTTTTGAAAGAAATAAAAAACAAAAAGATTGTGTTGCTTAAGCAAAAATCAAAATCAAATACCCAAATGCTATGATGCTCGGACTTTTTGGTTTACCACGCCGGACACTTGTCAATAACACTAAAATCGGAGTGTCCGACACGGGTACGACGAGGTAAACCAAAGAGTCTGAGCATCAGAGCCCAAATGTTTAAAAATTCTCAGATCTGGGCGTGGGTGTTGACGGAGGAAGCAGAACGGTGGGGCGGAGAAGAAGGTAAAGAGAGGTCAGATCTGGGCGAGGCGGCGTTGGAAAGGTAATCGACGCCGGCAGCAACTGATAAAGGACGAGGGGAGGGGGAAGCAACAACAGGCTGGGGAGAGTGGCAGAGATGGAAACCGACAGTTTCGATTAAGGTTGAGGGAGCGGCAAAGGAGGGAAAGATTGAAATGGGTGGAGGAGGGGAGATGCGGCGGCAGCGATGACGGCGAACTGAAATGGAGGAGGAAGAATGAATAGATCGTGGTGGGAGAAGACGGAATAAAAATAAGTGGAGGTTAAATGGGTTTTGTTTGTTTGGCAAAAATTCAACATTCCATATCTATATTGTTTGTTTGATTTTTAAATATTTGATTGACCCCTCCAATAATTATTTCAAGAACATCATCCGTTAAATGACACGTGACTTGCAAGAGATCATTTAACGGGTTTTTCTAACAAAACTAGTTAAAAACCTTAACATGCAAACGAAATGACAACTTTGGGGCCTAAATTGTAAATAGTGATATAGAATAGGATAGAGCCTAACTTAGGAACACCCCCTAAACATTGGGGCCCTAAATGCAATTTCCCCAAGGAAATATAATAAGAAACCTTAAATTTTAAGGAATTTTAATAGCTTCACACATTTTAATGTTCAATTTTTTTTCATACAGGATTGATTAAGTGGAGCATCCCAAAGTAGATAATAGGACGTTTAGAGTATTAGGAATATATATCAGCATAATCACCTAGATGCAGAATCATGGAACGAATCTTTAACCATAGAAGAATATATATTTTTCCACTCAGCAAATCATCAAGTTTGCAATCTCTCATTCTTAGCCAAAAAAATTGCATGTAAAATATGAAGTAAACATGACTAACTGGAAAGCTTATATGTTATGTCACATACCGTTGGGCCAGCCAACAAAGAGGTACCAGAATCAGCAATTGCCGAACATCGACCAGCACAGAAACCTAAAATCAATTTCCTCAGTCAAAGTTTGAGTAACTGCTGAAGGAAAATAACTAAAGCATTCATGTCTTTCGGATAAATCAGTTATAATATATTACCTGTTGATACCCCATCGATCATCACATCGCCCATGTCAAACTGCCAAAAATAATGTTGCAAAAAGTTGAGTAACCAACATAAACAAGAGAGAAGTGACCAAATACATAGGGGCATGGCAATAACTAGGCCTTACTACTTAATGTAGTAGATGAAGTTTTTGGACACCAACCTGCCAATAGCCTTTATGTGACACAGGAACATATGTGTGCTCACCCTTATAGTGATTAGGATCAATCCCGCCAAAGACAAGTTCACCCCCTTCTTCGTCATCAGCATTTCGGTTAAACCAAAAGGAGAAAACTGGTTCTTTGACAAGACCTTGCTTCATCATGTTGTACCTGACAACAAAAACGTTAACACCATCATTACAGTTCAACTGATATTGGTTTTCCAAGCCATAAGCATCTTTACTTAAACCACTGGTAGCAAAATTGACAAGTCATACAACCAGATGGTGCTCTAGATTCGGATAAAGTACCCATATCAGTAACACACCCAACATTCATCAATCATCACAATAAAGTATAAAACAGAGGGACGGTGTTGTACAAAGGTATACCAAACAGGGAGAGCGTCCCCACTCGAGATCTCTCGAAATCCAAGTCCAAGTATGCCATCAAACTTGGCTGCCAAAAATGTGATGCCTGGCTCGCTGGTCACTTCTATGAACTCCTACAAAGACCATGTTTTATCAGCAAAGTAAACCAACTACAAAATCTCTGTAAAGAGCTTGTATATTACTCAGGGCAGCAAACAAGTGCATGGGACACTGTTAAGTCTCTTAAGTTAGAAAAGTTTGCATTCAGAATATTTCCCAAGCAAAGACAAAAAGTCTAGCTGGATTCTTAAAGTGACCTACTTGCAATGGTTATACATAAAACCCAACTGATAATAGAGAAAATAGCATAATTTCCTCAATTAACTATTTGTAGTTTTTCTATTTGATGAGTCATGTTTTTGCATATTTGTGCAACTCAACTTTCAAAAGAATTACTGTGTGAAACTTACATATTTTGCATATTTGTGCAACTCAATTTTTAGAAGTATTGTGATGTGGCCACTTCTGCAAATGGTCATTTAAGAAAAGGACACTAAGGCCTCCAACCCAAGAACCTCCTAGCACACGATAAGCACTCCAAAAAACAGTAACCCTCCCATGATTGACAATCAGGAAACAAGGCCACCATTGGCAACGGAATAGAGAGAGGGAGAGAGAAAAAGATTCGAGTGGGGCTCTTGGTGGTCCACTTGGTCCTACATGCATTGATATATTGTGCTAAATCACCTACTCATCTAAAAGCTTAAGATGTTGGAGAGAGGGCATATCAATGTATCAAGGTTAACATACCCCCTCATGTGCGACACCCACTTACATGTGAACACATAAAGTGAATTGCAACACTGTGTATGGAATTACGTATACAACTACAAATGTGAGTACTTTGTTCACTCGATTTAAATATTTGGAACTTAGCTGACTAATTTGGCACATGAGTAATGAATTTTCCATAATCAATAGAAAAGAACCATTCCAAATGTGAGCACATTTCAAACTAAATAGTTGAGTTACAAAATAGTGAAATACTCGCTCTATATCTCAAAATGAGGGTCCTTGAGTTTTGACGAAAATTAAGGAAGTTTTATGTGAAATAGTTTACTAGCAGGCATACAAAAATGTCCTTAACGTCCAAATTATAGCATTGCAAGTGAGAACTAAACATAATAGTTGACAAAGGTAACTTTAGTAACTTCATAGAAGGATAGTCATTTTGGAACAGGAACAGTCTAAAGAGAGACAGACGTCTTGGGACTCAAGGGGTCGTAAATAAGAACATGTGAGACTAAGTCAAAGAGTACAATCAGTAAAGTGAACAAATCATGTTATATTACTATCAACTGAAGGCATATCAGGAACCTACCTGATCCTTTACCACGAAATTTCCAACCTTCACATGGTCCTGGCTGAAGAAACCAGAAATAGAACCAGTTCCATACTGGATTTCTGCCGGTTCACCTACAATTGAAAAAATATATATTAATTTCTCCCTCCCACTTGAAGAGGTGTGTTGACTTTTTTGTCAACTTTATTGAACTTTAGTTAATAATTTATAAAAATACTTGTCCTGATAAAAATTTGAAAGGTTACTATCAGTAATATTCATAATGGTGCATCAATAACAAAGTCGATATGGATATTAATCTCACTGCAATGTGCTCACTTATACACAATTCTTCCTTTTCCTAAGAAGACTCAACCTGCATATGGTTTGTATAAAAGCAAAAGTATTGATATCGGAGTACTTAATACTCCATAAATGAACATATTTTAAAACACATTCCAAGCATAAATGAACTCTATGTCTGGCTTCTATAAGTGAAATGAAAGATGGCTAAAACAGGTTTTCAGTTCTAAAGTCATGTTCTTCCAAGTGTGTTAATTTGACTGAATATTATCTCTCACATCCTAATAAAAAAGAGCAGCATAATCCAAAGAAAAATTAATCATGTCTTGATTTCTAGACAGGGAATGCTATCAAACTAACCATTCTTCGTATATGTGCTTGAATGCTTTGACTTGTAATAAGAATGGAAATAGCAAGCAATCTGCAGGGAATTCAATGAGCATCAAACAAACTACATATAGGACAAACATAACTAACACTATAAATAGAAGTCGGGCGGAAAAAAAAAAACTAACCGAGAAGTAACACTTTGAAGAGGGCACCCAAAGATTAGAACTGCCAGTGTCAAATATAACTGAGAAGTTTTGAGGCGGGGTACCAATGCCAATCTCCCCAAAATACTGAGAATCCATATAGTTCTTTAACGTGACAATAATATCACCCGAGTCTTTCAAGTTCTTACCGAAGTAATACTTGTTCATGGAATGGGACGCAAACCTACTGTTTTTGTCCAGCTTCCTCTTTTTGAGTCCAAATCTAAGCACTCCCTCATCACTTGCAGAAAATACTAATGGTAACAGCATAAACGAGAGAAAAATAGTTGCCAGGACTGATGTGGCATTGGTTCCCATGATCTAAACTGAAGAAAAAAAATGATGAGAGCGATTTTGAATTCAGAATTAATACTAAAACAAAATAGTTTAACAATGTCAAAAAATTAACATAAATTTACATAAAACAATCGAAATTTCAGGACAAGTGAAAGCCTATTTATAGAAGTCATCTTAATTCTACTGGAGTAGGAATCAGACCAGCTCAAGCAAATTACTTAATGATCATGTGCAATTAAGAAAAAAACTGAACCAGACAGACTACTAAAGGGAAGACAAGAATCTACTAGAAATCTGCCTTGCATCATATATCCAGGAAGTGAAAACCCTAATTCGAACTACAAGGCGGGAAAACCAACGGAAATGGAACCTTAACTAAGCAAATATCAGATTGATATAGCAGGGACTCGGCGTTGAATCAACACAATACGAAAGAACAATTCCTGAATTGAAAGTTACAGAAATTTGCAGATAATTTGAACATATAATGAAAGGATTGAAAGGACGAATATCAAATTGAGATCAAACAGCACTTACCAGTTACCAGTCTTAAGCATTGATTCGGTGAGTGATTGGAGCGTGCTCTCCAAATCTCTTCTTTATTTATCCCGTATACAATATCTGACAATACTGTACATCTATCCGTACTTTCATACTAGTATACTACTTTGGTCAAATATTCTAAAATAAAAATCTATTTTTTTAAGTTATTAAATTCTCCCTCTCCCATTATTATCGGGTGCCTCTCGAGTTAAAAAAACTAAAAAAAGGAAAAGAAATAGAAGAAAATGTAATACTCCCTCCGTTCCCCTTCAATTGAGCCACTTTTCTTTTTGGGACGTCCCACTTTAAATGAGTCATTTCATAAATAAAAAGAAGTGAACAGTATTTCAGACATTTATACCCTCATAATGTTTACTCCCTCCGTCCCAGGAAAAGTGTCACCATTTTAGGGGTGACACGCAAATTAAGAAAAAAAGTGGAAAGAAAAAATGTTGGGAGTGGAAAGAAAAAATGTTGGGAGTGTAATTTGAAAATAGAAGAGAGAATTAGTGGAGAAAATAGTGAATTTAAAAAGTGTTGTGAGTGTAATTTGAAAAGAGGAGAGAGAATTAGTGGAGGGAATAGTTAGTGGGATAATAGAATATTAATAAAACATTTCCTTTTTAAGAAATGTGACGCTTCAAACGGGACGCCATTTTGGGTAAAAAGTGACGGAAATTCTGGGACGGAGGGAGTATATATTTACAAAAAAATCATTCATTATACCCTTATAATTTTAACATACTCCCTCCGTCCCACCTCACTTGACACCCTCGGGGTGGGCACGGGAACTAAAAAAAGAATAAAAAAAAAATGTGTGGTAGAAAATGAAGAGAGAGAATGAGTGGGTAAATAGTAGTGTTGGTTGAATAAATTGAGTGGTGAAAAATGAAGAGAGAGAATGAGTGGTGGGGTAGAGTGAATATAAAATTATAAAAAGTAGGCTATTTTGGGAAGTGTCAAGTGAGCTGGGACGGCCCAAAATGAAAATAAGTGTCAAGTGAGGTGGGACGGAGGGAGTATTTACAAAAAAACTAATCATTAACTTACTATTCCTCCCACTCATTTCCTCTCCTACAAAAAAAATCATTCATTAACTTACTATTTCTATCACTCATTCTCTTTCCTATTAAATGTTTTTAATTTTTACATTCTATCTCCTCTAATCTTCTACCCACTTTCAATTCTTTACTCATTTTTAAAAAAAAAAAAAAAACATGCAAAAATGCTATGGGTCAATTAAAGTGAGACGGAGGGGTATATTTTTCTTTCTAAATCATCTCAAAAATCTCAAAAATGGGAGGAATAGAAAGAAAAGAAATGTAAAACAAATGTAATTTTTTAAAATTTCCTCTCATTTCTTCCCGTGGGGAGCATGAGTAGAGAAAGTTGTTTGTTTCTTTTCCTTTCCCTCTTAACTCACTCGGGAACACATTAGAAAGATTTTAAATTCCTTTCCCTCATTTCCTTCCCCTCTTCTTCCCTCTCCTCCGTTTCTTTTCTCTCCTTTGAAAACTCGAGAGCGGAGTAAAGGTCTAAGATTCAATTCCTCTTCTTACTAAAAAAAAATAAAAATTCCTGACTTGAGACATTGTAAAAAAAAACCCCTTATTCATTACTATAATATTATAATTTTTATTTATACTCATTATTATGTTATTTAGTGAAATTATTGAGGATTTTATATATTTATATCACTAACTTAAAGTGCTTGAAATCTATCTCACTTAAAAGTCTTTCAACATAAAAACTAGGTAAATTAGTCAGTTGGAGTAGTAAATATTATATCCATCTTTTTTTTTTTCTTTTTGTAATCATGTAAAATATTTTATCTGTCTTAAAATAAATATTGTATTTTTAAATAAATATCACAAACAAAGTAAAACACATGTGAGACGGAATGTGTACAAAAGAACAACATTAAAAAAAAAAAAAAAGAACAAAATAAGAACAAAAAAAAAATGTTTATACAAATTATTCTATAATCTTATCTTAATTTCCAACAAAACTGGAGCCTCTCATTACACTCGTAGCAATATTGTTACCATCACTAGTACCATTATTATGAAGACCCGCTTGGCCCATGATGGAGCTAATAGCTGCAGCTACAACCGCCGAAAAATTGGGATCGTCAGTTATGGCAGCTGTTGCAGCATTCATCATCTCCTGAGAGTTCTGAATCCCAGCAAATCTGGACAAGTTATACTGATCACCATGTCCAGGAAAATTTTGGTGGGCCGGGCTAGAAAGCGGGAGATGAAATGGGCCTAATGGCCTGTGTGAAATAGTAGTGTTGTTAGTGAGGTCCAGTGTGACTGTTTGAAATGGAGCAGAAGCTGATATGTTGGCCATGTTTGTTGAACAGTTGGGGAGAATTGTTCGTGGTAGAATGTGGTTAGGGTTCATGAGACTGTCGGAGCTTGGTAATGAACCGGAGAGTAACATTGAGGCAGCTGCGGAGGTGGTGGAGGCCATTGTCATGGCGGCTGGTGGAAGAGGGTGGTTGTGATTGCCTTCGTATGTGGTTTTCAAGATTGTCAGGTCTTCTGCACACCTTTGAACCTGTTGAAAGAATTCCTTTATTTTTTGATGTACTTATGAAAATTCTGATGATATATTTCAAAAAAAAAAAAAAAAAAAATCAGATTTACAACACAATATCTTGTGAAAAATTAGTATGTTTTTTCTAAGGTTTTTAGTGCTTGAAAACTGCGAGATTTGCACTTAAAAAACGGGTCGGATCACTCAATAATAAATCTGACACTTTTAATTGACTGAACTCACCGTATTATTAATAAAACTGACAGTTTTTGCAACAGAACGTTAGAACTTCGCACTAATTTGAAATTACGTACAACATCCTAAACTAGTGAATTTTGAGTGTCAGGGAGAAAGTGAACATACTTGTTTGCGAACTGGACAGCCGACTGCCATAGTGCAACGATAATAAGCTCGAGGGCAAGGGTTTCCTTTTGCCATTTTCTGCCCATATTTCCTCCATTGACAGCCGTCTGAAATCTGCTTGGAATTGAGTAGTCAAATACACATACACCCTAACTTAACTTGATAACTCCTAGAAAATTAAATGATCAAAATGTAAAGAATTTATACTTACCATAGATGCTTCAGAACGAGCTCGAACAGAAACACGAGCCCTTCTCATTGTCGCCTCCTCCCGTTGCTCAACATCCTTTGGAGAACTAAACTGAGCTTCTTTCTCAACCTTAGCTCGTAAATCGCCTGCAACTAGACCCGGATCCATCAACTGTCTAGGAGACGCGATGCCTTCTTTTCTATCTTCTTGAATCCCCTCCTCGATCATCTAAAAAAATTACAAGAAACAATTAGAATTAATAAATAAGTCTATAATTAATACATCATCTGAATTAATACTATACATTAAAATGATTGAATATCTTTTAATTACCTTATCATTATTTTCTGTGGTTCCATTATGATGTTCTTGACTATGCATTATTGTTAAGATGTGACTTTGCAAGACGAGATATTTTTCGTTGACCTGATGAACCATAGCTCGTAAACGCTCGTTTTCTTTGTTCATCCGGTCAAGTTCAGCACGTAAAACGGCCAACTGCAAGTGCATATATAATTAACCTATTGATGAGCAAAAATAAATATATTTTCTGTTTAATTTATAAGAACAAGTGGAAATTAGGGTTTTATTTAAAACCCTAGGCTAAGTATTTTACCTCCTTTTGAGTTCGCTTATTGATCTCAGGTGATGCGCCGGCGGCATCCTCCACCGTTGACTTGTCACTAGCTGTTGTATTTGAAGTGACCAGATTTAAACCAGTCTGAATGAACCAACGTTTCAAAATACATTTATACTCAAAGGAAATAAATTTGATGCATGATCAAGAATAAAATTAGACATTTATTTTTGGACGGAAGAGGGAGTATAATCTCATTTCTTTTATTAATTCATCAAAAAATTAATTTTAATTTGTTTATTTAAGAAAGGAAAATGGTTTTATTTCTAAAGAAAGTTAGTTAAAAAGGGACATATATAATGTTAAAAAAAATCGAGTTTAATAAGAAATATTTTTCAAAGTTACAACGAAAAATATGGTTATAATAAAATATTTAGTATAAAATGTCGGTACAAGTATAATACGTAAATCAATGAAGTATATATGAAATTAAATACTATGTTATATCTAATATAAAAAAAATTACACTTTAGTAGGATTTATTGCTAAATAAGATAATATATTCACATATAAATACACAACATAGCTATTAATTTTATTTCACAACTTATATTTTCTAATGATATGATTAGTAGATAATTATATATGTGTTCTAAATAAATATATAGCTATAAATACAAAATTTTCTACACTTCATAACTAATTTTTCATGTTATAATCAATTATTATTATACTTAATTAATTTACAAAATATTAATACCATGAATTATATATTTAAGATATTTTATGAAAATTAAAATTCATTAGTACTACCAAAAAATGGCCCTAAAATATTAATTTTAAATTCATAATTTAACAAAAAAGGAGTATACATGTAATCTTACATTTAAGTTGAGTTGGAGTTCATCATCTTGAGATGATCTCTCAAATTTCTTGATATCCATAGTCTTCGTCCTCAATACACACTTGGAGCCATTCTTGTTCGCAAAGAAATCCTTTTCATCGATAACTCGATCTGAAACCTGAGTATCGAATAAATTGAGAATCAAACCGTTTTCGCATTTGCTGCCTTCCATATGATCACTAATACCGTTTATCCAACAATATTATATATTCTTTATGCTTGTTTTCTGTCCATAAAACAAATTTGTATGAGAGAGAGAGAGAGAGAGAGAGAGAGAGAGAGAGAGAGAGAGAGAGAGAGAGAGAGAGAGAGAGAGAGAGAGAGAGAGAGAGAGAGTGTGTGTGTGAGAGAGAGAAAGAATGTGAGAGAGAGAGAGAGAGAGAGAGAGAGAGAGAGAGAGGTGTTCAAAGTCTTTGGTGAGAATTAAGGGACAATGTAATTAATGGACAAGAGATTTATAATAAGGAGACTTATAGGACTTGGAAGACTTTTTGACCAAAATGGGAATGCACCCCAAGTGAACTTAAGTATTCAAGTAAACTTTGACGAAAAAATGCAATGAGGCGTGGCATTGCTTATATAGACTAGAAGGAGACCGAAACACTTGAAAATCAAAGAAAGATTACAACAATATTGGTACATCGAGTGTGTAAAAGGGTAGGAATTAAGATATTGTGTAATTGTGTGTGTGCTAAAGGGCATGCGCGAATTTAGGATTTTGAAATCGCGTGGGCTTGGTGTTTAAAATATTGTAAACAATAAAACAGTGAAAAATAACTGTTAAAGTCTGAGGTTCCACCTTAAAACCAATTGGTGTTAAGGGGAGTAGCCCAGGATCCTTATATGTTAGAGACAAGTCTTGTTTATTCCCGATGTAGAATAATGTTCTCTTACACACCCCCTCACGTGTAGTCGGGCTTTGCCAAAGGCTTATAACGTGGACTGGATGGTGGGTGACGGGGAGGGTTCATCTAGAGGTGCCCATCCGGTTCAAACCGCCGGTTCCGGTTCCGAACCGGCGGTTCACGGTTCCACCAAGCATTGAACCGAAACCGGCCCGGTTTGTCACGGTTCCGGTCCCGGTTCCGAACCGGCCGTACGGTTCCGGTTCCGGTTCTAAACCGGTTAATTTCAAAAAAAAAAAAAAGACTTGGGCGGTCGCCCAAGAAGGGCCGAAATGACTAGGGCGGTCGCCCAAGTGTCCAGTCCTTCAAAAAAAAAAAATTACAAGTTAAATTCTTAACAATTTCTGTTAAGTTTTACAAAAAAGTTAATTTTTTGCAAAAAAGTCATATAAAAACTTAACTTTTTTTGAAATAAACGAAAGTATATAAAAGAAAAAGGGACGGTACCCTTAAATTTTATTAATTAAAATAAAATTACAAATGAGGGGGACAACCAACCTTACCCTTTTATAAATAAGGGGGACATTTAGGAGCCTTTACCTCAACCTAACTATTACAATTAAATAAAAATAAACCTAATCTATAATCTAATCTATAAAATTACAATTAATTAACCTAATCTAAAGTCTAAAGAGCGGCGTAGTTCATTCGGCTTCGCTCCCCGATGTATCTTCATCAAAGGCCTCCTCCTCCTCGGAACTACTTCTTTTATCTTGAAGTCGTAGTTCGGCTCTATGCCAATCGCCGAGCAACATTTGATATTCTAAATTATATGGAGACAACCTTGACCTTCGATCGGATAAGACATTTCCTCCTACACTAAATACTTCTTCTACGGCAACGGTTGAGGCGGGAGCGGCTAGGATCTCCTTTGCTATCAATGATAGAATAGGATAGTTGTTTGCCCTTCGTGCCCACCACTTTGCAATATCAAAATCGTCTATAGGCTCAAAAGAAGTGGTTAAATAATTTTCAAGTTCAATATAAGTGGAGCCACCTCGTTGACGTTTTTGAGTTCTAGAACTAATTAAATTATCTATAAAGTTAAAGGGATCGCTATCTTCGTGAGAACTACCACCTACATTTTCACTACTAGGAGGATAAACAATATTACCAAAAAGATCATAATATTCTCTATAAAGTTCATATACAATTTTTTTAGTCTCAATTACAACGTCTTTTGCCTTTGGGATAGGTCTATCTAAAAACAAATCAAAGCCGGTGGGAAATAGATTCTTATAATAATAATCTAGTATTTGTTCTAAACCATCTTCTCTTATCCTAGGATCTAATAGTTTAGCTACTAAAAACAATGGGGGAATGATCAAAAAATATTTAAGCCATTTTGTTCTCATCTTGTTAATACATTCACCTAAAATTTGATCATCTTTAAAATGCATAAATATGTAACTAATTTTAGCGGCGTGTTCTATAACTAACGGTGAAGTGGGATAGTAAGAACCGGATAATTGTACGGTAGCATCTTTAAAAACTTTCAAAATTTTCTTTAAATTATTACAAATATCCCATTGATGGGGCAATATTATAGTTGAATACTCTATTTGTTGAATAAACTGACACAATAGTTCACGAAAATCATAAGATTCGGATAACATTTTATAAGTGGAATTTCATCGATTTGGAACATCTAGGGAAAATCTTTTAGGTGGGATATTATTTATTTTACAAAATCTAATCCACAATTTTGTTACACTATGATTTCTCATTATATAAGCAAGAACTTCCTTAATTGGGGCTACATGTTCCTTTAAAGTTGTTAAACCATCTTGCACACACAAATTTAAAATATGACATATGCACCTAACATGAAAAAATTTACCACCAATAGATGGTTGACAAATATCAATGAGTGATGGTAGACTAGCGGTATTATTTGCGGCATTATCAAATCCAATTGAAAAAATTTTGTGAACTAATCCATATTCTTGTAAAACATTAGCAATTTTACTACAAATATTTTGAGCGTTATGAACGGTATCAAAAGATTTATATGCAATTAATCGTTTTTGTAATTTCCAACTAATATCAACCCAATGACATGTAATTCCTATATAGCTATGAGTTTGCCAATGGTCACTCCATATATCGGCACATATTGACAATTTTTGGGGTAAATCTTTAAACGTATTAATTAAAGTTAATTTTCCTTGTAGATATTGAGCTTTAGTATCACGAGTACTTGTATTTTTATTAATTTCTTTAGCCGCGGGATTTAAACAAAGTTGTGCCATATGAGACCATAATCTATCATTAGTAAAATTAAAGGGTAATCCTTTAGCAAAGCAGTGATATTTTGCCATTTCTTTTCTATACGTTGAATTATCAAATTTAAATAATTGCGAAGACGTACCTTGTGATGATCCCGTAAATCCTTGTAGTTGTGTTTGATCTTGGGCATCTCCAACTTGATCGGGGTGCCTTGTCGTCAAGTGTCTTTTAAATGTCCCATAACCACCTCCAGGGGTAAAGGCAAATTTTTGAGGGCAATGGTTGCAAGAAACGGTGTATTGGTTGGTACCTTCAATTGGCACTTTTGAAAAGTGCACGGTCATGATGTCCGACCTTCCCGTGGTTCGACCTCCTCGTCCTCGACCTCGACCTCGGATTTGAGTTTGACACCACCTGCGCGCTTCACTTTGGGTTTGAGTGGTTTGAGTGTTACTCCCTTCGGTATGACCATGATCACCCATTGGAAATGTTGTATCAACTTCATCATCGCTCAAATTAAACGTTTCTTGTGGTAGAGGTTGAACATTAAGATTGCCCCAAATGGAATCATCGGCGGGGGGGAAAAATGGATGCGAACTTGATACATTCTTTCCCTTATCGCCACGGCCGCCACGAGATGAAGACATTTTTTTGGTGAAAAGATGAATTTATGTGAAAAAGAGAGTAAGTAATTTGAGAGTTTGAGACTTGAGAGATTGAGATGAGAGAGAGATTTGAGTCTTTGAGAGATAGAATAGAGAGAAAGAGAGTAAGTAATTGAGAATTTGAGAGTTTTGAGACTTGAGAGTTGAGAGAGAGTAGTGAAAAAAATAAAGGGAGGGGGAGGGTATTTATAGGTTTGAGAGAAAAAGAAAAAAAAACGTTTTAGGGACCAAAATAAAAAAAAAAACCGTTTTAGGGACCAAAACGATTAAAAAAAATATTTTTTTTTTACATTTTGGTCACTGACCGTTATTTAACGGTCATTAAACATGGACCGTCGGATCAAGAAATGGACGCACCAGATCATCTAGCCGTTGGCGGTTCCGGTTCCGGTTCGTGAACCGGCGGTTCCGGTTCCGGTTCCGGTTCCTGAACCGGCGGTTCACCGGTTTTTGAAATCTTGAACCTTAACCGGACCGGAAAACCGCCGGTTCGCCGGTTCAGCCGGTTCACGGTTCGTCCGGTTCGGTTTCCCTCCGGTTTTTATCCGGTCCGGTTCCGGTTCGACCCGCCGGTTCGGAACCGTTTGGGCATCTCTAGGTTCATCGTGGGCCGTTGGACCTGCACGTGTAATGGACCAGCTCTGATACCATGTTAAAGTCTGAGGATCCACCTTAAAACCAATTGGTGTTAAGGGGAGTAGCCCAGGATCCTTATATGTTAGAGACAAGTCTTGTTTATTCCCGATGTGAAATAATGTTCTCTTACAATAACGTCATATATAAAAAAAGTTATATGTGACTTAGGTAAAAAAAAAAAAAAGAAGAAGAGGGATATAGAATTGAGCCAAGGACTCTAAGACCCATGACTCATATCAATATCCCACCAAAACCCATTTGAAATTAAAATCCCATCAAAACCCGCGTCACTCCTATAGCATCCCGTCAGGTCTTATACCATGTGGTATAGGACCATTTTTTTTGCACTTTTTTCACTTTTTAAAAAAAATTAAATAAAAATCATATTTTTAGTTTTATACCCTAAAGGTATAAGATTAAAAATACTCTTATAGCTAAGTATGAGAATATTTTTTTCATCATTTTTCATATTTTTCTTAAAAATATAATACAATTTGGTCTTATATCATTGTTATAAGGCTAAAAAAAAGTCCTATACCATTGATATATAAGACTCAAAAAAAAGTCTTTGATATAGGACTAAACAAATAATAAAAAGAAAAAATTACTAAGGAATAAAGTCCTATATCATATGGTATAAGACTGAAAAAAGGTCCTATACCATGTGGTATAGGACTGTCGACGGGTTTTTGAGGAATTTTAATCTCGACTTCCGAGGTTTAAGGAAATTTTGATTTCAGTTGGGTTTTGATGGGATTTGATTTGGACTGTGTGGGTAAGGAGGAATTAATCCTATAGAAATTGTGGGGTTTTGTGTGGTAGAAAGAAATGAGACAATGAATTGAACCTCTAAAATTTAGAATTTTAGTATAATGAATAAATTTATATTAATATTTGGATGAAAGATAATTTGTGCCGCCTAAAAATGTCTTTTTAGTGGAATGGATGCATAGAAAAAGAATGCAGTTTGAATTGTTCTTGTCATCTATATAGTAGTTATAATGTTGTTCATTTAATGTATGCAAAATTAGGGATTTGTTTTTTATTTATTTGAATTAAATTTTTAGTAAGATTGAATAAGTATGATGGAATTGATAGTTTGTCGAGAAATTTATTTCTTAAAATGGATTGTAAATGGTCATCTCACTCGTCATATTAGGTGCTTAAATTCTTTTTCTCTTTCTTTTTCGATTTGGTCTAGTTATTTTTTTTATATTGCATAAGTTTAAATTCTCTCATTTGTCAAGAGCTTTTACCTTCTCTCTATCGTCGAGAGCCTATATTTTCTCCGCATCACTGCATGTTGAGAGTCTTTGTATAATAGTTATATTGCTTCTTATTGTACTAGCTACTTGTAATGTTTGGTTTGACACTTGTTGTAAACCCAAATGTTTTAATTTGTTACGTTCTCACGACAAATATTATCCATGTGAGGATTTTGTGAATGCCGAGATGGTGCAATGTCGAAGTTGATCTTGGAGAAGCATTTGTACGTTTCAAGTCATTAATTACTCGTAAAGGCGTTCAAATAAGATTTGGCTCCGGCAATCATTAGCAAAAATTTGGTTTGGATGATATTTGAAGATTTTAGTTCTACTTATTCTACAGCTATGATATCAAATTTTACTGCGCTTGATAAATTTGAAAGTATTACAAGTGCCTGTAATTTATTGTTTGCTTCCAAATCTTCTTTTTTTAACCATGCTTGTAAATGTTCTGCAAATTTTGTAGTAAATTATATTTGAAATGAGGCTCTAACTGTTGTGCACCATCTTATTAATCTTTATTAATCAACTATATATGTGTTGCCTTAAAAAAAAATTTAGGCTCAAGGAAATTCGAAGTATGTGTATTAGAGTTTTTTTTAACAAATAGCCCTGTGTACTATCAATTTATTGCATTTTCTACTCATGTCAAAAACTCTCAATGTCAAATGTGTACTTTTGTTTATTATCAATTTGACCAGATTTTTTAACTGGTGTTAAAAACTTAACATATTTGTCTATGTTGACGTCCAGTTGACATTTTTTCTCCACTTAGCGATATGAAATGACCATTTTACCCCTTTCTTCTCCATTCTCCCCTTCTTTGATCTCAAATGTTTACCATAAATTTCAAAATAAAGTTTATCATTTAAATTTTAAAAATAAAGAAATTATATAATTAAAAAAATCTTTAGAAAACATTAATATATTAATTTGAAATCATTAATATATTAATTTGAAATCATCATTAATGATCATTAATATATTAAAACCAAAAAAATATATAATAACTTATCAATTTACTTATTACTATGTCAAAAAAATATGATAATTAATAATAACGTAACACATTAAAAATAAAATAAAAATAAAAATGAAAAAGAGAAAGAGAAAAATAAATTGAATAAATAGTTAAATATTTTAATTAGCACAAAAGAAACCACTCAAAGTAACCTTCTTCATTTCTGTTTTAGCAACCTTCATCCATTGTTGCCACCACTCCTCCCGTCCTTCCACTGTCGTAGCCCCCCACCACCACCCTCCCACTTCTCTCACCTTCTATTGCCCCGATCCATCCATCCATTCCTCCCACTTCCATTACTCACCATCTTCACCTCATCTCCCATCGCCCCTTTCCCTCGTTCCCCACCATTTCAAATCTTACTTTCGGCATCAACAGATTGAAGAACTCAGATAGATCTGTCTTTTTTATTTTTTAATGATCCCTTAAACCTTTCTTCTCTGTTTCGGCATACTACTAACGACTAATGCAGGCTACAACAAAAGATTGAAAAATCTAGATCTGGTTTTTTTTTATCTTGATTTTTTGAGAATAAAAAATATTTGTTATTTGGATCGTGGGTGATCTTTGATTTTGTTGTTGTTTTCTTGATTTTTGTGCATTTTCTTGAATCGTATGCAATTAACAACCCTTCATCTCTTTCATTTTTCTAGTTGGTAGTGGTTATGGAGGTGAGATGGTGGTGATGGTGATGGCCAGAGGGTGGTGGTGACATAGTGGTGTGGTTTTGGGTGGTGGAGATTAGTGGTGGTGGGTGGTTGTGCAATAGGTTGAAAATGAATAGATAGATGGATACATTTTGAAATTATAAATGGTGACGGTGTTAATGGTGGCTGCAGTGGTGGGTTAAACGTTTAGGGCTTTGTTTAAGTGGAAGGGGAGATCGAAGAAGAAAGGGGTAAAATGGTCACTTAGCATCTCAAAATGGAGAAAAAAAAATCAATTGAACTAGGGGTGTAAATGATTCGATTTGGTTCGATTTAGGTCAATTTACGGATCAAACCACTAGTCATCGGTTTGGAAAATCCTCAAACCGAACCGAACCATGAAAAAAATTCAAACCGGACAAAACCAAACCACCATGGTTTGGTTCGGTTCGGTTCGAACCGCAGTTTAAATCACAGTTCAAACCACAGTTCAAATCACGAAATAGAACACGGCTTAAACCATTCATTAGAACATGATTTCAGACTACACAATTCATTGTCATGTTTGTTTGAATTTTTCAGACATAACATACAGAAGATATTCAAAATTTAAATAAAATTGTGCTTAAATATTTATGATAACAACAATTCATTTGAGTAATTGTAGTGGTATGTGCTAAAAAGTAAATTAACATTATTATAGAAAGATTAACCAAAAGAAAAAAAAGGTTATGAGCCACTCATTAATAAAATTAGAGGTTTTCAAATATAAATGTGAGGTGGAGATGAAAGATATGCATATTTACGGTTAATATTGAACGGTTTGGTGGTTTTGATTAATCGGTTCGGTTTGATAGTTCGGTCTCACGGTCTCAAAACGTGGTGTGGGGGTCCAGACTAGACATGTCCATTCGGCTCCGGTTCCGATTCACGGTTCCGGAACCGCCGGTTCCCGGTTCCCAAATAGTCGGAACCGTATTCGAACCATATTAATCCGATTTCGGTTCCCGGTTCTGTCCTTCGATTCCGGTTCCAACGGTTCCGGAATCATCTAATCTTTTTTTTTTTTAATATATATATATATATATATATATATATATATATATAATTCTAACAATATTTTTAAGAAAAAAAAAGGGACGACACCTTTATAATTTTATTAATACAATTGAAAATATTTAACGGACATATTCAAGTAAAACACATTTAATTGTATTGGGTTGGGGGCATTTGGCGTGTGTGTGAATGTGTGTTGTGTGTATCAGCCTTTAGGCATGAATGTGACTGTGAAGAGTGAATATGGTGGGTGGGTGAAGTCAGGACAGGAAGACTGGAGCCTGGAGGGAGCCATGGATGGGATGGGACTTGGGAGTCGGGAGGGAGAAACTTCGGTTCCCGGTTTCGGTTTCCGGTTCTGGAACCGTCGGTTCCTCGGTTCTCAATAGGGTGAATTCGTATTCGAACCGTTTCAATCCGGTTCCCGGTTACGTTCGGTTCCCGTTTCCGGCGATTCTCGCCGGTTCCCAGTTCCGGTTTTACCCGCCGGTTCCATTGGTTCCCGGTTCTATTTGGACATGTCTAGTCCAGACCGCACAACAAACCGTACCACACGGTTTAACAATTTTTAAAGCCGAACAAAATCACTATTGCTTAAAAATCGAACTAAACTGTGTGGTTTGATTTACGGTTTTAAACTGCAGTTTAGATCGAATCACTTACACCCCTAAATTGAACGGAAACTTAGACAAGTCTGTTAAATTTTTAACATCAGTTAAAAAAACCTGATCATATTGATAATAAAAAAAATATGCATGTGATATTGGGAGTTTTAACAATATAAGATAAAAAAAACTCGTGTATTGCGTGTGATTTGAGTGTGACGGAAGGGAGTGAGAGAAGTAGGTTTGACCGGTTCAAAGCCGGTTCAAAGGGATAAACTTTAGGATCCGTAGACAACACAAAAGTCAAACCTTTCGGCTCCGCGGGCTCCACGTTGGAATTAGAAGAGCAATGAGTCAACGCCTACTTGGGCCCACACCGCCACATTTTCATAACTCTTTGACCTTGTTTTAGTATAGGTCTCCACGTTTATTGGATCATGAGGCCATTTTCATAATTTATTTATTTAATTTTTGTCCTTTTTTCCTCTCTTTGAGATTATTTAGGTAGGTATTCACTGCATCGAATTCAGATTATCCATAAGTAATTTGATTTTTGAAGAATGTTCATAATATTATATTAAGAGTAAATTAGGACAAATACCTTTATCAACACTTTTCAAGTCAAATAACAAGATTTTGGTTAAAAAAATACAAAGAATAAAATAACAATACAATCGAAAGTATAATCAAGATCAAAATTATTATTATGAAAAACGCATTTTTTTTGATCCATATTCACCTTTTTTTCAGGAGCGGATTCAGAATTTTAAAACCGCGTGGGCTTGATATTTAAAAAATATTATAAACAATAATAATAGTGAAAAATAACTTCATTTATACTCCCTCCGTCCCAATAAAAGCTTCACTAATTACCCAAAAGGGCGTCCCGTTAGAAGCTTCACCTTTCCTTTTTTGGCAAAGAATCTTTACTATTTCCTCCACTCATTCTCTCTCATACATTATTTTAATACTCACAACACCATTATAATTTACTATTCCCTCCGCTAATTCTCTCTCCTATTTTCAAATTACACTCACAATATTTTTTTTTCCTCCCATTTCCATAATTTGCGTGTCCATCCAAAAGGGTGAAACACTTATTGGGACGGAGGGAGTATATAAAAAAACATATAGTTGATAACTTAGGTAAATTTTTTTATTTTTTTTTCAAAATTTTGAGGTGAACGCCCACATCAATGACATACTACTAATACTACTGGATCCGCCCTGCTTTTTTCAACTACATTACAACGGGAAAGCTTTTAGTACATGATTATATTTTCTATGAATATTAGGACCACCTACAAAACAAGTTGACTTTTTCGTACCTGAACTAGAGAGTACTAGAGCAAAACTTGAGCCTTCTAGATTTTCAAATTTAAACTTTTCACGAAAGTGTGATTTTACAAATTTACAAATAAGTAAAAGTCATAAATTTTGTTCATAAAATCTAAGACCGCAATTGTTAATTAGGCTCCGTTTGTTTCGACGTAAAATGTTTTCCGGAAAACGTTTTCTGGAAAATGTTTTCCTGTAAAATGTTTTCCTGTAAAATGTTTTACGGAGGTAGAGCGTAAAATATTTTACGGAGGAAAATATTTTACGGAGGAAGGGTGTAAAATGTTTTCGGGTGTTTGGTAAACGACTCATATTTCACAAGGTGACCTACCCCACCCCCCCAAAAAAAAAATTTTTTTTTTTTTTTTTTTTTTTTTTTTTTTGTAATCGCCCTACCCCCGCCTACCCCCACCCCCCACCCCCCACCCCCCACCCACCCCCCAATTTTTTTTTTTTTTTTTTTGTAATCGCCCCCTACCCCCGCCTACCCCCCACCCCCACCCACCTCACCCCCCCCCCAAATTTTTTTTTTTTTTTTTGTAATCGCCCTACCCCCGTGCCTACCCCCCCCCACCCCCCACCCACCCCCCACCCCCCAAAAAAATTTTTTTTTTTTTAATCGCCCCCCTCACCCCACCCCCACCCCCCAAAAATTTTTTTTTTTTTTTTTTTTTTTGTAATCGCTCTACCCCCACTCACCCCCCCAAATTTTTTGGGGGGATTACAAAAAAAAAAAAATTTTTTTTGGGGGTAGGCAGGGGGTAGGGGGCAGTTACAAAAAAAAAAAAAATTTTTTTGGGTGGGGGGGGTGGGGGGTAGGGGGCGATTACAAAAAAAAAAAAAAAAAAATTTGGGGGTGGGGGGTAGGCAGGTAGGGGGGCCGATTACAAAAAAAAAAAAAAATTTTGGGGGGGGGGGGGGGGTGGGAGTGGGGGGTGGGGGGTAGGGGGCGATTACAAAAAAAAAAAAAAAAAAAAAAAAATTTTGGGGGGTGGGTGGGGGGGTGGGGTAGGGGGGGGGGCGATTACAAAAAAATTAAAAAAAAAAAATTTTTTTGGGGGGTGGGGGTGGGATAGGCAGTGGGGTGGTTGTACCGGGCGTAATATGAGTTGTACATTAAGGCCTCCATTTTCCGGAAAATGTTTTACTTAGGACAAGGTCAGTAGGTCGTTTTACTTAGGAAGGGCGTAAAATGTTTTCCGGAAAACGTTTTACTTAGGCAACCAAACAGCGGAAAACGAGTTATTTTCCGGAAAACATTTTCCGGGGGCTAACCAAACACCGTAAAACAGGTTATTTTCCGGAAAACATTTTCCGGAAAATGTTTTACGGTGAAACAAACGGAGCCTTAGTGTTGTTATATCAACTAGGGTAGGGGTCTAGGGATTTAATTGGTTCGATTTAAATTGCGATTTGAGATCAAACTTAATTAAACTATGATATTTGATTTGTTTTTCAAGTATAAATGGTTTGATTCGATTCGCTCTCAAATATTCGTAAACCACATGATTCGATTTGGTTTGTGGTCTGACCCTAACAGATCAAACCAAACCAAATCACGATTTGAGAACGCAAGACCGAATCACCAAATCGAACCGCGAGATCACCGCCAAACCAAATCACCAGACCAAATCACATTAAATAAACCAATCTTAACTCCCATTTTGTATTTTATTTAATATTTACTGTTAGATCAATAGAAAAACTACATTACATAGACTAATTTTAATCTCAATTTTGTATCTTATTTAATATTAATTTCACCATTTGTTATATTTGTTATATTCATCGCGACTTATAAATAATCAAGTTCTCTACAAGATCGACAATGTAAAGTGTTTTCTTCCTTCGGCTCTCTCTTCCTCTAGCCTCTCTCTTCCTCCGACTTTGCTCTTAAATACTCGCATCTTATGCCAATGGGAGCACTGGTCCCCATGATTTTAAAAAAAAAATCAGTTCATGAAATTTTAGCAATATCTCTAATTAAAGATCTTAATAATAAAAATGAAAACTTGCACCCATTTCTATAATAAAAACAAAAAAGAAAAATTGTTCCATTTTTAATTGCTGAAATTTCATCAATATGAACTATTCAGTAAATCATCATTTTCAAAAAGTTCTGGCTCCCCAGAGATTATACTCCCTCCGTCTCATTAATTAGTTCACCATTTGGGGTTTGACATGCAAATTAAGAAAAATAGGAGAGAGGAGAAAGTGTTGTGAATATAAAAGTAAAATAGGAGAGACAATGAGTGGAGGGAATAGTAAATTTGAAAAGTGTTGTGAGTGTAAAAGTAAAGTAGGAGAGAGAATTAGTGGGTAGAATAGTAAAGATTCTATGTCATTTTAGGAAAGGTGAAACTTTTAACGGGACATACATTTTGGCAAAAAGTGAAATTATTAATGTGGCGGAGGGAGTATCTATGAAGTAAAAGAATAAGCCAGTTCAAACGTTATCCATTGACTTGAGGGTCCATTTTTTGAGCGCGCGTATATATATATATACTCCCTCCGTCCCACCAAAATTGATTTTTTTTTTTTTTTTGTCCGTCCCATCAAAATTGATACTGTCCAAAATAGCAGAGAAATCTTCACTATTTATCTCACTCATTCTCTCTCCTATTTCACTTTTACACTCACAACATTCTCTCTCCTAACTATTCCTTCCACTCATTCTCTCTCCTATTTAATTCTTCATACTCACAACATTTTCTTTCACTTTTTCTCTCACTTACTTTTCCTTAATCCCCGTGCCCAGAAATTTGGTATCAATGTTGGTGGGACGGAGGGAGTATATATATATATATATATATATATATATATATATATATATACTCCCTCCGTCCCACCCGAATTTGGACAAATTTCCTTTTTGGGCGTCCCATCCGAATTTGGACAACCCAAAAAGGAAAGTTTATAATAATAAAAAAATGGGCATACCTCACTCACTTATTAACTCCACTCATTCTTCACCATACAATTTATTCAACCAACCACTATTAACTCCACTCATTCTCTCTCTTCATTTTCTACCACACATTTTTATTATCTTATTGTTATTTCTTAATCTCCGTGTAAAGTAACTTTGTCCAAATTTGGGTGGGAAGGAGGGAGTATATATATATATATATATATATATATATATATATATATATATATATATATATATATATATATATATATATATATATATATATATATATATATATATATACTTCCTTCGTCCACTTACATGCTTTACAGTTACTGTTTACACGATTATTAAGGAGATTATATTGAAAGTATTGTGAGTGTGAAAGTAAAATAGGAGAGATAATGCGTGGAGAGAATAGTAAATTATAATGGTGTTGTGAGTATTAAAATAATGTAGGAGAGAGAATGAGTGGGGTAGAGTTAATATTTTAATAATATAAAGTTTTCATTTTAGGCAAAAAATAAAGTGTGAAGTATGTATTTGAACGCCCAAAATAGAAAGTGTGAAGTAAGTAAGTGGACGGAGGAGGAAGGGAGTATATAGGTGGAGGGTCGTAGTAGCTAGGTAGTTGATTTCTTGCAGTTAAAGTTGAATTTGAAAGTAATTAATTAACCCATTGCTGCACGAAAGTGTGCGTGCAATATTTGGTCAGCAAGCTAAGCTACAAAATTCTCACTCTTTTCCTTTTATTTTCCACATAAAGAGAATTTATTAAAATACTACTACTATGTTATCTGTGTTATTTGAGGTATTTTTACCCCACTTCTTTAACTAATATCATATTTTCTTTTACTTAATATATTATACGTGTAACACTTGAAAATGTATTTGAATTGTTTTAAAATCCGTAAAAAATTACACTTTTATGTTTAATGTTATACGGAATATATCCTTGCACTACTAAAAATCACATTTATTGAGACGGGAAAGGGTCTCATTAAGTTGCCTAAAATTGAATCTAGTATCGTCCCTGTTTGAATTAGGATAAAACAGGGACAAATAGGGGTCTCAATAAGTGGGTGTCACAAATATTTTAAAGACGGCAATTATCGTCCCTGACATAAATATTACATGTTAAAACAGGGACCATTAGAAAATGCTGTCCCAAATTAGAGACTATTAGAGAATTGCTGTCTCAAAAGAGAGAGCATTATAGAATTGCTGTCTCAAATTTTTATAAACAGAGACTATTGTTAATTTCTGTCCTAAGCAAAGTGTCTCTAAAAGACATATTTCTTGTAGTGTTGTTACGTTATAAGATTCAAGTCTATTTCGTGATCTCTCTTAACAACAAGCTTTACGAATATTTATGTTACTCCAAAAAATAATAGAGTTTACCTTGATAATTCTTCTCGATAATCTAATATTGAATCCGAAGAGAATATATTTTTAGCATTAAAAATAGTGAATAACATTTCGAAATAGAACAAATCTTTGGGAAAAGGTCATCTTCTTTTCTCATATTTTTCTAAGAAACTCGAAGAAGGAAAATAGTATACATCAGTCAAGATGTTGGCGGTACATACCATCTTCTTATTAAGACTGGGGACGGCAAAATGTTATCTATTAAAAATATCATATTTTAAATTATTGTATACAATGCAATATACAATTTAATGCATGATAAAATTTTAATGTATACTCTCTGCGTTCCATTACAATGGTAACAGTTTGATTTTTTTGATTAATTGAGTCAATTTTTGATCATAAATTTATGAATATCTAAATATTTCTATACAATTCTAAAAATTGTTATTAATGATATTTATAAAGATGAAAGAAAAGCAATTTTTAGAATTTGATAGAAATATCTAAATATTTATAAAATTATGGTCAAAGATTGACTCAGTTAACCAAAAAAATCAAACTGTTACCATTGTAATGGATCGCATGAAATATACCATTAATCAGAAATTGCCACCCCCACCTAAAACCCTAACATAAATTTACTAACTTTATCTTATAGTCTTATAGAACCTTCTGTTGGGGTATCAACTCAAGTCCCACATCGGCAATTGAGAGAAGAGTTGCCTAATATATAAAGGTGTCCACCCACTTCATTAGTATGAAGCCTTTTGGGAGTTGACCCAAGAGCAAATCCGTGCGGGCTGGGCCCAAAGCGGACAATATCATACTAATGTGGAGTGGTGGGAATGGTCGCGGTCCCAACAACTGGTATCAGAGCCGTGGTTAGTGGATGGGCGCGACGCAGTGGACCATGTATGGATGATGTGAAATTTCCTCCAGTGGTGTGACCTCGCGAATGGAGCACTATGTGTGCCTTGTGTCGAAAGTCTTCCTGATATTGGTGATAAATCAGGCGGCGTGTCTCGCAAGTGGTGATTAGCGGCGGTACAAGATTCGCTAGAGGTGGTCCTTGGTTTGAGGGGAGGATTGTTGGGGTATCAACCCAAATCCCACATCGGCAATTGAAAGAAGAGTTGCCTAATTTATAAAGGTGTCCACCCACTTCATTAGTATAAGGCCTTTTGGGAGTTGATCCAAGAGCAAATCTGTGCGGGCTGGACCCAAAGCGGATAATATCATACTTATGTGGAGTGATGGGAATGGTCGCGGTCCCAACACCATTCTTCACATTATTGATTCGATCACTCCCTTAGAAATTCAATCAAAGTTATCAGATTTTGAATCTTTCATCTTCTTCTTGAATTAAATATTCAAGTTGAAAGAGATCAATCAGGTAGTCATTCTTAATAATGACTTGTAATACAAGTCTGTTTGAAAAGGTCAGTCATATTGATGTTGAATTTGGTGGTTTTAACTTTCAATTAAGCCTTATGAATTTAGTTCGATCAGTGATGACGCCACGATCCGGGGTGACAAAGGTTACAGAAAACACGTCATATCTTGGGCAAAATCTGCAAAATAGCACCGTTAGGGGTGCGTTAATGCCACGCTATAACCCTCGAGTGTAAGAGTAAGTATGTGTTTATTTGAGTAAACGTGTATATGAGAGCTCTAAAGAGAGTATTGTAGAGATTACCTTCACCATGAGGAGGGTTATAGTTTATATAGGGGAGAAAGTGTGTGGTGGATATTTTGGGAGTATCACCTAGACGTGTCCAAACGGTTATAACCGCCGGTTAACGGTTATAACCGCCGGTTAAAAATTTCGTTAAGTCTTAACCGTAACCTAACCGTTAACCGTGTACTAACGGTTACGGTTATACGGTTAACAGTTATACACGGTTACACGGTTATACACGGTTACACGGTTAAAAATGTGCTTTTTTCGCCTTGGTCCTTTTAACGGAATAGTTAACTTTTGTACCGTATAACCCCTTTTTATTTTTTTATTTTTTTTGAATAAAGAATACAATTTGAGATGTTACTTATTAATGATTTTTTTTGGAAAAAGTTATAAAAAAAAGTTAAGAATTTTTAAATAAATGAAATTTTAACGAAAAATGTGTTTAATGATTTTTTAATGCTTTTTTTTTTTTTTTTTGGTTAAGCAAAGCTATTTGAGAAATATTTCTTTTAAAAAACAGTTTTTAACATTTTTTTGAAGAAAATAGTTAACTTTTATGATTTTTAACTAGTTTTATAAAAAGTTAACTTTTTATTTTTTTTTAATTTTTTTTGGATAAAGAAGACCATTTTAGACTTTTGTTTACTATATACATTTTTTACAAAAAGATATATAAAGAAAGTAATGAATTTTGAAAGAAATAAAACTTAACTTTTTTAAAAATAAACGAAAGTATATAAAATAAAAAGGGACGGTACCCTTAAATTTTATTAATTAATTAAAATTACAAAGAGGGGGACAATCAACCTTACCCTTTTATAATTAAGGGGGGACATTTAGGAGCCTTTACCTCAAAAGAAATAGTAAATATTATATATATATATATATATATATATATATATATATATATATATATATATAATACTATATAATATAATATATATATATAAATATATATTATATATTATATATATAAACATATATAATATAATATATATAATTCAAAATTTGAAATTTGAATTTCAAATTTAAAAATTTCAAGGTTAGGCGGTTAGTTAGGCGGTTATAACCGCCGGTTAGTTAAACGGTTATAACCGCCGGTTGCCGGTTTTTGAAAAATTTAACCTTAACCTAACCGTGTAACCGCCGGTTTCGGTTAAGGCGGTTACGGTTAAGGCGGTTGACGGTTATAGCCGGTTACGGTTACGGTTATTAACCTCCGGTTAGCCGGTTCCGGTTAGATTTTGGACACGTCTAGTATCACCGTATATATTTGGTACATATTCCCTCCGTCCCATCCGAAAGGGCACAAATTTCCTTTTTGAGCGACCCATTTAAAAGGGCACAACCCCAAAAAGGAAAGTTTTTATTATTTTTATACTCTTCCTATTTCACAACATTCTCTCTCCTAACTATTCCTCCCTCTCATTCTCTCTCCTATTTAATTTTTTATACTCACAACATTTAACTTTTTTCTCTTTCTTACATCACTTTCCTTATTCATTTCTTAATTTTCGTGTTAGGAGGCAAAATTGCCCTTTCGGGCGGGACGGAGGGAGTATGTGATATATATGACTGTATATATGTGTATAATTATATGTATAAATATATCTCAAAAAGTCAGGGTTCATCAATCAGAATCTCCGTCTCAAAATAAACTAAAGAAAACTAAAACTTGTACTCCATTCCTCTATAAATAAATGTTCAAATTTCATTTAGACAACATTCTGAAACTGCTTACATTGTACTCTCCCTCTATCCAAAATAAATATCGCCCATGATAACTAAGTTGAACTTTGAACAAAAAGTTATAAATTTGAATATCTTCAAAAAAAACTGAAAATGGTCATTGATATATCAATAAAAACACTTTTTCTATTAATAACTAGTTTTAAATTTTCATGAAGGTAAATTTAGCACTACATGTGGCTTAGTAGATTTGCACTAACATTCATGCGAATCATGCCTAAGTTTAAATTGTTTTCCACATAAAGAAAGAGAATTAATTAAAATACTACTACAATGTTATCTATGTTATTTGAGGTATTTTTACCCCAACGATAACAACGAGCTTTACGAATATTTATGTTACTCCAAAAAATAATAGAGTTTACCTTGATAATTCTTCTCGATAATCTAATATTGAATCCGAAGAGAATATATTTTTAGCATTAAAAATAGTGAATAACTTTCCGAAATAGAACAAATCAAATCATTGGGAAAAGGTCATCTTCTTTTCTCATATTTTTCTAAGAAACTCGAAGAAGGAAAATAGTATACATCAGTCAAGATGTTGGCGGTACATACCATCTTCTTATTAAGACTGGGGGCGGCAAAATGGACGTTATCTATTAAAAATATCATATTTTAAATTACTGTATACTCCCTTCGTTTTATTTCAATGTGGACTTTTTTTTTTTTTTTTTTTTTTTTTTTGGGACGTCCCATTTCAATTGTGAACTGTTTAAAATGACAAAAAATCTTTACTATTCCACCCACTCATTCTCTCTCCTACTTTACTTTTACACTCACAACATTCTCTCTCCTAACTATTCCTCCCACCCATTCTCTCTCCTATTTAATTTTTCATACTCACAAACACCTCCTCCACCTATTTCTCTCTCCTACTTTTTCTTAATTCTCATGCCCAAAAAATTAGTTTACAATGGAGTGGAACGGAGGGAATATAATGCAATATACTCCCTCCGCCCCACAATAATACCTAAAATTTTTCCTTTTGGGTGTCCCACAATAATTTATACTTTTCCAAAATGGAAATAGGACCCACTTTTCTCTACTTACAACACTTTTTAAATTTACTATTCTCTCCACTCATTCTCTCTCCTATTTTACTTTTACACTCACAACACATTACCTTTATCACTTTTTACCTTAATCTCCGTACAGGGTCAAAAAGTCTATTCTCCTATATTTGTGGGACGGAGGGAGTACAATTTGATGCATAATAAAATTTTAATATATACTCCCTCCCTCCGTTCCCTTACAATGGTAACATTTTGAATTTTTTGGTCAAATAAGTCAATCTTTGATCATAAATTTATGAATATCTAAATATTTCTATACAATTCTAAAAATTGTTATTGATGATATTTATAAAGGTGAAAGAATATCAATTTTTAAAATTACATAGAGATATCTAGATATTTATAAAATTATGATAAAAAATTGACACAGTTAACCAAAAAAATTAAACTATTACCATTGTAATGAGACGGAGTAAGTATATGATGACGCCACGACCGGGGGTAGCAAAGTTTCAGAAAACACGTCGCACCTCGGGCAAGATCTGCAAAATAGCACCGTTTGGGGTGCGGGAATGCCCCGCTATAACTCTCGGGTGTAAGAGTAAGTATGTGTTTACTTGCATGTTTACTCAAATAAACACATACATACTCTTACACCCGTGGTTATAGCGGGGCATCCCCACACCCCTAACGATGCTATTTTTCAAATCTTGTCCGAAATGCGACATGTTTGTTGCAACATTTACCACCCCGAATCGTGGGGCCATCAGTATACCATTAATCAGAAATTGCCACCCCCACCTAAACCCTTACATAAATTTACTAATAGTCTTATAGAACCTTCTTCACATTATTGATTCGATCACTCCCTTAGAAATTCAATCAAAAATATCAGATTTTGAATCTTTCATCTTCTTCTAGAATTAAATACTCCCTCCGACCCAGTTCAAAAGGCACAAAACCAACCTTGCACGCAAATTAAGGAAAGTGATGTAGGAAAGATAAAAAGTTTAAATGTTGTGAGTATGAAAAATTAAATAGGAGAGAGAATGAGTGGGAGGAATAGTTAGGAGAGAGAATGTTGTGAGTGTAAAAGTAAAGTAGGAGAGAGAATGAGTGTGTGGAATAGTAATAAAAACTTTCCTTTTTGGGATTGTGCCTTTTTAAATGGGACACCCAAAAAGGAAATTTGTGCCTTTTCGACCGGGACGGAGGGAGTATTCAAGTTGAAAGAGATCAATCAGGTAGTCATTCTTAATAATGACTTGTAATACAAGTCTGTTTGAAAAGGTCAGTCATATTGATGTTGAATTTGGTGGTTTTAACTTTCAATTAAGCCTTATAAATTTAGTTCGATTAGTGATGACGCCACGATTCGGGGTGACAAAGGTTGCAGAAAACACGTCATACCTCGGGCAAGATCTGCAAAATAGCACCGTTAGGGGTGCGGTAATGCCACGCTATAACCCTCGAGTGTAAGAGTAAGTATGTGTTTATTTGAGTAAACATGTATATGAGCAGGGCCGGCTCAGACATGGAATATCAGGTTCCTTCGCACAGGGTCCCAAATTTTGAAGGGCCCCAATTTTATTTATGCCTATTAAATATATATAGATAAAACAGATTATTGTGTTAATTTTTTAAAGGGCAAATTGCAATTTAAGGGCCCCATATTCTCATTTCGCACATGGCCTCTGTACTTATTGAGACGAGCCTGGTTATAATAAAATTTAGTATAAAACGTCGGTACAAGTATAATACGCAAATCAATGAAGTATATGAAATTAAATAGTATGTTATATTTAATATAAAAAAATTACACTTTAGTCATAGCTATTAATTTTATTGCTAAATAAGATAATATATTCACATATAAATACACAACATAGCTATTAATTTTATTTTACAACTTATATTTCGAATGATATGATTAGTAGATAATTATATATGTGTTCTAAATAAATACTCCATCCGTCCCACACGAATTGATACTTTTAATCAAATTTGATGTAACTTTGACCACTAATTTATATAAAAAATAATGATCCTAATAAAAATTTAAAAATTGTTATTGAAAGTATTATCAATCGTGATACAATAATAATTTTTAAATTTTTATTAGAATCATTATTTTTTATATAAATGATTTGGTCAAAAAAATTTCAATTTGACTAAAAGTATCGCTTCGTGTGGGACGGAGGGAGTATATAGCTATAAGTACAAAATTTTCTACACTTCATAACTATTTTTTCATGTTATAATCAATTATTATTATATTTAATTAATTTACAAAATATTAATACCATGATTTATATATTTAAGATATATGAAAATGAAAATTCATTATTAGTACTACCAAAAAATGGCCCTAAAATATTAATTTTAAATTCATAATTTAACAAAAAAGGAGTATATATACATGTAATCTTACATTTAAGTTGAGTTGGAGTTCATCATCCTGAGACGATCTTTCAAATTTCTTGATATCCATAGTCTTCGTCCTCAATACACGCTTGAAGTCATTCTTGTTCGCATATAAATCCTTTTCATCGATAACTCGATCTGAAACCTGGGTATCGAATAAATTGAGAATCAAACTGTTTTCGCATTTGCCGCTTTCCATATGATCACTAATACCGTTTATCCAACAATTATATATTCTCTATGCTTGTTTTCTGTCCATAAAACAAATTTGTATGAGAGAGAGAGAGAGAGAGAGAGAGAGAGAGAGAGAGAGAGAGAGAGAGAGAGAGAGAGAGAGAGAGAGAGAGAATATGTGTGTGTGAGAGAGAGAGAGAGAGAGGGAGAGAGGTGTTCAAAGTCTTTGGTGAGAATTAAGGGCCAATGTCATGTACGATATTTATAATAAGGGGACTTTTAGGACTTGGAAGACTTTTTGACCAAAATGGGAATGCACCCCAAGTGAACTTAAGTATTCATGTAAACTTTGACGAAAAAATGCAATGAGGTAAGATGATGCCTCAAGATTACACGTGGCATTGCTTATATAGACTAGAAGGAGACCGAAACCACCAGTAGCGGATCTAGCCTTTTTTGACCACCTCAAAAAAAAATATTTTTTTTATCTAAGTCCCCCATTATATGTAACTTTTTTTTATATATGAAGTTATTTTTCACTGTTATTATTGTTTACAATATTTTTTAAATATCAATCCCACGCGATTCAAAAATCCTGAATTCGCGTCTGATCGGAACACATGAAAATCAAAGAAAGATTATAACAATATTGGTACATCGAGTGTGTAAAAGGGTAGGAATTAAGATATTGTGTAATTGTGTGTGTGCTAAAGGAAGGAGGGATAGAGAATTGTGTGGTTTTGTGTGTGTGAAATGGTAGAAAGAAATGAGACGATGAATTGAACCTCTAAAAATTTAGAATTTTAGTATAATAAATAAATTTATATTAATATTTGGATCAAAGATAATTTGTGCCGACTAAAAATGTCTTTTTAGTGGAATAGATGCAATATATAGAAAAAGAATGCAATTTAAATTGTTCTTGTAATTATCTATATAGTAGTTATAATGTTGGTCATTTAATGTATGCAAAATTAGGGATTTGTTTTTTATTTATTTGAATTAAATTTTTAGTAAGATTGAATAAGTATGATGGAATTGATAGTTTGTCTTTTATTTATTTGAATTAAATTTTTAGTAAGATTGAATAAGTATGATGGAATTGATAGTTTGTCGAGAAATTTATTTCTTCTAGAAAATGGATTGTAAATGGTCATCTCACTCGTCATATCAGGTGCTTAATTTCTTTTTCTCTTTCTTTTTCGATTTGGCCTAGTTACTTTTTTTTTTTATATTGCATAAGTTTAAATTCTCTCATTTGTCAAGAGTTCTTACCTTCTCTCTATCGTTGTTGAGAGCATGTATTTTCTCTGCATATTGAGAGTCTTTGTATAATAGTTATATTGCTTCTTATTGTACTACTTGTGATGCTTTGTTCGATACTTGTTGTCAATCCAGATGTTTTAATTTCTTACGTTCTCACGCCAAATATTATCCATGTGAGAATTTTGTGAAAGCCGAGATGCACTACCAGAAAAAGGTCATTTAGCGACGGAATTAACAGCGACGGACATATTCCGTCGCTAAATAGCGGCGGAATATAGACTTTAGCATCGGAATTATTTTGGCGTCAAATTTAGCGACGGAATTTAATTCCGCCGCTAAATTCCGCCTCTAAAACGAATATTCCTCGAATATTCGTTTATTTCCGCCGCTAATTTGGCGGTTGATTTACCGACGGAATATTCCGCCGCTAAATCTTTATCAGCGACGGAATTATTCCGCCGGTGAAAATATATCATTTTTTTATTTTTTTATTTATCAGCGTCGGAAATATTCCGACGGTGAAATTAAAATATTTTTTATTTTTCTTTTTGAAATATTACACCGACGGAATATTTTCGACGGTGAAATTAAATGTTTTTTTTTATTAAACACCGACGGAATATTTCCGCCGCTGATAATTTAATATTTTTTTATTTATCAGCGACGGAAATATTCCGTTGCTGATAATAAAATGTAATTTTTGTTTATTTTTAGAACTAATTAACAAAATAACAAACTAAAAAACATTAAAATATCATAAATATTTATGATATTTTTGAAAAAATAAATAAATCATAAATATTTATTAATTTTAATTTTATAATGCCATTATTTTTATTTATATAAAATATGAAAGTTATTTTAAATTACTCTCAAAAAAATAAATATGAGTCAATAAATATTATTTTGGAAAAATAAATAAATTCTAAACCCTAAACCTAATACCCTATATACTATACACTATATACCTATACCCTATACCCTATACCTTATACCCCTATACCTTATATATACCCTATACTTATACCACATATACCTATACCACATACCTATATGCCACATACCACATACCACTATGCCACATACCATATACCTATACCCTATACACTATACCCTATACCCTATACCATATGCCCTATCAATGACAAGGACCGCCCACAATGCAAGGGCGAAAAGGTTGTACGGGAGAAGAAGGTCTTGGAAGTGGTTGTGGAAAAGGGTACGAAAATGGACGAGAAAATTACATTCCCAGGAGAAGCCGATGAAGCTCCCCGACACTCTTACTCGGAGACATAGTCTTTGTACTACAACAGAAAGAGCACCCAAAGTTCAAGCGAAAGGGTGATGACATATTTGTTAGGGGCTAAATATCGTTTACCTAAATTCCAAGGAGTCAAATGCAAAATCTCTCCTTTTCAATTTCGGATCTACAAAAGCTCGGATCGGATCGGATGGATTAATTTCACAATAACACCAAACGGCGCTCATTTAAAATTTCAAAATTTCCGAACGAACAACAAGAGATAATCCAATTCAAACTTTCAAACCAAATTAATCGACACCTCTAAATCCCTCTCTCCCATCCTCTCTCTCTCTCTCTCTCTCTCTCTCCAAAGAATTGAATTTGAAAAAAACAAATATCGAGCCGCTCTTACCACGGTGCTATTTCATCTTTAATTTCGTGTAATTCCACATTTCAATTCTCTCCCTTCCCGTTCTGGTCAGAATCGGGGTTCGACTTCCCAGATTCCTCGACTTCCGAACAATGCGAGGCCACTAGAGGGTGTCTTTGCCTCCTAAGCCTTCATCGCAGATGACGATATGGAGCTTGATGATGAGTGCGAGGAGACAACCTTCACGATGTCAACATTGGAAGCTTACGATGTAGATGATGACATTACGCACTGGGGGCCAGAGAGTACAAGCATGCTCTGGGGTAATGATGTGGGTCTTTGTTTTCTGGATATCTTAGTTATGACTTATGAGACAATAATCTCGAGTGTTGTCTAATAGTTGGTTATTTCCTTGTTTTGGACTAATCTTGTTTTTGTTTTATTTTGGATAAAAATTTAAAATTGTATGCAATTTACCAATTTGGGAATAGGGTATAGTGTATAGGTATGGGGTATAGTGGTCATAGTGTATATGTGGTATGGGTATAATGTATGTGGGTATAGTGGCATAGTGGTATAGGGTATTTCAGGGTATAGTGGTATAGGCATGTGGCATAGGGTATAGTGTATAGGTTATAGTGGTATAGGGTATAGGGTATAGGGTATGTGGTATAGGGTATAGGGTATAGGTATAGGGTATAGGGTATAGTGTATGTATGATAGGGTATAGGGTATAGGGTATAGGGTATAGTGTATATAGGGTATAGGGTATAGTGGTATAGGGCATAGTGGCATGGGTATAGGGTATAGGTATGTGGTATAGTGTATAGGGTTTAGTGTATAGGGTATAGTGTATAGGGTATAGTGTATAGGGTATAGGGTATAGTGTATAGGGTATAGGGCATAGGGTATAGGCATAGGGTATAGGTATAGTGTATAGAGTATAAGGGTATAGGGTATGTGGCATAGGGTATAGTGGTATAGGGTATAGGGTATAGGGTATAGGGTATAGGTATTGTGGTATAGGGTATAGGCATGTGGCATAGGGGTATAGGGAATAGTGTATAGGGTATAGTGGTATAGTGGTATAGGGTATAGGGTATAGTATAGTGGTATAGTGGTATAGTGGTATAGGGGTATAGGTATAGGGTATAGTGGAATAGTGGTATAGTGTATAGGGTATAGGTGTATAGGGTATAGGGTATAGGGTATAGGGGTATAGGTATAGGGTATAGGTATAGGGTATAGGGGTATAGGGTATAGGGTATAGGGTATAGGGTATAGTGGTATAGGGTATAGTGTATAGGGTATATATAGTGTATAGGGTATAGTGGTATAGGGTATGTGGGTATAGGGTATAGGGTATAGGGTATATGTGGTATAGGGTATAGGGTATAGTGTATAGGGTATAGTGGTATAGGGTATAGTGTATATAAGGTATAGGCATAGGGTATGTATAGTGTATAGGGAATAGGGAATAGGGTATAGGGTATAGGGTATAGGGTATAGGGTATAGGGTATAGGGTATATAGGGTATAGGTATAGTGGTATGGGTATAGGGTATAGGGTGCATGTATATGGGTATAGGTATAGTGGTATAGGGTATAGTGTATATAGGGCATAGGTGTATAGTAGTCATATTGTATAGGGTATAGGTATAGTGTATAGGCATATAGGGTATAGTGTATAGGTATAGGGTATAGGGTATAGGGTATGGGTATAGGGTATAGGTATGGGTATAAATATAGTGTATAGGGTATAAGAGTATGGTATAGGGTATAGGGTATATGGTATTAGGTTTAGGGTTTAGAATTTATTTATTTTTTCAAAAATAATATTTATTGACTCATATTTATTTTTTTGAGAGTAATTTAAAATAACTTTCATATTTTATATAAATAAAAATAATGGCATTATAAAATTAAAATTAATTAATATTTATGATTTATTTATTTTTTCAAAAATATCATAAATATTTATGATTTATTTATTTTTATATAAATAAAAATAATGATATTTATTAAATTAAAATTTTTCAAAAATAATATTTATTGACTCATATTTATTTTTTTGAGAGTAATTTAAAATAACTTTCATATTTTATATAAATAAAAATAATGGCATTATAAAATTAAAATTAATTAATATTTATGATTTATTTATTTTTTCAAAAATATCATAAATATTTATGATTTATTTATTTTTATATAAATAAAAATAATGATATTTATTAAATTAAAAATTAATAAATATTAATGATTTATTTATTTTTTTAAAAATATAATGACTCATATTTATTTTTTTGAGAGTAATTTAAAATAACTTTCATATTTTATATAAATAAAAATAATGGCATTATAAAATTAAAATTAATTAATATTTATGATTTATTTATTTTTTCAAAAATATCATAAATATTTATGATTTATTTATTTTTATATAAATAAAAATAATGATATTTATTAAATTAAAATTAATAAATATTAATGATTTATTTATTTTTTCAAAAATATAATGAAAACAATTATATTTATTAATACATGGCGGAAATTTCCGTCGCCGAATTTAAAATCGGGCGGGAAATTTCCGTCGGTGAGAGTGCCATGTCATCGATCCAGGTGAGCGTACGTATAGTTTAGCGTCGGATTTACAGCGACGGAATATTCCGCCGCTAAATATTAATTATAGCGTCGGAATTTAATTTCCGCCGCTATAATTAATATTTAGCGGCGGAATATTCCGTCGCTGGGGGAAATTATAAATACTCATTTAATCCCTCAGATATCAATTACGCCACATTTCCCTCTCTCTCTTCCCCGCTTTCTCTCCTCCCGCTCTCTCTGCGACCTGAAGAAGAAGAAGAAGAAGCTCTATCGCCGCCGTCCGTCCACCTCTCCACCGTCTCCGTTCGAGCTGCTGCCGCCGTCTCCGTCCGTCCACCTCTCCACCTCTCCACCGTCCGTCTCGAGCTCTCACGCCGTCTCCTTCCGTCCGCCTCTCCACCGTTTTTCTCTCTCTTGCTCTAATCAAATCAAGGTAAATGTTTCGATTTCTTTCAAATATGTAGTTCTAATTCGAGGATAGGGTGTTAATTTGTTGTGAATATGAATTTGCTGGGAATTGAATTTTCTGATTTTACGTGACTCGGTTTCTGTTCTGGGAATTGGGTTTAGATGCCAGGTCTCTCTCTCTCTCCCTACATTCCAACACACACACAAATTGATATTTATAACCTGATTTTCGTTATTAAAATTCCATATATATGTTTCCTTTTGTGACCTACGATTAATGATTTATGTATAAATTATCTTTTTTATTTTTAAGTATGAATTTTAAATAGAGGATACAAATTATATTTCTCGGTGTCCTTACTCACTTGGTTTGGTAATGTTTCCTTTTGTGACCTACGACACGATTTCGTATAAATTATCTTTTTTTTTTTTTTTTTTAATTTGTACTAAATGTGCTGGCCTTTGAAAGTTTGACAGTTCATCTGGATTTTATCTGGACTAGGGTTAAGATCTTTATGAATTTATAAGTTTCTGTTATTGGTGTACACATAATTATTTTTGACATTTTTGAAGCTTATTGGTTGTATTTTTTCTTCCCCTTAAATGTTCTTGCTTTGATGTTACTTTGACTAAATGATTCATTTGATTAGCTTTTGTGTCATGATATGCCCTTGGATTGTTACTTTTTTCTATTACTTAGGGTTATAGTAAGTAACATTGCAACAGGGTGAACAGGTAAAATTATAGATTTCTTTCTTTGTGTCCATATGCGTTATTTTTATCTTAATTTGTGTTGCTTCTAAACATTTTGGAATTTGCATGCTTTGAATCCCTACTGTTGAATTTGCCTAGCATGACTACCATTCCTTTGAAGGATGCTTACTTCAATTATATTTTCTATGGGAAAGTTAGGAAGTTGTGAGGTTGTAATTTTGCTTGGGGATTTTAACTAGGTTTTTTGTTCAAATTTATAATGATATCGCACACGAAGATAGTTTGACTGAATTTAGGTAATTTGAGCTTTAAAATGAGGTACTTTTGATACATTTTTTCCAATAATATGAATCATATATCATGCCTTAACCCTACTCACTTTAACAAGATTTAACTACCTAAAGGTGGATAATCATGAAATTGATTCATGCTAGTATTCACACATAGTAAACATAAATCATGCAACTATATTATTAATGTCTTTCGAAACATGAAAGAATTAGGAAGAATAATAACAATTTTGATAACCCAACAAATATATTAAACTAATAAAACAAATATATTAAACTAATAAAAGTAAGCACGAATGATCATGAGTTGAGACTTTAATTGATCTCAATTACAAACAAATAAGTAAGAAAACTGTGGATGAAATAGTTTAGGAACATCTAGTTCTAGATCTCATTTTGGGGCGATTGACGGCATCGCGGACGGTGATTATGTCGCCTACGTTTGAGCGCCCGATATCAATCCCGGTACCCTAGATGCACCTTATATGAAACAAATTAGGATACGCTTCGTATCCTAGTTTGTTACATATTTAGTAATATTAACGAATAGAAGAAAACATATGTTAGTAATATTAACGAATAGAAGAAAACATATGCCACTATAAAGAAAACGATAAATAACCGTACTCATAATCAAATATGTAACATGTTATATTTAGTAAACATAACATGTTACATATTTAGTAAACATAACATGTTACATATGCAACAATTAGATAAGTAATTAAATATCTAATTTTCAAGTCTTTTAATCCAACTCCACTACTATCACGTACAACCACTACCACGGGGTTATGCTGAGTGGAAAATCTCAAGTTTTTGCACAAGCATTAGGTCCAAAGATTGAAACTTTGAAAGTAGACTTAGCAATTAATCAAAACAAGAAAATCCCCAACTTCAGCTTGTAGAAGATACAAAACCGCTTGGGGATTTTCTTGTTTTCTGATTAATTATAATAGTAAATCTACTTTTAAAGTTTCAATCTTTGGGCCAAATGCTTGTGCAATAAACTTGATATTTTCCATAAATATAACATGTTATATTTAGTAAATATAACATGTTACATATTTAGTAAACATAACATGTTACATATGCAACAATTAGATAAGTATTTAAATATCTAATTTTCAAGTCTTTTAATGATAAAAAGCTAAAAAAGTTACTAAATATCTAATTTTCAAGTCTTTTAATCCAACTCCACTACTATCACGTACAACCACTACCATGGGGTTATGCTGGAGTGGAAAATCTCAAGTTTTTTGCACAAGCATTAGGTCCAAAGATTGAAACTTTGAAAGTAGATTTAGCAATTAATCAGAAAACAAGAAAATCCCCAACTTCGCCTTGTAGAAGATACAAAAACTGCAGCTTGGGGATTTTCTTGTTTTCTCGATTAATTATAATAGTAAATCTACTTTTAAAGTTTCAATCTTTGGGCCAAATGCTTGTGCAATAGACTTGATATTTTCCATTGATATAACATGTTATATTTAGTAAATATAACATGTTACATATTTAGTAAACATAACATATTACATATGCAACAATTAGATAAGTTACTAAATATCTAATTTTCAAGTCTTTTAAAGTCAAAGGGGGAGGAAGGGGGTGAATGTATCAATAATGTAACATATTCAACCGCACACTACCTTAGTGGTTCTAGATCCCATTTTGGGGCGATTGACGACATCGCGGACGGTGATGTAATATCGCCTACGTTCGAGCGCCCGATATCAATCCCGGCACCCTAGATGCACCTTAGGGTATTGTGGTTGGTGGTTAACATCTTAAAATATAAATAAGATGAGAGCCTTTCTCACCTACGCCTATCAAAATCCGTCCATTTGATCAAGAAAGATAGAGCAAATAAGTTTGTCAGCAAAGTGATTTTCTCGTTTAATAAGAGTTTTTCCGCCATCTGTTTCTCTCTCTAAGTGATCTCAAACATCACAGCCATGTTCTTGTCACACTGCTTTACTTCTTCATCAAAGAGACGTCACAGTAAAAACAAGGTAACAAAGATAACACCAATGAAGAGAAAACAGTAACTTTCCTCCAATTTTTCAATCTTCACCTTCCATTTACTCGAGATCCTGATTGCAGAATCTTCCTCATGAGCTTGAAAGCTGGCGGTGTTGCCCTCAATCTCACGGTTGCTTCGCATGTGCAACCGTGAGATTGAGGGCAACACCGCCAGCTTTTAAGCTCATGAGGAAGATTCTCGCAATCAGATCTTGGGTAAATGGAAGGTGGAGATTGAAAAATTGGAGGAAATTTCGTTTTCTCTTCACTCGGTGTTATACTGTTACCTTGTTTTTACTTGTGACCGTATATCACCAATGAAGAGTAAAACAGTGCACCGTCAAGACATGGCCGTGATGTTTGAGATTCTTAGAGAGGAGGACAAAGGAAACTGAAAACCTATATTAAACGTAAAATCCTTTGCTCAAACCGACAAGAACTTATTTGCTCTATCTTTCTTGGTCTAAGCTGAGATAGGGTTTTGATAGTTGTGGATGATAACGACTCTCATCTTGTTTATAAATGTTAATTTAATTCATCATTGTAAAATTATATATTTTACAACAAAGAATTAAATATTAATATTTAAAATTATTCACAATAGTAATAATTTAGGTCTATGCAAAAGCCGAAATTTCTTTATTTTCGATTATAAAGCAAGTAGGCAAAGTGATATTTGCATTTCATATAATCATGCATTTCGGGATGGGATAGGTTTATCAAACATGCACTTAAAGGACAGAGTAGGTGGTTAGGTAGGGACACCATTATCCTTTAGTTTAGTTTGAACTAGAGCTCAAGATTTGTTGATACAATTATTCACAATATTAATAGGTAAAAAGTCCCAAAGAAATTTCCAATTTAAGGCAAAGATGGAGCATTACAATGGAGAAATTGTTTCCCGCGAAGTTTCAATTTCAACAAGACATTCTTGAACTCACGCGCTTTCACCAAAAACAACACCGGAAACTTATTGACAGGAGGTATAGCATGCCATGCATCCGGTCTCTAAAAGATTGGAAGATTGATTGGGATCCGCTCCGAGCCGCTTCGTGCTGGGATTCGTGAGCGACATGTGTTCACCCTATCGTACAACGATCCGATGCCAACGATGGAGGATTTTCGAGCACCGATCGGTGTGGCCGAGTCGAGACCGTGGCATTTCCTCGAGACAGACGATCGCTACTGAGCAACTATCTCGAATTCTGGGATTATCGCCAGACCGGGTATCGTGCATTGTCGTTGACGATAGATTCATAGACTTGACTCATATAGCCGTATTGAGTCGGACTCAAACCCCTGGACTCGCTTTGATCTATCCACTTCCTTAGATATATTCATGTTGCTCATTCTCGTCCGCGCACTACTTCGCGGCTACACGGAGTGTGTCCGGCTACGCTGTTAGAGATCATCAGCAACTCGAGAGGTGATCGAGGAGTTGACATCCGGCATATTCAATCCGGACAGGAGCGATGGACATCATTCCACCGTTGCTAGCGGAGACATACCACTAAGCATTGATAGATTAGCCTGAGGATCCGAGTACATGTGTTCAGCAAATGCATTACTATCATTGTGGCCGTATGAGAGATTTCGTTGATCTCGCCACCGCTAGAGGGGCAGACGGCATTACCTTGGGTGACCGGACAGCAGATATTGAGGGACGCCGCTACCGAGAGTTGGCATAGGAGGTTGGCCTTGGCCCGATATGAGACCGCAAACCCGTACTATTGGATTCCGGCATGGGGATTGCAGATCATGAGAGATATTCAGACGGGTCGGCTTATTGTCCGACTTCCGGACTACATGTATCATCCTTTTGCATTCCATCTCTAGTGAGCAGACAAGACGGATACCCGCAGCAGACCATCTCGGACTTTGAGAGAGCAGCTGACGACTAATACAATGCCGATGATTATGACTCGAGCCTCGTACTACACATTTCTTTGCAGAGCATTTCTTAGAGGGCTTTCTTCCGATACGACCACTACTCCGTCGACTAGAGGTAGCACATTTCCGACCACCGAGTATCCGACATGGTACGAGGAGCAAAGAAGGTCCCGTACACTGATGATAGAGGCTCGACGCCGAGAGTGTTTTGGGGCGTACTATTCTTCCAAACCTCGGACATTAAGAGGCATGGAGGCCAAGAGCAACCCCGATGAAATCACCGGCGACATTGCGCCAGACATGAGAGACGGGAGATTCTGAGAGCCGCTTTGAGAAATGATCCCGAAGTGATAGCTCGCAGGAGGCCTTGAGGCAGGAAAGAGCAAGATCGAGAGCTACCAGACCGATTGATCCACCCGCTCACACGATACCCGAGCCAGACGAGGTCCGACCGACTTTTTCAACATACATAGACCAAAGACCTCCCGGGGACCGAGGCGGAGGAAGAGTAGAGATTCGAGTTCGGGAGCGGGAACGAGTTCCTAGACACTTTAAGAAGACCTCGTTAATATATTGTTAAATATGAGTTAGAAGCTTTATATTTATTTTAAGAAGATCTGTGTTGCTTTTAAGTTTGTAATTCAAATTTAGGGAATGATAATACGTTAATTACTTCTAAACTGTTAATATATTATGAAATCCAATAATTATTAACATCCCAATTTTGTTTCATCCGTCGATTAAATTGAGTGTACGTATAATATATGGATTGCAATGCGGGAGTGATGTCCGTTAACGATGATCGTAGTTGGATGTATAAGCGGAAGTTGCCGAATCAACGCGGTATCAATCCCCGAGTTTTATAGAGGGTTGAAGGGGTTTGTTGAATTTGCTCAATTAAATAAAACCGGTCACATGGATAAGGATGGTAAGATTAGGTGTCCATGCGACAAGTGTTGTAATGTCAAGTATCTAAGCTTGATCGAGACTCGAAACATCTTTGCGTAACGGGTTTGAAGTTGGGTACAAACGGTGGACCCGTCATGGTGAGCCGAGATTGCGCACAAATGTTGCGAATAATCCCCGAGAATATTCATGTACCTCCCGAACCCGAACCTATTATTCGGGACAATGAAGAACCACCTTTGAATATGGAAGATATGGTTAGGGATGCAGCGGTCCTTCCTTCGATTGGTCGAGAGAACCAACAAGAAGAACCAACCCCTGCGGCCAAGAAATTTATTGATGCTATGGACTCGCAAAAGAGAAGGTCTATCCAGGTTGCGAGATCGGTGTGTTGGAGGCGTGGCCGAGCTCCTTAACATAAAGGCTGATTGCAATATTAGCCAGTCCGCTTATAATCGTATCATGAAAGCAATTAAGCGGATGTTGCCGAAAGAGAATAAGATGGTTACAAACTTTTATGAGACAAAGAAGGTGGTTGGGCAGATTGGGCTATGTTATGAAAAGATTGATGCGTGTAAGAATGATCGCATGCTATTCTACAAGGAAGATTCACGAGAAGACGAGTGTTCAATTTGCGGACAAAGTAGATATAAGCCAAATCGGAGGGGGAGTTCAAAACACAAGAAAACAGACCACATAAGCGGTTGCGTTACATGCCGTTGATTCCAAGGCCGCAACGCCTCTACGCGTCTAAATCTACTGCGAGAGGCAATGCGTTGGCATAAGGAAAGTTTGCGTGAAGAGGGTGTGTTGATTCATCCCGGTGATGGGGAGGCATGGAAACACTTTGATGAGACTTATCCCGACTTTGCGTACCGAAGCAAGAAATATACGGTTATGCATCTCGCTGCGATGGTTTCAATCCGTTTGGTCCTGGGGCAAAATCTTACTCTTGTTGGCCGGTTATAGCCACTATCTACAATCTTCCGCCCTGGTTGTGTATGAGTGATCCCTACATGTTCTTGTCGTTATTCATCCCGGCCCAAACGGCCACAGGAGGAACATTGACGTCTATCTCAGGCCTTTGATGGACGAATTGAAGCGACTTTGGGAGGATGGGGTCGAAACGTGGGATGCTTTCAAGCGAGAGAATTTCGGCATGAAGGCTGCGTTGATGTGGACAGTTAATGACTTCCCTGCATATGGGATGTTATCGGGTTGGAGCACCCACGGGAAGTTGGCCTGTCCGTATTGTATGAGTGACACAAAGTCTTTCACGCTCACGCACTCGGAAAACCATGTTGGTTCGATTGCCATAGACAATTTCTTCCGGAGGACCACCCATTCGGGACCCGGAAGAATGCGTTTAAAAAGAACAAGATTGACCATGATGAGGCCCCGATTCGTTTAAGTGGTGACACGGTCTATGAGGAGGTATCTAGATTGCCCGATCCTCGGTGGGGAAAAAGTTTTCGAAGACCAAAATACAAGGGTTTGGGACTACCCATAAGCTGGATCAAGAGGAGTATATTTTGGGAGGCGCCATCTTGGAAAACAAATCTCATTCGACATAACCTTGACGTGATGCACATTGAGAAGAATGTATTCGATAATGTTTTTAACACGTTGATGGATTTCAAGAGAACAACTAAAGACAACGAAAAAGCTCGAAAGGACCTTAAGGAAATCTGTAAGCGGCCGGCCTTAGACTTGGTATACGTCAATGGTAAACCCGTTAGACCGATGGCTCAATACGTGCTTACAAAGGAAAAGAAGCTCCTCCTCCTGAAATGGCTCAAGGATTTAAGGCTTCCGGATGGTTACGCGTCTAACATTGGTAAGCTGTGTCAATGTAGAGGAGGGGAAAGTGCGGGGTTTGAAGAGTCACGATTGCCACGTTTTGCTTTGGATAGGCTACTTCCGATTGCTCTCGGGGTCTCTTGCACGACAATATCCGGGTGGCGTTAACGAGTTAAGTGAGTTTTCCGAGCGTTAACATCGACCACACTTTGCGTGTTGATCACATGAAAAAGCTTGAGGAGAGCATCGTAGTGACTTTGTGCAAACTTGAGAAGATATTTCCTCCTTCATTCTTTGATTCTATGGAGCATTTACCGGTCCACTTGGCATACGAAGCTAGAGTCGGTGGTCCGGTTCAATACGAGATGGATGTATCCATTTGAGAGGTAATTGAATTTATTCTATTTCTAAATAATTTGAGCGTTAACAATATGCCTTCTTTAACATTATTTATGTTTTAATCTACGAATGACTTTTAGGTATCTAGGCCAATTGAAAAGGAAGATACGCAATAGGGCCATGGTCGAGGCCTCAATTTCGGAAGGCATGTTATCATAGATGAGATTGTTGCCTTTGTCGGAACATATTTTCCTCTGATGTTGATACGAGATTGACTAGGGTTGGCCGCAATTACGATGGTGGTTTTCCGTCTAAGGGAAACATCTACGTATTTTCATCCCACAGTCGGTTGCTCGGCAAACGGGTTGGTACGCGTACGTTAAACGCTAAAGAGTTTGCCGCGGTCGAAACGTATGTTCTTCTTAAGCTAGACGAGGTTGGGAATATATCAAGTAAGTCATTGATGTTATGTTTACGCCTCGTCGATTAAATTATGCATGTTTAATTACTGCATATGAAATGCCTTGTTTAACCCTATTGCGAGAATGTTTGAAGATTTAGCTCGGGATTTATCTCCGTAACTCATCGCAACTAGGACGAAAGAGAATTTCCAAGCTGGCTAAGGAAATATGTAAATATTTCGTTTCATTCAAATTTATTCTATACACTTCTTTAAACATTCAATCTTAAAATTGTATTAAATTGGTTACAATATTGTCTTATAGATAGTGAACATCCGGGTGATGCCAAGGCTGCGAGGTTAAGACATTTAGCATCATCTCCGTACTTGAGCGTTCATTTATACAACGGTTATTTCGTGAATGGCTATGTGTTTCATACCAAAGCTTACGGGGGCTCTAAATTGACGTGGAATAGCGGTGTGAAGCTTATAGGGAATGATTATTATGGCGTCTGAAAGAAGTAGTCGAGGTGGAGTATTTGGGTAGAAAGCAGTGTTGTCTTGTTCAATTGTGATTGGCGGGATCTTTGTGCGAGGTGTTAAGAAGCACGCCATATTTCGACCTCGTCGATGTAAAGGACTCGTCCAGACATAATGGCGACGACGTCTTCATCTTAGCATCTCAAGCACAACAGGTATACATGACTCCCTACCCTCGTCGCGACCCGACGGATGGTGGGCTGTTTGGATGACCAAGGCTAGGAGCATGATTGACAACCTACCCTCGTCGACAACTACGAGTCGTCATTAGAAACACCCTATCAAGAGGATGAAATGCCGAGTGCCACCTAACGTTTCATCGGCTAATCATCCATTAGATGATGTCACTCATATTCCTCAAAATGTTGATGAACCCGAGGAGGATATCTTACAGTGAATTTGCCAACTCCCCGCCTCGTTCGGGTCATCTCGCGCACATTGATATTGATGAATCGGAAGAGGAAGAGGAAGAGGAAGAGGAAGAGGAAGAGGAAGAGGAACCGAGTTTGATTCATCGAGTCAGAAGACGAAGATGAAGAACTCGAGTTTTGTAGTAATTCGAGTCCGGTGATGATGATGGGGACGAAGATTAATAATAGTTTAAAGTTTAAAATTGTATTGTGAATGCTTTAGATTATTAGAACTTTAAAGTTTTATATGTATTGTGAATGCTTTAGATTATTAGAACTTTAAAGTTTCATATGTATTGTGAATGCTTTAGATTATTTTTAATATCCGTCGTTTTATATATATTGTGAATGCTTTAGATTATTAGAACTTTAAAGTTTTATATGTATTGTGAATGCTTTATATTATTAATAGTTTAAAGTTTTATATGTATTGTGAATGCTTTAGATTATTAGAACTTTAAAGTTTTAGATGTATTGTGAATATATTGTTTCCTATTGTTAAAGTTGTATATTTTAATATTTTTCTTGTAATACGAGATATGAGTTCTAGTAGAAAGGGCAAGGGTAAGAAGACTAAGCCTATTTACACATTGATTCTTGGGGCAGCAACCGTCCCGATCCGGTAGCGATGATGTCGACCCTTCACGCGGTAGTACTAGCTCCACCTGCGGGGCCGGTACTCGGACTCACTGTCGATTCGAGGGGAGGATATTTGTCGGGATATCATCACTTTATGACCGATAAGTAACTCTTCATTAATTTGATATAAGTTGGTTCCTTTTTGCTTTATATATAATTCATTATTTAAGTTAAAATGTTATTGTATAAATATACTTGGCGGGTTTGTAGGTGGATACCCCACCACGGGGACTAAGATCGGGCAATGCGGCGGTCTCGAAAAATGACCGAGTTTTGGCCCAAGCTTGGAAAAAATTGCCACGAGAGGCGGAAGGACGATGCGTGGGATGAGTTTAAGGTAATGTGTTAATGGTTTTTATTTAAAACTTAAATGTTAGTTTGTTATTAAAATGTTATAATTAATAATGATTATACTCTTTTAGTTTTGTAATGTTATCATTATATGTTGTAGGCTAAATATTATTGGGCGCCAGACATCAGCGATGCGACGGCTAGATATGTTTTCGATGAGCAGGCTCACAAGCTATTTAAGGATTTTATTTGTAACATATTTATCTATCCTTAATTAGTTTAATTAACAATGATTATACTCTTTTAATTTTATAATGTCATCATTATATGTTTACGAGATATTCATATTTTTTATAGGTACCACGAAGAAAAATTATTATACTACTCGGCTCGCGGCGGGAGAACAGACCCTTGTGTCCTACTTTTATGACCGATGAGGTGTTTCGTCAATTTTGCGAATATTGGGGGTCGGATGCGGCGAAGGCTATATCCGAACGAGGCCAAGGCCAATAGAAGCGAGCTCCTCGGGGTCGGCGGCGTTGCATACCGGGGGGACGCTCACGGTCGCCGAGCATCACGACCGCATGGTATGTATGTTAATTTAAATGTAGTAGTGTATGGATGCTTTTAAATAGGTTTATGTACGTATGTTAGCTGGGAGCCATGTTGATGCTATGAAATCCATAGTTTTAGTGTAAATGTAGTGTATGCATGCTTTTAAATCAGTTTAAATGTTGCATTTATACAATTTCAAAGTAATAATCTACGCTTTTATTTTATTTATAGGAAAGGGAGTATGGTCCGAATATCGGTTTTGTGGATGTTTACGCTAGCACCCATATTCGGAATTCTACGGCGCCCGATCAACCTCCATGATGGGTTGACGATCGATCTGCTTAATGCCTTTGTAAGTAAACTATCATTAAATGACTTGATTTTGAATATGTAAATTTATTTATGTACCTTACATTGTGTATATGATTATAATTGTTTGTTTTATTTTGACGAGTGCATATCAAGCGTAGTTGTTCGAAGGAACGCCTCCGGCGAGCAGTCCCCTTCGTGCGATGTTTGGCACGAGGTCACCTCTCGGGGACATCGAGGAGAGGAGCCCGAGTGTTAGGGATGGGGGATTACGGGCGGCAATGCCCGTCGGCGTCGACCGGCCGTCGGCGAAATGTAGCCCGGCCAGCGTTTCATGATCAGGGTCGACACTCACGGAGGCTGCGTTGGAGGAGGAGAAACGCGGCGGGCAAAGCTTGCGGATGCTTTGGCGGTTCGAGACGCGAATGCGGGAGGAGAACGATCGACGTCATGCGAGAGATTCAAAGACAACATGCGAGAGACTTCAAAGACAATTGGCGCGTTGATGGCTCATCTCGGCGGGACTCCCGGGGTAATTTCCGGCGTCCCCCGGGTTGATTGCGGATTTTTTTAGACATTTTTGTATTAATTTATACTTGTTTGTAAACATTTGAGACATTTGGTACCCGCGGGAGCCCTCCCCGCCTCTCCCCCGCTCCGCCCCTCTCCCCCTCTCCCCCTCTCCCCCTCTCCCCCTCCCCCTCTCCCCCTCCCCCTCTCCCCCTGCTCCCCCTCCCGAATTGGTACGGTGGTATTTAGTTTTTATTTGGTACGTTGATATTTGAATTTTAGTTTTTATAGTTTTAGTTTTATAAATTGAAATGTTATATCAGGTACAAAAAATTTTGGTTTATTGATATTTTAAATTATTTTTTTAAATTTATTTCGAGAATCGGCGACGGAATTTTCCGTCGGCTGAAATTAATGCTTGAAATAAAAATTAATTAAATAAATTAATTTCGGCGACGGAATTTCCGCCGCTATAATCATTTAATTTTTATTTAATTTTTGATTTCAACGGCGGAAACTTCCGTCGGCGTAATAAAATTTAAATTAAAATTAAATAATTTCAACGACGGTAATTTCCGCCGCTGAAATAATTTAATTTTAATTTAAATTTTATTACGGCTGACGGAAATTTCCGCCGTGAAATTAATTTAATTAAATTAATTTTTATTACGGCGACGGAAATTTCCGCATTTGAAATGAAAATTTAATTAAATTAAATTAATATAGCGGCGGAATTTTCCGTCATTTGAAACCATTAATTCACCGGCGGAATTAAATTCCGTCGGTAAAAGAAAAAAATAGCGGCGGAAATTGACCCGTCGGAGCAATCGCGACCCAGCCGGTAGCGGCGGACCACCGACGGAATTTTTCCGTCGGTGATTTATTTTAGCGATGGAAATTTAATTTTAGCGGCGGAAATTTCCGTCGCTAAATGACCTTTTTCTGGTAGTGGTGGCCGAGTTCATCCGAGAGAACATCATGTGCCGATACGGAGTGCCCAACGAGATCATCTCCGACAATGGGACTCACTTCGAAGGAGATTGTGACCAACTGCGGCCCGAATTCGTAGTCACACGTCACAAGTCTTCTCCTTACGGACCACAAACCAATGGTGCAAGAGAGGCGGCCAACAAGACTCTCACCATGATAATCGAAAGATGACCACTGGAGGTCGGGACGGCCCGAAAAGCTACATCTAGCCCTGCAGGGATACCGAACATCAGTCAGAACCGCCACAGGGGAGACTCCATTCGCACTTACCTACGGAATGGAAGCGATGTTACCCGTGGAATTGGAAATTCCATCCCTCCGAGTCCTCTTGGAAAACGGGATTAATGAAGTCGAATGGCTACAGAGCCGTCACGCACGAACTTGCTCTACTCGACGAGCGCAGATTGAAAGCCATGGAACACACTCGAGCCTACCAAAGCGTAATGGCACGAGCATTCGACAAGAAAGTCAAGATCCGAGACATCGAGAAGGAGACTTGGTGCTAAAGGAAAAGCCTCCTACGCGGACCAATCCCCTCGGAAAGTGGGAGCCTACTGGATAGGACCGTTCGTGGTACAAAGAATCTTCTCCGGAGGAGCCATGAAGCTAGCGAGATTTGGACGGAAACCCTTTCGTTAACCCCGTGAACGGAAGCAAGCTCCGCGAGATACTTCGTTTGAGGAAGAGCACGAGTCAACTCTCCTTCCCCATACACTCGTCCCCCTCGGTAAATTAAAGTGCTAAAAGAGTAATACCCAACTGGATACATTCTCGCTAATGATCCGGGTAAAAACATGGTCGCACTTCTTTTGTCTTTGTTTTTCTCAAATTCACCTAAAAGTGTCGAACTACGGTGACCTGAGCCCCTTAGTCCAATTGTAAAAGGGGAACGTAGGCAGCCATCTTTGGTTCGGTCTAAAAAACAAAAAAATACAATAAGCATCAATTACTTGTGTTTCGAAAAACTCTTTTCATTTAACCTACAAATTCATAACGGTTAAAACATTCTTTGATGAGTTCAAGCAAGGTCAACTCTTGACTCGCTACACGCTAGCAAAACTACAATAAAACATTAATCAATTAATGTGTCTGCAATGACAATGGGTGGATACTCTGGACAAAGAAGGTCAACCTAGTTTCCGTACTAGGTCCTTCATCCTTCTTCCCCTTCCCTTTTCCGGCGAGTGTTCTTCACCTTCGCAGGAAATATTCCGGTAGGCCTTCTACCCGGCTCGGGGACTCTTCCCGACGCCTCCGTCAAGCTCGTGGCATCAACGCAGATCCTTTCTCTAGCTCGTCTCGAGCCGCCTCGCTTCGAGCCATCATCATAGTGCTTTGATTGGCCTCCCGATCGGCACTTGCCACATAATCAGCCATGGCATCGCCGATACGATTCCCGGGGTTAGCCCTCGCCTGTCCTCCTCAAGGTCGAGCTGTCCGGGTGATCGGCACCCAGCGGCTCACTCCGTCTCCACAAGATAGCCATCTGTGTCTCCCATACACTCTTCGTACCGGTTCGGATCTTTGCGTCGACGAGCAGTGCCCTCTCTCAGGTGAAAGAGAACCACAGCGGGGAAAGGATGTGTATTGCCACCACGGGTGATCGGCAATAGCGTCGAAGGATCTTCCATCCGCAGAGATCCCACCTCAAAGGTAGCGGCATAACTCGGATCGGTCGGTGGCACTGCTCCGGCCCGTCTTGCCGCGAGAACCAATGATGGAATATAGAAAGACGTGCGAGACAGCCCGGCACTCGACAATCAATAGACCCTCTGAGCGGTCCTACAAGTCTCGTAACTTCCAATGGGAACCCACCATCGCAAGTGATGCGTGCAAAGTCCGGCCATCCGAGCTCCGGCTCGGCTGATTGCCCCTATCACCGGAAGGACGTCGCGAGAAAGACCAAGCGTCACAAGACATTGGCACCTCGGGCATCATCTGCGGCCTCTCCCTCAACCACATGGTCGGCATAGCGGGACTCCCTCCCCACATGCTTATCGGCTACGGTTGCGCCATCCGGCCTATGCCCGAGGAACGTCTCGCCCAAGACCCGATGGCACGATGTCTCCCCACTCCGGCCTTTGCCTCACCGGGTCCGATACACGTGATGGCACACACCCGAGAGACGTGAATGTGAACAAAGTAGCAATCGCGCACGAGCAAACGCGTCCCACGAAAAGACGCTCCCCTCGGCTCGGCAAATCTTTCGGGCGGTCCCGAAATGTCAACGTAATCGGTATCTGTATCGGCACATCCCGTATGCTTCTCCAGTAGGAATACCAACAAAGACACTAGCTTCTCAACGGTGGCCATGCCACCGTATACGGAAGAACTAGCTGTTCCATCTCGAGGTCCTCCCAGAATGGCCGGAAATCTTCAAACGTAGGAGTGATTTCGTTGTACGAAAAGCTAGTACACATTCCTCCGTACGTCCCAGGCAGAGACGCGGCTCTCAAAAGATCCCAATCGGCATGAGCTCCTTCAAAGCCCAAACAGATTTAATCCCGTAATGACCTTCGAAAAACCTTTTGTTACGCCTCGTGTGGTTCCGTACCCACGGCCGAAAGTTGTCCAAATATCGCTCTTGCATCCGAGACGATAACTTGGGAAAGGGAGCCATGTCGAAGGTGAAGAAAACCTTAAGAAAGGGAAAAGAATTCAGCCGGATGAACAAAGCAATGCGCGGTTTTCTCACCAATTGCAAAGTGAAGCGCAATTTAAAGAATCTGGAAATTCGGTTCTAGTCGGCGGACTCCCTCTGCGATTGACTTGGTCAACTCTGCGGCCATTTGCCCTTAAAATTGGAAACATTTCCAAACCATGCCCTGTTCACTCCTATGAAATCTGCGTGCACCGCCCACGATTTCATTCAACCAATGTCAATATCCCTTAGCCAGGGCTCGTGCAACGGTGCAAATAATTAAAAATTAGTGCATACATGCTTAATTTTTGACCCGTTCAATTTTTAATGCATTTCTCTTTTTTATTTATTTTTGATTAACCTATTTGCTTATTTGCCGAAAATAACGAGAAGGTGATCATAGAATAAATATGCGAAATACGGAGTTCCGCCCACGGGCGCCTTTTTGCAAATACAGTTCAAATCAAAATTTGTTCCCGACAAATACATGCATTTTGTCTAAACAAAGCGATAAAGAAAGAAAGCGATAAAGGGGACTACTCGAGTCTGCTTTCGTCATCCGTACACTCGACGTCTTTGCTCCGATGCTAGGATCCGTCGCAAACGAGAACTCGCCGAACTCCTCCCAGTAGGGAATAGGCAAAGGGCCTCCTCGGGTACGCGAACTCGAGGACTCCCCCTCTCGCGCCCGAGTGCGCGAGAAGAAGGAGCTCCAAATCCGGCCGTTCCGCCCCGCGAACCGGCCAAACCCATGCGTAAAGTCCTCCCCACCATTTGTGGGGAGCGGGCGAATCTCTCGGCCTTAGACGGCCCCCGATCACGGACGTCCACGCTCCTCAGGGAACCGCACCGCATGAACTCCACGAGCCTCCTAGCGTAGGCGGACCACCCGTCCACCGGCCTCATGGCGTCATTGTACGTACGGCCGGATACGTGCGAACCGGGAAAGTCATCGAAAGCAAGCGAGAAAGTACGGATGCATCATGTGCGAGAATGCTACTATCAAATGCGAGAAAATCAACAAAAAAGGGTGCTCACCGAAGCATTGGGGTCCGCCCTGTATCGTGGTCTCGGCTCGGCGGAAGCGGGATCACAAGTCGCCTACGCGAACCGTCCGGCCCCTCGTACGCTAGCCTAGCTCGCGGGACCGGAAAATCTCGAGGACCTCCGGGGACCTCGCCCTCTCTATCTTTGTACACTGCGGGCTCCTCGGCCTCATCCTCAAGAAAACATCATAGGCGGCCCCCGCTATGATGTACTCGGTGAAGTATACGCCCGTATGTACCCCTCCGGCTCATCAATCGGCATCTCCGGGGATGCATGTACAAAGGAGGATCCACCGGCACCGAGGAAGAGACCCCTGCCTATCGACGAGTCACCCTCTCCCCCAAATACATGGCGTCACGGTGAAGTCCCACCGGGAGCTTCGCCGCCGTGTAGTCTCGGCGGCAATCTGCACCGCGACATGATCGAACCTACTCCACCGGGGTCAGGTGGATCCTCTCGAGAGAACTCCGGGTTCGGCGCCGAGAGATATCTCTCGTATGACACTCGAGTGCCAACTCTCGAAGAGACCGCCCTCTTCGCCTTCTTCTCGCGCCAAACCCAAGGCATGGCAAGGGAACAGGGACAGTGACGGCTCCTTGATGTCCCAAGCTGCGGATGAACACCTCGTAGCACCCGGACATGCGAAGAGAATGGAAAGTTATGTCGGCTACAAAGCGGATACATACGAGTACATAAAAGAGGCAAGGAAGAGAAAAAGTACGTAAACTTACATCCAAGACAAAGGCGTGAAGCGGCCTAAATGAGTGCTCCTCTCCCGCTTGAGAACCTGTCCGAGTGGAATGGTAAAGCTCGGCCGATCCGGCCTCCCCCACGCGAACCCTCACGGCATCCAAGTCTACCGGCGACCGAGCGAGAGGAAGTGACAAGACGTGTCGGAAGTCGGGAATAAATGTCGCGGCAGCCGCAAACCAAAGGAACCCTCGAGCCGGGACGCTCCGCGATCATCCTCAAGGACCCGGCCGGATAAGCGGCGACACCTTCCCTCAAATGATTCTCCATAGGCTCCTGCACCGAATGCCTAAGCCCCTGGCATCGGTAATATCAAAACCAGCAGGCCTGCATAAACCGCTGCTCGGGTGTAACCATCAACCCACACCCGCGTGTTGCCATAAGTCGGCAACCCGGTGATAGCGGCAAAATCCGTGGGAGTCACCGTCGCCTCCCCCATCCGAAATGGAAAGTGTGGGTCGTATCCCACCAGTACACGCTCAGCGCGACATACATGGACCTGCCCCTCGGCGTATCAGCTGTCGCAGCTACAGCACTGATAAACCCAGCTAACCCGGAGTCAAGCACCAGCTGCCGCGGACTCCTCTCTCCCTCTCGAGCCACGTCCAGGATAATGTCCCACAATGCTCGCACCGCCTCAAAGGCACCCCGACTCTTCTGGTTATGAGTACTAATCGTCCCTGTCCCCTGCAGACAAACAAGACAGAAGCAACGTCAACAAGAAATGCACCAACGCGTGTCAAAAGGATGCAATGCAGATGCGGTTCTCATTCATTTCCTACGTATATTCAAAACATTTCGAAAAATCCGTCGAATCCGGAACTTTCAAAACATTTCGAAAACTCCGTCGAATCCGGAACTTTCAAAATCTTTCGAAAACTCCGTCGAATCCGGAACTTTCAAATTCTTTCGAATCTTTCGAAAATTTCGCTCCGTCCCGAATTAAAGCTACTTTAATTTTGGAAAATGCATCTAGACATGGAATTTTGCAACCAAAATTTTTATGTCATCCACCCATAGTGTCAATTGAACTACCTCCTAGTCAATTTCGACAAAGGTTCATAGCAAAGTCAAAAGCCCCAATTCGGGCACCAAAATCCCTAAGTTCATTCCTAACAAATTTCTAACATTTAAAGAATGCACATTCTTAAAATTAATGGAATTTGTAGGAAGCTTACTTGTCTCTCGATCCCTCCCTTGGAGTTGTGTCTATCCCTCGCGGATAAAACTCCGCCGGATTCAATGGAAGAGTAGTGGTTCGAATGGTCCGAACCAACCGTGTTCTTTCGTCATCGGTCCTTAGTGGCGAGCCATTGGTCCTCCTTCACCCTCCATAGCAAATTTCCTTCACAAATACGAGCAAACCTTGCAATTTGGGTTGGATTTTTCTCTCCTCTCTCTCTCTCTCTCGCGGCAAATTTATGGAAAGAAAATGACTTTTCTTTCTCTTGCCTCGGCTGATAAGGCATTTTCAAATTTGATAAAAGTCCGTGGGACTCTTCTTGCACCGAGAAAAGATTCCTTCCATTTTGGTCCCTCAACTTTTGGCAATTCCAATTTTACCACTTTTGGCCCCCAAAAGTGTAAAATTTCCCGATTAGACATTTCTAACACCCCATCCCCCGAGATAAATCAAAGTTAGTTTTCACTAACGCTCGTCTCCCTGACGTTAAATTCAGTCCAGTTGACGTTTGACATTCAAACGTTCAATCATGTCTCCGGACATTCCAGTTACTATTCCGTCTCCTGACGTTAAAATTTAATAATGGTTTTCACCATTAAATCCTCAATCGCGACCTTTCACGGTCCGATTCCAAATCTCAATCGCGACCTTTCACGGTCCGATTCCAATTCTCAATCGCGACCTTTCACGGTCCGATTTCAATCCTCAATCGCGACCTTTCACGGTCCGATTTCAAGTCTCAATCGCGACCTTTCACGGTCTGATTCCAATCCTCAATCGCGACCTTTCACCTGGTCCGGGACCTTGAAGTCTCAACCGCGACCTTTCACGGTGTTCCAAGTACCCAAATCTGGCTCATGCCTTAGGTTAATTTTCCCGACATTTCGGTAAGTTTTCCGGTAATTCCCCGGACTTTCCTAGTGTTCGGAAATGTCTGGAGCAGTCAAATTTAAATTAGGGCTGTAAGGGCCTTCCTAATTAAGAAAACACGTTTTCTTAATTAGGGAGAAGCTTCTAGAATAATGCCACCTTGCATGGTTCTAGAATCTTTGAGTCATTGTGGATAAGACCGCACGGCCTCATTCTGCAAAGGGCTGCTGCCGCACGGCTTCATTAGCCTTATCCAGGCGCCTATAAATAGAGCCTTCCTCTACCCATTTCAACAACAACAACAACACAAACAATCACACACACACACTCCATAGCAGTACGTGAAGAAAAACCCTTGAAGGCTCAAGAAGGCGAAGAAGGAAGCTCAAGAAGGCTACATCTCCCTCCTCCTTGAAGACCCAAGAAGAACCTCTCCTCCTAGCTCCGTCCGAAGAAGCGAAGGAAACGATTGGTAACCTCGCACGCCCTAACCTTGCATTTTAATTGATATACTTGCTCATTGCATTCATATATCTTGCTTGGGACTTGGCATTTATTCATAAAGATCATATCTTTATCACCCCCTTTCCCCTTTGCATGCATTAAGACCTCATTTGTCATAAAAATGTAGTCTTTTTCATAAAGGTGCATCCTTTGCACCTAAAATCCCTATTTTCCAATAAAAATGTTATCTTTATGCATCATTTGCATATAAAGATCAAATCTTTTTCAATAAAAATGCATCCTTTGCATCAAAACCCCTTTTTCAATGCATCATTTGCATAAAAATCAAATCTTTATGCATCATTTGCATAAAGATCATTTCTTTAAATCAAAAAGCATCATTTGCTAAAACCAAAATGTCATCTTTTCACTAAAGTGTCATTTTTATCATACATTCCCCTTTCCCCAACCTTGGAACGGACCGGTGTAAAAGTTCTCATCTTTGCATCGTTCCTTCCATTAAAGGTTCATGATTTCTTTAGGAAAAGGATAACCTTGAACCCTATATCTCCGATTATCGCTTAAGAATGAGTATGAAGCCTCTATACGAGCTCGACCGTCTTAAAGCGTAGGATTGATGGGCTAAGGACATTCCTTCCTAAAGAACCTCATCTTTGACCCAAAAGAGAGTCATTCTCTCGATCACGCAAGTCCCGAGGGTCCCGAGGTTTAAAATGCGATGATCATAAGTCATAAGATGAGGACGGGATCATAATCCCAAATACATAAATTCCAAGGAATCCCGAGCGACAACCAACAAATGGTTTTGTACGTCGGAAGACAACTTGGGACATTCCCCCTTATTTTCAAACACATGCACACAAAGAAAGCACGCAAGCAAACACGATTAATGAAATCTAGGGAGACTTGCTCCGGCAAGGCACTTTGGGTGAACGCCAAACGTTCTTCCCAAGGGGTAACTTAACCTCCGAACCCATAAAACCTTTTTTTCAAAGTTTTGAGGTAATCAAAATGGCGTGGCGACTCCGTTTTCAAATAACTCGGATGTCTTCAAACTCGCGTGAATTCCAATAAACAAAAGAATTTGGGGCACACATTCACGGTTTGGCGACTCATTTGGGGATCATCCCAAAGGAGAAAAGCTTTATTTTCAAAACAAAAGTCGATACTTGGTATATAGGTGGACCCCACTTACCCTTCTGTATCGCTCCCTAGCCCGGGGCTTGGGATAACAAGGTGGTTTAACAATCCCACGTACCGAGTATCCCTTTTTGAAAAAAAAATTTGAAAAAAAAAAAATACAAAAAGCTTTTCCCTTTGAGCGGGTTAGACTCCCATCGCCAATTTCATTAATCGTGCTTGCTTTCTTTTACCATGCATTGCATCATTTGCATCTTGGAATCTGTGCATACTTTGAAACGGGAAATAACCTGAAGAAAAGCAAAAGGAGTGGAACCTGGAAAATTGATCCATGCAGTCGTACGGCTAATCCTCATAGGATTCGACCATACGACCTCGGTGGCAATTCCACCGGGAAAAATCATGGTTAATCTGGCGAGTCCTAGCGGCTTGGGGCTATTCGGCTCCATGGCGGCCAGGGCTCCCGAGAAAATTTACGTGCTTATGTGTTGCATTTTCCCCGTCCCGAAAATCATTCCTTTAAAACACATTTATGAAAATCTCTGTTTTAACTTCAAAAAGGAACATTTTAGGAGACCGCACACTACGCGCACTTTGATATATCCTGTACACTTTTGCACGCACGTCCTTGAGCCGAGGTGGTTCAGTGCAGTCACGGACGGCCCTTACGATGCTCCGGGCGCGCACGGAATCATCCCAACCTCCCCATGGCGGCCGGTGTCGACCAATGCACGGTCCGTGTCACACGTTTCAAAAAACCGTGACTTTTGGTTGGTTTTTGGTCTAGTCCGTGTCATATAGCCCAGTTGCATACCCTCGTAAAGGTCAAGCCTTAGTTCATAACGGAAGAAGATTTTCGCTCAAAAAATTCCGACAAGGAAAAAATTGGCGAGATCTCAACTCCGACATTGACTATTGACCTTGACCCGCACGGAAATGCGTAAGAGTCAAGACCAAGTCTTTGCCAAAATAAAAGATCTTTCGCTCAAGCAAAGCTCGCCAAAATTCCGACAAGGAAAAATTGGCAAGATCTTGACCGGCATTGACTTCGATTCCGACTCGCGCCTTTGCGTATGCAACGAAGTTCAATGTGACACTTTGTGTCATCCGGCTTTTGCCGCCCGACCCATGCCTATTATATTCTCGGACATTACCGAAAGTCAAAACCGTCATTCGCTCAAGCGAAACTCTGTCAAAGATCCGTCGAGGCGAGAGACGAGACTTTCCCGGTATTGCCTTGACTATAATCCGCATCGCTCGTGCGTTGAAAGGTCCTATGACCCGCTAGACCCGATAGGAGCGTTCTTTACTCTCGGTCGGTGGGATCCGCGTGCCCTATAGGACCCTCGCCCGGGCCGCCCACCCCGGGAGGTCGAAATACGGGTGGAATACGAGGGGCTTATAGACGTAGTGACGGAACCCGGCGATCCGGGATCTAGAGTAGTTGTGAAAAAGAAGAGGCGTAACCCCTTTTCCAACCAAATAGATATTAATAAAAGACACTGTTTTAAGTAAACTTGAAGATTCTAATTTGCATATTGCACGAGCCTTCACTAAACACCTACCCCGAGTCTAAACCTTTCCTATCCCTTTCCGCAATGAGAAAAGAAGTGGGTGAGAACACCGGGTCGGCTGACTTGTTAGCGCGAGAATCCTCGGACAGGTTCGCGAGAATCCTCGTTTCATCGGTTGAGAGTCGAGAATGACCGATTTAACGAAAACATGTTGGTTTGGGTAACCGGATGACTAGGGAAGAGGAGCTAACCTTAGCCCTGGAAAAGCTCGTAAAGGCCCATGAGGAATAGCAAGCCACGCTCATCGAAGCGCTTCGTCGTCATGGAGTTCAAATAGTGGTCGAGCCCAACGGTTCCTTGGTGATGATAGAAGATGAGCCTCCAGAAGCAGCCATCTCAGCTCCATCCACCTATAACCAATGCCCTCCCCCATCTTCATATGACCCATTTCCAAAGACTGTCCTTTCTCAGTCTCCTCCAATACCCCAAGTTGTTAGGGTCCCGACACCCTCGCTTCCTCTGAATCCCCCCATGGGACCCTTTTCCTCCTTTCGGCGAGCCAAATTTCCTTACCTTGGAATCCCGAGCCGGTTTGACCTTTCCAATTTTGTCAACGCGCTGTGAATTTGCCTACCTCTCGGATAGCTACGGCGAAGAGTCGATCGGGAATGAGAATAGGAATGGGTGGATTTACGGTGATGATGACATTCGATAGAAGGAATGGACTTGGAGCCAACGGAAGTGAAACCCGAAGGGCAAGATGAGGCGAAAGCCACGGACACTGGAACAGGGGATGAAATCACTTCAAAGTGTGTCTGCGGCCTATGCAAAGGCTCGGAGAATGATGAGGCGAGTGTATGAGTCTTATATTCTAGAGTTCAATACTCCGTACAAGGACTTGGTAGGGGAATGGAGAAACTTGATCGAAGCTTTAGCCAAAAGAGGGAAGTGGGCTCCTCCCACCGATCTAGAACATGTAAGCGTCGCCGAAGCCAAACTCTCATCGGGAAGGGTAGACTCTATTACGGTGTTAGTAGTCACTCCTGAAACTTGGTACGAAGAAGAATGTATGGATGCCTTGGAAAGAGTCACGAGTTTAGAGGCGACCCAGTCCCTTTATGTCCTACGATGATAATGATGTCTTCCTGGTAATCCCTAAGCCCGGGAAAAGTCGAGATACCCCTCATATGGCGTCAAGTATCCCGACTGCTTTTGCCCTCATTGGTCATAAGAGCCAAGACGAAAGTTCCCACGAGAGCTCCGTAGTGACACCGATGAAGACACGGTCGAAGTGCGGAAGGGACAATAGAGGAGTGGTCAGCCCAGGAAGCCAAAAAGCCGGAAAATATCTCGACGGTAAGGAAAAAGAACCCGCCATGAGGTTTGACCCCTCGAGAAATCCTTATTGATGATGGAATTTCCCATTTCAGAAAGTGTTTAGCCAATGTCCAAAATGCCGTCAAAGGTTGACCCGGGGAAAGAAAAGACATGCTTGACAGTGATGAGGAATGTGATCCTACTCTGTTAAAGAAGTTGCTAGGATCGGATGAGAAAGCCATTTGCCAAGCTCCAAACTCTGAAAGTGATAATTCTTGTTGCATGCTGACTTTGAAAAGTTTGAATGAGACCGTGAAAGCTTTAAACGGAAAATGTGAAAAGGTCAAAAGGCCAGTAACACGGGACCCGATTCGGGAAGCCGCCTATGCTTCGGCACGCCGTCAATCGAGATCAATCGGCGGAATTGGCCATACGCCGGTAAGAATCCGCCTCGACTTTGAAAGAATTGTGAGAATCCTCCGGTAGGAATGATGACCAAGGAAAATCCAATGTCTATGTGATGACTCGATGCGGACGGATGAGTATTGAGCGGCTAAGGGTGACAAAAGGAATGCCGTCTCGGAACCAAGACAGATAAAAGACCTTATAAGCTAGAAGCGTAAAAGCGACTACGATAAGGAGGATCCAGTCCTAACTCAGTTGAAGTGTACCCAAGCCAATATTTCCTTATGGTCCCTGTTAACCTCTTCATACCCTCATAAGTTGAAACTAGAAGAAAGTTTGGCCAAGACCATGGTGCCCATAGATGTCACCCCTGATGAGGTCGTCCAAATGATTGGAAATATCCACTATGGAAACATCATTACCTTCACTGAATTGGACCTGCCAAAGTACGGGGCTAGTCATAACGAACCTCTTTACATCACAGTCCAGTTAGAAGAGCGTCGATTGCCACGAGTACTAGTTGACGGGGGGTCTGCAATGAATGTCTTGCCAGCTAAGATGATGGATTTATTGGATTTGAAGCCAACAGACTTGAAGCCTTCTAGTCAGACTATTAAGGCCTACGACTCACCGCACGATCGGTTTTGGGGATCGCCACTCTCAAGATGTGGTTCGGAAAAAAGGTCATGGATGTTGATTTTCAAGTTATTGACATTCCGATTTCATTTCTTGCCTTCTTTGGGACGGCCTTGGATCCACCAGATAAACGGGGTAGCCTCTACTTTGCATCAGTGCGTCAAATTTCAGTCGAGTGATGGAACTATCACCACCATTTATGGGGACAGTGTCACAGTAGAAGGAACCAGCACCGGGGACATCCCGATATTGGAGATCAAGCATGATGATGAAGGGTTAGCATTGACCGGATTCTCCGTAGCTTCTTCCAAGGCACAAGTGTGTTGCACTGACCTCACCACTACTTCCGATAAAATCCCTCCTGCCATGAGAATGATGCGAAAAATGAGCTATCTTCCGGACTTGGATTGGGTAGAAGACTTCAAGGTCGTAACACCATCATTGATGTGAAGGAGCAGACTACCGTGATATGGCTTTGGGATACAAACCGAACTCTCGGGATGCCGGAAAAGCTAAAGGCAAGAAAGGTGAAGGGGTCCACTCCATCCTTACGCCGTCTCGACCCATTACTTTATAAAAGGAGGGACACAATATGATGAAAGTGATCGCGGATCTCCTTGCGTAAAACCCTTCTAGAGAACCTTGAGAAAGTTAGGGGAAAGCCACCAATCCCGTTCGAAGAATGTTCCTTGATTTGCCGATATCCTCGGGGCTACCACTACCGTTCGTAATGAGTACGTCTTTCAAAGGAAATCCGGCCGGTGTCAAAAGGTCGCATCTGGGACAATGGACTTCTCCGCCTTTGAGTTAGCTCTTCCGAAGATCGCCCAGATAGAAGCCGCCAAAGAAGTGAAGACAACGATGGGGTTTGCAAGAGTTGTTTGACGAAGAAGCACAAATCCCGCACTTGATCGACTTCGCCCGTATGATGAGATAGTTGCCGTTATTGGAGACGATGGTGAAAGTCATTTTGATCCTCGCACTTTGGTGACTAAGACGTAAATGCCATTGAAGAATTGGGAGACATTCTCGTGGCCGATAGCTACGACAAAGAAATGATCACGGAGCTTGGATTGGTACCCCGTCCTCCTCAACCCTGGCCGTGTCAAACACCCCGTTGTCTTTTCGCTTGAGTCAGAATCTTCGAATTCCTGGGCCCTCGTAGTCATCCGAAGGCCTCACGCCCGAGGATTATGAAAATGTAATCGATGTCATCTTTCCCCTTATCTTGAATGAAATGACAAATCTTTCGATTATCCTCTTATTGCCAACTTAACAAATGATAAATTAACTCAAAACTTAACAACAGCTTAATAATGAATCATTTGAACAAGATGCAAACACACTAAACGAACAATACATTAAAGAAATCTTTAAGGTGTTTCGTAAAAGAGGAAAACCGGGCCCAAGCCGCCGAGGAGATTTTGATAAGTGTGAACTTGGGTACTATTGAGGAACCTAAAGAGACACAGATTGGAAGCTTCTTCCAGGGGTTGAAAGGGACAGACTAATCGAGCCGCTCGTAGAATACGTCGACGTGTTTGCATGGTCATACAAAGATATGCCGGGGCTAGACAGGTTCGATAGTAGAACACGTAATCCCTCTAGCACCGGATGCCAAGCCGCAAAGCGTAAACCGAGAAAGATCAAGCCGGAATGGTCTCTACAGTCAAAGAAGAAATTGAGAAGCTACCGCGGGTAGGATTCATCGTAGTTATTGAATACCCGACATGGTTGTCCAACATCGTGACCGTAACCAAGGCCAATGGGAAGGTGCGCCGCCGTGTGGATTTCCGAGATCCGAACAAGGCCAGCCCCAAAGACGACTACCCTCTCGCCAAACATAGACATCCCGGTGGACTCCACCGCCAACTACGAAGTCAAATCCTTCGTTGATGGTTTTGTGCTACAACCGCATCAAGATGGCCGAGGAAGACCAAGAAAAGATGCCTCTTCACCACACCGTGGGGAACCTACCGTTATACGCAATGCCATTCGGGCTCAAGAATGCCGGGGCTACTTACCAAAGGGCGCGACCGCACTTTTTCATGACATGATCCACAAGGAGATTGAGGTCTACGTAGACGACATGATAATCCACTCCAAAGGAGAAGGTGGGCAAAGACTTTGTTGACCTACGAAAATTCTTTGAGAGGCCGAGACAAAGATTCCATGAGACTAAACCCCGCCAAAATGCACCTTCGGAGCGACAAGGGGAAAAGTGCTCGGGTACATGGTCACTGAGCGAGGTATAGAAGTTGACCCCGAAAGATCAAAGCTATCATGGATATGAGGCCACCTCAAACCCGCATTTAAGTCAAAAGCTTCATGGGTAAATTGCAAGACATCACCCGCTTTGTCAATCGCTGACTACTATGCGCGAGCCCATCTTCAAGCTCATGAAGAAGAATGTGGACACGTAATGGACCGAAGAATGCCAGACGCCTTGACCGCATCAAGGCATACTTAGTACATCCCCTACTATGCCCCCCCACATAGACGTAAGCCTCTTCTCGCTTCTATCTCACCGTCACGTACACGGCAAGCTTGGGGCTATGCTTGCTCAAGAGAAGAAAGACTCTCGGGTAGAAAATGCCATTTACTTTGTCACCGGAAGCTACAAGGGAGCGAGCTCAATTACTCGCGTGTGAAAAGACTCCGTGCAGATCGGTCCGGGTAGTCGGCAAGTTGAAGCATTATATGCAAGCCCACCCCGTGAATTTGGTCTCGAAAATGGACCCCATCAAGTACATCTTTGACAAGCCTTCCTCTCGATGCGCCTAGCGAAGTGGTCCTTCTTCTTGGCGTAATACGACATCAACTATGTGACCGTAAAGGCCATCAAGGGTCAAGCATTGTCGATCACCCGGCGAACTTCCCGCAATGAAGACAGAGGGCCCGAACCCCAATTTCCGATGAAGGGATCTTTGCAATGAGCCTCGAAAATAGATGGCGCTTGTTCTTTGACTGAGCCGCTAACAAAAGAGGAAATGGTGTAGGAATGCTATTGGTCGATCCGAAAGATGAGCATACCCCCATAGCCCTCAAGTTGAACTTTCTCGCCACGAACAATGCCGCCGAGTATGAAGCCTCGCATTGCCGGTTTGGAGGCCGCCTTAGAAAGAAATGTCAAGGAGCTCGAAGTTTACGGAGACTCGCCCCGATCATCAACCAAGTCTCCAACAAGTGGAAGACTCAGACCCTAATCTCGCAACGGTATCATGCCCATATGGAGGAGTTGACCGGACAGCTCCGAGAAGTGACTTTCCACTACTTGCCGAGGGAAAAGAACAGATTCGCAGATGCTCTAGCTACTCTAGCCTCATTGGTAGAGATCCCCGAGGGAAAAGCCATAAAGCCCTTCGTAGTGGGTAGAAGAGAAGCCCCAGCCTTTCGTTGTGAAGTGGACCTGGGACCCGAGCCTATAAAGGAACCTTGGTATAATCGTATTTACCAATTTCTCAAAGACGGAGAGTCGCCTTTCGTAGACGAAGAAGGTAGACCAAAAGAAGGAGTCGAGCCAAAAGCTTGCAAGCCCCGAAAAGGTTGGCTTCTCGCATGTCATTCTAGGAGGCAACCTATACAAGAAGCGGTATCAAGGACCACTCCTCTTATGTGTCACTCAAGAAAGAGCCGTGAGAGTTGATGACCGAAGTCCACAATGGTCCCCGCGGTCCTCACATGAATGCCAGAGCCCCGATGCAAGTGATCCTCGAATGGGTTACTACCGGATCTCCATGGAAACAGCATCGCGTTCAAGACGTCCGAACCTCGCGACAAATGCCGCGGTTTGCCAACCTCAACCATCTCCCACCTCATGACCTCGTACCGCATGACGACTCCTTGGCCGCTTTGCAACTTGGGGCATTGACGTGATAGGGAAAATATCCCCATAGAAGCAATGGGCACGAGTTCGTTTTGGTAGCCATCGACTACTTCACCAAGTGGGTAGAGGCCAAGTCCTACAAGGTCCTCACTTCCGTAAAAGTGGCCCAGCTCATCAAAGAAAACATAATGTGCGTATATGGGGTGCCCAACGAGATCATTTCGATAATGGGTCACACTTCGAAGGAGACCGCGATAGACCGCCGTCGAATTCGAGTTACTCGCCACAAGTCGTCCCCTGCATGCACCTCAAACCAATGGAGCCGTGGAAGCCGCTAATAAGACACTCGAGCGGATCATCCGGAAGATGGCCACCCGTGGTCGTGATTGGCCCGAAAAGCCGCACCTAGCACTCGGGGCTACGTAACGTCCGTCGAATGTACCCACAGGAGAAACTCCTTTTGCCCTAACTTACGGGATGGAAGCAAAGGTTACCAAATGGAGTTGGAAATCCCGTCATTAAGGGTCCTCCCGGAAAACAGTTGTCAATGAAGTGGAATGGTTGCGCAGCCGGCATGATGAGTTAGCCCCGCTTGACGAGAGAAGGCTAAAAGCCATGGAACACACCCGAGCCTACCAAAGGCGAATGGCCGTAGCGTTTGATAAAAAGGTCAAGGCCGAGACATCAAAGAGGGCGACTTAGTGCCGAAAGTAAAGCCCCCTACCGTAGACAACCCCCGGGAAAATGGGAACCCGTCTGGATCGGCCCTTATGTGGTGCGTAAAATACCGTCGGAGGAGCAATGAAGCTTGCGTACTTGGATGGCAATCCCTTTGTCCACCCACCAATGGTGATAAACTCCGAAGATACTATGTCTCGATAAAAAAATAAAAAAAAAAAAAAAAAAAAGAAAAAAAAAAGTGCAAAAAGAGTAATGCCCACTAGGTCAAGACCCCAAAAAGGGCGCCTAGGCAAAAGACAAATGGCCGCACATAAAAAAAATATATATAAAAAAAAAAAAAAAAAAAAAAGAAAAAAAAAAGTGCAAAAGAGTAATGCCCACTAGGCCGAAGACCCCAAAAAGGGCGCCTAGGCAAAAGACAGTGGCCGCACATGAAAAAATTATTAGTTCACTGTAATGAACTACGAAGACCTGAGCCCCTTAGCCTTTCTTGTAAAAGGGGAACGTAGGCAGCCATATATGGTTCGGTCTAAGCAATAAAAAGGACGATTAAGTTTCCATGAAATGTGTCCTAAGCAATAAAAAGGACGATTAAGCTTCCATGAAGTGTGTCCTAAATAGTAAGGGGCATTTCAGCTTTTCATAAAGCGGGTCCCAATCAATAAAGACATTTGAATTTCCATGAAATGTGTCTTGATTAATTTCTAAAATAATATTTCTTGTTCATTACAAGTTAAAAACTTCTTGATGAGTTCAAGCACTGCCTACCTCTTAACTCGCTAACCTCGCTAAAAAGATCTAAAATACAATAAAATGCCTAAATAAACTAATGTGTTTGCAAAATGGCAATAAGAGGATCTTGAGAAAAGACTTGTCGCCCGTCATTCGCCGAGTCTTCTTCGCCTTCTTCCCTTTTCCTCGGCCTCGTCGAGTCTTCTTCCTTTTCTTCTCAATAATGCTCGGTATCCCTCATCCCGACCTCGGTATCCTCACCGGAGCCTCTACCAACCCCGTGTCAATGAGCGCTCTCTATCCGAGCACGAGTCCGCACCTCCTCCCTCTCGAGCCTCGCCAAAGGAGCAACCTCTGACAATCTCTTGTACCGAGCCTCCATATCCCCGACCAAGTCACTCCGATTGGTTATGGCAACTCGCCTTAGCCTCGCCTCCCTCGTAGTCCTACTCGAGTCGCAGCCGCCTCCCAATAAAGCTCGACGTCTATCCTCCAAGATAGCCTCGAGTCGCTCCCATCTCCCTCTCGTACTACCCAAGTAGACAAGTGGTCAAGATGGTGCTCTTCCCGCTCCCGAAGATAGCCCCGTGGGAAAGCAAGATGTGTCCAAGCCCTCGAGAAGAAAGAGAAGCCGGGCCGGATCTCTCATATCCAATGACACCACCTCCATGGTCCGGATGTCCTCCCAATCACTCAATGGCTCCCGTAAAGCCCCAAACCGCCCGGGATACCAAGCTGTATGTAGAAGGACGACCAGTAATCCCGGAACCCTCACAAAGCATAAGACTCCCGAAATATCCTCCTGGTCCGCAACCTCCAATGTGGTATCCACCAACGGATGTCCGAAGTGGATAGCCTAGCCATCATCGCCTCCCGCCTACCCCCTGCCTCGCCGCCTAGGTGCACCTCTCCGAGAAATCACCCAAGGGCACCGAGTCGGCAAAGCCCCGTGCAAAGCCCCGAGCCTCTCCCCGCAGCCTACAGAGTCAACATAGCCTGACTCCCGACCTCATGAAACGGTCTCCCGAGCCATCCTATCAATCCCATGAAATGTCTCTCCCAAAACCAATGGGACAATATCCCGCCACTCAGCCTCTCGACCATGTCCAAGAGACCACTATGACAGCATCCCCACGGACTCAAAGAAGTGAACAAAATAGAGAATACGCAGAGAATGAAAGCATCCATAGCCACCGTGGTCGCAGCCATATCCGGAGACCCAAACTTGCCCGGATATCGTAAAGATCAATCCTATCCGGGCTACCATCATCCTCTCAGCCTCTCCCAAAGGAATCTCGCAAAAAGATGCAAGCTTTACCGTCACCGGCACGTCTCCGATCAGCGGAATAGATATAGCCTCGCCTCGGGACTCCCAATCAAGGCTCAAGTCTTCGTGCGTTGGGACGATTTCGTTGTAAGAAAAGCAAGAAACATGTCTCCTGACGTCCTGTAACTTTGCCGCGGCTCTCAACAGATCCCAATCGGGCGGGAGATCCCTCAAATGCCATAAAGACTTGATCTTGAAGGAAGAATCAAGCAGCCCTTGTGATTTTGGAAGTTATATCTCGCCCAAGATTGAAGACCGGATAGAAAATGGTCTCGCTTTCCCTTTGCAATCTAACGGGATTCTCCATCGCAAAGTGATCAAAGATGGTGCTTTTAGGTCCAAAATATGCTCGGGAACAATTGGGACAAGTCTATAGTGAAAATGAAATGAAATGGCCAAGCCTTGCTTTTATTCGTAAAATAACCACTCGTACAATCGTTAGCCGCACGGCTACATTTGCCCTCAAGGCCACGCCGCACGGCTACATTAGCTCTCTGCAGAAATTCTGCAAAGAACCAAAGTTGCTGCCCAAGGGAGTTTTCACCCCACATTTTCAACCAAAACCTCGTACAAAAACATATCCGTAAGCCATTCAAGCATTCATACACCATTATAAATCATTCTGGCCCCTTTGCCCCAATTCCAAGCAAAAAGTCGCCCCAAGGCTCGTATAATATGCAAATTGAAAAAGCATGAATTAGAAAAGCAAATAAAACATAAATACAATGTTTTCGCCCATCGGCGCCCAAATAAAACAAAAATAAACAAAGTGTGCATCAAATTGTAAATTGTTTGTTTTTGTTCCAAATCTATTCTAGAGACCTCCTAGGCCTCCGATTCTTCTTCCTCTTCATCGCCGCTCGCCTCATAAATGCTAGCCTCCCTCATCGTCCTCCCGGTCGCTCACATCGATAGATGGACATTATCGTGCCCGTACTCGCCCACCGCCTGTAATGTCGGGCCGCTGGGTCCCCGCCCCGAGGCATAGCACTCGGAAGAGTACTCCGAGGCCGATGAGGTAGACGCTGTGCCCCCGACGTGCCGTCTCTTGCGCCTGTGCCCCGTGCATCCGCCGCCGCCTTCGAAGCGCAGCGCCTTCCTCGAAGAGACCGGCACATGTCCTTCCAGCCCCTATTCTCGCCTAACCACCTATCGTAAGTGCGAGCCGGAACTCCGAGAAAAAGAAGAGAAAATCTCGTAAAATCTCGTAAAATAGCAAAAGCGTAAAATCAAAGCTAAAAAGGGAATAAGACCCTAAGAGTACACTTACAAAGTGCTATCAGCGGCAAGGTGTACCGGGGCTCCCTAGCATCGGGGACAGTATCCTCATCCTCCTCGGCACTCCATGGACCACGTAGGACAAATGCGCAGGAGGGATCGGCGGGTAGCAGGCTCATCCTCCCCATATCCCCGAGTGACCGCCAGCCTTCACTAGCTTCGTGGCGCCTCGTGCGCCGCTCCACAAACACAGCAGAGGGGGTGTCCATATCAAAGTACTCCTCCGCAGCCCACGCCGCCCGGTACCTCTCAATCTCATCCACCGCGCTCCCCTCGGGCCGCAAAGATCCGTGCCGGGAGGGTCGAAGGAGTAATGGCATCTAGTGGGGAACATGACCATGCCGTCTCGAGAAGCGGTCCCCAAGTAGATGACATCACATGTCGCCCCGCTAAGCCACCTCCTCTCGCCTCGTCACCTCTATAGCATCTCCCAAAGAAAATCTCTCGGATACTCGCCCTGTGGGTAGAAGTCCACTCCATCGTGCCCATCCTCGTTGATGACCGGCCTCACCATTTTGTAATCGAAGGTAATCCGGGTCTTCCCCGTGAATTTATCTCTCGCATCTCCCCTCCAAATAACCATAGCAGTGGAAGATGGTGACATCACTCGCCGGGTTCCAAGGGAAGAACCCGATCACCTCGCAAAACCAGCCTCGCATGTTCAAAAAATCAAAAGGTCATTTTCTCTTATAAAAGTCTCAAGACAGAAAAGAGAAAAGAAAGGAGACTACCTCAAGGGCAAAAGAAAAGCACCCATCGAAGGCCTTTGTTCCGACCGTACATGTCCAACGAGAAGTACAACTCCGCCAATCCGGCCTCTCCCCAAGAGACCGTCCCTATCCCATCAACATCCTCCGTAGAGTCGAGGAGGCAAGTCATAGCTATCGTCCTGCACTGGCAAAGATGGTGACCGATAGCATCAACCATATGAATGCTCTAGCTACCTGCAAGGGCCACATCATTAGCAAAGAAAATTCTCGCATGCTAGTCTCGAATCGCCACCTCGACATTCCGTGTCTCCATCCCCACTGGGAATCAGCTCAAACCCTACCAAAGCCTCGGAACTCCTCCGCCGTGATGTGGTCCCTCCAAGTCACGGGCCTCCCGGTGAACCGTAAGCCCGTAATAGCGGTGAAATCGGCAGAGTCACCGTCGCCTCTCCCCACCAGTGAAAGCTATGAGTACCGTCCCACCGTAACTCGTAAAGGGCCCGGACCAAGCCCTCGCTCTTCGAGGTGATGTGGACACCCCGGCCGATAGCCTCTACAAATGCATCCAGCCGGTAGCCCTCACCACCGCTTGGGATTCACCCCATCCTTCTCAAAATCCGGCATCCTCTCGCCAAAGCTTGACCGCTATCTCCGACGGTCCTCTAGACTTGTTCTCCCGTCAGACAAGCACATCAAAAGAAGCGTCGCCCTTCATATCATTTCAAAAGCATGCATATATTCAAAAGTGCACATATTTTCAAAAGAAAAGCATTCATAAAAGTTTTTCTAGCATAACTTTTGCATAAAAACGTGTCTTTCATCACTTGAAACGCGTCATTGCTTTCCTAAAGCACAAAATCACAATTTTTCGCACACAAGCATTATTTTTCAAAAATGGCATGCATGAATCATTTTCATCTTCCAAAATCATGTTTTCTCATTGAAAATCAGAATTTTGACCTAGTTCCAAAGACAAGGCAAGAACTCCGTCTCATATTTTGAAAAAAAAAATTCTTACTTCATTTTGCGAGAAAAAAGTGAGTCATTCTCATAATTTCTGTCAAATAAAATTGCACATGCATATTCTTAGCCTCATAGGTTGTTCATGCATCTCAAAATCATTCAAAAAAAAAAAAATCATTCAAAATCCTATAATTCGGGTCAAGCCCTAAATCATTCAAAAATCAAGCAAAATCATCGGATTTGAGCAAAATGAGAATGCTTACCCCAACTGATCGCGGGTTCGTTGATTTGTGCTCCCTTCTCCCCGGATAAAGCTCCGATGGAGGCGTAAGGAAGTCATACTTCCTCTCCGTCCTCACGAGCTCCTTCCTCCTCCTTCTCGCGCCGCCGAGATGTTTCTCCTTGCTTGCCTTGGTATGGGATTGCCCTCCTGGATCCATTTCAAATCAAAGGGAAGCAAAAGGGTTGAAGAATTTCGAATTCTCTCTCTCTTCTCTCTCTCTGCGTTCTTGGGCGGCAACAAGTGCCCAATGCCCGTTCAAAACCTGATTTTAAATAATCTGAAAACAGCTTCTAGCCGTACGGCTTCTTTTTCTCCATCTCATGCCGGGCGGCTTCATTCGCCCGAGCGTAAATTACAATCCCGCCCCCGGACCTTCCACTGGGCATGCAATTTCCGTTATCTTTTAACCAAGATAACATCTTTTCGTAAAATATCCCTTATCTCTTTAGCAATCAAGCTTTATTCCCGCCGCTCCGTTAATTCCGTTATAACGGGATAACACTAGGTGACAACCTCCGAATTGTCGAACTCTAAACTTGTGCTACCTCTATCCGCGAATAGTGAAGTATGCCCAAGTCATTCCAACTTGTGCTACCTCTATCCGCGAATAGTGAAGTATGCCCAAGTCATTCCAACTTGTGCTACCTCTATCCGCGAATAGTGACGTATGCCCAAGTCATTCCAACTTGTGCTACCTCTATCCGCGAATAGTGAAGTATGCCCAAGTCATTCCAACTTGTGCTACCTCTATCCGCGAATAGTGACGTATGCCCAAGTCATTCCAACTTGTGCTACCTCTATCCGCGAATAGTGAAGTATGCCCAAGTCATTCCAACTTGTGCTACCTCTATCCGCGAATAGTGACGTATGCCCAAGTCATTCCAACTTGTGCTACCTCTATCCGCGAATAGTGAAGTATGCCCAAGTCATTCCAACTTGTGCTACCTCTATCCGCGAATAGTGAAGTATGCCCAAGTCATTCCAACTTGTGCTACCTCTATCCGCGAATAGTGAAGTATGCCCAAGTCATTCCAACTTGTGCTACCTCTATCCGCGAATAGTGACGTATGCCCAAGTCATTCCAACTTGTGCTACCTCTATCCGCGAATAGTGAAGTATGCCCAAGTCATTCCAACTTGTGCTACCTCTATCCGCGAATAGTGAAGTATGCCCAAGTCATTCCAACTTGTGCTACCTCTATCCGCGAATAGTGAAGTATGCCCAAGTCATTCCAACTTGTGCTACCTCTATCCGCGAATAGTGAAGTATGCCCAAGTCATTCCAACTTGTGCTACCTCTATCCGCGAATAGTGACGAATGCCCAAGTCATTTCAAATTGTGCTACCACTATCCGCGAATAGTGACGTATGCCCAAGTCATTTCAACTTGTGCTACCACTATCCGCGAATAGTGACGTACGCTCAAGTTTCCCAACTTAAGTTACCTCTATCTCCGTCATAAAGAGATAGCGCCATAAGCTCTAGCTTCCTCAGGTGACAGCCTCCGAATTGTCAAAATCTCAAGGATCCTAGACATCGTTCCTAACTATCTAGTGATGCTTGAACTACGATCAAGGCTTGATTCCTCCGGGATACGTAGGTAGCCTTTTATAAAAGGTTCAGCCATTCGACCACTTTGGTCACCCCGTTTCTTTGTCACTCCTCGCTGATAAAGCGCCCTCATAAAAATTCAAATATTCGACCACCCGGGTCACTTCCTAGCATGTCCCCGTAGGATCAATTGCTTGACCTCCTAGGTCATTTTCTCTTCTTTTTCCCAAGCAAGAGACCCGCTTCTCTTCTTCCTTCCCCCGGATCCTAATTCCGAACTACGGCCCGGCTTGATTCCTCCGGATACGTAGGTAGCCTTCCAAAAGGTTCAGCCACTCGACCACCTCAGTCATCCAATCCGTCTCGGCATTCGCCAGATCGGATCCTTTTCTATCGACAACCCCACTCGCCTTGCAAGTGACGTTGCCGAGGGCTTCGTAAGTACCCAAATCTGCCTCATGCCTTCCGGTTAATTTTCCCGACATTTCGGTAAGTTTTCCGGTAATTCCCTGGACTTTCCTAGTGTTCCGGAAATGTCCTGGAACAGTCCAGATTTAAATTAGGGCTGTAAGGAGCCTTCCTAATTAAGAAAACACGTTTTTCTTAATTAGGAGAAGCTTCTAGAATAATGCCACCTTGCATGGTTCTAGAATGCCGAGTCATTGTGGATAAGACCGCACGGCCTCATTTGCAAAGGGCTCGCAGCCGCACGGCTTCATTAGCCTTATCCAGATCGCCTATAAATAGAGCCTTCCTCTACCCATTTCAACAACAACAACAACACAAACAATCACACACACACACTCCATAGCAGCCCGTACGTGAAGAAAACCTCAAGGCTCAAGAAGGCGAAGAAGAAGCTCAAGAAGCCATCTCCCTCCTCCTCAAGACCCAAGAAGAACCTCTCCTCCTAGCTCCGTCCGAAGAAGCGAAGGAAACGATTGGTAACCTCGCACGCCCTAACCTTGCATTTTAATTGATATACTTGCTCATTGCATTCATATATCTTGCTTCGGGACTTGGCATTTATTCATAAAGATCATATCTTTATCACCCCCTTTCCCTTTGCATGCATTAAGACCTCATTTGTCATAAAAATGTAGTCTTTTTCATAAAGGTGCATCCTTTGCACCTAAAATCCCTATTTTCCAATAAAAATGTTATCTTTATGCATCATTTGCATACAAAGATCAAATCTTTTTCAATAAAAATGCATCCTTTGCATCAAAACCCCCTTTTTCAATGCATCATTTGCATAAAAATCAAATCTTTATGCATCATTTGCATAAAGATCATTTCTTTAAATCAAAAAGCATCATTTGCTAAAACCAAAATGTCATCTTTTCATTAAAGAGTCATTTTTTTATCATGCATTTCCCTTTCCCCAACCTTGGAACGGACCGGTGTAAAAGTTCTCATCTTTGCATCGTTCCTTCCATTAAAGGTTCATGATTTCTTTAGGAAAAGGATAACCTTGAACCCTATATCTCCGATTATCGCTTAAGAATGAGTATGAAGCCTCTATACGAGCTCGACCGTCTTAAAGCGTAGGATTGATGGGCTAAGGACATTCCTTCCTAAAGAACCTCATCTTTGACCCAAAAGAGAGTCATTCTCTCGATCACGCAAGTCCCGAGGGTCCCGAGGTTTAAAATGCGATGATCATAAGTCATAAGATGAGGACGGGATCATAATCCCAAATACATAAATTCCAAGAAATCCCGAGCGACAACCAACAAATGGTTTGTACGTCCGAAGACAACTTGGGACATTCCCCCTTATTTTCAAACACATGCACACAAAGAAAGCACGCAAGCAAACACGATTAATGAAATCTAGGGAGACTTGCTCCGGCAAGGCACTTTGGGTGAACGCCAAACGTTCTTCCCAAGGGGTAACTTAACCTCCGAACCCATAAAACCTTTTTTTCAAAGTTTTGAGGTAATCAAAATGGCGTGGCGACTCCGTTTTTCAAATAACTCGGATGTCTTCAAACTCGCGTGAATTCCAATAAACAAAAGAATTTGGGCACACATTCACACACGGTCCGATTTCAATCCTCAATCGCGACCTTTCACGATCCGATCTCCAATCCTCAATCGCGACCTTTCATGGTCCGATTTCAATTCTCAATCGCGACCTTTCACGGTCTGATTCCAAATCTCAATCGCGACCTTTCACGGTCCGATTCCAATCGTCAATCGCGACCTTTCACGGTCCGATTCAAATCCTCAATCGCGACCTTTCACGGTCCGATTCCAATCCTCAATCTCGACCTTTAACGGTCCAATTCCAAGTCTCAATCGCGACCTTTCACGGTCCGATTTCCAATTCTCAATCGCGACCTTTCACGGTCCGATTCCAATCCTCAATCGCGACCTTTCACGGTCCGATTCAAATCCTCAATCGCTACCTTTCACGGTCCGATTCCAATCCTCAATCGTGACCTTTCACGGTCCGATTCCAATCCTAATCGCGACTTTTCACGGTCCGATTCAAATCCTCAATCGCGACCTTTCACGGTCCGATCTCAAATCCTTAATCGCGACCTTTCACGGTCCGATCTCAAATCCTTAATCGCGACCTTTCACGGTCCGATTTCAATTAAATCGCGACCTTTCACGGTCCGATTTCAACTCTCAATCGCGACCTTTCACTCAATCGCGACCTTTCACGGTCCGATCTCCAATCCTCAATCGCGACCTTTCGCGTCCGATTCCCAAATCTCACCGCGACCTTTCACGGTCCGATTTCAATCCTCAATCGCGACCTTTCACGGTCCGATTCCAAGCCTCAATCGCGACCTTTCACGGTCCGATTCCAAGCCTCAATCGCGACCTTTCACGGTCCGATTTCAATCCCCAATCGCGACCTTTCACGGTCCGATTTCAAGTCTCAACCGCGACCTTTCACGGTCCGATTCCAATCCTCAACCGCGACCTTTCACGGTCCGATTTCAAGTCTCACCGCGACCTTTCACTGGTCCGATTCCAATCCTCACCGCGACCTTTCACGGTCCGATTTCAAGTCTCAATCGCGACCTTTCACGGTCCGATTTCAAGTCTCACCGCGACCTTTCACGGTCCGATTCCAATCCTCAATCGCGACCTTTCACGGTCCGATTTCAAGTCTCAATCGCGACCTTTCACGGTCCGATTTCAATCCTCAATCGCGACCTTTCACGGTCCGATTCCAATCCTCAACCGCGACCTTTCACGGTCCGATTTCAAGTCTCACCGCGACCTTTCACGCGGCCCGATTTCAATTCTCAATCGCGACCTTTCACGGTCCGATTCCAATCCTTAACCGCGACCTTTCACGGTCCGATTCCAATCCTCAACTGCGACCTTTCACGGTCCGATTTCAATTCTCAATCGCGACATTTCACGGTCCGATTCCAATCCTTAACCGCGACCTTTCACGGTCCGATTCCAATCCTCAACCGCGACCTTTCACGGTCCGATTTCAATTCTCAATCGCGACCTTTCACGGTCCGATTCCAATCCTTAACCGCGACCTTTCACGGTCCGATTTCAATCCTCAATCGCGACCTTTCACGGTCCGATTTCAATCCTCAATCGCGACCTTTCACGGTCCGATTCCAATCCTCAATCGCGACCTTTCACGGTCCGAGTCCAATCCTTAATCGCGACCTTTCACGGTCCGATTCCAATCCTCAATCGCGACCTTTCACGGTCCCATCTCAAACAGTCAATCCCGACCTTCGCGGTCCGACCTCCACTCTCCTATCGAGACCTTCGCTATTCGCCTCATCGGCAACAGCAATAAGCCCGAACCCCAAGGCACGAACGCCTTGCAACAATCCCTCTTCGGCCATCCTCGTAAGCCCGAACACCTTTTCACTTCAGCAAGTGAACATTCATCTCCCCGGCCGCCAGTCGTAAGCCCGATCGTTCCACCTCAGCGGCAACAGCAATAAGCCCGAACCCCAAGGCACGAACGCCTTGCAACAATCCCTCTTCGAACATCAAGGTAAGCCCGAGCGCTCATCCCCAGCAGGATAAAACTGGAAACAGCAATAAGCCCAGCACCCAAGGCACGAATGCCCTCGTCAGCATCGCAACTCCGGTTTGAGGCGCCACACGCCCTCGAAGGTTTCGAAGTCCTGTGTTCGACGCCTCCCAACGGTCTCCATTCAGGTACAGGTACCTCGCGAATGGTCTCATCCAAAGTTTAGACGCCTCCTAACAGTCTTCGCTCAGGTCAAGGTCCCCGTATGCGGCTCCTTGCCCCTTTTCGAACTACGATCGGCTTGATTCCCGCTCGGGATACGTAGGAATCCTTTTCGCTAAGGGTCCAAGCCCTGACCGCCCAGGTCTCCTTCAAAGTAAGGCATCCCGATTGGGATCCTTATCTTTTTCAACGACCAATTCTACTCTCCTTCGGAGGAGACATCGCCGAGGGGCTAATCAGAAGTACCCAAATCCGGGATCGTCCCAAATCTCAGTGGTTAACCAAATATGTTAACTGCCCGCTCCAGTTAATCGGAACTCCCTGCCGCTGTGCTAACGAGACGTCCCGGATCGCCTGCGTATCCCGACGTCGAACCGTACTTAACACGTGTCATCTCACGTAAAAGTATGGCTTTCCCCGAAAAACGCATTTTTGGCACTTTCCGGGGCATTTCGAACATTTTCCTGATCGTTATTTTAAAAACGGACAAAACCGGACCGGGACAAATCCCATATGGCCGTGACTCGGAGGGCACGTGGCAGCCATGCCACCTCCCTCTAGTCACCCTTCAATCAAATTCAAAGGGAAAAGACCAAAATACCCCGATTTGCAAGCCAAGTCCTACGGACTCCTGTGCACTTTTCCCGAAATTGCCAAAGAAGTCCCCGTATTTCTAAAATACCCAAAAACCCCCTGGATTCAGTCCAAGTCCGTCCGGACTCCTACTGCAATTTTCACCCTATAAATAGAAGTTGCTGTCAAAGGCAAAAGAACAGAAAATTGACTCCAAAAAACCACCACCCCACGGCCCAAACTCAGTTTCACCCCTCCCGAGCTCCCGTTTTGTCTCGATTTGCGTGAAACCTTCGCATTTCGATCAAATACGCCCCTTTCAACTTCGAAACAACCTTTCGAATCACTTTCCGTGTCCCGTACACACCTCCCGAGTCAAAGGAGTCGACCCTAGCCATAGGTATAACTCCCTCTCTCTAAATCTCCCGTTCCATCTCGGTTTACGCGCCAGTCGCCATAACCGTTTCGAACGTCGTTATCGAAATGTAGACGCCTCCGTCTAACGGGGTCCGATACGTTTTAGCCCCTCGATCCTCTTCTCTTTCCGTAAGAGAAGTAATCACGGGTTAAAACGGCGTTCCGACCCCGTTCCGTTTACTTTTATTGTCATTTACCAATTCCGGATCGTTTGATCCGTTGATCGTCATTTAATTCCTGTCATTTACAAATCCGAGCCGTTTGGCCTCGTTGATCGTCATTTACAATTCCGAGCCGTTTGGCCTCGTTGGCCTCGTTGATCGTCATTTACGAATCCGGATCGTTTGACTCCGTTGACACTGCTTTAAATACTGTCATTTACAATGTCCGACCCGTTTGGATCTTGATATTATTTACTTTTCAAAGTCCGAGTCGCAACCCGATTCGTTGATTGCATATTATTTAATACGCATTTTTCCCGTAAAAATCGTTAACAATGTAATGCCCGGTTCAAAACCGGAGTTCGTCCGTCGAACTCTCTTTCAAAAAAGCGCGAAATGACGTTTGTCATTCAAACGCTCATCTTCAAACTCAAAGCCGCCATTTGACACTTAAAATCATTTAATACGCATTTTTCCCGTAAAAATCGTTAACAATGTAACGCTCGGTTCAAAAAACCGGAGTTCGACCTTCGAACTCCTTTTCAAGCTCAAAATCGACGTTTGCCACGCAAACGCTCATTCCCGTCTCAAAATCGACGTTTGCCACGCAAACGCTCATTTCAAACTCAAAGTCGACGTTTGCCACGCAAACGCTCATTTTCGTCTCAAAACCGACGTTTGTCATTCAAACGCTCGTCTTTTCAAAAGTCACCTAATCAACGTTTGTCATTCAAACCAAGATTAAGCTTGTCATTCAAGCCCCCATTTCAAAAGACACACACACACACACGCACACGATTTCGAGAAAGGTAGAAAGACTCGTCATGCGAGGCGTTTCGGGCGATCTCGTAATACTCTACCCGAAACGTAACGTGACCTTCGAACCTAACAATCTCTGGTACTCAAAGCTTTTTACTCGTTTTTGCTACCAATAAAAATGATCCCCTTTTTCAAAGCCTTTTCCTAAGTTTTTGCTACCAATAAAAACGACACCATTTTCTAAAAGCCGTTTCTCAACGTTTGGGCTCAAAATACAAAACCGCGTGGCGACTCCTCATTTTCCTTCCCATGAAGCGAGGTCTCAGACACCAACCCCTCCGCGAAAGACAACCGCCTTTCGCATCGCGCGAAATCCGGGTAATTTCAGGTCGAAACTCTCAAAATATAGACGTAATGCCATCTACGGGACTTGATACGTTTTAGTCCCTAATCATCTTCTCTCCCGTAAGAAAAGTAATTTCGGGTTAAAATGGCGTTCAAGTCCCGTTTCTACTTTTCTGTCATTTACAGTCCGGATTGTTCGATCCGTTGATTCGCACTTTACCGTCCGAACCGTTTGGTTCGTGATTGTCATTTACAAAGTCCGGATCGTTTGATCCGTCGATATCGCTATTTACTTTACGCACCTTTACAAATCCGAGCCGTTTGGCTCGTCGATCGCGTTTTTACCATCCGGATCGTTCGATTCCGTTGACACAGCATTTCAATAATGTCATTTATAAGTCCAAGCCGTTTGGTTTGTTGATAGGATTTACTTACAAATGTCCGAGTCACAAAATGACTCGTTGATCGCATCTCATTTACTACCTTTTTCATAAAATTGGTAACATTGTAATGCCCGACTCATAACCGAAAGTTCGTCATTCGAACTCCTTTTCAAAACAACGTAAAAACTTGATGTTTGACATTCAAACGCTCTTTTTACTAAAATCAACGTTTATCATTCAAACTAAAGATTCAAGTTCGTCATTCGAACCCGTTTTCAAAACAACTCAAAATCGACGTTTGACATTCAAACGCTCATTTCCGACTTAAAACCGACGTTTGACATTCAAACGCTCTTTTTACCAAAATCAAAGTTTGTCATTCAAACTAAAGATGCAAGTTCATCATTCGAACCCGTTTTCAAAACAACTCAAAATCGTTGTTTGACATTCAAACGCTCATTTCCGACTTAAATCCGACGTTTGACATTCAAACACTCTTTTACCAAAATCAATGTTTGTCATTCAAACTAAAGATTCAAGTTCGTCATTCGAACCCCTTTTTTTCTAACTCAAAACCGACGTTTGTCATTCAAACGCTCGTTTTACCACAAATCAACGTTTGTCACTTAAACCAAGATTAAAAGCTTGTCATTCAAGCTCCTTTTCAAAATGCAACACAAACACACACACACGCACACTTTTCGAGAAAGGTAGAAAGACTCGTCATACGAGGCATTTTGGGTGATCTCAATATACTCTTCCCAAAACGTAACGTGACCTCCGAACCTAACAATCTCTGGTTCAAAAAAGCCTTTTCCAAGTTTTGGCTACCAGTCAAAACGTCCCCTTTTTCAAAGCCTTTTCCAAGTTTTGGCTACCAATCGAAACGTCCCCTTTTTCAAAGCCTTTTCCAAGTTTTGGCTACCAATCAAAATGACCTCCTTTTCAAACCAGCCATTTTCAAAGTTTAGGCTCATAATACAAAACGGTGTGGCGACTCATCCCTTCCAAGTTTTGGCTACCAATCAAAATGACCTCCTTTTCAAAGCCTTTTCAAACCAGCCATTTTCAAAGTTTAGGCTCATAATACAAAATGACCTCCTTTTCAAACCAGCCATTTCAACATGCAGGGGCATACTTTAGAAAAATGGGAACGAATCCCGATTTTATGTGAATGCCTAGTTTAATGTAGGCACCAAAAACTCGCTTTGGATTTGACTCTTTTGAGAGAGTATAAGCGTAGAGAGTTTTAAAAAAGTGTATGGAAGCCCTTGCTGACAGAAAATTAGTGTTTAGCTCTATTTTTCTTAATTTTGTAGAAAGAGAAGACTTGTCGAGACATCCGAAAATTTGTTTTATTCACAATGATCTCAAGATTGCTTAAACCCTTTGTTAATGTTTGGGTTACTCAACCACTAATCTTGATATGAACAAACGTCTTGATTAATCATGAGAAGAAAGTCAAACGATGTCGAGGATCAAAATTGGCTAGGTTGTGAAAGAAAGGTCTGTGTATAGGGGAGGTCATTGATGAGATTGGGTTTATGAGATTTGTATGTGTTTATGACCGGACCATTTCTGATTGCCTACGTTACCCTCAGTGTAAGGAGCTCAAGTCGCCGTAGTCCTGGCCGAACTGTGCTTGGCTTTAGGAAAGGGTATGAATATTTGTGGTCTCTTTGGAGAAAGGGTTCGGGTAGGAAGATTGGTTGTTGAGGCACGGGCCTTGAGATGCTTCTTTGACGAATCACTTTTGACTGCTATTTCTTTGATTTCCGTTGCTCCTTGAATGTCGTCTTTCATCAGGGGAGAAGGAAAGGAGTGAGAAATAAAGAAAGAATGTGAAAGTTTGAGAATTCGAGGATCTTTTGAGAGTTTGAGAACTTGGGATCCTTCAGTGAATTCGAGGATCTTTTGAGAATTTGAGGATCCTTTTGAGAATTGGAGGACTTGGGATCCTTTTGAGAATTTGAGAACTTGGGATCCTTTTGTGAATTGGTAGGCCTCTTGTTGCTTCTTTAATTAGATCTGTCCTTCCTTCATGGCTTGAAATTTTGTGTACCGTCGACATTCGATGCTAGCTTCTTGGCAGTGCTTGAACTTCACTTGATACAAAATAAAGGGGAAATGAAACCCCAAGCTTATCGTCAAAATGGGAGCAAACATTTGGTGGTGAGCGACAGTAAGTCTTGATATTCCACGATGATGCCATTGCGAATTTGGTCAATAGTGAGGGCATGGGTATGAAAGGTGGATTTGAAAGGCGCATGTCGTGATGTAGGCTTTTGTGAGGTAAGGAAGGTGTATAGGAAGGACATTAGTTGACTTTCTCACACTGATTAATCAGAACATTAATTATTTCAAGAGATTATTTGTTGAGCAATGCAAGTGATCATATAGAATACAACCATTTCATTAAATGTAGTGTAGGTGTGCAAATAATGTCTCAAGTCTAGTAAGAAAAGAAAAAGACTCTTTTATAGAAAATTAAGCATTCAACTACAAAGTCTAAGTCGAGCTAAATTAATAACAGCGAGTGTCCAAGACGGACTTAGTTGAAGAGGAAAAGTACTAGAACCTATGAAGGTTGACTAAAAGACCGTTGACATATCTTGAGGATAGGTAGCCCCTAACCTAGCTGCTCTTTGTTGGTGAACTGCTAGGACGCTTAAGCTTTCCATCTTCTATTAACTTCTGAATTTCATATCGCAGATCAATGCAATTGTCAGTTATGTGCCCATGATGCTGGTGGAAGGCGCAATACTTGTTCATGTCAATGTTGGCCGTGAGATTTTTTGCCTTATAATTCTCCAAAGGTTTGAGTAGACCTTCTTTGATCAATCCCTCTAGCATTTTGCTTAGAGGCATGTCTAGTTTGTCAAAAGGGAGGAAAGGTTGCCTCCCGAAAGAGTCATTGTTTCTTTGGCCTGTGTTCCCATTGTTCGATCGATGTCCCTGCTGGATGTAGTCGACAGTGGCATCCTTTCCTTTGTCGGGAGCTGGTGCAGTAGTTGCTGTTCTGTATCGATAAGATGGAACTGTACTCGGGGCCGGCTTTTCCTTCAGGACTTTCTCGAATTGGGAACCCGCGTTGACCATGGCATGGAGATCGAGATAGAAGTGATGGCTGACTGATGCTCTTATTGATGACCTCAGACATGACTTAAGGACTCTCATTTGCTCATCCTCAGGCAGTGACTCCATGATATCGGAAAGCTTCCAGCTCTGCTTCTTGTAAAGTTCTTCCATAGTTTCGTCTGCCTTTTGTTCTGCTAGCATAACCACATGCGGGTTAATAGAAACTTTTGAACTACTGGAACCCGTAACCAAAGGTCCACTAACAGAGGGAACCGTGATAGGGGGTTGATGGGATCGAATGGTAAATTCATCAGATCCAATAGGGATAAACGAGGGTGAGAAACCCGAGACAGTTGGGTGTTCCTTTAATAATCCACTGCCATATTCGAGTGGGGGTTGGACAAATTGGTTTTGAGGGAACGGAGCATAAATTGGTGGGTATTGTTAAAATTTAGGGATTTGAGGCCATGGAGCAGCTGAAGCAGATGAAGGATGTTCGAAATAATGGGTCGAAAAAGTCATGGGTACGAAACCCGATGAATTCTGAGCGTATTGAGTGGGACAGAAAGGATGTTGAACCAACTGAGCCTGAAAAATTGGTGAGGTTTGAGTGTCTGCTGGATGAAGCAAGTGGTGAGGAAGAACATGATCCGTTGAATTCTCTAAAGACGGTGAAGGAGGAGCATGCTGGTGGAATCGAAGTCTGGCGGCGGCCTCCCAAGCTTTGATCAGCTCTTCCTTAGTCTGAAAGTCTTCAAGATGGAGAGTATCATATATCTGTGCTACCTTATCCCAACCTTTTTCTTTCGGGGGAGGGGAATTGATCTTAGGAGCAGTTGCTGGGTCGGATGCAGCGGCCCAATATTGATAAGATGAGTCTGGGTTTACAACTTTGAGTTGTGACTTGAGATCCTTCTCAAATTTGGACCCTGCGTTGACCATGGCACGAAGATCAGGGTAAAAGTGGTAGCTGATTAACGTTCTTATGGATGGCCTCAGACATGACGTGAAGATTCTCATCTGCTCGTCCTTGGAAAGAGGTTCCATAATTTCAGAAAGCTTCCAGCTCCATCTTTTGTAGAATTCCCCGACACTTTCATCTGTCTTTTGCTCAGTGGTGATTAGGTCTTCACGACCTGTTTCCCACTCCAGATTGGAGAAGTATCGTTCTAGGAAGATGTCGCTGATCTGGTCCCAAGTATGGTGTTCTTCGGGTTTGACTCTTAGGAACCATCTTAGTGATGAACTCTTAAGAGTATGCTGAAAATGGTTGGCCATTTGTTGGAGAGTGGCCCCTTTTGCTCTCATGATGAGGACGTAAGTGTCAATGTGGGTCTGAGGACATTCGGTTCCGTCGAATTTGTCCATCTCTGGCATTCTGAACTTGGCGGGAAGAGGCGTGACCTTTCCTGGATCGGTAGACTTGAGTGTTTCTTTCTTGGAATTTCCCATGATAGCTTTGGTTTCTTTTATATGTTCCATTATCCAGGCCATGTTTGGATCCAGAGGTGCACTTGGGGGTTCGATTCCAGGTGCAACATTCAGAGAGGCCGTGAGTGAAAGCGGCAGGCTGTTAGAGGGAACAATTCCTTGGAAATAATGAGTGTAGACTTGTCAGTATCCAGGGTTGGGGAAGTACGCATTGTTTTGCAGGCCACCTAGATATTGAGGGGAAGTTTCTCCCGTCCCCACAGGCAAGTTTAGGGGTGGCAGACTTGAGATGTTTGGATCTGCGGAAGCCTTTTCTGGGTTGAATCGAGGCTTTATCCCGTACTTTTGGGGCTCGTATATGGGATGGTCCAGCACTATTATGATTGTATTGAGTGAAGGGGGCAGAACCGGCTTGGCCGTGTGCAATAGGGGTGCCTTGGGAAGTGGCCATGTGAAGCCTTGGGTTGAAGGATTTTCGTAGTTCGAAGGCGGAGGAAGTTGGATGAAGATTCGGGGAGCTGATCCTGGAGGATCGTCGTCCTCGATTAAATCGAAGGTACCATCTGACCGGGAAATAGTTGTTATGCCTCGCTCATTCAGGATCTGTATCATGAAGTTCTGCTGATCTTCTATCTATTTCTTGTGAACCTCGCAGGCTCGGATGGCTTCTTCCAATGTCATGTCGTTTGCTGGTGGCGGGGTTCCATTCCCGTCATGGTTTCTCGGCGAATCTGACATTTCGGAAAATCTGATTGTAGGAACTAAGGAAACTGAGGAACTATCTGGCGATTCCGTAAATGTAATGCTGAAGAGACGGCATCCTGAGATTCTGAAACACTCTTTGTTCGCTGCAGGGAACAAAAGGTAGGGCTTAGATTTCGGAAGAGGTATTTAGCTCAAGGCTTTGGGCTCGTGCAACGTGCAGTTACTGCTCAAGTTTACTTAAAACATGTTTTCTCAGAATCCTAACTGGTCGGAAAAGATTGCTCTTCTTTTTCGCAACTACTCTAGGTTCTAAACAGTGGATCTCAACACTACGTCTATAGAACCCTCGTTTTTCACCTGTACATTGCTTTCCCGGGATGGACAATCCCGAGCGAAGGTCCTATAGGGCAGCGGATTCCACTGACAAAAGGAAAAGCAAACTTAGGGCATAGCTGGTCATGCAAACTTTTGACGCATATACCATGCAGGTCACGGTCAAAGTCAACATCCTTGAGTTAAGGCGGAAATCGTGCCAAAATTTTGGCATGACCTCTCTTTGACTCGCTTTCGCAAGGGGCCTTAGCTCTTAGCATTGGCCAAGTTGTGACCGGTATGGTTCATGCGTTAAAGGTTTGATGACACGGCGTCACATTAAACCTTTGGGTATATTTTAACACGATTCTGCGTCAAAGTCAAATCCAAAAGCTAAGACTCCGGGCCGAGAAACAAACTTTGATCTCAACTTTTAAGTTTTGACTTGTGAGGAAGATCGATGTAAGAATATACACTTAGGCTTTATGACACGAACTAAGCCAAAAACCAACCAAAGTCTCGGACAAATTGTGACACAATTAGTGGATGGCTACACGGGCGAGGATGGGCTGTTTGGGATGACCCCATGCGCATGAGAGAGGCATATGAAGGCCTTCAAGTTACAGCTGAACGGTCACCCCGGGTTAAGGGTTGTAGTGTACAAGTGTATATGGTAACAGTGCGCGTAGTGTGCGATCACTAAATTCTTTTTCTGAGTAAAACAGAGATTTTCAAAATGTGTTTTAAAGAATTTATGAGCAGTTCAAAATATGCATAAAAACCAACTTATGAATAGATATGCACAAAGCATTTTATGATTTTGAAGGAAGGCAAAAACAACACATTTTTTTAAAACAGTCCAATGTTTTGGAAACCGGAGCTGTTTAAAATTTCCTTTTATGGAAAGAAAAGCAAGTAATTTACAAAATATGAAGAAAACACACACGCGCAAAAAAGCGAGAAAGGGTAAACGAAAGTTTGACCCACAGAATGTTTTTTTTAAACAAAAGCAGTTTTAAGAAAACATGTTAAAAGATCCCCAGCGGAGTCGCCAACTGAAATTACCCCCGATCCGAAACGGCGCCCGGACGCGTTGACTTCGCTCGAAATCGCGAAAGCATGAGCGGTTGAATTTCAAGGAAAAAAAGAGAGTCGCCACGCCATTTTTATCATGAGTCAGAACTTTGAAAAAAGCTAGAACATAGATTGTTAGGTTCGGAGGTCACGTTACGCCTCGGAAAGAGATTAATTGTGCTCACCTGAAATGCCTCGTATTCACGAGTCTTTCTACCTTTCTCGAAAATTGTGTGTGTGTGTGTGAATTACTTGAAAATAAGTTTGAATGGCGGGTTTTGAAATGAGGGGCATTTTTGGTAAGTGAAGAAATGACAATAATATAGACTTTTGAAATGAAATCATTTATAGTAATTGACAGTAATGAAATGACGATCAAAGTCAATTTCTTGACTCAGATGTTAAAGTAAATGCGATCAACAAATCGAACGATTTGGACGGTAAATGACATTAATGAAATGACAATATCAACGAATCAAACGATTCGAACGAAAAATGATAATCAACGAATCAAACGATTCAGAAGGTAAATGACAATCAACGAATCAAACGATTCGGATGGTAAAGAACGATCAACGAATCAAACGATTCGGACGGTAAAGAACGATCAATGAATCAAACGATTCGAACGGTAAATGACATTATTTAAATAAGATGAAAATGAATTGACAGGTCAAGATCTCCCATTTTAACTCTAAATTACTCTTTTTGAAAGAGAAGAGTAGTAGAGAGGGGATCACCTCTTGACCCGGACCGGTTGTCTAGAACGTTTACATTTTAAGAAAGGTAACGTGAACAGAATGACAAAAAGAAAGTAAAAAATAAGAGAGTTTAGATCGGGAAGGAGAGTTTACCAATGCTTGGTTTTTGACTCTATCTTCTGAGGGTTCGTAATTTGGATACGAAAAGTGTTTGGATTATGGTTTATTTGGGAAAAACGGGGCTTTCACGCAAACTGAGGTAGTTTTCTCTCTCCAAAAAAATTTGTTTTCGAAAATGTGTTAAGATTTCTGGAAATGGGATGAAATTTATAGGGTTAAAACTGAATGACTGAGGCTGCTATTTATAGGTTGTAAATTTGAAAAACAGGCCAACTGGCCTATCCTTCAGCTTAAGGATATTTTGGGCATTTTGATTTATTGATTTGACCTTTGGACGACTTGCTGGTTAAGCTAGCAAAACAGGCCGGCCGGCCTAACTTTCAGTCTGAGGGTATTTTGATCATTTTACACTCTGACGTGATTTGACCCTGATTTGACCCTTGGGGATACTTTTGTGACGAGTTATCATTGTTTCGTCTTTTGTCCGAATTTGGACAGTTTTTTAATTAACTGTCCAAATAAATATCGAAACAGTCCCGAAAATCGCGTATTTTTTGGAAAGTAATATTTTTAACGTGTTCTAACGTATTTTTAATACACTTTGATTTTGATTGATCCGGACAGTCCTGAAAAATCTCGTTAATCTGGAAAGTGTGAATTAACGTATTTTTACGAATCGGATTTGGGTACTTACAGAGAGGAAAGGGAAAAACAACAACTAGGGCACCAAAAAGATCCCGTAAGGATGGTTCATCTAGTTCTAACTTAACCCCAACACTAGATGTAATGGGAATGACTTTCCAATCCGAGTTAGAAACTAGAAGATTTGCTAAATTGAGTGGTAAGAACATTAAGCAAACACAATTTCCCGATTCAGATACCATGAGAGTTCTAGGCATCATAAATAACATTCGAGCCTTGCATGAAGGGTTAAGTGGCGAAGAAATCTTACACATTGAGGCCAAAACTTATGAGAACCTCACTCTAGAATTTCTTAGTACAATGACCAAGAGAACAAGGACTATGATTGATAACGACACGGGAGAAGAGTTTGATGATATTCAGTTAGGATTTTGACTGCTAAACACTCACCACACCCTAGACCTTGAAGAGATCAATGATACACTGGGATGGCCTCCCCATAGAAATGTCTCTAATACACCCTCTCCTCATTATAATGCAGACATCTTTTGGAGGTAAATTACGGGCCATACACCTTTCCTCCCCAAAACGTCCAAAGCCTCCTTAATCATCCATCCCGTCCTCCGTTATATCCATAGAATATATGCTTGCACCATTTTTGCAAGAGAGGATAAGGGGATGATCAACAGGAATGAACTGTTTCTCTTATGGGCATTTGTCACAGGGTATAGATAGATAAAATTAGGAAAGTGGTTCATTGACCGACTTTGGGACCACATTTCCCATAGCTTTCCCGGTGACATTCACATAGGAGGGATGATAACACTCCTAGCGATTTATGCATGTGTTGAATTGCCCGAAGAAGGCCCGGATGCTTGGGTGCTGGTTAGAGGATCAAGGGTGCTTGATATAGCGGCCCTAAAAGTAATGAATATGATTTCTGAGTATGAGCAAGGAAGGTACACATGGTTTGTGGGAGGTGGAGCAAATAAAACACCTTACGCCATTTTGCCCAATGCCAATATCCCGGTAGTATTAATAAGCCAACCGGATACTTAGTCTTTCCCGCACATGTTAGATCAAGATGAGGAAGGGAATGTAAATATGAATTTGGGGCAAGAAGAAGAGGAAGAACAACAACAACCAACACACCACAACCAAAACCAACTGCCACCCGAATTCTACACCAGATTCGACCAAATGACCCTCCAAAACAAACAAATCCTCCAACATCTATCCCAGTTTACCCAAGAATTCCGCGAATTTCGAATTGATATCCAAGGTCGAGTGAACACCATCCAAGGACAAGTAGATTCCATCTATAACTACGGGATCAATCATTGGGAAAACTTTCCACCGCCACGGCCACCGCCACCATTCTGTAAGTCTCTTTTTTTTTCCCTACCATGATTTTATAGTCCTTAAAACATTGAGGACAATGTTTGCTTCAAGTGTGGGGGAGGATCTTGCGTTTTAATTTAGTTTTTCATTTATTTTTCTTTTTGATTAACTTAGTTGCATTTTCTTTTTCTTTTTCCTTTTTCTTTTCTATATATGCATTAGAAGTTTACTTTCAAAAAAATAAAAATAAAATAAAAAATCCCTATGATGATACAATTGCTTATCCTTATAACTGCCTTTAGAATTCTAGCTTTTCTCTTTCTTTTCATATTTTCTATAACTTGAAAATCTTTTTAGAAAAAGAGCATAGGAATATTTTGGAAAGTAAATGGAAAAATCATAAATTAATATAGCAAAAATAAGATTTTATTAAGAAAATCTTTGTTTTGATTAATTGAATCTTTTGGATCATATTAAGCACTTGGTCATATTAACTTGTGATTATTGAAAGTTATTCTTCAAATGTACACTTCAAAAATATTGATTTATATTCCTTTTTTGAAGTATCCATATCCGTTTTGCATCTTTTGAATCACAACCTTCACTTAAAAATTCATCTTTCCATTTTCACTAACCAAGGCTATCAATATTTAAAAGTATTTATTTATCTTGTATGGTCATCCACTCGAAAATTCAAATGATCAAATCATTAATAGAGTATGATGACCTAAAACAAGAAAATTCATTTACCACGTATGAAAATGATATAAATTTTAGCCTTGAAAATTTTCAACTATCATCCTCCGCTTCCATCTTTGTGATTCAAAATGCATATCGAATCTCGTGAATAAAAGATCATTTTCTTACTTGTACATTTCAAGCATAAAACTCTTATTCACAAAGCACTCTAAAAGAGTGAATTTTATTTAACGCCAAGCTTATAAATCCAAAAGTTCATTCTTCATTACATTATGCTTTGCTTAGTCAAGTATTATTCATGCTATAAAAATTTATGATCTTAGATTTACTCCCTAAAATATCTTCCTAAAAATCTCTTTCTAAAAATTCTTTAAAGTTATAAAAGATATGAAAAGATAGATAAAAGACAATCTTCCAAAACAAAAAGGCTTGTAACATTAATTTTCTGAGGGATCCATTATACGTTTCTTTTTCTATTTTACCATTTGCCTACTTCTCCCTTCTTTACCTTTTTTTTTATCATAAATTTGCTTAGGGACAAGCAAGGTTTAAGTGTGGAGGAGTTAATAAATGACTATTTTATAGACATTTATAAGTGTTTTTATTACGTTATTTACTTCAAATTTAATGCCAATCAAGTATATATTAAGCTTATGTTATTTTATATCTTCGATTTTACGCTTGGTTGATATTTTTGTAAATATACAGGTTTTAGGATCAATCCTTGAAGTTAAGAGCCTTAAAGCAAAGCTTTGGAAATAGAAGGATCAAAAATGAAAATTACAGAAGATCAGTCCATCCCAGCTGCTGCTCGGCCGAGCATCTCCCTTTAATCGGCCGAGCAAAAGAAGACCAGAATGAAGAGTTGCTGGAAAGCTATTGCTCGGCCGAGCACCTGCCTTGACTCGGCCGAGCATAGAGGGTCAGAATGTGAAGTTTCTGCCGAAGGCCTTGCTCGGTCAAGAATCTCCCTTGCCTGGGCCGAGCACTCCCATGTTAAGTCAAATGATGCCTTTTTCAAGAGTTATGCCTCCAGCCAAAAGGCCTATATATAGGACCCTTTGTACTCAGTTTAAGATAGGCAGAATATATCTAGAATATCCAGATAGATTCGAAAATCATCTGAAAACACATAGAAAGTTAGCAAAATACTCTAGCATTATTATTTCTAAGTTTCTCAAAGATTCAACCTTTGTTCTTGGAGTTAGTTTTGGAGACTGAAGCAATAAAGTTATCGAAGTTTACTTTTAGCCCTTGTCTCTTTACAAGCATAAGTCTTCCTTTTCCTATCTTTATATTATCTCTTTATTGCTTGTTTTAAATTATGGGTTGTGAGTAATTCTCCAAAGTTTTTTGGGGTTGGAAACTCAACACGTTTGTTCATCACTTTGAATCATGACATCTTCTCTTCATCTTAACAATTCTCTTCATATTAAACGTAAAAAGACTTACATTTTGGAGACGTTCGATTTGTATGATTCCAGTTAATCGAGAGAAGTACCTAGCGAAGAATCTCGATTAACGGAACTATATGAAGGAACTAGGTTCATTAATCACGAGAGTAGTTTAACGGCCTAGGGATGTTCCTTGAACGGAAAGTACGTGGACTTTATAAACATTAATGAATTCTTACCAATTATGGGTCATCGAGAGATAGGGCATAATTAGTGAAGAATGCAAATGCTACTTGCTTGATCGTGAGAAGTAGCATAGGCTGAATGTATCATCCTTGATTTTGATGAAAATTGTTATTTCAAAGGCATGATTAATTGATGTACAAATAGTCGTTTGAATCCCAACCCCAAGAACGTCTTCATCTTATAAGAGTTAAGTTAAATAAATATGTGTATGTGTTTAGTATTTTCTCAAACCAATTTATATTTCCCCCAATCTTATTTCTATAAATCTATATAAAAACAAATATCCTTCTAAGTAAACCCTGTCTCTGTGGGATCGACTGGTACTTGCACTTGCTATACTATACATAACCCGTGCACTTGGGGTATAAAAAGAACCGTTAGGTTTTGAACCGAACACCTAATGACCCTCATTTTTCTCTTGATAGATGTCCATTATCACCCCAATTAAGCAAATGGCTTCTATATTTATTCTTGTACATATACCAGACAACTCCAATAGCTGTTCAGATTGTAGAAATTAGTGTACAGATGATGGATTTTTACTTTGGGCTGTGATTTAGTAGAACATGTATTCTTTAACTGACACCTTAAACCCAGTGATAAGCATTGCTCTATTCTTGTATAGGATACTCAGGTGAGCAAGGCACAAACCGAAAAAGATGCCAAAAACCAGCTGCCTCACTCTTTACCTAGCAAACCTTTAGCTCAGAACCAGCAGTCAGATTCATTACACGATCTTAAATCTGCTGGCATTCAAGCTGCTTCTGTGCTTCACCTTTGGTGGAACAGGGGATATGCAGTTTTTCTGTAACCAATTCCAGAAGGTCTGCCCCAAGAGGCGAGGTATGCTTTGTTGTTCTCCTCTTTATGCATATATCTATAAATTTTGAAGTTTATTCAACTATATCATCATATACCCAAAAACTCAATTTCTAGAGAGAGAAATCCAAAAACAAAAACTCAATTTCTAGAGAGAGAAACAACAATTGGGTTTTCGCTTTCGTTGAACAAAATTTAACGGGGTATACACAGACCAATTTGGGAATGTTCTTTAATTCTTGAAAACAAAAATCCAATTACACATACACACACACTTAATAATTTTCTCTCAATTTCTTCAAAAACAAATACACTAACACTTGTATCACATTAGCAAAATGAAATTTTGAAGAAGAAGAAGAAGGAGGAGTCGATTCTTCGATTCCATCTTCAAATATTCCACCCACTTCTCATCATTTCAACCATTCACTAATCAAATTTATTATAACCAAATAGACCCAAACTGGAAAAAATTGGAAAGTGACTAATTTTGGGATTTCGATTAGTTCAAAGTTGAGAATGGGGATTTCGGGTTAGGGCTCGAATGCGGAGAGAGAGAGAGAGAGAGGTGGCGTTTGGTTCATGGGAAAACATGGGAATGGAATGGAAAATTGATAATTTTCCATTCCATTCCCATGTTTGGTTTTAGTCATTTAAAAAAAAAATTCCTTGGAATAATGTATTCCTTCATTTGAAGGAATTAACCATTCCATTATAAAAGTGATGGAAAAGTTTTTTCCTTTGGGAAAGGAAAAAAAAAAAATTTTTTTGACCAAAATACTCCTACCCCCTACCCACCCCTACCCCCTACCCAGCCCCTACGCCCCACCCCCCACCACCCACCCCCACCCCCACGAAATTTTTTTTTTTTGCCTACCCTCCCCCCCCCCCCCACCCCCTACCCCCACCCCCCACCCCCCACCCCCACGAAATTTTTTTTTGCCTACCCTCCCCCACCCCCCACCCACCCCCCCACCCCCCACCCCCCACCCCCACCCCCCACCCCCTACCCCCACCCCCCACCCCCCACCCCCCACCCCCACGAAATTTATTTTTTGCCTACCCTCCCCCACCCCCCACCCCCACGAAATTTTTTTTTTTTTTTTTGCCTACCCTCCCCCCCACCCCCCCACCCCCCCCCCACCCCCCTACCCCCCCCCACCCCACCTCCCACGAATTTTTTTTTTTACTCATTTTGCATACCCCCTACCTACCCCCCCACCCCCCTCCAAATTTTTTTTTTTAAAGGGTAAATTGGTCATTTTATATGCTTTCATTCCATTCCTATAATTTGTATTTTCAAACCAAACATGATTTGTCAAGGAATTGAATGACAATTCCATTCCATTCCGTGCCAACCAAACGGAGGGGGTTGACCAGTTTTTTTCCATTCCAATTCCATTGACAATTCCATTCCATTGACAATTCCATTCCTTCACTTTTTTTCCACCGAACCAAACGCCCCCAGAGAGAGAGAGAGAGAGAGAGAGAGAGAGAGAGAGAACTTGTGAATTGATTAGCTTGAACCAGAGCACTTTCACAACCTTGGTCGGAATTAATGGAGGTTGGTCAGATTTTGATGCAATCTTGGCCAGATTTCTTTGTTCTTGCTCGAAATTGATGATTGAAAATCGATCAACTGAAATTGGACTTGCGCAGAAGAGAATTGGAATTGCGCATAGAGAGAGAAAAAGAGATTGCGCATAGAGATAGAGAGAAAGAGAATGAATAGGAGCAGTTTGGCCATTTAAATTGTAATAAATAGGCTCAGTGACTCTACGGTCGTTTTGATTCCAACTCTTGAATTCTAATGTAGAACTCGAAATGTACTGTTTTTATTGGTAAATTTCACCCTATTTCAAGGTCTTATTGGTAAAAATCCCTTCTAAAATTTCCTATATGGTTACTTGCATTTTTTTTCGTTGTGTTTTATTTTCAATGTTTTGCCATTGGACTAAGATTATCAGCTTCATTTTCTCATTTGTCCTAAAACCGTTAAAACTTGATAGAAATGTTAAAAGCTTAATGAAAATGTTAAAAACTTAACTTTGACACTAAAATTAAAAAAAAAAAAAAAAAAAAAACCCTGGCTGTACACATTTATTTTCAAATATGACTGTGACTATAATGACAACATTGCCTTATGAATTTCGACTCGATTCATGCATCTACTCTGATATACTGTATTAGTCAATGTGACATCAGAAAGTTGACATAAAAAAAAAAAAAAAAAAAAAAACACACACACACACATACGTTTTTCTCTGAGTTATGACTTTGTTGAAGTGATTTAAATCTCTAAGTACAACTAGCGTAACACCCGTGTATTAAATACATGATCAATTTTTTTTATAAATAGTAAAAATTAAATTAAAAAAGATATTATAACTATAAAGGTTAATTTAGAAAAAAAATAAAATAAAAAGTATACAACAAAAATATATACTGGCATTAGTAATAAAAATTACAAACTTTAAAAAAAAATCTTTTTTTTTTTCACTACTTACACACACACACAGAAGCGCCTAGAAAATACTAGGGAGAGAAAGCATTCTCTCTAACTTCTGGGGGGGATCGAACCCATGACCTCCAGGTTGGAAGCCATGAGCTCTGGCCACCAGACCAAAGCCTGATGGTTCTTTAAAAAAAATTCTTGTACACAACATTTGTGGTGTCATCCACGGTTTTTTCCTTTCGTCACATATTAAAATCTTCAACCCAATACGATTATTTATCTTACACAAAATAATATACAATTGACCATTACTAAAAACAGATTATTTAAAAAACAGACCAACATGAGTGAGTAAACAGACAAAATCGACAAACAAATGTTTATTTGCCTATGAAAATGGAAAATTTATATTTTTTTCGTATTTATAGGCATTTTTAATTGTAAAATAGCATGTTCATTTGTCTGTGTCCCAAAATCGTTTTCTCAATGTCATAGTGGGCTCTTTCAAAAAAAAAAAAAAAAAAAAAAACAGGGCGAGAGTGAATTTTTAAAATTTGTTTCTGTAAAAACTATAAATAGTGAAGACCAAATCATTCGTTATTGACCACTATTTATGCGAAAATACTGGGTTTGAAAAAAAAATCTCTCCCCATCCCAATTTTTTTTTATATTTATTTTAAAACAAAAGGAGTAGGAGATTGTAGTAAAATGTCTTCAACTTTTTGTAATCTTATATTTACTCCATTCCAAAAAAAATATACTCACTTTATTTTGAATGTTAACTTAATTGAACATTGATCTAGAAAATAATGAAACTAAATAACTCAAATGAACTTTTAAAAATGCTATTGATATTAATGTTGTGTTGATATCAAATTTTTGGTCAAAAATAAATCAAACTTACTATCAAAATTAAATTAGAACTATCCTATCTTTTAGAGACAGATTTTTTTTTTTTTTAAATTTGTTCTATATAAGTATTTTACTACAATGAGTTCACAATTTTCTTTTCCAATTTTATAAAAATTATAAAAGGATGGTGCAAATAGGAATTTCCTATTAAAAATATTATAAATTTTGTTGTTTTTAATAGTATTATTATTCGATTTGTTGGAAGTAGAGAAAGATGGCATTTTGAATTTCACTTGTGCTTAGAGATTTTTTGAGGAAAAAATCACTTTATTCACTTGTGCCTTTATATATATATAGATATAGATATAGATAATAATTATTAACAAAAATCTTGCATAGTTACCTTTCTCTGTCATTTATTATTTGACTTGACAGCGTTTATAAGGAATATGCATTATTTATTAGTGATGATGCCAAAAAGTCGAATCAACCCAAATCCAAGCGATCGGTTGTACTCCGACGATTGCTTAGCCTGAAAATAAGACAAAACACGTAAACTAAGCCGGGGCTTCACCGGTGAAGGCCCTCCGGCGTGAGAGTAAGTTCACGATTTGTAGAGAGAAACTAATTTGACAGAGTTCGGGTAATAAAAGTAACGTACCAAAATATTGGAATTATGGCTTGTATTTATAGAGATGGATATGTAGAATCCATGTCAGGGGCGGATTTAGTGTATTAGATGGGGGTGCACGTGCACCCGGTCAAGTTCTATTCTAGTTTAAAAAAATTATAAAAAATGTACACTACTTATTAAGTGCACCTGCAGATAAGATTAGTTAATTTTCTCATTTGTTATTGACAGATTTTATGATTAGTTCAGTTGGTAAGCTGTTATAGTTTATCACTAAGGACCAAGTTTCAAATCTTTTATCATCATAACTAGTTTTTATTTATTATTCTAGTTAAACTTTTTACCTCTATTATGAGAAATTGTTTTTTCTTCTAAATATTCTTGTTTTGGATTCTTTTGCTCATAATTTTAACTAATATAAATGAATTATTTATTATATATTAATATTTTCATCGTTTATTGTTCGTAAAAATAAGTAAGTTCGAAACATATAAGAAAAAAATTACAATATTAACTTCAAGAAATGCTTCCAAAAATGATGTCATCATTAAAACAACAATAATGTAAATATCATTTTTTTTTTACTTTCTCATGACATAAACTTACTATTTTCAAGTAAACAATAAGAAGAAAATGGTGGGTTAAAAATTAGCATATGTTAATAATTAACTTATGTTTTAAGTTATGTATTATAATTTACTCGCGTTTGAAAAAAAAAATAGTTGTACTTTTATAGTGTAAATTGTGCACCCGCTGTCAAAACATTCTAGATCCGCCACTGATTCATGTTGAACTTGGACTGTAAAGAGAGAAGGTATAATCCTATGAGGATTATATCTGTCAGAGAGTCCTTATTTGACTTGAATTGATATAGGAGGGTACAATTCTGATTGAATTATAACTGCTTAATCCTTGTTGAAATAGGATTACAAAGTCTGCTCTGCCGGAAAGCCGAGATGCATAAATTTCTTATCTCGTTCATAGGTTTCAGATGATCTTGCCTGTAGTCATCTGATTACGAGGGAGGTCTCTTAGGCCCTTATAGTTGGGTTTTATTCATGTTTTCTTGTTGGGCCTTGGTCGGCCTTGTTGATGTCGAGGTACGAAGACGAGGAAGCTCAAATATTACCTTGTAACTTGATATTTGATGAATTATGTTTTATGGCTCAATCCACTTGGACCTGACCGGGACAGACTCATGTTCATATCTCGATTTATATTGTTCAATTAGTATTTATTTTTGGATAAGAAGAAAAGAAAATAAGAAAACAAAAAGTCGCAAGTATTTATGGTTGAAATTAAGTTGCATGTACATATGGTGACTGGCTTGGCTTGGTTTTGATTATATCCAAAAAGTGTTCATTTGTCTCACGTTAATGTTACTGTTAATGTCAAAACAAATGGTCGATTTCCCGTGTCACACGTTGTATCTACTTCTTTTAGGTCCATTATTCAACAAAATAAGCACCACGTTTTCTTTTTCACTTTTCCCACTTTAGAGCTATATTTTTTTATTTTTTTTTTTTTTTATTTATTTTTTTATTTTTTTGATACCCAGGTTCCAAATTTACGCCGGGTTAATCTGAGACCACTAGGCTCCCGACCCTCGGTGTTACAGCGGAGGTAAATCGCGGATGTGCCCAATGCAGCCAGGGTGGCAGCACCCTTTATACTCCTGGCCCCAAGGGAGCCCTCCTACTACGCGGTAGTTGAACTCCCCACACTGAGGTTGCAAGCCCAGCAATGCCGCTTCCTTAACTGCACGAATGTGCCCGGGGGGCTCCAAAGGTCCCTGAAACCCAAGGTATGAAATTAAACCACAATGATCCCCCGGAGGGAATCGAACCGGCGACCTCCCCGAAGGAAGGCCACCCAAGATACCGCTGGGTCATGGCCCATTTGGTGGTATGAAATTAAACCACAATGATCCCCCAGGGGTCCTAGCGAAGGTAAATTGCGAATGTGCCCAATGCAGCCAGGGTGGCAGCACCTTTTATACTCCTGACCCCAAGGGAGCCCTCCTACAACGCGGTAGTTGAACTCCCCAACCCAAGGTATGAAATTAAACCACAATGATCCCCCGGAGGGAATCGAACCGGCGACCTCCCCGAAGGAAGGCCACCCAAGATACCGCTGGGCCATGGCCCATTTGGTGGTATGAAATTAAACCACAATGATCCCCCAGTGGTCCTAGCGGAGGTAAATTGCGGATGTGCCCAATGCAGCCAGGGTGGCTATATTATTGTTTCGATAATATGTAGTATTAGTTACTCCGTCATATTTGATTTTTGATGATTAGTCGTAATTTTAATTAAATATTAGGCTCCGTTTGTTTCATGTAAAACATTTTTCGGAAAATGTTTTCCTTGTTTTCGGGTGTTTGTTTCAAGTAAAATATTTTTCGAAAAATGTTTTACCTACTTTCGAGTGTTTGGTAACCACTTGTAAAAGAAAGTCAAATGTAAAACATTTTACAAGGATGTAAAAAAAGGAGGTTTTCTTTGTAAAATGATTTACCAATTTCAAATTCGTAAATCATTTTACAACTCTTGTTCTTGGCCTTAATGTACAACTCATATTACGCTCGATACAACATAATAATAATAATAATTAAAAAAAAAATTTAACTGCCCCCACCCACCCCATCCCCCCCCCAAAAAAAAAAAATTTTTTTTTGGAAACCGCCCCACCCACCCCCTGCCTACCCCACCCCCCACCCCCCCCCAAAAAAAAATTTTTTTATTTTTTTTTTTGAAACCGCCCCACCCACCCCACTCCCCCACCCTCCCCCCCAAATTTTTTTTTTTTTTTTTTTTTTTTGGAAACCGCCCCCACCCGTCCCCGCCTACCCCACCCCCTCTACCCACCCCCACCCCCCCACCCCCAAAAGAAAAAATTATTTTTTTGGAAACCGCCCCACCCACCCCGCCTACCCCACCCCCCCACCCTCCCCCAAATTTTTTTTTTATTTTTTTGGAAACCGCCCCACCCACCCCCTACCCACCCCCACCCCCAAAAAAAAAAAAAAATTTTTTTTTTTGAAACCGCCCCACCCGCCTACCCCACCCCCACCCCCCAAATTTTTTTAATTTTTTTTTTGGAAACCGCCCCACCCACCCCCGCCTACCCCACCCCCTACCCCCCAAAAAAAAAAAAAAATTTATTTTTTTGGAAACCGCCCCACCCACCCCCGCCTACCCCACCCCCCACCCCAAAAAAAAAAAAAAAAAAAATTTTTGGAAACCGCCCACCCACCCCCGCCTACCCCACCCCTACCCACCCCACCCCACCCCCCAAAAAAAAAAAAAAATTTTTTGTAAACCGCCCCACCCACCCCTGCCTACCCCACCCCCCACCACCCCCCAAAAAAATTTTTTTTTTTTTGGAAACCGCCCCACCCACCCCCTACCCACCCACCCCCCAATTTTTTTTATTTTACACCCCCTACCCACCCCCCCCAAAAAAAAATAATTTTTTTTTATTTTTTATTAAAAAAATAAAAAAAAAGAATTTGGGGGGGGGGTGGGTAGGGGGGTGGGGTAGGCAGGGGGTGGGTGGGGCGGTTTCAAAGTTGATTTAAATTAATAAAAAAAAGTGACATTTTCGGAAAACATTTTCGTCAAATTTGCCAAACAACTGAAAACAAGACCATGATATTTTACAAGAAAACATTTTACATGGAAATCTTTTTACATGAAAACATTTTACAAGGAAACCTTTTTACATGAAATCATTTTACATGAAAACATTTTCCGGAAAATGTTTTACGCGAAACAAACGGAGCCTTAATATCAATTTAATCATTATTATCAAAAATTAAACTGAGTTTTGGCAGCTCGTTTTCATCTACTGAATTTTTTGGTGTACTATTATACTTTTTCACACAAAGGGTCACGGTGCCACCCTACTACCTCCAAGTCACCACCACTATTCACTACTGTTAGAGATATTATTTTACATCGAAAATTGGCGAACTTTACATATAACATATAAAGATTTTGGGTCACTCCCCTTAATAGCGATTAGTTTTAAGGTGGAAACTCATACTTTATCATAGTATTAGAGCTGGCCCGTTACATGTACAATCCCAACGAGGCACAATATTGTTCCACGCTACCCGATTAGTACGCCCACGTTGTAACCATTGGCAATGCCCGGCTACACTTGAGGGGCCTAGCTACACGTGAGGGGAACTGTTATAGACAATATCCACATCGAGAATTGATGACTCTTGCCTATAACATATAAAGATCTTTGATAACTCCCCTTAATATCAATTGTTTTCTAAGGTGCGTGAAACCTCATACTTTATCACTAACAATCACCGTCAACTCCGGCCCTCCATTATATTAATTGTAGTGGAGGATAGGCAAAAAATGTGGAATTATTGAATGAAATACACCCATATTATATGCTAATTATTTGTGTGATGTGTGCAAACTTAACTAGTTAGATCACACTAATTGACTAGCCGCCGGGTAGTTAGTGTTATTTATATCTATATTTGTGTGAACTGTCTAATTTAACAACTAATAGCCAATAATTAATTAATCAAACACCATTAGCTAGTACTAAGCATAATATGAAATTATTATTTAATCACCTGATTAAATTCAACTTGAACTGATTAAATAGGTATAGTTATTTTATTTTATTTTGGCGCCAAATAATGTCATAATTGGGGAATATTTTTTTAAAATTTGAGGTTTTAGTTGATGTAATAATTTACAACAAAAATTATGCCATGTTATTTGTATTTGCAATTAAAATGGTGTAGTCCTTTGTCTTTGGTAAGGACTACACCATTTTAAATGATGTTCCAGAAAAATGCCACGGGACAATTTTTAAAAGGCCGACGGACCCTAGAACCCTTGAGACGAGATTTAATCTCAATTTAAGAAACAACATTATCCTAATTCCTCGGACACCCCTCGTTATTAAAATGTCCAAAATGCCTTCTTTGTGCCCATGAAATCACACATACCCCTCCCACCTCCCATCAGTACGCAACAAATACACACAAACAATTTCTCTCTCTATTCTCCACCTCCGGTGCTCCGGCGACGAAGCCCCACCCGTCTTAAATCGTAGACCTGGAATCACCTTCTCCATCGCTAGCCATTTTCTCCGGCAAAAATATCAAATCCTTCCCCTCTTCCACTCCCACCTCACCTCCTCCGTCTCCTTCCCCCACCTTCCTCTTCCTCGGTTTCATCCTTCCAGATCCGGCCTCTTCAGTTCGTCGGCCAACAAAGCAGGTCATCCTTCTTGTTCTCCGGCGACCTTTCTCGTTCCGTTTTGCCTAAATCTGGCCGGAATGCTTTAGATCCGGTCTTTTCACACCACCTCTCCGGCTCTCTCCTCATTCGAGGAATATACAGAAGAATATATACTCCCTCCGTCCCACGTGAATGCAAACTTATTTCCATTTTGATCCGTCCCACATGAATGCAAACTACCCAAAATGAAAACAAATTTATTATTTTATATTCACCCTACCCCACCCACTCATTCTCTCTCTTCATTTTTCACCATACAATTTATTCAACCAACCTACTATTAACTTCACTCATTCTCTCTCTTCATTTCCTACCACACATTTTCATTATCTTAATAATATTTCTTAATTATTGTGCCCGAAAAAATGGTTCACAATGACGTGGGACGGAGAAAGTATGTGGTTTTAGCTATTAAAAGAACTGTAACACGGAATTGAAGTTAGCAGCTTGTTTTCTGATGCCAAACAGGCCTCACAAAATGAGAATGAACACTAGTGTGGTGCCTACTCTGCGAATAAGCAGTGTGTCATTAGCCGTATAAGCTATTTAGAGGAAGCAATTTTTTGTTGTACCTCTCCTACAATTGCTAAATTACCAACCAGAATTTTGAGTTAAGACTAATTGGCTATCAAGAGATCGATGCCATGGCTCCACGAAATTTAAAACCTGGAGCCGAAGGAAGTACTGAGTTGGAGGTTGATCTAACTCTGTCTACATTGCAATATTATATAAATAAAGATGCTGCATTCATTTTGGAAAATCGAGAGAGATAATTTCTACACAATTTAAAATTTGTTCTTGATCAAGAATAAATTTGAAAAAAAATAAAATTGGACATTCATTTTGGGAAGAAGGAAGTACATGAAGCTCATTAAAAGAATTGTTTCCGTGTTGAATTCATTATTTACAATTTACTTAAATAAGGTTACAAGAGTCCTAATCAATCTACCAAACTTGATCCTAAAGACTTATTAAAAAAAGGTTTTATAAGAACATTGGGATTATTAACTGTATTATAAATAAGTTTTATATGTTACTGCTAAGACTTTTTAAAAAGTCTTATAAGTTACTTATAAGACTTTTTAAAAAGTCTTATAAGATTTTTTTTTAGTAAGTCATAAAGGCTTATTAAGTCTTATAAATTAATTATAAGACTTTTTTAAGTCTTATATGTTACTTATAAGAACTATTGAACATTGTGGACTGTGTTGTAAAAAAGTCTTATAAGTTATAAGTAATTTATAAGACTTTTTTTAATTAGTCTTTTTACTTATAAGACTTATTAAAAAAGTCTTATAAGTAAAAAGATTTATTAAAAAAGTCTTATAAGTTATTATAAGACTTATTAAAAAGTCTTATATGTAACATATAAGACTTATTAAAAAATCTTTATATAAGTAAAAGACTTATTAAAAAAGTCTTATAAGTAACTTATAAGACTTATCTTATAAGTTACTTATAAGATTTTTTTAAAAAGTTTTTATATAAGTAAAATATAAGACTTATTAATAAGTCTTATAACTAACTTATAAGACTTTTTAATAAGTCTTATAAGACTTTTCAATAAGTCTTATAAGTAACTTATAAGACTTTTTAATTAGTCTTATAAGTAACTTATAAGACTTTTTTTAATAAGTTTTATATGTCACTTATAAGACCTATTTGAACATTGGATTATTAACTGTGTTGTAAAAAAGTCTTATAAGTTACTTATAAGACTTTTTAATAAGTCTTATAACATATAAGACTTTTTAATAAGTCTTATAACATATAAGACTTTTTAAAAAAGTCTTTATAGAAGTAACATATAAGTCTTATAAGTTACATATAAGACTTGTTTAAAAAAAAATCTTATAAGTAATTTATAAGACTTTTTTAATAAGTCTTATAAAAAAAAGTCTTTTAAGACTTTTTTTAATAAGTCTTATATATTACTTATAAGACCTATTTGAACATTGAAATTTTTAACTGTGTTGTATATAATTTATATCAGATCATGCTAAACTTTTTTCAACTTAAATAAATCTCAATTGTTAATTCAGCAACATAAACACCCAGTCTAAATCTAATCTATTAATAAGCTAAAGAAGTGTAATATATCTTCCGAAGCAACAATACAATCTCCATTTCAATTGTCATGGAATTGAGTGAGATTCCTAAATCAGGGGGTGTTTGTTTGTTTTTAATGAGCTCTGAACGAGATTAATTTGCTTAATCAGTCAGCGCATTGATTACAACCTCTTAAAAAGCTGAATCACTCTTGTTAACAGGGGCGGATGTACGTACATGGAGGGTTGTTCAACCGCCCCCTGACTTTTTTGGTTTTTCAATTTTAACCCTTGTTAACAGAGGCTCGCCGGAGAAGATGAAGGGGCTCGCCGGAGAAGATGTAGATTTAACCGGAATGTAAATCTGACCGGAGATATTGTAGATCTAGCCTTTTATGGTCATAGATTTGGCGAAATGGAGGCGAAATGGATGGAGATCCAGAAAAACAGAGATCGCCGGTCGTCGGACGGAGATGATGAAGGCGCCGGAGAGAGTTTGGAGAAAGAGAGAAACTGTGTGTGTGTGTGTGTGTGTGTGTTTAGAGAGAGAACGGTAAGAGATAAAAAATGGGAGGGGAAAGGAAATGACGTGACGAGATGGAGGATAGGAGGAGCTGAGGGTGTCGGGGGAATTTTAAAATCGGGATAACTCTTTATTTGAGATTTAAGAAAAAGTTTTCTTTAAGGGGAAATAAATCTGGACAAAGGGGTCTTAGAGGAATTTTTCCTTTTTAAAACTAGTTTTTCTATATATTTTTAAAAAAAAACTAATTTTTCATAAAATCTACTCAATTAAAATATAATAAATATTCTATTTCTTTCTTTTATTCAACACAAGTCTTATAATGCATTAATTTCCAAGTGTACCCTTATCACATTATATTTTTGAAGATTGTAACAGAAAATAAATATCTTAATCAACGTGTCCAAATGAATACCAGCACTTCTGATTTGTCCCTAAATGATAGACACTTTAATTTTTAGATTAATTTAATCAGAAAATTAATAAAAAAATATATAATAAAAATAACAAATTGTGAATGAAAATGGTAAGCACTGATATTTGATCAAACATTTAATTGTGGACATTAAATTTAACTTATATTCTTAATTAGTGGTAGATCAATACGAAAATTGAAATTTATAAATATAATTATTATTTTTTCATAAATATTTGAATATAATCAATTATATTTACCAAAAAGTTTTTTACAAATATCATATTACTAGTAAAAGCTCGTGTCCGAGGACACGTTTTTTTTAACTTTAAAAAAAAAATATTTAAGGGCAAAATGGGAAAGGGACAAATGTATGAGGGCAAAATGAAAAAAAAACCCATTTGGAATTATTCATTCAACTGTTCACCCATTCTCTCATTTATACTATAGATGGGACAAAATGTGTACACCCTCCGTCCCATAAAACTTTATCCACTTTGCCATTTAGGACGTCCCACTTATAAGTCATACTTCCTAAAAAGGAAACTTTATAATACTTCTTTATTAATGGGACCCACTTGTCATACTCACAACAACTATCCACTTACTATTCTCTGTTGGAATATTGGGAAAATATTAGGGTGTGAATTGAAAAGTCAAAGGTCTAAAATTGAAAAGACACGACTATTCAAATTCTTTGAACTGCTCGGCCGAGCAAGGCATAAGCCTCGGCCGAGCATGACAGACCAGAAACTATCATCCTCTGTTGGCCTCTGCTCGGGCGAGTCACCAAAGGTGCTCGGCCGAGCAACTTGCCTGTGCTCGGGCGAGGAACCAATGGTGCTCGGCCGAAGCAGATGTCAGTCCGTTCGCATTAAAATCGAATAGGTGCCGGCTTGAAAGGGTGTGACTTTTGTGGAAAAATCACAAGCTGTTACGGCTTGATTTTACCCTATATATAGAGACCCCTATTCCTTCATTCAGTCATCAAGTAATCCAAAAAGGTTGTTATCAAATCAAACACAAGAATCCAATTCTCTCTCTCCCTCATTCAAAGTGTTCTTGTTCGTTTCAAAACGTTCGTTCATCATTCCTTCTGTAAAGTTTGAAGACTAAGAGCAAGTCTTATTTTTGGTTCGCCCGTCAAGGTTAGTTAAAGTGCACACTAACTCTTGGTAAAAAGCGTTGTATCTTGGGAGACATTCGTCATCGTTCCGTTTGCACAATTACGGAGGCGAAATATTGTCTTAAGGAGATTTGCTTCGGCATACCTCGCTTTAATCTCCTTCATCTGATTTTCGTATTGAAGATATCCAAACATATACATATCCAACAATCTTAAGACAATATTTTCAGGTATTTGTTTTGATTTTATCTTCTCTACTTCATCTTTTTCTTATTTGGATTTTCTGTTTTCGTAACAGAAAATGGCTAATGAAAATGACTCCGTTAGTAGTGAGACTATTGCAACAAATACCAATGCAATAGGGAGTACGTCAAGTGCTAATCAACTCATGATGCCACCGGCCTCGCAGTACGAGAAACCGGAGAAGTTCAATGGGGCTGATTTCAAACGTTGGCAACAGAAAATGTTGTTTTATCTCACAACGCTTGGACTAGTGAAATTATTACGGGAAGAATGTCCCGTAGCGGCTGAAGGTGTAGTAGACAAGGCTACACAAATGGCTATTGATGCATGGAAACATGCAGATTATCTATGCCGGAACTACATCTTGAATGGACTAGACAACACATTGTATAATGTGTACTACTCCATTCAAACTGCAAAAGGACTTTGGGATTCTCTCGACAAGAAATATAAAACCGAAGATGCTGGAACAAAGAAGTTCTTTGTTGCAAAATTTTTGGATTTTAAAATGAATGATTCTAAAACTGTTATAAATCAGGTCGAAGAGATGCAAGTCCTATTGCATAATCTTGAAGCCGAAGGGATGCAATTGGGCGAGTCCTTCCAAGTTGCATGTATGATTGAGAAGTTGCCTCCTTCATGGAGAGACTTCAAAAACTATCTCAAGCACAAGCGCAAAGAGATGTCAATGGAAGATTTGCTAGTTCGTCTTCGCATTGAAGAAGACAATCGTAATGTCGAAAAGAGAGCCAATGCACGAAACATGGAAGCGAAGGCTAACATGGTGGAAGAATCCCGACCCAAGAACAACAAGAGGAAGCATGATGACTCTTCAAAGAAGAAGTCAAGTAATGACAGCAACAAACGCTTCAAGTTCAAAGGGGACTGCTACAATTGTGGAAAAAGCGGTCATCGGGCAAAGGATTGTCGAAGCAAGAAGAAGAAGCCTCCCCAAGCAAACATGACTGAAATAGATACTCTATCTGGGGTGTCTCGGATGTAAGTCTGTCTGCCGTTGTATGTGAAGCCAACTTGGTGTCAAACGTCAAGGATTGGTGGGTGGACACTGGAGCCACTCGTCACATTTGTGCCGACAAAAGCTTGTTTGCAGAATACAAGAAGATGGAACGCGAAGACTTTCTCTATATGGGAAATTCTGCAACTTCCAAGATTGAAGGCATTGGGAAGGTGATCTTGAAGTTCACATCGGGAAAGGAGCTTACTCTCAACGATGTGATGCATGTACCCGACATAAGAAAGAATTTAATTTCGGGTTCTTTACTTAGTAAGAAAGGCTTCAAAATTGTTTTTGAATCTGATAAGTTTGTACTTACTAAGGGAGGTATGTATGTTGGAAAGGGATACTTGCTAGATGGCCTATTTAAGGCAAATGTTGTTGTAGTGGACAAGAAGTCCACATATTTGTACCCTCAAGTGATGAATAAAATTGACAATTCTATTTACTTGTGCGAGTCTTCTAATTTATGGCATGGTCGTTTAGGACATGTGAATCGTGCTTCTTTGAGAAAGCTTGTTGGTTTAGGACTTATTCCAAAACTTGATTCAATGAAAGGTCACAAATGCGAAGTTTGTGTTGAAGCAAAGTTTTCAAAGAAACCTTTTAAACCAGTTGAAAGGACTAGCCAACTGTTGGGATTAATCCATAGTGATCTATGTGATTTAAAGTTTGACCCAACTCGAGGCGGTAAGAAATACTTTATTACTTTTATTGACGATCGAAGTAGATATTGTTATGTCTATTTGCTAAGTAGTAAAGATGAAGCAATGAATGCTTTCACTACTTACAAAACTGAAGTTGAGAATCAACTTGAAAAGTCAATTAAAATATTAAGGTCCGATAGGGGTGGTGAATATGAATCAACGGAATCTAGTAACCTATGTTCCAAATTCGGTATCATTCATCAAACAACTGCACCCTATACTCCGTAGCAAAATGGTGTTGCTGAGAGGAAAAATAGAACTATCAAGGATATGGTTAACTGTATTCTTGGAAGTTCGGGTTTACCACAGAACTTGTGGGGGGAAGCGGTGTTGTCCGCTAACTTTGTGTTGAATAGGATTCCACACAAGAAAACTGGTTCTATACCATATGAATTGTGGAAAGGAAGAAAGCCTTCCTATAAATTCCTCAAAGTGTGGGGGTGTCTCGCAAAGGTTGCCGTTCCACCTCCTAAACGGTCAAAGTTAGGACCTAAGACCGTTGACTGTGTATTTATTGGATATGCAATGAATAGCAGTGCGTACAGATTCTTAGTACACAAATCTGAAGTAAATGACATTCATGTCAATACAATAATTGAATCTCGTGACGCTGAATTCTTCGAGGACGTGTTCCCTATGAAAAAGGATATTTGTGAAAATACTCCTAAGAGACCACGTGAAAGCACTTCTGAAAACAATGAAGATGTTGAACCAAGAAGAAGCAAGAGAGCTAAAATTGCTAAAACTTTTGGTCCAGATTTTATCTCTAATTTTATGATTGAAGATGAGCCTCAATCATTTAAGGAAGCCATGAACAGCTCTGAATCCACATTCTGGAAAGAAGCTGTAAATAGTGAGATTGAATCCATTTTAAGTAACAACACTTGGCAAGTGGTTGATCTTCCAAAGGGTTCTAAACCAATAGGATGCAAATGGATTTTCAAAAAGAAATTAAGACCGGATGGTTCCGTGGACAAATACAAGGCTCGTCTTGTTGCAAAAGGATATCGTCAAATGGAAGGATTTGACTTCTTTGACACATACTCTCCTGTTACAAGAATAACTTCAATTCGAATCTTGATAGCCATTGCAGCTTTGTATAATTTGCATATACATCAAATGAATGTAAAAACTACATTTTTAAATGGTGATTTGAATGAAGAAATTTACATGGAGCAGCCTGAAGGCTTCAAAGTAAAAGGACAAGAGCACAAGGTATGCAAACTTATTAAGTCCTTGTATGGCTTGAAGCAAGATCCTAAACAATGGCATGAGAAATTTGACAATGTCATGAGTAGGAATGGTTTTATCACAAATGAATGTGATAAATGTGTATACTCAAAGAAATTTGGTAACACATATGTATTTGTTTGTTTATATGTAGATGACATGCTCATATTTGGTCATGACATTGATGTTATAAATAAAACAAAGAAAATGTTTACCAATAACTTTGATATGAAAGATATGGGTGAAGCAGATGTAATCTTGGGAATGAAAGTCTCAAGAACCTCCAATGGAATTAGTTTGTCTCAAACACATTATGTTGATAAAATGATTGAGAGATTTAATTCTCATGGAATTAAAGAAACTAATAATCCATTTCTGCCCCATATAGTTCTTCATAAGAATACTGGGAATGCGAAGCAACAATTAGAGTATTCTCAGATCATTGGAAGCCTAATGTACTTAATGCAGTGCACAAGGCCGGATATAGCTTATGATGTAAGTAAGCTGAGTCGTTTTACTAGTAATCCTAATAATGAGCATTGGAAAGCATTATTAAGAGTTTTAGGATACATAAAACGAACTAGAGAGTATTCATTGCACTATAGCAATTATCCTCCAGTAGTTGAAGGATATAGAAGTCTACTAGTGGCTATGTATTTACTCTTGGTGGAGGTGCCATATCATGGAAATCTTCTAAGCAAACATGTATAGCTCGATCAACGATGGAATCTGAGTTTATTGCTTTAGATAAAGCTGGCGAAGAAGCCGAATGGCTTAGACACTTTAGAAGATATTCCTCTATGGCCAAAACCCGTGCCTCGCTATATGTATACATTGTGATAATCAAGCGGCTATAGCAACGGGCGGAGAATTTTATATACAACGGCAAATCTCGACACATACGTCGTAGACATAACACCGTTAGACAGTTACTCTCCAACGGAACGATTTCGATTGATTTCGTAAGATCAAAGGATAACCTAGCGGATCCATTTACTAAAGGTTTATCTAAGGAGAGAATAAGCGTGCATCGAAGAAATGGGGCTAAAGCCTAAACAAATATAAATCAACTTGATGGAAACCTAACCTGGCGACTGGAGATCCCACGGACTAGGTTCAATAGGAAAAACAAGTCATGATTGATTTGAGGGAAGCACTTGAAAGTTTATCTTCATCCCATTTCTATATATGATGCAAAAGTGCTGCCTACAAATTGGTAGAGGTTAAGCTATTGCTTTTAATGATGACTATATCTTGTTAATTAGTACAAGTGGGATAATGTAGGATACTCTTTATAGCACATCACCTATGTTAGTGTGAACATGGCCGGTTCGTTGAGAATTTTACTTAGGCAAATTCTCTAAAGCACTCGCAGAACCAAGAAAGTTCAGGGTCGAAATAATGAACACAATAGAGAAACAAAATCTGATATGAGATTTAAATGTGTTTGGTCTATTGTTTAAGCTTACAATAACGTCTGACAGTTCAATACGTTACGTACACTGATCAGCCAAGTAAGCTCAATAGATTCTTACTAAAGAAGGTTCAAAGCGAAAGCCACCTATCTTGATGCATTTACTTCTCAGCTATGCTCTTCTTCTTCTTCTTTCTTTTTCGTGTCGACTTCTTCCATTCATGTGGGGGATTGTTGGAATATTGGGAAAATATTAGGGTGTGAATTGAAAAGTCAAAGGTCTAAAATTGAAAAGACACGACTATTCAAATTCTTTGAACTGCTCGGCCGAGCAAGGCATAAGCCTCGGCCGAGCATGATAGACCAGAAACTATCATCCTCTGTTGGCCTCTGCTCGGGCGAGTCACCAAAGGTGCTCGGCCGAGCAACTTGCCTGTGCTCGGGCGAGGAACCAATGGTGCTCGGCCGAGCAGATGCTGTCCGTTCAGATTAAAATCTGAATAGGTGCCAGCTTGAAAGGGTGTGACTTTTGTGGAAAAATCACAACTGTTCTGGCTTGATTTTACCCTATATATAGAGACCCCTATTCCTTCATTCAGTCATCAAGTAATCCAAAAAGGTTGTTATCAAATCAAACACAAGAATCCAATTCTCTCTCTCCCTCATTCAAAGTGTTCTTGTTCGTATCAAAACGTTCGTTCATCATTCCTTCTGTAAAGTTTGAAGACTAAGAGCAAGTCTTATTTTTGGTTCGCCCGTCAAGGTTAGTTAAAGTGCACACTAACTCTTGGTAAAAAGCGTTGTATCTTGAGAGACATTCGCCATCGTTCCGTTTGCACAATTACGGAGGCGAAATATTGTCTTAAGGAGATTTGCTTCAGCATACCTCGCTTTAATCTCCTTCATCTGATTTTCGTATTGAAGATATCCAAACATATACATATCCAACATTCTCTACCCCACTTTCTTTCTCCTACTCACTTACAACTTCTACTTTAATAACATTATTTTTTATTTTTTGCGCGAAACAATAAGTGAGTAATATAATATGGGATGGAGGCAGTATTTGTTAAAGAAGGAAGGGTGTATGAAAAATTTAGTGTGAAAATAAGAAGCTTGATCTACTACTTTTCGTGGGTGGAAAGGTACCGCATGATAAATCAATCACGTAAGTAGTACGTAGCTTGACTTTTGACTTTTAATTGGTGCTAAGCTAATTATAGTTAGTGGAGTAGTATTTAAAGTGCATTTAGAAGTCATATTTGAGTAAGTAAACAACATGAAAACACGTATTATATGCCCCCCAAAAGACCTTTAACCCTAATTGTGTGTTCCACGTTCCTCTACCTCTAATTAGTGCAATCGAAACTTGGGCCGAGCACTCTATATGACCCCTGAGTGAGATAATAAAGTTATAAAAGCGTAAGAAAGTGCAAAATTCTAAAAAACTTACGCTCACATATATTCCTCTCCCGTCGCTCTTATATCCAAAGACATAAGAGTAAAAATACTCTTATACCTAGGTATAAAAATATTTGTTTTTTTTTTTACAATTTTTTATCTTTTAAAAAAAAAAGACTCATATTTTATTAAACAATTTTCTCCTATATCTTCCTATATCTAAATGTATAAAATTAGAATTACTCTTATACATATATAATATGAGAGTATTTTTTTTTCATAATTTTTTATTTAAAAAAAAAAAATTAATAAAAAAAGATTTATATTTTACAAAACAACCTTCTCCTATACCTAGAGGTATAAGATTAGAATTACTCTTATACTTAGGTATAAGATATATTTTTTCACAATTTTTCATATTTTCTTAAAAAATAAAAAAAAATCACTCTTATACGTAAGTAAGGGTATAAGACTAGAATTGAAAAAATTTGGGAAAAACTGAGGGTGCGATCGCACCTCCTAGACTGCACGGTCGCACCCTTTGTACAGAAACTTCGCGCCTGGGGTTTTATGGGATTTTGATCTGGGCCTTTATTTGTGTATGGGCTTTTGCATCTCGAATGGGCTTTTATTAAGAATGATTTGAGGTAAGGGGAGCTTGATAAATGACTACTGTATTTTATAGGCACTTATAGTTATATAATTGCATCATTTAACTTAGTTTTAGTTCATTTTATTTAAATTTAGTTTATTTTATCACATTATATGCGAATATTATGCTTGAGATACTTTTGTGGTGGATTTGTAATTACAGGAATAAATTGGAGCAATTTTGGTATGAAACATGGTTATGTTAAGGATGAAGCTCCTGCTATCCCTAGAAGTAATCAAACAACGATGGCAGTTACTCAGTGTGAGGCGCCCGCCCCATCTCTCTCCATGCGCCCGCCTCGCAATGAAGAAAACAAGCTTGAAGCCTCGGACCTTGAGGTGCACGCCTCAAGTAGTATCATGTGGCCGCCTCAAGGCCCAACGTCTCGGCCATCCTGTCTGGAAGCGAGGCGCACGCCTGGCCCAACACTAGGCGCCCTCCTCGGCCCTATTTCAGCACTGCCTTAGGAAACATTCCAAAGTTTCTTAATATATTTTTCCTACTTGTATTAGGAATATATTGTCAAATCTCATAGATTAGGAAACTAGATTATCCTCCATGTATAGCTATAATTTACAATCCTTGTTCAATTAGGATTCTCCACTGTAACTATAAATATTTGTTCAATGTAAATAAACAAGCTAAGGCTTTCAATTCTAACATGGTATCAGAGCGGCAAGATTCAACCCCCTAAACCCTCTAATTTTCGGCAGCCCTCCCCCCCCCCACCCTGCAATAGTCGGAGCTTCCTCCATCATTCCAAAGGCTTCCCACCAATCCGTCGCTAAAATCGACGATGAACCGGCCACCACCACCTCTACCCATAACCCGGCAGCCATAAACTGGTTTCGCCAAGATTGCCCCACCCGTAGGGCTCCCACACGAACCTTAGATCCCACCATCGCTCCTCTAGTACACCCATCCACCCCCACCACCGCCTTCACCGCCCAAACTCGCCCATCAACCAACCGTATCTCTTACCATACCACCAAATACCACCCCGCAAAATCCCCCCTTCCATCACCAACATCGAAACCCACAACCTAACCACCAAGCCCACACCGCCACCCATCCCAACCCCTCTCCCCCTCCTTCTTGGCCCATTGATAGTGGTGCAACCAACCACATCACAAACAATCTTTCCAACCTTGCCCTATAATCACCCTACATTGGCAGTGGCGACGTCATCATCGGCGATGGTTCTTCCCTTCCGATCTCCCATATAGGTTCCTTCTCTTTCCCCACATTCTCTTCCCTTCTCAAATTTAATAATATCTTACATGTCCCCCTTATTACTCGTAATATCCTGTCCGTATCTCAGTTTTGTCGTGACAACAATGCCATCATTGAATTCTCCCACTCCTCTTTTCTTATCAAGGACCAAACCACGAGCCAAACACTTATCCATGGACACCTTGAGAATGGCGTCTACATTTGGCACCCTCCGCTCATTCAAACTCACTCAAGCTCTCTCTCATCGCAGTTGTGGCATCATAGATTAGGACATCCCTCTTCCCCCGTTCTTAGTTTATTACGTAGCAAGTTCGGTTTATCTATTTCCTCTAGTTTACCCCCATGTAATTCCTGTTTTGTCAACAAAAGCCACAAGCTGCCGTTTGCATCCTCCTCTCTCGTCTCCCATGGTCCCCTTGATCTCATCTTTTCGGATGTATGGACCTCTCCAATCCACTCCCTAGACAACCTCAAATACTATGTTATTTTTGTCGATCACTACACCAAATATATTTGGTTCTATCCCCTTAAACATAAATCCGACACCTACAATACATTCCTCCGTTTCAAAGCTTTAGTCGAAAAATACTTCAATCGTCCCATCATTCAAGTCTACTCCGATAATGGGGGTGAATACCTCAAACTCACACCCACTCTTGGTCAAAACGGTATCACCCACCTCACCACACCCCCTCACACTCCTGAACACAACGGGTACGTCGAACGTCGTCACCGCCACATTGTTGAAACCTGCCTCACTCTTCTCTCCCATGCCAACCTACCCCTCACCCTTTGGCCCTACGCTCTCACCACTGCCACCTACCTCATAAACCGATTACCCACCCCCACCCTAAACAATGATTCCCCCTACTTCCGCCTCTTCCGCTCCCCTCCAAACTACACCAAACTCTGTAGTTTTGGTTGCCTTTGCTACCCATGGCTCCGCCCATACACCACCCACAAACTTGACCCAGTGTGAGGCGCTTACTTAGTGTGAGGCGCCCGCCCCATCTCTCTCCATGCGCCCGCCTCGCAATGAAGAAAACAAGCTTGAAGCCTCGGACCTTGAGGCGCACGCCTCAAGTAGTATCATGCGGCCGCCTCAAGGCCCAACGTCTCGGCCATCACATGCGAGCAAGGCGCACGCCTGGCCCAACACTAGGCGCCCGCCTCGGCCCTATTTCAGCACTGCCTCAGTTTAGGAAACATCCCAAAGTTTCTTAATATATTTTTCCTACTTGTATTAGGAATATATTGTCAAATCTCATAGATTAGGAAACTAGATTATCCTCCATCTATAGCTATAATTTACAATCCTTGTTCAATTAGGATTTTCCACTGTAACTATAAATATTTGTTCAATGTAAATAAACAAGCTAAGGCTTTCAATTCTAACAGGTTCATGGTAATTTGGAACACTTCTAGAAAGAAAATAGGTGAAGGAGCGACGGCCTAAAATGGCATGACCGTGCAGCCAAACAAGCACGACCGTGCAAAATAGGTCGAGGCTGAAGAAACAAAACGTTTTATTTGGCACGAATGTGCCAAATTATAACGCACAGCCGTGCCAAGTCAAAAATCTGTCCGAAAGGACACAATTTTTGGCTTATAAGCCTATATAAAGTCAAATCACAATCTTCACATTATACAACAAATAGCAAGAAATTGGAGTTCCAATTCATGGGAAAAAAAAAAAAAAAAGAACACATTCAATGAATTATCCATTCAATGTTTAGAACTCTTGACTACTAAATTTACATGTGATATAGAGAGCGGCCGGTGATTAGTCATAAATTGCCAAGTGGATTCATTACTAGAAGCAATCAATTATCTTTGACTACTTAAGTTGACTTTCTTTTTTTTCTTTAATCGTTACCAAATCTCCACCTTTTTTTTATAATCTTACGGCTAAATTAACCCTTTTTTCTTTAATTTCCTTTTTGGGTTCATATTAAGATAGTGGAAATCATCTAGAAAAATCAACCCTACATGAACATGACCGTTGACTATTAATTTTATTTAAGATCGTTAAATAGTTAAATAGCAGTAGCGAAGTCAGAAATTTTATATTTAAAATAAAATACTACTTGTAATTTAAAATAAAATACTACTTGTAATTTAGATACAAGTTTCTCATAGATCGATTTCTTTGATAATTAATTAATTTAGAGTGATTTCGTTTTCATAAATTATAATTAAAATAGAGTGTGACATGATTAAGAAAAATGAATTTAAAGAAAACTATAGCATGTTGACATAATTTTGCTATGAATAATTGTACTTCAAAAATGAAAAAAAAAATGTAAAAACAAAAAAAAACAAAAAAACCTTTCTTAGAAATTTGGTTTCTTAAAAAAGTGCTCAATATAATAATTGTACTTCAAAAATGAAAAAAAAAGTAAAAAAAGCTATATTTAATAAAAAATAAAATAAATTAATTATTTTTGAAGCACTAAGTAATTAAATTAATGTTATAAAAAAGACACTATTTATTTTTTAATAACTACTACACTACACCAAGACCAAGTGATGAAGCGGCTTTGCTTTGCTGGCCCGCCACTGATGACTCGATATGTATTAATGGCTAGCTAAGCCACGATGTCATGCTTATGTGGTACATGACGAATCGGATCCCATAATTTTTCTTATTTCCCACAAACTACCCCTACTATTCTCCGCACTTAATAAATCAAACCCAACACGTCTTTGACTTCCTTATCCCACAAGTTAACAAGGGTACTTGTGTCATTTTCAAGTCAACTAAAACTAGTCAGTGCCCATCCCCTATAAATATAACCCCCCTCATCTCTTCCCTAAACTTCATTCCTCATTCATTTTTTTATATTCAACATAACCATTTCTAGAGAGAGAGAAAGAGAGAGAGAGAGAGAGAGAGAGAGAGAGAGAGAGAGAGACCCTAGTTGTCATTGCTTTATCCCAAAACCCTATTTCTTGATTTTGTTTCTACAAACCCTAAAAATGGTATATTTTCCCATGAAAAGAGGTAGAGAAGAAGAAGAGGAGATGCAAAACCTAACCACCATGGCCAATTATTTGATGCTCCTCTCCAATGCAAGCAACGATCCATTCAACTCAATAACCAACAAAAACACCATCCAACCGAGCCGAGTTTTCGAGTGCAAGACATGCAATCGTCAATTTCCATCATTTCAAGCCCTAGGCGGCCACCGGGCAAGCCACAAGAGACCAAGAATCATGGACGGAGACACCGCAAACAACCACCACGAACGGTCGTCATCTCCGGCAAAGCCAAAGACACACGAGTGCTCGATATGCGGGCTCGAGTTTGCCATAGGTCAAGCTTTGGGTGGCCACATGAGGCGGCATAGGACGGCGGCAGTGGCGGAGGTGAACGACAAACACCAATCTTTAGGTCTTCCGGTGTTGAAGAGGGTTAATAGTGGGAGAAGGGTTTTTGGTTTGGATTTGAATTTGACCCCATTGGAGAATGATGATTTGGAGTTTGGAATTGCAAGGAAGATGGCTTCTTTGGTTGAATTATGTTTATAATTTGTTAATTGATGATATATAGATATTAGAAGCATTATTTAGTTTATGATCTAGAGGTTTTTGTATTTTATTTGTAATTTTTGATATTGTAAATTAGATTTCAATTTGTTTATTTATTTATACACACATGAAGCTCATTATATTATTCAGAAATTGATTAATTATACATAGTTGACTTCTCTATTGCAACTTGTAAGTAGGTTACTCCCTCAGTTCCCTATATGTATCACACGGAACTATCACTACAGATGACTAGAATTTGTCGTAATATTTATGTATATCTTCTCCATAATTGACATAAATTAGTCCCTATAAATAGGTAGTGATATTGTGATAAAATACTAGTATACAGTGGAGGATCTAGAACCTTTAAACAGCGGGTGCACAATTTACACTACATAATTTCAAACAATAAATGATGAAAATAAATAATGAATAAATAAAAATTAGTTATGTTGATTAAAGTGATGGTCAAAAGAATTTAAGTATAAGATTTAAAAAAAAAAAGTATATTATAATAGAGGCAAAAAAAATATAATTTGAACAGTAAATAAAAACAATTTTTTATATTCAGGGTAATAATTTAAAAGAATTCAAGAAAAACTTGGAGAAAGGTAAAAAAAGAAACTCAAAAATATGGCAGCTAGCAAGAATTGAACACGGATTTTTTAAGGTGAGTTTTAACACAAAAACCAACCAAGCTGCTGTCCTAAATGTGTCCATTATACGCACAAATAATATATAACCACACAGTAATTTTATTTTTTTAACAAGAAATTGGATTTGACCGGGTGCACGTGCACCCGTACCTATAACACTAAATCCGCCCTTGCTAGTATATGATGTTATTTATCTACTCCCTTAGAATAGCTCAAGGCATTCTCCTATTTAACCAAGTAAATAATTTTATCATTGTAGGTGATTAGTTCGTTTATACATGTGTTCAAATTTTTAATAATTTTATCTCAAAATAATTATTCATTTTTTATTTTTTAGAAAAGTATCAAATTCTTCCTCATTACTATGTAACAAGTTCTAATTATCCACGGAGGATTAAGTAAGCTTACCTTATAACATCATAATCTTAAATGAAAATATAAAATGTGATTCGCATGTAAAATTTAGTAAAGTCGATCGCCCTATATTTGTTATTCATTTCATATAAAGCTTTTGTAAAATAAGACTTTTATTTTGGGATAATTGAAGCAAAGAATGAGAATGCAATCGATAAGACTAGTCAAAGGTTGGCCAGAGTGAAAAGTACACTAACTGCTTAGGTGGCATTTGTTTTTTTTTTTTTCTTCCTCTTATTTATCTCTGAATACTTATTTATTCAGAGATGGAGTAATTAATTTTTTTATTTTTTTTTTAAGAGGATCAACTTATATTCCCATATTCCCCCCATATTCCCCCCATTGGAGTAATTAAGTCCGTTTGATTTTTTTTCTATTAAGACTTAACTGTCTCTTATTTGCCTCTTATTTTTAAGTGATAGATTTGCCTCTTATTTCCTCTTATACTATATAGGGTTAATTACAATTTAGGGCCTGAAGTCTTGTATGAGGTCCCCAAATGGAGCCTGACTTTTTTTTTTTAGCGATTTAGGGCCTGACATTACATTTTTTGATCAAATCAGGGCTTTTTGACGGATTTTGTTAGAAAAGTTAGTTA